>CM062816.1:1851130899-1851730899 GCA_031772625.1 Pinus tabuliformis
TTAGGAGAATAAAAAGGTCAATTTATGGACGAGCGATTCTTGAAAGAAATTTTAATGAAGTAAGATAATTTCATACATTTCATTACCCAATGGATTCATAACAGAAGAAATAAAGAATTGATTTCTTTCTATTTGAAGATTCATGTCATGTTACTGCTACCAAAACATTTTCAAAGAGACCATTTTTTCCTTGCCTTAGGAAATAACATCATAGCTGTTGTAATTTAATAAAGTGTTGTTTCTTTTCTAATTTCTTTTATTTTTTTGTGTTTCAGGTGTTGTTCCCTTCAAATTGTAGTTTCTGCTCCATTGACGTTGAACAATAAGGACCCCACAATACAAATTCTTGCTGCAGAAGGAAACTCTTCGACAACACCAATCCACTAAACAATTTATTCTCTTGACACCTGTACATAAGTTTACCTTTTTTCTTGTTTTCTTTTTATTTGATTGGATTTGCTTGGATAATAGATTGTACATTAGTTTTTTTTTCTATTTTTCCCTTCCTGTTCCCTACAGGGAACACCAATTTTCATATGAATTTTGTTTGTTATTCCTCTTAAGGAACAGCAGTTGTTCCATTTAAGGAAGAGTAGTTTCATATGTTTGTCTTTTTATTGTTCCTCTTAAGGAACAGTTGTTGTTCCTCTTAAGGAACAGCAGCCGTTCCATTTAAGGAACAACAGTTTCTTATGTTTGTCTTTTTGTTGTTCCATTTAAGGAACAGTTGTTGTTGCTCTTAAGGGACAACAGTCGTTCCATTTAAGGAAAAATAGTTTCACATGTTTGTGTGTTTGTTGTTCCATTTAAGGAATAGCTATTGTTCCTCTTAAGGAATAGCAGTCGTTCCTTTTAAGGAACATCAATTTTTGGGCAAACTGGTCAAAAGCGCAGTGACACTTCCCACCTGCTTTAGGAGGCCTTCCCCTTAGCCAAATTGAGTATTCAATAGTTCTTTGGAAATCTTATCGAGTCTACTTTCCAGAACATCTTGAATTTTTCAATTTGGAGTTCATTTTCCCTATCAAAAGTCCAATCTCCCAAGACTGGTAAAAATGTGCAAAATGAGGCTGTTGAAATGCATAGTGATGTTGCAGTCAACTTTTGAAGGCCTTCCTCAACTCCAAATTGAGCTCATGGTAGTTCATTGGAAATCTATTTGTGTCTACTTATCAGTTGACTCATAAAGCAAGTCATTTGGTCATTTCATATAGGAGAAAAATTGATTTTACCAAGGTCACTCCAGAGGTGCACTAACCCTCCTGAGGCAAATGATGTTTTCGACATTTCTCCCAAACCATGAAACGTGTGTAAAAAATAAAAAAGGCTTTTCTTCTTAAGTCAATGATAGACAAAAACCTCTCTCACTTTTCTCAAATTCATCTTTTCTTTCCCAGAAACACAGTTTGAAGAAAAACTGTCCCTTATGTGTGGTGAATGGCTTGTTCCTTGGAATGACTTCTCGACAAATGATGGAGACCTGATGTTTGATGATATGAAATGGCCTCATACCTTCTGATATCCATCATATCTCCTCTGCTCAGATATCTCTAAACAACACTTTTGTGTGTATTTTCCTTTGTTGTTCCCTATAAGGAACAACATTTTTTTGAGTGTTTTTGTTGTTCCTTCAGAGTAACACTTTGGGAGTATTTTCAAGAAAAACCCTTCCTTCATCTTGTGGGATTATTCCTAATTCATCTCAACCACATTTTATTGATTCCCTTTCATGGCATGAAGTACACTACTTTTATGAAGACAAGAATTATGGATTCTATTGAAGCCAGTTACTATCATTCACGTTATGATCTTTAACAGGACAGCTCCTTAATGATAGATTCTTTTCAAAAGGGACACAATTATTTATATACTACTTTACTACATTGTTTTCTATTGAACATGATATTGATTGATCATCTTAATACCATGCCGGTTCTACCCTTCTTGGTTATAATCTTATTTATCTGTAATAAATGAGATCATGGGTATATTTTTTTCTATTGACATGTTCAACTTCTTCGACCATCCGTGCTCTCAAGGAGGATTGAGCCTCCTTTTTTTATCGTAAAAATGTTTAATAACAACAAAATTTTGTTCACAGATGGAGGATAGGGGGTGTCATTACGAGCCATCCTACCATGTTCATAAGGCTGTAACAAAGTGACATTCCTATTATGGCCACCACACCAGGGTTATGACCCATTGGATAGCCAAATTATCCTTGGAACAGGAGGTCTCATCACGACTTGGCTTGATCACTTTTGCTACATCCCAGTGAATGGCAGTGTGGTTATCTGGTTACCATGCCAACACACTGATCTCTTCTGTAAAACAACATTGGAACTCTCCATTTATAAATTGAAGATCCTGACTCATATGGGTTAAAAAGCAACCCTGCCAAGGCTATGGATGCCTGCTGGCAACAGAGGCTCTGCTTATGGTATTGAAGTTATATCTTATCATCAATTATTACTATAATACCCTTTTCTTATTCTTTATTTTTATCGAAGAATTTATTTCCTTAATTTTTCCTGTTTTAAACCTTTACGCATGAGAAAAATTTTTCAGATCAATCGCATCATTTTCAGCTAGAATACCATCAGCAAAGCATCTTTTTGGCATATTGTTGTCCTTTTTCCTTTTTTGCATAACTTATCATCAATCCAAAGTGTCCTATCTCTTATTCATAACTATGTTTACACACTCTGCTCTCATTATAACCATACCTCTTGCCGTCCTATTATTGATATGTGTACTCTTCTTTATTCACTGTCGTATTGTTCATTCCTTTGCCTTGCCATCAACATTACACCTTTTATAGGCTTTATGGTCATGGAATCTCTTTTCCAATTGGAGGGGGGAATGTATGCATTATGGGATAGCATGCGATATGATTACTGCACTCTGCCATAACTTGTTGATTTGACAAAATATTAGTATTACATGTATACAAAAATTTTCTGATTGAAATTTTTGTGTGCATCTTATCTGTTGCTATTCAAAACTAACACTGTCGATTCAAGAACATTGTATGCAAAATAGTGATTTGTTTACAGGAGAACAACAAGTATGGGGGGAAACTCTATTCGCAGCATGACCACACTATTGCAACTAACAGAAAAGGCTTGAGCAACTCACAAACGCGCACAATTGTTCAGACATGATGTGCTTGTTTGGATTCCACCTTTTGCATCACTTTCAGCACCAACTCTACCTACATCACCTTCAACAAATGCCAGCCTATATATGTCATTCCACATTTTTCCTTTTGGAGGTAAAACTTGAGGTAAAATAGCATAATTTTCTGATTTATTACGAATTTAGGAGAATTTTGATGAAAATCCATTTTAAACATTATTTATCATCCTTCATTCCACATCTTTACCACTTCCCATTTTTCAGAGACATATCATCTTTCAATTTGGGGGAGTGTTGCTTTCATTCCTTTCTTTCTTATGACCATGTCTTTATCATCCATTGATCTTCTTATTCATTCTCAACACCCCCTTATTCCATGTTGTTTTACACTAAGCATAGAATTCAACAGATGGTAGCGACCACCTCAATTTGTTTTCTAGCATTACATGAGGGCATGCTAATTATTCAGTTTGGGGGAGGCATTGCTAACCATGATGGATGTTTTCTACTTTCTTCTTCATTTAAGGCATACAATTTCATTTTTATATAGTGCAGAAATTGATTTCCATATATTTTTAAAACTATGAACTCAATTCTTGTGATTTCTGGAAAACATAGACGTATTATTAAAATACACAAACCCAAATAATTTCAAGTTAAATTAGTTCATAAAATTTCAGAAATCATGCACTATCACCTACAACCATTTTGTTTATATCTCATGATTTGTGCATCAAAACAATCTGATTTTTGGATCATAGAAGCATTAATATATTATAAATCTACTTGCAACATTTCAGCAAAATCTGGTTTGTAGTTTTTGAGAAAATGGTTAATGAAGTTGCTATTACTTATATCATATTTTGCTGCAACTTCATATACACATAACTTGAACGTCAATGTAAAAATTGTTACGCCTTCATCAAGATTGCTAAAATTGAATATTCATTAATTGAGGAAGAATTCATTTGTTCTATCCATTTCATGAGCTGAGATGAACAATTTTTTATTGCTTTGTTAACACAGAGTCTTTGGGTTGCATGAGGACATGCAATATATTCAGTTTTGGGTTGCATGAGGACATGCAATATATTCAGTTTGTGGGCATGTTGGGCCATTAATATGTCATTATTATTATCACTTTTTAACACCTATTTCATCCATTTCTACCATTCTTTATCACGTCATTTATCATGGTTTATCATATAATTCCATCTTATAATTATTTATGTTCTTATGGATAAATATTATTTATTCTCTTTTATTTTTAATAAATTGATTATTATGCATGATTTTACCAATTATGGTTTATTAATAATTTTTTCACCATTTAGCCTCCAAGATATTTTCCAGATTGAAGATTTGATCTCCAGCTCATCATTAAATATTCCAACTCATAAATTCACTGGAATAAGAAGTGACAATTTTGTATTGAATGGCCGGGACGAATGGAGAAGAATTTGGAAAATCCGAAACATGGGTTTTGTTCAGAACAGACCAAATTAGTTTTCTACTATCCAGTTTTCCAAAATTTGGCCCGTACTAAGAGAAATGGAAGGTTCTCTGAAGACGTTTTTCTTAGATTCGTTGTTATGGTCGTTTTCCAAAATATCCCAGTTGTAATGCCAAATTCGACCTGTTCCTATTGAATGATTGATGAAGAGATATTCCAGATAGGATCTTGTTTATCAATTTGTTGTGAGCAATCCAATTTTGTAATGAGAATCATATTGTAATCATCTCTATTGTAACTTCTCTCTGCTCTCTCTGTATTTAAATGAAAACAAAGATCAGAGAAGAGAAGGATTCATGATGGATGATTAGAGAGAGAATTAAATAGATTAGAGATAGATAAGATAGGATAGGAGGAATGGGAGAATTAACATTGAGAAATTGTAACTGTTATTGCGGACTCTCGTTGTTGAAGCAGAGAACGAAACTACTGTGATATTTATGCAATGATTAACATATAAATATAGTTGCAGTTCCTTCGCATCTCCTGAAGTAATCTGGCGGTGTTTCACCAACGATTAAGGGCTCGGACCTAGTGGATCCACTTACTTCTTGTATCATTATTTTATAGTTTTGTGTGATGGTTTGATTTCCTTTTCATTTTTTAAATTTTTTTTATTTAGTAATCTTCTGTTTCTGAACATTTCGCTGAATCGCCCTGTTATATCAAAATCATGATTGGATTGTGTTGACAGAAAGATTATTATTCATAACTTAAAATGTCATTTTGTTCATTCTGAAATAATATTACGATGTCTAATTCAGATTCTGTTGTTCATTTACAGTTACAATTGTTGTTCATTTAACTACAGTTCACTTACAACTACGATTTCTATTCACTTAATTATCGTTCAATTATAATTGCGATTGCCATTCCTATTATACATGTGGTTAATGTTCATTCTACTAGGATAAGATTGTTGATTCAGTTTAATTTACAGTCGTTGTGTGTTTCCACTTAATTAGCTTTATTGTTCCATTATATTTTAGATTGCTATTAATTTCCATTAATTTAGCTGTGTTGTTCATTTACATTAATTTAGTGTTGTTGTTCAAATAGGCTTTGTTGTTATCTCTTTCATGCAAGGATTTGATTTCACATTTCACTAATATTGCAGCAAGTGTGTTTTAGTGAGCATTTCTAATTGAATTTCCATTTCCAGTTATTTGCTTTAGTGTGGATTGAAAGATCAACAACTGTAAAGAACATTGACTATAGCTGTCTAAGTTCTCATATTGGAGATCTTCCCTATGATTTATTTTCATTTGCATCAGTTTACAGGGGAGAGAGTTATCATTACTGAGTCCTCGACTGATGACTATTTGAGTGAATGATTTAGTTTAGAACATTTCAGTTTCTTGTTGTTCCGATTAGATTTTGTTTCCAGCATTCATTTACTTTTGCATTTTAAGCACTATACTACAAAACATTACTCTTGAGCAAGTGACCGCCTCAGACTGAGTACACTCTTGAAATAAAAAATCGTCCCTAGGTTGACAATTAATGTGAAGATAATTAGGAGTTAAAAAGACACCTTTTATACCTCAATATCCGCCTCAAGAGGTTTTCAACCCAACAGCGAGACTCAAGTGCCTCATAGAGGTTTTCACCTAGGTCTCTTTATTATTTTTCTTTTTTCCTTTTTTTTTTCATTTTTTTTTCTCGTTTTATTTTTCAGGGACTTGATGGGGTGGAAGCTGAGACTTGCTCCACCACCATCACTATCTTGTTGATGTCATTGATGAATTCATGCTTTTACAAGGGCTTCTTTTAGACCTTCAATCTATACCCATTGACAAGTAAAGGGATAGCCTCTGCATCAATGGTTCTTATCTGTACTAAACCATTATCCTAACATTTTTCTATGACATAAGGCCCTAACCATCTAGTCCTTAACTTGCCTTTAAAATACTTGCACCTATAATCATACAACAAGGCCCAATCACCTTCTTGAAACTGCTTGTCCTTTATATTCTTGTCATGCCAAATTTTCCTTTGAAATTGATTCACCTCTATGTGTAGGAGCACCTGCATCCTAAATTCATCTAACTCATTCAACTAGACAAATATTTCTTGTTGTTCCCTGGTGAAATCTAGATCTAGTTGTGTTGCCATTCTTAAGGTGTTGTATTCAAATTCAATGGACAGTAGGGATTTCTTCCCATAAACCAGCTCATAAGGAGTGAATCCAGTGGTGGTCTTCCAAGTGGTATTGTAGGCCCAAGTGGCCTCAACTAATCTATCTACCCAATCCTTCTTGTTGTTGCTAATCACCTTGGTTAGAATGCCTTCCAGCGCTCTATTGGTTACCTCCACTTGCCCATTAGCTTGTGGGTGGTAAGGAGTGGATGTTCTGTGCTTCATCTTGTGCTAGCTTAACAAATTTTCAATCATGTGAGATGTAAATTGACTGCCTTGATCAGTGACCAATTCTCTAGAGTACCCAAACTTATAAAATACATTTTTCCTTAAGAATTCAACCAATTTTTCTTCTTACGTGACTTTGATGGCCTTGGTTGTAGCCCACTTGGTTAAATATTCAGTGCACACAATGACGTACTACTACTGCCTGGATGGAGGGTCAATAGGTCCAATGAAATCCATGCCCCACTTGTCAAATGGCTCGAAAGTTACTTTAGGTTGCAGAGGCATTTCATCCCTTAGGGTAGGTTTCCCCATCCTTTGTCATCAATCACACTAACTAGTATGCCTCCTCACATCCTGGTGAAGAGTGGGCCAGTAATAACCAACGTGTAGTACCTTGAATGTTGTCATTTTGGTTGCAAAGTGACCTGCACAAGGCCCATCATGAAAGGTCAGAAGGATGTCAAAGACTTCCTCCTCCCTGACACATCTTCTTAGAATTTGATACGGTCCTAGTTTGAAGAGGTTGCCCCCAATCCAAGTGAATTGGGAGATCCTCCTTACGATCTTGCTCTTTTCCTTGGATGACAAATTTGGTGGAAACTATGCAGACATCAAGTAATTTGCCTTATCAGCAAAACATGGAGAGAGAACTGAAATGGCGAATAAGTGTTCATCTGGTAACTGATCATCAACCATTCATTCCTCCCTTGTAGGAATAGTCAATATCGATAAAAAAATCTTCCACAATATTCTCCTTACCAGGCTTATCAATAATAGTTAAATCAAACTATTGCAATAAAAGTAACCATCTAATAATCCAGGAATTTACATCAGATTTATTCATAAAATATTTAATTGCAGCATGGTTAGTATGCACAAATGTCTGGTAACCAGTAATGTAATGCCTAAATTTATTCAATGAATGCACAATAGCTAGGATCTCTTTTTCAGTCAATGTGTAGTTCAACTTGGCTTTGAAAGATTCTTACTAATGAAGTAAATGGCATAAGGTAGCTTGTCATCTAGCTGGCCTAGAGCTGCTTCTATGGCGTTGTGAGAGGCATTGACATGTATATGGAAAGGAAGACCCCAATTTGGGCCTTGGACAATAGGTGAAGTAGTCAACATGTCCTTTAGGGTGTCCAAGGCTTCTTGACAACTTGCTGACCATACAAATTCAGCGTCCTTGGCCAATAACCCAAATAAAGGAGAAGCTAACTTATTAAAGTCTCTTATAAGTTTCCTATAGTATCTAGCTAAACCTAGAAAAGTTATGAAATCCCTCTGTTTTTGTAGAGCTGGGACACTTTCGATGATGGCTATCTTATTTGTGTCTACCTGCAATCCTTTCTGGGACATTGGATGACCTAGAACAATCCTACAGTCATCAACAACTCACATTTTTTGGGACTAAGGGATAGGTTCATTTCAATGCATTTGTTCACCACCTTACACATGTTGGAGATAGATTCCTAGAAATCACACCCATAGGGTGTAAAGTCACCCATATAAATTTCCACTACATCATGGACTAGCTCAGTAAAGATACTGATCCGGATCTTGGGAGGAGGCCCCCAAGATCTAAAAGATTGAAATGGATCTTGTGAGGAGAGACCCCCAAGATCTGAGAACTTGAATTGCCAGAAGAAAAATAGGAGAATGCCCAATAAACAAAACCACAAAGAAACTTTTATTTAAAATAGTAATGAAAATAAACTAGCTAGGGCGATGGTAGCTTATCTATGAGAAGAGATGTGGTGGCTACATGCCTCTAAACTGTAAAGGCTACAATGTGGCGGAAAATCTGTCCTTTTACAAAATGTGACTTGTTACTTATAGTATTTTTCCGTTACAATACCACGAGTCAATTCCATGGGTGAATGAATACCATGGGTGGATTTTACAATACCACGGGCAGATGCCATTTACAATACCATGGGTAAATTCCATGGGTCGATAAATAATATGGGTGGATGAGTACCATGCGTTGATGCCATTTTCCATTCGGATCATTCCTCCCTCCTTAAGAAGCAATGGTCCCCATTGTGTAAAGTTCTCTCCTACAAAGCCTTTGTGGAATATGAAGAGCCAATGAAGATAAGGGTTTTATGTGGTTAACCCAAAACCCTGATAAACGAAGATCCGAGGATAGAGATACCCTATAATGCTTGTGACCAACTGTGATTCTGACAGTGTGCGACCTAGCAAATGGATTTCGATGACAAGGATTTTATGCGGTTGACCCCATAACCATGATGTTGGTTGCTGGTGAAGTAGCAAGTGCCTACATAGCCTAGGGTGGAGGGCACGTCTCCAAATAACCCAAGCCGAATGCTGCTATGTTGAAATTGATGAATGTGAAGCAGGTGCCAACTAAAGTTCGGTGGGAGGGCACGTCTCCAATGGAAACCCACTCCGAATGCTGCTCCAAAATTAAAATGGACATAACTCAGCCAATATAACTCAGAATATTTATTATAGCTTGTTTTTAGAAGTAGAAGGAACATTTTTCATCTTTCCATGAGTTGAAAATCCTTATCTGGACACTCTGAGATCTCAGATTCATGCTACAACAGTTCTGCCGTCACAAAAATTCTAATAAAATCGCTGATTTTAAATCAGCGATATCTCCCACATCCGAATTCCGATTTGACCCATTTTTTTTTGAAATTGGGTGATTTTTCGAGAGGAATCTAGATCTGGTATTTGTTTTTGTAAATTTTGTACCAAATGTTTCAGATCTGATCTGAAAAGTCACCGCCCAAAAAAATTCCTGCAAGAAAATGAAAAAAAAATTTCTTCCTGCTTGACCCAAGAAAGTGCTCTATGGAGGTTGTAGCACATGCCTGAAGTTTGTTGAATATTGTTGCAAAATTTGAAACTGAAATATGCATCAAACCCTCGTTCCCATGGAATCATAACCTGCTCTGATACCACTGATCCGGATCTTGGGAGGAGGCCCCCAAGATCTAAAAGATTGAAATGGATCTTGTGAGGAGAGACCCCCAAGATCTGAGAACTTGAATTGCCAGAAGAAAAATAGGAGAATGCCCAATAAACAAAACCACAAAGAAACTCTTATTTAAAATAGTAATGAAAATAAACTAGCTAGGGCGATGGTAGCTTATCTATGAGAAGAGATGTGGTGGCTACATGCCTCTGAACTGTAAAGGCTACATTGTGGCGAACAATCTGTCCTTTTACAAAATGTGACTTGTTACTTATAGTGTTTTTCCGTTACAATACCACGGGTCAATTCCATGGGTGAATGAATACCATGGGTGGATTTTACAATACCACGGGCGGATGCCATTTACAATACCATGGGTAAATTCCATGGGTCGATGAATAATATGGGTGGATGAGTACCATGCGTTGATGCCATTTTCCATTCGGATCAGATACTCAGGACTGCCCTCTCAAAAGTGGTAAGAGAATTGTGTTGGGCCGAGGAAAAGGTATGTTTTCTCCTCGTAAATAACTTAATTAAGAATTTGTCTTCGGATGTTTATCTTCGTTTTAGGAAAAAAAATAGAAGAAACAATAGAAGAGGCTGGGTAAAATCGATTATTAACAAATTGGATAAATCTGGGCACGAAAAACTAACTTTTGCTATCTTTACATACAAGGACGTGGATTGGACGATTGTTGTTCAATCCACAGAACAACAGAAGCCAGGAAAGGAAAAAGGCAGCGTCTTGAGTATGGAAGACAGCGAAAGACCAGGAGGACCAATTCTATTCTATGATGAAATCAAATCGAGGGTCGTGAAATCTTCAGGATCTCCTAATCCTAAGGATTCACTTCTATCCATTTATTTTTCCAAAAGTTATATAAACCCCTGAGGCGAATTGAACAACTAGTTAGGAATTCTCAAATTGCAGCTATTCTTTTTGGACCTATAATACTTTCATCACGATGTTGTTGTAACTCTATTATTGATTTTAATGAAGAAGATTGTGTTTCATCCATAATCATATTCTGAATATCTAACAGTGGGGACTTCTGGAGACTTTGGGCCCAGTCGATAGGAGATCTACTACTTCAATTGTGTTATAATTATTTCTATTTATTCTTATAACTATTTATTATTATTAGTTTATAAAGTTAGTACTATTCTGATTACTCTGAGGATTGGTGATTCTAGTTTGTGTTTGTTGTTTATACGAGATTATAGATCTAGATGTGTGTTACGTAATCGTGATACTCTTTATTGAATTGGTTATGTTAATTTAAGCATTAGATTGATGTTCATTCTAAAGTAACATTATCATAGATTTCAAAGCTATAGTTTATTGCTTTCCATGAGATGTTTACATAGTTATTTGTTGTTCAATTGTTGTAGCTTTCCTTCATGTTAAATACACTAGTTCCAATACCAGTTAGATTGTTGAGAGTGATTCTTTCTATTTTCATTTTGATTCAGTTTCTTACAAAATAGTTTACGTAGATTTGAAAGTGCTTTAGATATTTCTTTCAGAATTGTTTAGATTGAACTTAGAGAAATAGACATTAGTGATTGCAATGATTCCAACTCCTTTCATTATGAATTGACCTTTGAATTCACTACATATATAGTGTTGACACACTTGAAATAAAAAGACTTGCCCAGGGTTGATGATTAATGTAGGTATTAATATTTCTTTTAATAAGACATCTTAGTGCACCAACATTTTGGCGTCATTTCCAGGAAGAGTGTTTCAAAGTGATTTCTTTTTATTTTGTTGTAAAATAATTGGGTTTTAAAAATGGGAGATAAGGACCTGCGTAACTAGCAAGTAAAGTGCTTCCTCACCAGCCCGCTTTTCAGCAAAAGCATAGAGGTTAAATAGGAATAGTTTTTTTTATGAATGACTAGGAATAAAAAGATAGAAAAATATTAGAATCCCCCACTTAAATCCACAAAACCCAAGGGATCGCTGAACCTTGGGAGAAAAACTTTTATAGACAAAATTGTAAGAAAAGAAGAGTCTCAAGCATGAGTAGGACCCCAGAATATATCTGGAAAAATCCATACTGTAATCCCTCAAGCAGAGGGATCACCATCTGCAACTTATGATAAGATTCATAACCAAATTGGAAGATCTAAAAAAAACTTTCAAGGTACAAAAAATTTACATTCCAATTCTTTACAAGAGGGAGAATCGTGCAATTTAAGAGAAGGAGAGGGGGAAGCCAGTGGGACTACTAAGGCATGGCCATAGTTTTCTAAACTAGGATCTCCTACAATCCCAGATCTAGGTAGTGCTGCAAAGCCATCTCGGGTTGAGAATACTCCACTTACTCAAGTAGCACCCCCTGACGTCCCTGAAGGATATTGTCACACTTTTTACCAAATGGAGAATTTACCACCTCAAAGTTAGATCTTGACATTGGAATAACCCATATTCGATCCAGTAGCCAATGTCCCTATGAAATATATTCCCTTGCAATATCTCCCAACCTTTCATGGGATGCTCACAGAGGATCTGGATGCCTTCTTATTCGAGTTTGGTGTCCTCTGCAGAGGATACGATGATACCACCAACCCTCAAAAATTAAATTTTTTCCCTTCTACTCTGAAAGGAGTAGTTTTGAGGTGGTTCATGGATTTAGGCAGACATACTATTAACTGTTGGGATGACATGAAAACTTCCTTCCTCACAAGATACCAAGACTTGTGTAGGAATAGGGAATTAAATATGAAATCTTTAAGATGACTGCAAAGGATAATGAAACTCTAGGAGAATATGTCGAATGGTTTCACTACCATTTTCATAGATCCCCTCACTTTGCATTACCAAAAGAAGTCATGAGAGACATCCTAATTAAAGGAATGAAAGAAGAATGGATATAAACACTCAATTTGATGGGGAAGGGAGATATTTCTTAAGAGGATTATGATGAAAGAATTCGCTTGTGTATTAGGTGTTCGCGAGGTAGCACACGCACTTGGTTAGGAAGCCAAGATCCTATGACTAAAGGTAGCAAACCACACAGTTGAGGCGTAACAAGAATGGAAATCAGTAACCTCCTAGAAGACTTCAAGATGGACATCCTAGGCACCCTTACAATGCAGTTACATGTCCTATAGGCCAAACAAAAACAAACCTTAGCATAACAGAACTTGGATGTTTGCTGCCTATGTTGTCGGAAGAAGCACAACCAATGGCAGTGTCCATTGGACATGGTCTAGACATGCACCATCTACACCAAGGATTATGCCACTGAGCAATGTCCATCACTTCCAGGGTTGAAAGCAGTTTTCAAAGAAACAAAAGAAGAGACAAAACCAATATACTCAATGAACCAGCGTTGACAGTGGCAGACCAAACCCATAGGTATGTCACAAGACACATCCCAATTCTCTCCTTCTTCATCATTTAATCAGTAGCAGAATACAGGGGCAGCATGGAAAGGTCAATCACCTTACTCAAATTGGCAATCCCAATCATTTGCTATGACACCTTAGCCAACTCAGTCCTTTCCAGGTAATGGCTTGTCGAATTCTCCTTTTACTCATGTTTGGCAAGGTAATCCATATCCATCCCAGTGGCCTGCCTCTACTTCACAAAATCTAAACTAGTCTTTAAATTAGTAGCAACCTTTAGGGATAACCAATACACCTATGGGACAGGTCCTCAACCTCAACCTACATTATCAACCCCATATCCATTACATCAAAATCCTCAGCCCCTTCTGCGTCCTCAATTGCTAGCTCAACCGAATCCAAATCCCAATAACAGACCGATTCAACTGGTGCAAATTGTCGAAAGCTCAGACTATGAGATTGAACAAAAAGAATGTAATGAACTTAGATTGAATTCAAGGCACATCATCACCCGTGAGGAAAATAGAGATCAGCCATCAATTGAGTTATAAAACCCACCTATACATACACCATTGTCCTCTTGTCCATTCTCTTCTTATTTCATTCTATAAGTGTCAACACCGCACTCCATCATTAGTTCGTAAGCTTGAAAATTATTCTCATCATGTCCTACCGGTTTACAAAAATTAGAGTATAGATTCCTCAGATTCTATACATATTTCTGTAATAAGTAATAGTATTTTGAACAATGTTCTCCTCTAGTCTTACATATTTCGCACCATAGGCTAGATCCTACATTCAAGGGATTTTGTGCCCTACTAGCCCTAAAATTTTTGAAGATAGGGCATTGCTCTTTAGAATGGCCCTATGATCTGCACTTCATACACCATACTTCTTGTCTAACTTCTTTGCGTTTCTCGATGTCTTGTAATTGTATTCTTAGATTTGTCCGCTGACTCTGAATCTATTTCATTCTTGCATTAGTATCTCATATAGGCGAAGATTCCAATTTCATCACAATTTCTAGAGCTTTGGCTTGAGTTCCTATCTTTTGTTTTGTTAATGGAAATCTGATATGCAATAGAAACGCATCTATAAACCATTCTTGATGTTGCTATGGAGCTATGTCGAAGCTTACTTGATCCAATAACGCCTTAAATCTATGATCAAACTCCCAAACAAACTAGATAGGTTTCTGTTTTATCATTTTCAACTCGGTGATGCACTGCGACTCAGACTTTCGCTTCTTAAACTCTTTTATCAGTGGTGTTTTAATATATGCAAGTGTTTTGATGTGATTATTTGAATACTTAATATACCATGTCGATTCTCTATATTGGAACGTCATAACGAGCTGCACTTTCTTTATATTTTCATAATTTATCTTCTTCGTTGTCCATATTACTTCACATAGAAACCAAAAATATTTTGGATCTTCCAATTGAGTTCCTTTGAAAAAAGTAGCTTAATATTGTTAGTCATACTTTTACTTGTAGGGGGAGGGGGAGGGGGATGGGGGTAGGATGGGTAGAAGGAGGGGGAGGGGGAGAGCCAAACATACCCTGGCTATTATTGGATTCTTCCTTTGGAGAACCCTCAAGCTGGAAGGGTGAATACTGGAGAGTTACCTGAGGGTTATCAGGGATGCTTTGTTCACTTTCAAATTAACTCAAAAGAGGGATATAATCAATTTCTATGAAAATTTTTGGATCTTTTCCATGAGATATCTTTCTGGTATCTACTTTATATCTCTTTACACTTCGCATTGTTCCAATCTCTTGCTCATATTTATTCCCTTTTCTTCCAAATGTAAGTAAACTAGAAATATGATTGCATCTCTAAAACTCCCTTTTTACACAAAAGCATATTAATCCAAAGTTTCATAGATTTTGAATACTTACCTCACGTTCGCCTAAAGAATTTTCATTCTGCTTCACTATAGGACACAATCAAGTCTACTAGGAACTCAGTAATGAATCCTCCCAAGATGCTATCAATCCAGAAATCAACACTTGAAATCTTATTGTCAGTGCTTTTGATTTCAAACCATAGATTCTTCACCTTTAAAATAGTTCTTTATTTCATTCAACCTTGATATCTGCTCGTATAGCTCAGTAGGAAATTAAGTGAATAAAATTCCGTATTGATCTGTAAAAATATTCTTTTGTAACCAATCTTCGGCTTCCATATGAGGGTTTCTATTTTCTTGATCCACAATTTTATTCTATTTTAGTTCTATCCAATCTTGAATCTATTTCCTCGATGGGTGCCACATCCACATATCACTCAAACGAATCTCGGTATCAACAATAGAACCATTTGTTGGCTTGGTTTTGGCTGACCAAGGTTCGATCTATATTTCGCACCAACAAAACCCTCAATATTTGGCCCTTTTGGCAATAACCTGCAAGCAGATCGTGGCATCACCTGAAGCAACTATGGGAGAGTGCAGAACCAAGATTTTGTAGCCTTGAAGGATGAAGAGATGTGGTGTTCTGTTTTTTTCTCTTATCATTCATAAATCAGTTCGCCACATTACATTAATCACTTAAACGTATCATATAAAGCCATAAATCATTATTATGCTGAAATAAAGTGTAACTATAATAAACTGCTACACTAGAACATATAATAAGCAAATATACACATGAAGACACCAATTTTACCATGGTTCACCCCAATGTGGGGCTATGTCCATAAGAATTTTTGCTTATAATAATAAACCTTGTATGAAAAACAGTTCTTGGCCTACGCACTAAGCTACAGGTTGTTTTCTCACTCAGTTGTAGACTCATGCCTCTGCGCACTCAGTTGTAAAGCCTTGCCTCTCTCCAAAGTATAGATTACAACAATACCACCATAACACTGATATGGATCATAAATACAATCCTCTTCTTTATTAATTTACCTATTATATTCCATTACATCAAGGGTTACATCATTAAATACCAAGGTCCAAACACCATGGACTCCTTAAAACAAACTACCATGGTCTGAAAACCATTTATCTCTTACAAAATTGTGTTCTTTTACAAAAGGGAGGGGCTTTGACCCACCCCAAGGCCCTTATACCATGTGGTATATTCCAATTGCTCCACTGCACAGTCCACTTTGCATTTCATTGCGCATTCCACTACACAGTCCGTTGCACAAATTGCAGGGTCTTTACCAAAATCTAGGCCACGTTGGGTTGCGCCCAACACTGGTACATGGTTGTGGGAGATCCAAAGGACCAAGGACGTAGAGGAGAGCTAAGCACCTATGTGCTATGAAGTATTTATGCAGTTGACCATCTCATAAGTCCAGTGTAAATGTTTTGAGGGAAGGTGTGATGAAAGGGGCTTCGATGGTGATTGGAATTTTGTCACAAGGAAACTGATAGAACCAAGGGACATGCAAGACCATAGTACCTAAAGTGTTGTGATCAGAGGATTGAGATTGCAGAATTTCTCCGTAATTGAACTAAGAGGAATTCCCGATATAGGGAGCTCCGATGTGGTAGTGATTTTTTGTAGAAGCTAGAGAAAGAAGGGAGCAGTGCTAGAATACAATGAGATAGGCCCCCAACATGTCCTAAAGGGCTTAACATGTAAAATTTATGCCGTCAGTCACATCATATGGTCCCATGAAGGGGAAACAGGATAAGGGGCTATGTAATAAATAGCTAAAAGCAATTGGGACTTTTCAAATTAATAAGGTTTGTTCAATAAAAGTTACAATATGCAAGGGCTCTGATATAACACTATAGTGGTATGAGAAGTCGTCGTTCACAACTCCCAGTCCCATGATGAGTGAAAAAAGAAATAAGGGCTAAGCACCAAGGGGATAAAGGCATCAACATTGTGATATTTTGTAATGTTCTTTTAATATAAGTTACAATGAGTTATAACTCGGATAGTGTAGCACAAAGGTGTATGGAAGATGGATGAGCCGACATCAAGGACCATGATCACACAGAGGAGTTGGTTGATGAATTCAAGGCATCGAGGAACCCGTTGTGCATAAAATATTATTGAGTCTTGTCTTGAATTTGAAAGAAATCCATCCTTGATCTTCCCGTGGATGCCTTAGTGAACTAAATGAAGGGCAGAGAAGCCATCTTAAAATATCGTCTAGTTGTGTTATCCATGAATAAGCATGGAGAGCCTCAGGCCCATACATTTTTTCACAGAGATGATAGTGCCTGGTTGAAGTGTATTGGTGGACTGAGAATTAATTCTCATTATGGATATCACTTAGATTCCCATATTCAAATTTTAATGAGGTATGAATAGCCAAGTCAAATGCAACAATAGGATGGAGATCCATGCGAAGCTTGTAGGGACCAACCCTATAGTTTTTTTTTTTTTTTTAAATAAAAATAAAAATACAACCATAATAAAATAGCATTGAGAACTCAAAATTTATTAAGCACTATTTAACACATCCCTGAAATTTAGTTCATTGAACATATCATCTAATTTACATATTATTAACTAAAGCCATAATGAAGTCATACAAAAGAATATTATAACAACATAGGTACTGTTCACTAGAAGACGAGATTCAAACTTGACTTGGCACTACTTGTCTTCCTTTATTGTAGGTCGCCTCCAAGCGTGAATGTCTACATGCTTAATCCGAATGTAGTGACCCACCCGTTGACCTCCCAGCCTACTCCTTGGGTACTCTCCTTCCCCGCTGACCCCCAAGATGCAATGGGGTTCTACAATGGAGGAATGTATTAGCTGGTAGAGGAGAGCAATCTTTGGCTTAAGAGTCCCCTCTCTAAATTCCTCTACCTCACCAAACTCACTATAGCTCGTAGTCACTACTCTGACACAGTCTCATCCATCCAACAGTAGGGTAAAGAAAAATTCCCTTCTCCCATGGACTGCCCCTTATTTTATAGGAGTCCTTAAAGGTGACACTTGGCATTTCATGCATAACTAATTATTTTTTATAATCCCATAGTTTGATTATTCACCCACCCATGTGTCACTCTCTCATCAAGGATCTCCAAAATTATTTACTTAAAAATAATATTTTCCCTCACCTCAACAAGATTCCTATTTCTTCTCCTAGTTATCTCTTGATCCCCCTTTTTACTCCTTAATTTCTATTCATTACCAAAGTCAATTGATAAGTCAAGATTTTATCCCCTATCTACTCCCTAATTTAACTCAAGTTATATCTTAGATGGATATTCTTATGTTGGTTGTTTCCACATAGAGGTTCTCTAAATTTCTTTAAAATTTAATTTATTAATCTTATTTTAATTCACCATCCTCTTCTCTTAATTAGGTTTAACTATTTTAGGATTAATATTTATCCTTACATTTATGTTCCTCTTTCCCCTTTTTACCTAATTAAATTACATTATCTACCTAATATTTTCCAACATGGGAACAGTAGAGTTTTTAAGGTGAAATATTTTATTTCTTCCCATGATCCCCTTAACCCAAGTTTTATTCTTGATTTAATTACCGCGGTTCTAATCATCATTTACCACTTGAAGTGAATTTACATGGTTTTCATATCTTGGTTATATTTATTAATTTATTTATTTTGAATGATTCCAAGGGTGCCAAGTTTGGTCGTGCCCTGCAAGAACTTCCCTTGAAGTTCCAAGGGTGTCATGCCTAACAGTTTATTTGTGATGCCAAGGTTGCCAAGTTGGTTGTGCCCTTCAAGAAATTCCCTTGAAGTTCCAAGGCTGCCACGCCACTTGCCCTTCAAGCATTTAGTGGCTACGAGGGGAAAGTATAGGTGCAACAAGAGATACCACTATCATCTCTTATGTTTCCTGCTATAGTGAGATGAATGGCGTCGAGGATTAAGAAATCCACCTTAATGCATGTCCCCCAGTGAAATCCTCATGAGCAACCCAACTTTGGGACCTGCCCCCATGACATCATGATCTTCAAGGCGAAGGTGTTTCAACCTTTCCAACCCAAGTCACGACGAGAGTGCTAGTGGGTGAGATCAAGGACATTGTCCCACACCTCCCATGCAGTTCCATCCAATTGTACAACCCCATCACCCATATGTGAGTCATTCAGCCAAGCAACTAATATGTGCTTGCAACCACTAACATATCATCAGAATATAAATATACACATATAGCAGGTTTCAAAGTTGGCTTAGAATTTCAAAGACAAAATATAAATTTTCATCAAACCAGTTGTCTTCAACTCATCATATGCGAGTGCCTCTGGTGGTTTCCTACCATACTCAATAATCATCAGTAACAAGGTTTCTCAGTGTTATTCATTGTCATAATAACATCATCAACATCACCTAGTGATTCGCATCATTGTTCATTGTGAACCAAAACTAATGTAAGTAGCTAACATAGGGACACCTCCATCATGGCTATCATCATCATCATAACATCAATGGAAACATACATATCCATCAAAGTTTTCATATCGTAATATCAATAGAGAGCATACATATCCTTTACTGCTATCATAATCATAAATTCAATAGAGACCAAACATAACCATTTCTACTACAATCATTATAATATCAATAGAAAACATGCATAACCATTAATGCTACAATCATAATAATACCAATAAATAACATACATAACCATTAATGCTATCTTCATCATAATATCAATGGAGAACATACATAAACATCACAACCACTAATAATAGATTCACGTGTTCGGATCCTCAACCTGAGGTCCGCAAAGAATAAAGTGCAGACCTTAGGGCTAAATAAATGTTAATGTCATATCATTTTTAGTCAACTAGAGTAGGGCACTACAGAGGTACACTCTTGGGCGGTGTGGATGGTAGCAGAAGCTAACGTGGACTAGTGCACAATAGAGGAACAAAAAAAAGGAACACAATTGAGCAATGTGGGGGAATGCAACAATGTTGAGTGATATAATTGTAGAGATTTGTGTGTGTTTTCTTTGCTACATGTGACATCGAGTGAGTAAGTTCTACAAAGAAGAGGCTAAGAGTGCCTAAGTAGAAGAAAAATACCTCAAGAGAGATCTAATGCTATTGTGTGAAAGGCTAGAGGTGTCTATGCATAAGAAGAACGCTGAGAAGAGTGTGATGTTGTATGTAGTGTACATAGGGATGAGAGAACTATGATGTTGTGTTAGTGAAAGTAGGTTTTTGTAGGCTCTTACACAAATCGTACTCCTAGGGTGTTTCTCCAATTTTTCCCTTGATCAATTTTCACCCCCTGATGAGCTTCTCGATCACTTGTCCTAGTTAAAGTTTGAAGGTGAGGACGAAACATCCATAACCATGCAAATTTCCTATTTTCTTCAATTTTGTGAACCTTACGAAATCGATAATGAAGAGTCTTCTTACATGCTTTTCTTCCTCACCCTTGAATTTCATGATAATCAATGGTGTCATACCTCACCACCTACTTCCATCCATTCCCTTCGTCCTTTCCTTACGGAGATCCATAAAGACTTCGGTAAGTATAACTACTAAGATGTTTGTGGAAGGATCAATCTCTTAAGAATGGAACCTAATGAATTAGTTGAGAACTTTTCTAATTGATTCCTTCACCTTTGCTGTGAAATTTCGAAAGAAGAATTGAACTAGGATTTCTTAAAACAAGAGTTTGAGCACTTGGTTCTTGCCTCTTCATATGGTGGACCTAAACGTCCCCATTTTTCTTCTTCCCCAACTCTAGTGAATCATGAGGCACCTCAAATCACAAAGGAGGAGCCTACTACCCCTTTCATTTCTTGTCCTCCTCCATTTTCAGTCCCGATGTGGGCACCTCCTTGTGGTGATCATGAAACTGGAAAATCTAAAAATCAAATCTCTAGTGCGTCTTCTCATTCGTCTCCTGCTTCAATGGAGGAAATCCTAGAATGGATTAGGAATCCTATAGAAACAACTCATTCCTCCAATCCGCAATAGGATGTCACCATTCACAACTCTAATCTCAAGACTGAAGCAGATTTATGTTATCCTCTATCTTCTTCACATCATGACTCCTTGTACCATGACTCACCTGATCAATCTGCTTCACCAGCCAGTTTTTCGCCTTCTATTAATTCTCAAGATGCTGGTGAAAATTGCGATCATGCATAAGGAAGCCACATTTTGCAGGTAAAAAAGCAGAAAGGTGAGGAAACTATCAATCTTTCCGCTATGTTTTGAAATTGTCTGCATCAAAATAATTAGTTTCCATTCTCGAGCGGTTCTCAATCCTCTCTAATCGGTGGAAAATCTAGTACAATCAACTCTTTTAATCAACCCCCAACCTTGGGCAGTAATCATTCCAGTGCTTCCATATGTCGCGACCAATGCCCAAACACATCAAATGATCTTTCCACTTCTCTTGAAGATTCTAATTTAGATGTAGAATATGCTTCAGTCAAAGAAGATTCTCATATTGAAACTTCTCCTCCACCTCACTATCCCTTGTGTCCTACCATTCACAACACATCCACTTATGGCGGAGATACTCCATGTTCTTTTGTTTCTTCCTCCGATGGGTTATCTCCTCGATTGACACAAGGCAGTGAGGTTGTCCATGATGAAGTTGAAAATAGTCAAATCATAGAGAACTCTTCCCACCCCTCATCATCTCTTCTTTTGCATGAATACAACTCTTCAAATCAGCTTGCTCATGAGATCTCACCAATTAATTTATCTTTGAATGTATTATCAGAAGAGCCTCTTCAATTGAGTAATATGATTGTTGTTGAAGCTGAAAAATTTGGTGAAACCTGTGACAGAGATGGCTGCCATCCAGAGAGCAGTTTTGAAATTAGCAACAACAACCACCCTTAAACCATGCATGATATGGTTCAAGATTCAAAATGTGATTCTACAATTCTGGAAAATTCTATGACCTACCAGGGAGTCGAGGCACATGAACTTCCATTGATGGTTATGTCAGGATCTTATGATTCTGGCAAGCCCCCCGAACTAAATCATATCTGGTTTCTTTTGTACAATCTATCCATCTGCATGGTTTCACTCTATGTGAATTCCCATGTAAAAGTGTTTGGTATTCTTGGTGTGATCTCTCAATGTTTCAAGAATTTACTTATGATTGAATTCACGAATCTGTTGTAGTCCATCCATCTTCATTCAAATCTATCACATCAAACTTGAGTTGGGAGTGTCCATCTCTCATTAAATCATGGAATTGTGAAGTTGATCATCTCAAGGACTATATTTTCCTGCAAGAATAGTACTTATCGAATTTCCCCCTTAATGCTCAGCTCCTTGGTCTTCTTGTGAATATTGTATTGCAAATTTGTCCTCTCATCACACCATAATTCTCCCTACATGATAATGAATTACAAGTTGTCACAAGAATCAAGTTCTTCTCCACTCACCATGCCTTAAATGGTTTCATGAATTCATGGTTCAAGCATCCTTTTTGAAACCATTTGCTAACTTTGATGCTTGTACAATTGGTCACCATTTGTAGGAAGGTCATCTGTCATATCTAGCTTGCAAAGAACTTGGTTCGATTGTTCAAAGAATTCACAAGATTGTTCAAATGGATTTTTCTTTGTTCATTGCAAACTAGGAATCTGATGTTTCAATCAGCTCATCTGACCAATTCTCTATCTTGGGTGACTATCATTCAGCTTATCATTTTCCCATATACACATCCAATGACAATTGCTTCACACTCTCTGATCTTCATTGTTTAACATCTCTTTCTTCATATTCCTGTCAAGTAGGTGAGGCACCTCAACCTTCACTGATGGTTATGGCAGGTCCTCACTACCTTGGCATGACTGCGAGAATGATCAGATCCATTTTCCATTACAAGATTCCCACTGTTATCCTATATCTCAAATAAAAAAATCATACTTTCAAATATCAAAAGGTTTTCAAAATGACCATCATGAATTTTATGATCCAATCATTGAATGGCTGGAAAAATCTTACTTGGAAAGCTCTGTTGCAGACAACAAGTTTCAATCTATCCTCATGCTTGCTAAGAAGCTCAGTGTAGATAAGGACACATTTGCAAGAGGCTTTCAAGGTTTGTTGAAAAATAGTATTCATTGAAAAGGTAAGCATGTAAATTAGATGAAAGAAGTGGTTTTGACACACCTTTTTGCCCACAGGTAAGACTATACTTTTCTTGTGCAAAATTTTCAATTTTTAATATCTTATGTTGCACATTAGTTTATATATGTTTTAATTGTTCATATATTTGTGGATGCAGGTCAGGAACGACTATGGTGGCTTCGTTAGAAATTTCATTACACGTAACCTGACCTTCTAGCTATTAGAATAGGGTATGATTAGTTGCATCTTAGTTTTGCCTTCCTTTCACTCATCTTGCACTCATTCCCTGTAGTTCATCTTGGTTTTTTTATTCTAGTTTTACATCATGTTTGCTTAGCCATTTTGTTCTCTTGTCTTTTGATTTTGTCTCCTAGTTCTATGTATTCTTTCTTTTCTCTTTGTTTTCTTCCTTGCTGAGTTGTCCTTTCATTTCCATTACACAAATAAGTGTTGTGCCTAGACCTCTTTGGCTTCCAAGTGTGTATGTGGCTGAAATTCAAAGAGTCTTGAGACACTTCAACATTTGGCCAGTCCTATGTTTGGCTTCCTTGTAATTGATTGTATCTTTTGGCTGATGAATTTCTAAGGGAAAATACGATACGTCTACAAGGAGAGATTTGGTCCAACCATGAACATGTGTCCATTCTGGGAACCTCATGCATATATTCAAGTTTCTGCTTTGGTGTTTTCAAGCTTATCTAACTATTAGAAATGGTGAAGGGAAAAATCTAAACGAGCAAACTTAAATCAGAGGTATTTATATGTTTCTCTAAAGGAACAACCTCTCTTGTTATCAATAAGTTAGGATCCCACCTATACACCAAAAATAAATAAGTGTCGATGCACAGTTCCCTTTAAAAATAACAAAGGTGAAATAAGAGAAAGGGTTCCTGCGTAGAGAGGAGAAGTAGGAAACTCCACCGGGGTGTTGTCCATGCTCGCTGACAGTGGAGTAATTCTTGTGTTCTTGCATGACTCTGCCAAGGTACTTTCCAGGCCTGCTAGTAGTGGAGCAACGCCAGAGATGAAAAACTATACTCTGAAAATATTAAGCTCGCGAGCTAAACTACCCTTCCAAATTTGAAACAATGTGATCTAGCTGAATCTTATGTTGTGTTAAACTGAGAAGGTACAAAGGGGACCATGTCTACCCATGGGGTAAGTGGGTAAGCCAAATTAATCTTCATGCTAAATCAATACTCTCTGAAGGACCAAGTTCGTGCACTAAAATGAACCAAGACAGAGAAGCTAGTATTCAACTATTGTGTAGCCAAGTGTTGTAGCATTGCAACACCCTCCAAAATTTTGGCCTACACTTAAAGTTCGGAGCCTATTTTCGATCTCGTGATCGTTCGTTCCTTCTTATTGGTAAGATGATGATATCAAGCTCCCCTCTTCAATCTTAATATTCGTTTACGCTTTTATCCTTATATAGTATGTGTCATATTTGGGCATGGGGATTATCGCTTGTCGTGAAAAGGGAATTTTTCTTTGTTTTTATGGGGAATCTTTATGAGAATGGGTTTTCCTCACCACATAGACATGTTTCGCACTCATTTCACTCACTCTTGCACAAGTGTTGCCTTTATCCTCTCAAATTTTGTCATCATAGCCACACTTGTCATAAGTTTCCGCAAAGGTTGTTGCATTAAGGGAAGTATTTTTTTATATGTACTCGATGGTCTATGTTGTGTCACTAAGTGTTCAAGTGTGTGATCATAGTCAATTTCTACCACTTTTTACATCGATTCTATTGATCCCACACTTAACCAAATTCTAGAGCTTCCCTAGCAATTCGGCCTCATCAAGTTTTCCTGAACTACACACTTCGCATCTACAACCCTTAAGATTTTTCCCTTGCCTACTAGAACTACACAATGCAAATAATTCCTAGAATCCTTGGAATCCAAAACTATGCAATAGTTTCCTCTAGTGTCCTTCCCTCAGCCGAAATCCACTATCTCCAGAAACTGCGCAGTTTTGTCCCTTAGGCATCTTAGCTACCCAGTCTGCCTTGCATCCTAAAACTACACAAATGTGTCCTCCCAGGGCCATATCCCATAGCAGTCACTACCCGCTTAAACTATGAAATTGTGTCTCTCAGTGGCCATGAAGAAGGATGACATGCTAGATGACTCTCAAGGTGTTGAGGAGAAACATAAGGATATGAAGGAACCCAGGGTATGATAGAAGATCAGGATTGCATGGAGACTCCATTTGATGAATAACCCTTTGGAGGGTAGGTATGGAAAATAAAGCACATATTTTGAAATACACCTCTTAGGGTAGCATGAAGGACCGATTATCATTTCCATATCATTATGTCTTCACTTACATGCATGGTTGCAAGCACTAACAGTTATTCCATGTGTTTCCTCTAAATGTCTTGCTCCCTTTCAGTTGTTGGATCAATTATCATCTTTTGGCATGTTGGTTTTTTTGTCATGTTTGTGAGCCTTTCTGGTAACCTCGAGGTTGGTATTTATGTATATATGTTGTCCTAGCCACCTAAACACATGTCTCACTCATACACAAATTTTTAAGAACTATCACACAAGTGTCGTCACGGTCGTTCTAAAGTCTATCTCAAGTGTCGCACTTGTCACTTTTAGTTCTAGAAAGTCCCACAAAGGATAATGATTTGTCTTAGATTTCTGATGGTCTATGTTTTCATGTCGTCAAAGTATGCTAAGTGTGTGAACACAATGTCAAGATCCTCACAAGTTCACTTGCCTCCCACACTTAGCCATTTTCTTGAAAATCCTTCCAATTTGACAACTCTTTTTCACCGGACCCCGACTGAGTTGCACACTATGTAGTATTAGCCCTTAATGATGCTACTCTACTACCTAGAACAATGTAATGCATTATCACCATCCCTCAGGGCAGTTGGACTGCGCAATTCCAGAGCTCAGCAAATTGCCTTCCTCCCCATAATTATGATGTAGCTTCCTCAAGCCCAACTTAAACTGCGCATTTCGCAAGATCAGTCATCAAGCCATCTCCCTGCCTAGAGTGATGTTAATTTCAAGAAAAAACAGTGAAAAAAATAAAAATAAAAAGGATAAAAAATAAATCTGTGTACATATCATACCATTTGAAACAAAACTATAAACATATACATATACATATGGATCCATGTGCAATTCGGATGGGCTGCATGGCCATTGGAAATGCAACCTTGCAAGCTATATATCATTTCTTTACATGGCTACAGACATATGGATAAAATGAATGTAGACGGTACATTACGTGCATTAAATATGTTGATGTAAAGGATAATAAAGATGTGTACATTGAACAGATACATTGAATCTAGACGATAAATTAAATATACAGACATACATTGAATCCAGAAGTGCATTGGTTCTGGCCACTTAACCGTCTAAATCATTGAATATCTCACGCAACGATTTCCTTGGGATGGTGAATTTGGTGATGCTTTTTTAAGAAATCAGATTATGGAGTGTTTAATTGTTTGTTGGGTGGAGATGGATTTGGCTTTATCAAGAATCTGCCACTTCTTAAAATTCTGAAACTTTGACAACTGCAACATGATTTCTAAATAATTTCTCCAGATTTCATGGTGATATTTTCTCCTGATTTCATGGTGCTAGACTTTCCATTATTTTCCAGGGAAATAACATCACCTCCTTAAACTAATCTGTATTTAAATGACATTCAGCCAAATAGATGTTTACATGATTTGGGATCTCTGAGCTCAAGCACCAGATTTGCATATATGGCGGCCAGGCAACAGGAAGAACCACTAATGGAAACATAGTGGAAAACTAGATTACATAATCAGACCGTTAAACTACAATATATATTAAATGACAAGATGTCTTGTGTTAAATTATTGATGAATTCTTCTGTGTGGATTATAGGAAACGTTGTTGATTAATTCTTCCAGAAACAACTAGGAAAAGTTTAACAACAGACTTATTTCTTTAAGAAAGAATCTGACAGTGAATGATTTGGAGGACACCGTGCCATGATTCAGATCAGAAACATTACAGGGAAATTATTCAAAACACAACGCTCCCTCATAAATGAGGCCAAAAATGTTATTGAATTATCTCAATGCTGAACGATCCACCAGGGCTACAGTTGACCCAATATCTGTCGAGAGTATATTTTTGGTAAAAGTGGGGTGCAAGACTGGCAGCCTTGGCGTGGAGAGGAGTAGTCACAGCATTCCTAGCTTCTTCTCTCGACCTCCAGATGCAGGTAGCCAGGCATTCTTTTCTCTCATTCAGATTCCCATACCAGTACTGCATTCATTCACACAAAGAAATCACAAACACAATCAGAATATAAATATTATTAATAATCAATGCATCTATCTAAGTATATTTATAGTTTACAAAAGCATTAAGCCTAGATGCTCATTTTACAGTCCATTTAAGTACATTTATAGTTTACAAAAGTATTAAGTTTAGATGCTCATTCTATGGTCTGGTATGATGTGTAAGGGTGTTCACCCTTCATCAAAATTAAATCCAGTGTGATATGTAAGGATGTCTACCCCTCATTAAAATTAAAATTTGCACTTGAAGAAATTGGATCACTTGAGTGTGTAAGGGTGTCCATCCCTCATCAAAATGATCCCTCTAGCACCTGAAGAAATTGGATCCCTATAGCACGTGAAGAAAATTGGATCCTTCTTGCACGTGAAGAAATTGGATCCCTTAGATCCTTCTTGCACGTGAAGAAATTGGATCCCTTAGATCCTTTTTGCACATGAAGAAATCCCTCTCGCATGTGAAAAAATTGGATCTCTCTCACACTTAAAAAAACTGGATCTATGCTTATATATATATATAAACTTGATAGATTACAAAATAATAAATTTGTCATGTAAATTCAAAGTATGAAGGTTTCTGTATACTTTGAGCAATTGCCTGGACTCCATTGCTTCTTGAAAAGCATTGGCATCTGCTGCATACAGTAGCGTATCGTCGACAACATCATAATTTCTTCACATCATGACTCCTTGTACCATGACTCACTTGATCAATCTGCTTCACCAACCAGTTTTTTGCCTTCTATTAATTCTCAAGATGCTGGTGAAAATTGCGATCATGCATAAGGAAGCCACATTTTGCAGGTAAAAAAGCAGAAAGGCGAGGAAACTATCAATCTTTCCGCTATGTTTTGAAATTGTCTGCATCAAAATAATTAGTTTCCATTCTCGAGTGATTCTCAATCCTCTCTAATCGGTGGAAAATCCAGTACAATAAATTCTTTCAATCAACCCCCAACCTTGGGCAGTAATCATTCCAGTGCTTCCATATGTCGTGACCAATGCCCAAACACATCAAATGACCTTTCTGTTTCTCTTGAAGATTCTAATTTAGATGTAGAATATGCTTCAGTCAAAGAAGATTCTCATATTGAAACTTCTCCTCCACCTCACTATCCCTTGTGTCCTACCATTCACAACACATCCACTTATGGCGGAGGTACTCCATGTTCTTTTATTTCTTCCTTCGATGGGTTATCTCCTCGATTGACACAAGGAAGTGAGGATGCCCATGATGAAGTTGAAAATAGTCGAATCATAGAGAACTCTTCCCACCCCTCATCATCCCTTCTTTTGCATGAATACAACTCTTCAAATCAGCTTGCTCATGAGATCTCACCAATTAATTTATCTTTGAATGTATTATCAGAAGAACCTCTTCAATTGAGTAACATGATTGTTGTTGAAGCTGAAAATTTTGGTGAAACCTGTGACAGAGATGGCTTCCATCCAGAGAGCAGTTTTGAAATTAGCAACAACAACCACCCTTAAACCATGCATGATATGGTTCAAGATTCAAAATGTGATTCTACAATTCTGGAAAAATCTATGACCTGCCAGGGAGTCGAGGCACGTGAACTTCCATTGATGGTTATGTCAGGATCTTATGATTCTGGCAAGCCCCCCGAACTAAATCATATATGGTTTCTTTTGTACAATCTATCCATCTGCATGGTTTCACTCTATGTGAATTCCCATGTAAAAAGTGTTTGGTATTCTTGGTGTGATCTCTCAAAGTTTCAGGAATTTACTTATGATTGAATTCACGAATCCGTTGCAGTCCATCCATCTTCATTCGAATCTATCACATCAAACTCGAGTTGGGAGTGTCCATCTCTCATGAAATCATGGAATTGTGAAGTTGATCATCTCAAGGACTATCTTTTCCTGCAAGAATTGTACTTATCGAATTTTCCCCTTAATGCTCAACTCCTCGGTCTTCTTGTGAATATTGTATTGCAAATTTGTCCTCTCATCACACCATAATTCTCCCTACATGATAATGAATTACAAGTTGTCACAGGAATCAAGTTCTTCTCCACTCACCATGCTTTAAATGGTTTCATGAATTCATGGTTCAAGCATCCTTTTTGAAACCATTTGCTAACTTTGATGCTTGTACAATTGGTCACCATTTGTAGGAAGGTCATCTATCATATCTAGCTTGCAAGGAACTTGGTTCGATTGTTCAAAAAATTCACAAGATTGTTCAAATGGATTTTTCTTTGTTCATTGCAAACTAGGAATATGATGTTTCAATCAGTTCATCTGACCAATTCTCTATCTTGGGTGACTATCATTCATCTTATCAT
Source organism: Pinus tabuliformis (assembly GCA_031772625.1). Taxonomy (NCBI): domain Eukaryota; kingdom Viridiplantae; phylum Streptophyta; class Pinopsida; order Pinales; family Pinaceae; genus Pinus; species Pinus tabuliformis. The sequence goes on from CM062816.1 coordinate 1,851,160,856, forward strand.
TTTCCCATATACACATCCAATGACAATTGCTTCACACTCTCTGATCTTCATTGCTTAACATCTCTTTCTTCAGATTTCTGTCAAGTAGGTGAGGCACCTCAACCTTCATTGATGGTTATGGCAGGTCCTCTCTATCTTGGCATGACTGCGAAGAATGATCAGATCCATTTTCCATTACAAGATTCCCACTGTTATCCTATATCTCAAATCAAAAATTAATACTTTCAAATATCAAAAGGTTTTCAAAATGACCATCATGAATTTTACGATCCAATCATTGAATGGATGGAAAAATCTTACTTGGAAAGCTCTGTTGCAGACAACAAGTTTTAATCTATCCTCGTGCTTGCTAAGAAGCTTAGTGTAGATAAGGACACATTTGCAAGAGGCTTTCAAGGTTTGTTGAAAAATAGTATTCATTGAAAAGGTAAGCATGTAAATTAGATGAAAGAAGTGGTTGTGACACACCATTTTTCCCACAGGTAAGACTATACTTTTCTTGTGCAAAATTTTCAAGTTTTAATATCTTCTGTTGCACATTACTTTATATATGTTTTAACTGTTCATATATTTGTGGATGTAGGTTGGGAACGACTATGGTGGCTTCGCTAGAAATTCATTACACGTAACTCAACCTTCTAGCTATTAGAATAGGGTATGATTAGTTGCATCTTAGTTTTGCCTTCCTTTCACTCATCTTGCACTCATTCCCTGTAGTTCATCTTGGTTTTTTTATTCTAGTTTTGTATCATGTTTGCTTAGCCATTTTGTTCTCTTGTCTTTTGATTTTGTCTCCTGGTTCTATGTATTCTTTCTTTTCTCTTTGTTTTCTTCCTTGCTGATTTGTCCTTTCATTTCCATTAAAGAAATAAGTGTTGTGCCTAGACCTTTTTGGCTTCCAAGTGTGTGTGTGGCTGAAATTCAAAGAGTCTTGAGACACTTCAACATTTGGCCAGTCCTGTGTTTGGCTTCCTTGTAATTGATTGTATCTTTTGGCCGATGAATTTCTAAGGGAAAATATGATACGTCTACAAGGAGGGATTTGGTCCAACCATGAACATGTGTCTAGTCTGGGAACCTCATGCATATATTCAAGTTTCTGCTTTTGTGTTTTCAAGCTTATCTAACTATTAGAAATGGTGAAGGGAAAAATCTAAATGAGAAAACTTAAATCAGAGGTATTTATATGTTTCTCTAAAGGAACAACCTCTCTTGTTATCAATAAGTTAGGCTCCCACTTATACACCAAAAATAAATAAGTTTCGATGCACAGTTCTCTTTAAAAATAACAAAGGTGAAATAAGAGAAAGGGTTCCCGCGTAGAGAGGAGAAGTAGGAAACTCCACCGGGGTGTTGTCCATGCTCGCTGACAGTGGAGTAATTCTTGTGTTCTTGCATGACTCTGCCAAGGTACTTTCCAGGCCTGCTAGTAGTGGAGCAACGCCAGAGATGAAAAACTATACTCTAAAAATCTTAAGCTCGCGAGCTAAACTACCCTTCCAAATTTGAAACAATATGATCTAGCTGAATCTTATGTTGTGTTAAACTGAGAAGGTACAAAGGGGACCATGTCTACCCATGGGGTAAGTGGGTAAGCCAAATTAATCTTCATGCTAAATCAATACTCTCTGAAGGACCAAGTTCATGCACTAAAATGAACCAAGACAGAGAAGCTCATATTCAACTATTGTGTAGCCAAGTGTTGCAGCGGTTGCAACACCCTCCAAAATTTTGGCCTACACTTAAAGTTCAGAGCCTATTGTCGATCTCGTGATCATTCGTTCCTTAGTCACTTATTGGTAAGATGATGATATCAAGCTCCCCTCTTCAATCTTAATATTTGTTTACGCTTTTATCCTTATATAGTATGTGTCATATTTGGGCATGGGGATTATCACTTGTCATGAAAAGGGACGTTTTCTCTGTTTCAATGGGGGAATCTTTATGAGAATGGGTTTTCCTCACCACATAGACATGTTTCACACTCATTTCAATCACTCTTGCACAAGTGTTGCCTTTATCCTCTCAAATTCTATCATCGTAGCCACACTTGTCATAAGTTTCCGCAAAGGTTGTTGCATTAAGGGAAGTATTTTTTTTATATGTTCTTGATGGTCTATGTTGTGTCACTAAGTGTTCAAGTGTGTGATCATAGTCAATTTCTACCACTTTTGACATCGATTCTATTGATCCCACACTTAACCAAATTATAGAGTTTCCCTAGCAATCCAGCCTCATCAAGTTTTCCTAAACTACACACTTTGCATCTACAACCCTTAAGATTTTTCCCTTGCCTATTGGAACTACACAATGCACATAATTCCTAGACTCCCTTGGAATCCAAAACTATGCAACAGTTTCCTCCAGTGCCCTTCCCTCAGCCGAAACCCACTGTCTCCAGAAACTGCGTAGTTTTGTCCCTTAGGAATCTTAGCTGTCGAGTCTGCCTTGCATCCTAAAACTACACAAATGTGTCCTCCCAAGGCCATATCCCGTAGCAGTCGCTGCCCGCTTAAACTATGAAATTGTGTCTCTTAGTGGCCATGAAGAAGGATGACATGCTAGATGACTCTCAAGGTGTTGAGGAGAAAGATAAGGATATGAAGGAACCCATGATATGATAGAAGATCAGGATTGCATGGGGACTCCATTTGATGAATAACCCTTTGGAGGGTAGGTATGGAAAACAAAGCACATATTTTAAAATACACCTCTTAGGGTAGCATGAAGGACCGATTATCATTACCATATCATTATGTCTTCAATTACATGCATGGTTGCAAGCACTAACAGTTATTCCATGTGTTTCCTCTAAATGTCTTGCTCCCTTTCATTTGTTGGATCAATTATCATCTTTTGGCATGTTGGTTTTTTTGTCATGTTTGCGAGCCTTTCTGGTAACCTCGAAGGTTGTTCTTTATGTATATATTTTTTCCTAGCCATGTAAACACATGCCTCACTCATACACAAATTTTTAAGAACTATCGCACAAGTGTCGTCACGGTCATTCTAAATTCTATCTCAAGTGTCGCACTTGTCACTTTTAGTTCTAGAAAGTCCCACAAAGGATAATGATTTGTCTTAGATTTCTGATGGTCTATGTTGTCGTGTCGTCAAAGTATGCTAAGTGTGTGAGCACAATGTCAAGATCCTCACAAGTTCACTTGCCTCCCACACTTAGCCATTTTCCTGATAATCCTTGCAATTGGACAACTCTCTTTCACCGGACCCCGACTGAGTTGCACACTATGTAGTATCAGCCCTTAATGATGCTACTCTACTACCTAGAACAATGCAATGCATTTTCACCATCCCTTAGGGCAGTTGCACTGCGCAATTCCAGAGCTCGGCAAATTTCCTTCCTCCCCATAATTACGATGTAGCTTCCTCAAGCCCAACCTAAACTGTGCATTTCGTAAGATCAGTCATCAAGCCTCCTCCCTGCCTACTAGAACCCCACAATGCACAGAGATCTAAGTCTTCCTTACCTCCCAGAACTATGTAGAAGTGTCCCTGAGTGTCCTCCCTCAGTCGAGACTCACTGATCTTAGAAACAATGCAGATCTGTCCTCTCTGCTCCCTCTAATGCCCAGTCTTTCCTTCCCTCAGAAAACTGCAAAAACCTGCCTCCTAGGGTCCCACCTTATAGCTGCCACTAATGATCTCAACTGCACAATCCTGTCTCCTAATGGCCTCTACGCAATTTTTCCCTACAGTGAAGACGGTGCTCAGAAGTTCCTCAGTCAAGCCTGAGTTGCACTCTAGGCAGTTTCAGTGACCAATCTCCCTCCCTATCACCTGGAACTGTGCAATGCACAGTTGTTGAGCCCTATTCCTAACCTTTCATCCATCCCGGGCCCAGTCCATGGATAAAAATGCATCATCTTAGACTAGGTGGTTTTGGATTTGATTTCGTCCCTTCATGAGTGAATTGCAGGAATAGGTACATTGTTAGATCATGGCAAGATGATGAAGAAGGAGAAGGAAGGGCGAACATGCTAGAAGACTCCCTTACAGGTGGACGGACAAAGATCCTATCATGTACAAGTAAAGGGAACACATGCATGCAACTACCTCCCAAGACCAAAGATCATTGAAGACCCTGCATCATCAAGCTATGCAGAGGAGAAGAGAAAGCACATCCAAGAACACATCTATCACTCAACAGAAACAACGACTTGACATTGCCACCTCAGCAAGCTAGTCTATGGCAGTAGTTTCATGAGTTGTCAAAGGCCACATCACTAATATGGGCTTTGTATATTGTAAATCGAATGTAATGTAAAATGGAAGTCCAATGGATACACACGAATATGAAGAGTCATGTCAGTTGAAAATTCATAGGAATTTGAACAATCATGAGGGTAGTCGAAGAGTTACAAGGGTTAAGCATCACCCTTGGTTATATATACCCAGTCATTGTATGACCAAAGGACGTTTTTGCCTTATCTCCTCCCATGAAGCATAGAGAGTTTTAAGTCAGTTCTTTGAGGAGTGAGGAGTGGCTCCAATGTCCCACTACTCGGGCTAGTGATGTATGATGTACATACATGTCTTGGAATTTTTTCTTAATACAGAAGCTTGTTCAAGCCAGCACATTTTCATGCATGTCTTGTGGATGTTTGTAAGACTATTCTTTCAGCATTTGTAATTCATGTTTGTTTTAGATGTACTAAGATATTTGAACTATTTCGGTTGTTTTAGTACTTATCTTGTTGGGGATGTGTTGTATTAGTTATCACTGTTGTCTCATCCTTGTGGAATACTCTGTAGGATACTAGAAATACCTTCCTTGCTTACTGGTTATAACGACCGTCACATATGTTTTGGACTACTCTACTGGATGGTGGACGAGTGTTCCCTTGTACTTTGGTCTTAACGACTGTCACATCCACCGTGGACTATTCCACTGGATGTCGGACAAACCTTCCTGGTTCGCGTGTGTCTCTTCCTAGGTGGTACTATTACCTCTCATTTAGAGGCTCACTTTTCTCCCCCTTTTGTAGTAAGGGAACCTTAATGCAGTTACATTGTGCACTCACCGGGCACACTTACCTTGTTGTTCAAAGATACTATTATGTCACTCTCTTGTGCTGATAGCTAGATCCAAGGCAGATCTCTAAGTATATGGCCTTTATATCGAATGGGACTCCTACACCAAACGGTATGAGGTCTAGTTAGGACTTCATATTAGGGAGATCCCCTTGATTTATGTATTTCCAGCACCATCAACACTTACATAATCACCTTCCATGTTTTGGCCAAGTAAATTGAAGACCTAGTTTTCCTATGATGCCTCCAACTCAATGGCTCAGTTCATGGTGACATGCCAAAAGGTATAAAATCAAGTTGTTTGGATTTTAGTATAAATAGGCATTGAGAAATGATAATTAATTTAAGAAAAAAGGAAAAGGAGGGATGCATTTAAAAAATGATTTTTTAGAGTTTTGGAAAGTGGATTATTCGGTCTTTAAAAGAAAATGATGAATTAATTTTTCATATAGAAATTTCCATTTAGTTAAGAAGGGAGAAAAAATTTATTGAAAGAAGAAGTGATAATTTTGTCTTGTAAAAGTACCAGATCAACCCCAAAATTGAATAAGGGGATCTAAGGCATTTTTTTACTTGGTTGTTCAAAAAAATTATGATAAGATCTATTATAAAGTGGACCTATCTGAAATTGAATGGGGATATCAAGTGAGCCATCAAGTCAAGTATGTCAAATTATTGTAATTGTAATTTACGGTTCATGTTTAGTAGTGATCGACACCATAAAATAACACAAAAATCAAGGGAGTGTGACAAATAGACATAAAATCAAGCAAGTGTGATCAAGTGAGTGAGTACAAGTGAGCGTAACAAGAGATAAGTCAAGTAAAAAATGGGTAAAGGTGGAAAACATCAACTAAATTCCTCTCAAGAAATTAATGATTTGCAAGTGTGTAACGATCAATCTCACAATAAAATTAAAGTACTTGAGTGGAAATTACAACAAAACCAAATCATAATTGATCAAATGACTGACACACTAGCAACTACAAAATATGTTAAAAAAGAAATAGATATGGAGTATCAACTACTTGATGCACTTCAAACTAAATTAAGAGAAAATCATAATCATATTGATGATATGATTAATGTCGAACCTATAATCAAGGTAGATACAATTTGTAATAAGGAATATCTAATAGAAAATTTTAATGCATCTTGTGATATAAATGAATTCATCCATACAGCTGATATAAGTTGTGGCACAAAAGAGCATTAACACAAAGTGATGCAACATATGATATATAGAACCTTATTCAAAATTTTGATGCAAAATGTGATACATCTAAACTAATAAAAGAAATTGATGCAATATAGGTGATTAATGCTTGGTTTGATATAGACAAATGGATGGAATCAATGAATGAAACACAAATTAACAACAGTATTAGTAGCAAAAGCAATTGTGAAGAGGATAAAAAATAAGAAAAACATCTTTCTAGGATGGTTGTTAGACCTTGCGAAGAGACCTCATTAAAAAAAAAAAAAATCAATATGGATTGGGATACACCAAATATGATAGCTTTTATATTATGTATTACTCCAAACCAATTCAATTTGTGAGTGTAAGATTCCTTGAAGGTATTCAAAATTTTGTTAAAAAAATTCTAGCATTGTTAAAGGAGATGGTTGTATGGAGAGTCAATGTTTTGATCTACATCATTGTATTCATTATGGGAAGACACGTCATTTATCAGAAAGATGTCAAAATTAGAAGAAAAGAAAAAAATACATTGTGGCTGGATAAATCCTTGGAGATAGAATCAAGAAGTAAAGAAACTATGTAAGTCTTATGTCCCTAGTCAAGATAAAGGTAAAGATAAAGCTTCCCGTGGAAATGAACAAAGCAAAAAAAATTCAACCAATGATTCCTTAAAAGAGATGGTACTGTCCACACCTCAATGGGGTAAACACAATGATAAAAGAAACTCTCCTACACCATTAAGGGTGGGAGTAAATTGATGAATTGAAGATGGTTAGTTGTAAGCCATAAACCACTACATTATTCAAATTAAAGTAGTTTGGTTAGTGGCCATCCAGAGACCACCATATTATTCAAAGCAGTCTAATTAGTGGTAAATTATAAACCACAAGTTTCCGTAGAAGATGGTTAGTGATCAACTATAAAAACTGCCATCTAGAGAATCCAAAGCCCCAACTTGGATCCTGCCAAGAATAAACTATTGAAAAACTTATTACCTTGCACCTAATATGGGGGGATTCAAATATCATACTTCAAGTTTCAAAGTTTTATTAGTCATTTCAATCAATAAAAATTAAGAATTCTAACATAGAAACTTGTCTCATCAACAAAAAATCATTTCAACTATTCAATGGAAATGTTAAGACATAACAGCTGTTCACTTCTCAATATTCAAATATTATTATTTTTTTAGTCATATCTTCATCAAAATTCAATTCATTAGTTTTAGATTGAAGATGAAAAAATTTATCAGTACATGTGTTATTCAATTATTCAAATTTGTGATGTGGGGGGGCACGGGGTCTTCACTCAATGAACCTCTAACATAGAACGTGTGTTTGTGGCATACTAAACAATATCCTTAATCTTACTACATATTTCAAAATACCTCTAAAAATCACATTATTTAATCCCCTACCAATACAAACCCAATACACCTTCCGAATTTAAAAACCCATACTTTCACTAGATATTGTAGGTTTCCAATTTTTCATTAGCATTTTTTATATCCCTTTATATTTTTACATTAACTTTGGGCTCTATTTTTTATACCTGCCAATATTAAAACCCTTTAACCCCTATTATATTCTCAATATATTGTGTCATTTTTTCCTCAATATATATCCCCAAATATGAACCCATGTGGCATGGTATTTCTCCCCCAAGTAACCCCCCATGGGGGGGGGGGCTATTAGAATATGAGTCCCTAGACAATCACAAAGTCTGAGACCATGAGTTGTAATACTTATCTTAATGAGGTATTTTCATGATCCACTAGTGTGTTGTAAATGAGATCTAGAAGATCTAGAATGTTCATTGATCAATTATAAATTCAGACCTTGAGATCAATACAATACAACACAAGGGCTTTAAGCCCTTTCCACCACTTTCTTGTCTTGTCTCACTTTTTCCAAATTTTTAAAAATTAGGCTCCAATAATGTACATAGATCCATGGACCAATCTAGACTTGACCCAAAGGAATTATGTTGAAGACCTTCCTAATAGCTCCCAAATAATTATGTGGTGAGGAGTTAAGGGCTATGGACCTTTAAGACCAATCTTCACCTTTACCATTGGATGTTTATCTAAGAATGAATAATGGTGATTTACATGATATGCTACAAAATAGAAGTTCAATGACTACTTCATACCATTGTTGTAGAGTGTGAATTGTTTGAACCCCTTTGATGCCTTGTCATGGAAAGGAGGTGAGAAGAAAATGGATTTTCTTATTAATGGTTGGTACTGAAAGATAATAATAAAACATATAAAAGCTCAATGTCCCTTATAAAAAATGCATAGTTTATAGAGTAAAAAATGTTTTTAAAATTGTTCGTTTTACTTACATAAAATTAATATTTTATAAGTTTATGTATCAATTTCTCTTTCAACTATATTTTTTCCACTAGCCATGTGAAAGTAGATGGGAGAAAAAGATGTTAAAAATTAAAAGAGCTCCCAAATCCAACTAACCTAGTAAGTTTGTTAACCTCTAACATCCTACATAATGTAGACCACTCTAATTGTGAATTGAAAAAGAAAAAACAAAAAAACAAAAAACAAAAATATAGATTGCAAAATTTATAAAATTTGAAAAAAAAAAACTTTAAATACCAAATTGAATCAAATGGTATAATATAAAATTTATGTAAAATGAAGGTACTTTGTCCCACGTTGTAAAAGTACTTTGATGGGAGCATAGCTGTAGATAGATTCCATCAATTCTCAACTTAAAGATATCATATAATTTAACAGTTATAAATTTAGATAACATGGTTAATTGATTTTTTTTGCGATAATGCTGATACATTTATAATTAAGAGGCATTTTTATGATTTTTTTTTCTTAACTAATAAAATTTATCATAATTTATTTGTTAATTAATAAAAATGATAATTAATAATAAAGATAATTATATAATTATTATAAATTTAAATAATTTATTTTAGTTATTTAATAAAAGTTATATTATTTAAATAATTTATTGATGATTCATAAAATGTTAGAATTTCACGTATGTTAAATATTTCTTAATATTATGTGTTACTTTACATGTTAGTCATTAATATGTTTCTTTACTAACTAAGAATACAAATTTTTAGTAAATCAAAAACAATTTTAAATCTTATTCTAAAATGAAAAGGCACTTTTAACCTAAATAATGTTTGTCAAATATTTATGTTCATTATAATTGTTGTTAAAGTTATTTAAAATAAAATTATATACTTTTAATAATATCCATCTTTTTTTCGTAAGCATGTCTAAATTATATTAAATGAACCAAATTTACGATATGTACATTCATTAGTTTCATCTCTGCCTCAAAGTGAGGAAACTAGAGAGATGAGACATGAGTTCTCTACCCTTGGAGGGGGAAATGAGAGTTAACATTATTTTTCAAAAAAATACAACCATAAAAATTGCACGGGAGGGAAAGCCTCGGGATGCGTGGACAATGGACTAATGAATAATGATAGTTTCACATTGAGGTAGATCAAAAAGGTCCTGAGTCTCTGAATTGGAACTCTTAGGCCGAGATGCAACTGTGTTATCACACTAGAAATTGTCAAAGCAAAAAGGTATTATGTAGTCCATTGATCAAAAGGAGAAAAATGTTGACCTCGGTTTGCTCAGGAAGTCAACAGGTAACGTGAGCTGCTATGAATCTAGATAGAAGCTGAGCTTGCGCCACCATGCACTTGAGAAGTTCCACGAGCCTACAATGTATCGGCCTCCTCCAGGATCTCCTCCAAAATGTAGCACCCGTAAGGGCTAGGCCTAGGTGGGGAAGAAGGGGGAGCATTGGGCACGGTGGGAGGTAGGGGAGCTCTACGAGTAGGAGGGGGGGAGAGCTCACAAGAGGGGAGTGCATAGGAGAGCCAATCGGTGAGGGGATGTTGGTAGGTTAGTAAATGCCCAAGACCATGTAGGCTAGTCACTTCAAGGAGGTAGACAAGTGGCTAAGGAGTGCAGAGAGATCAACAATCCGATGGGTGGGTTTGTCCTTGGTTTCTTCCCTATCATTCAGATGTCAGGCCAGAAGATTGCGATGAGTGTCCATGCCACATTTCCTGTTCCTCCATGGCCACGACTGTCTTGCAGACACACTCTGGAATGGAGTGGTCAAACATGGTGGCAATGGAATGGTCATCCAAGGTCATAGGGGTCTCCCTCTACCACGACCACGACTAGGGAAACAACCATGCCCTGTATTCTCACTCATGGTTGGAATGCAGGTGTTGGTGGACGTAGTAGTAAGGTTGGGAGGATTGGTGTTGGGTAGAAGGGCAAGCAACCAAAGAAGGAATGGCATGCAATTCAAGTCACAGCGGATGAAGAAGACTGGAGAAGACGCAAGATGGTCCTCGCAAACCAAGGCGAAGAGGTGTGTGGAGTAAATATGTTGGGATGGATCCATGTGAAGCCAGATGCCCTCCATGTGCTGAAACCCGTCAGTCAGATGGGGCGAATTACACTTGGTCACCCGGATCCGGGGATTAATAATATCTAAATTTAATTAGATACGTAAAATCAAATAAAATATATTTTCTCATATAATTTAACTAGCTTAGATTCATATTAACTCTGAATCTACCAAGTGCTAAGAGGGATTAAAACCCTTTTCAGTCTAAGAGAAGCTTGCATGTGAACAAATTTGATCCCTTATGACACTTGGTGATTTGGAGTTAAGATGGATTTAGGCTGGTTTAATAATTATTAGTTATAATTGTAATTATTAATTGTATGTTTCTTATTTTATTTTATTTTATTTTTAGTTTTATGTAATTTGAACCAGTGTAATTATTAAATATATTTATTTTGTTTTTATTTTATTTTAACTTTTTACAAGACATTACATTACCTTGCATGACAATATCTTTACCATATTGGGCTAGAGAGCACCTATAGGCACAAAAATGTTATAATTCAATATTAAATCTACTTAAAACTAGCCTAGATTTATCTTAGCTTCAAATCTTTCAAGCCTCGAGAGAGATCAAATATTTTAAGATACAAACATTTTTTAAAGTGAAAAGAGATTTGATCTCTCTCCACTTTTAGTAGATTTGGAGTTAAGATGAATTAAGGCTGGTTTAATTATTAATTATAATTAAATATAACTATTTATTTTATATTTTTTTATGGAGTAGTCTTTAAGTCCGACTTTTTAGAGATTCCTATAGATTTTTGCCTGGAACTTGATGAAATTATTTGTGGTCGAATCTTGATTAGTGTTGTTTAAACTAGTTTTTTGAACTTCATATTTGGATTCAACACCTTCAAAAACCCCTAGGGCACTTCGATTGTGAAGAGTTCACCAGTCAATCTTGTGATTTCAATGAATCCCTACCAGATTCTAGGCAAATTAAACTGGAAAAAGAAAATCAGAAAATTTTATAAAAAGTCGCACTTAAAGACTATTCATTTATTTTATTTTATTTTTAAATTATGATGATGAGGATAATGATTAACATCCACTAAGACGAATGCAGTCTATCAGAGCTTAAGAAAATAAAAATCTAATTGCAATTCTTCGAGGCCTTATTTCTATGATAAAAATAAGGAAAAGAAGCGCTCCAAGATCACTAAAGTTGGGTTGAATTAACATGTCAGGAAAATTGGAGGTGTGTCAAATGTTAGGGAAATGGGAGTTGATGTGAGTAAGGGTCAAGAAATCTAAGTGGAAATGTTTTTCATCTTCCACCCTCTTAGTATTGCAAAGGTGAAAAATTTGTTCATCCCATGGAGTTTTGATTGTAATCCACTACGTGGATTCACTCCAAGCTCATGAGAATTAGTTCTTATCCTAGTGATGTTCATTTTTTTCAAAATCAAAATGTTTTAATCAATCAAAATTTGCCTCAATCAAAATATTTTATTGAATGATAATTATTAACCAGCCTAGATCCATCTTGACTTCGTATCTACCAAGCCCCAAGAGGGAGCGCTTGGTAAATAGGGAGTTAAGATGGATCCTTTAAATATGCTATATTTCACATGAATATTGTGGGTCAATACGATGGGTTTCCATACCATGGATCAATACTCTGAAGAGAGTTAAGATGGATCCTTTGAATAGGCTATATTCCACATGAATATTGTGGGTCAATACCATGGGTTTTCATACCATAGGTTAATATTATGAAGTTATTTTCTATAAAGCTATTTTTATTTTAAAGTTATTTTTTTCATTGATTTTATATTGATAGAGTAAAAATATTTATTTTATTTTAAGAGGTTAAAAATGAAGAATTTTATTAAAAAAATCAAAAAATATAATATATTATTTTTTTAAATAAAAATATTATATTCACACTAAAATGATGCCAACTTAGAAAAAGTAGTAAAAAAATAAAATAAAAAATAAAAAATAAATCTATGTACATATCATACCATTTGAAACAAAACCATAAACATATACATATACATATAGATCCATGTGCAATTCAGATGGCCAACATGGCCATACGTGCAATTCGAATGGCCTACATGGCCATTGGAAATACAACCTTGCAAGTTGTATATCATTTCTTTGTATAGCCACATATAAAAAGATAAAATGAATTTAATTATAAATTAAATACACAACCTTGCAAGTTGTATATCATTTCTTTCAAGTTGTATATCATTTCTTTATGTGATACATTGAATGTAGACGGTACATTACGTGCATTGAATATGTCGATGTAAGGGATAATAAAGATATGTACATTGAACAGATACATTGAATCTAGATAGATTCCATCAATTCTCAACTTAAAGATATCATATAATTTAACAGTTATAAATTTAGATAACATGGTTAATTGAATTTTTTTGCGATAATGCTGATACATTTATAATTAAGAGGCGTTTTTATGATTTTTTTTTCTTAACTAATAAAATTTATCATAATTTATTTGTTAATTAATAAAAATGATAATTAATAATAAAGATAATTATATAATTATTATAAATTTAAATAATTTATTATAGTTATTTAATAAAAGTTATATTATTTAAATAATTTATTGATGATTCATAAAATGTTAGAATTTCAGGTATGTTAAATATTTCTTAATATTATGTGTTACTTTACATGTTAGTCATTAATATGTTTCTTTACTAACTAAGAATACAAATTTTTAGTAAATCAAAAACAATTTTAAATCTTATTCTAAAATGAAAAGGCACTTTTAACCTAAATAATGTTTGTCAAATATTTATGTTCATTATAATTGTTGTTAAAGTTATTTAAAATAAAATTATATACTTTTAATAATATCCATCTTTTTTTCGTAAGCATGTCTAAATTATATTAAATGAACCAGATTTACGATATGTACATTCATTAGTTTCATCTCTGCCTCAAAGTGAGGAAACTAGAGAGATGAGACATAAGTTCTCTACCCTTGGAGGGGGAAATGAGAGTTAACATTATTTTTCAAAAAAATACAACCATAAAAATTGCACAGGAGGGAAAGCCTCGGGATGCGTGGACAATGGACTAATGAATAATGATAGTTTCACATTGAGGTAGATCAAAAAGGTCCTGAGTCTCTGAATTGGAACTCTTAGGCCGAGATGCAACTGTGTTATCGCACTAGAAATTGTCAAAGCAAAAAGGTATTATGTAGTCCATTGATCAAAAGGAGAAAAATGTTGACCTCGGTTTGCTCAGGAAGTCAACAGGTAACGTGAGCTGCTATGAATCTAGATAGAAGCTGAGCTTGCGCCACCATGCACTTGAGAAGTTCCACGAGCCTACAATGTATCGACCTCCTCCAGGATCTCCTCCAAAATGTAGCACCCGTAAGGGCTAGGCCTAGGTGGGGAAGAAGGGGGAGCATTGGGCACGGTGGGAGGCAGGGGAGCTCTACGAGTAGGAGGGGGGGGAGAGCTCACAAGAGGGGAGTGCATAGGAGAGCCAATCAGTGAGGGGATGTTGGTAGGTTAGTAAATGCCCAAGACCATGTAGGCTAGTCGCTTCAAGGAGGTAGACAAGTGGCTAAGGAGTGCAGAGAGATCAACAATCCGATGGGTGGGTTTGTCCTTGGTTTCTTCCCTATCATTCAGATGTCAGGCTAGAAGATTGCGATGAGTGTCCATGCCACATTTCCTGTTCCTCCATGGCCACGACTGTCTTGCAGACACACTCTGGAATGGAGTGGTCAAACATGGTGGCAATGGAATGGTTGTCCAAGGTCGTAGGGGTCTCCCTCTACCACGACCACGACTAGGGAAACAACCATGCCCTGTATTCTCACTCATGGTTGGAATGCAGGTGTTGGTGGACGTAGTAGTAAGGTTGGGAGGATTGGTGTTGGGTAGAGGGCAAGCAACCAAAGAAGGAATGGCATGCAATTCAAGTCACAGTGGATGAAGAAGACTAGAGAAGACGCAAGATGGTCCTCGCAAACCAAGGCGAAGGGGTGTGTGGAGTAAATATGTTGGGATGGATCCATGTGAAGCCAGATGCCCTCCATGTGTTGAAACTCGTCAGTCAAATGGGGCGAATTACACTTGGTCACCCGGATCCGGGGATTAATAATATCTAAATTTAATTAGATACATAAAATCAAATAAAATATATTTTCTCATATAATTTAACTAGCTTAGATTCATATTAACTCTGAATCTACCAAGTGCTAAGAGGGATTAAAACCCTTTTCAGTCTAAGAGAAGCTTGCATGTGAACAAATTTGATCCCTTATAACACTTGGTGATTTGGAGTTAAGATGGATTTAGGCTGGTTTAATAATTATTAGTTATAATTGTAATTATTAATTTTATGTTTCTTATTTTATTTTATTTTATTTTTAGTTTTATGTAATTTGAACCAGTGTAATTATTAAATATATTTATTTTGTTTTTATTTTATTTTAACTTTTTACAAGACATTACATTACCTTGCATGACAATATCTTTACCATATTGGGCTAGAGAGCACCTATAGGCACAAAAAAATTATAATTCAATATTAAATCTACTTAAAACTAGCCTAGATTTATCTTAGCTTCAAATCTTTCAAGCCTCGAGAGAGATCAAATATTTTAAGATACAAACATTTTTTAAAGTGAAAAGAGATTTGATCTCTCTCCACTTTTAGTAGATTTGGAGTTAAGATGAACTAAGGCTGGTTTAATTATTAATTATAATTAAATATAACTATTTATTTTATATTTTTTTATGGAGTAGTCTTTAAGTCCGACTTTTTAGAGATTCCTATAGATTTTTCCCTGGAACTTGATGAAATTATTTGTGGTCGAATCTTGATTAGTGTTGTTTAAACTAGTTTTTTGAACTTCATATTTGGATTCAACACCTTCAAAAACCCCTAGGGCACTTCGATTGTGAAGAGTTCACCAGTCAATCTTGTGATTTCAATGAATCCCTACCAGATTCTAGGCAAATTAAACTGGAAAAAGAAAATCAGAAAATTTTCTAAAAAGTCGCACTTAAAGACTATTCATTTATTTTATTTTATTTTTAAATTATGATGATGAGGATAATGATTAACATCCACTAAGACGAATGCAGTCTATCAGAGCTTAAGAAAATAAAAATCTAATTGCAATTCTTCGAGGCCTTATTTCTATGATAAAAATAAGGAAAAGAAGCGCTCCAAGATCACTAAAGTTGGGTTGAATTAACATGTCAGGAAAATTGGAGGTGTGTCAAATGTTAGGGAAATGGGAGTTGATGTGAGTAAGGGTCAAGAAATCTAAGTGGAAATGTTTTTCATCTTCCACCCTCTTAGTATTGCAAAGGTGAAAAATTTGTTCATCCCATGGAGTTTTGATTGTAATCCACTACCTGGATTCACTCCAAGCTCATGAGAATTAGTTCTTATCCTAGCGATGTTCATTTTTTTCAAAATCAAAATGTTTTAATCAATCAAAATTTGCCTCAATCAAAATATTTTATTGAATGATAATTATTAACCAGCCTAGATCCATCTTGACTTCGTATCTACCAAGCCCCGAGAGGGAGCGCTTGGTAAATAGGGAGTTAAGATGGATCCTTTAAATATGCTATATTTCACATGAATATTGTGGGTCAATACGATGGGTTTCCATACCATGGATCAATACTATGAAGAGAGTTAAGATGGATCCTTTAAATAGGCTATATTCCACATGAATATTGTGGGTCAATACCATGAGTTTTCATACCATAGGTTAATATTATGAAGTTATTTTCTATAAAGCTATTTTTATTTTAAAGTTATTTTTTTCATTGATTTTATATTGATAGAGTAAAAATATTTATTTTATTTTAAGAGGTTAAAAATGAATAATTTTATTAAAAAAATCAAAAAATATAATATATTATTTTTTTAAATAAAAATATTATATTCACACTAAAATGATGTCAACTTAGAAAAAGTAGAAAAAAAATTAAATAAAAAATAAAAATTAAATTTATGTACATATCATACCATTTGAAACAAAACCATAAACATAAACCTATACATATACAGATAGATCTATGTGCAATTCAGATGGCCAACGTGGCCATACCTGCAATTCGAATGGCCTACATGGCTATTGGAAATACAACCTTGCAAGTTGTATATCATTTCTTTATATAGCTACATATAAAAAGATAAAATAAATTTAATTATAAATTAAATACACAACCTTTCAAGTTGTATATCATTTCTTTATGTGATACATTGAATGTAGACGGTACATTACGTGCATTGAATATGTCGATGTAAAGGATAATAAAGATATGTACATTGGACAGATACATTGAATCTAGAAGATAAATTAAATATACAGACATACATTGAATCCAGAAGTGCATTGGTTCTGGCCACTTAACAGTCTAAATCATTGAATATCTCAGGCATCGATTTCCTTGGGATGGTGAATTTGATGATGTTTTTTAAAGAAATCAGATTAGGGAGTGTTTAATTGTTTGTTGGGTGGAGATGGATTTGGCTTTATCAAGAATCTGGCACTTCTTAAAATTCTGAAACTTTGACAACTGCAACATGATTTCTAAATAATTTCTCCAGATTTCATGCTGCTTGACTTTCCATTATTTTCCAGGGGAATAACATCACCTCCTTAAACTACTCTGTATGTAAATGACATTCAGCCAAATAGATGTTTACATGATTTGGGATCTCTGAGCTCAAGCACCAGATTTGCATATATGGCGGCCAGGCAACAGGAAGAACCACTAATGGAAACATAGTGGAAAACTAAATTACATAATCAGACCGTTAAACTACAATATAAATTAAATGACAAGATGTCTTGTGTTAAATTACTGATGAATTCTTCTGTGTAGATTATAGGAAACGTTGTTGATTAATTCTTCCAGAAACAACTAGGAAATCTGACAGTGAATGATTTGGAGGACACCGTGCCATGATTCAGATCAGAAACATTAGAGGGAAATTATTCAAAACACAACACTCCCTCATAAATGAGGCCAAAAATGTTATTGAATTATCTCAATGCTGAACGACCCATCAGGGCTACAGTTGACCCAATATCTGTCGAGAGTATATTTGTGGTAAAAGTGGGGTGCAAGACTGGCAGCCTTGGCGTGGAGAGGAGCAGTCACAGCATTCCTAGCTTCTTCTCTCGACCTCCAGATGCAGGTAGCCAGGCATTCTTTTCTCTCATTCAGATTCCCATACCAGTACTGCATTCATTCACACAAAGAAATCACAAACACAATCAGAATATAAATATTATTAATAATCAATGCATCTATCTAAGTATATTTATAGTTTACAAAAGTATTAACCCTACATGCTCATTTTACAGTTCATTTAAGTACCTTTATAGTTTACAAAAGTATTAAGTCTAGATGCTTATTCTATGGTCCGGTATGATGTGTAAGGGTGTTCACCCTTCATCAAAATTAAAATCCAGTATGATATGTAAGGATGTCTACCCCTCATTAAAATTAAAATTTGCACTTGAAGAAATTGGATCACTTGGGTGTAAGGGTGTCCATCTCTCATCAAAATGATCCTTCTAGCACGTGAAGAAATTGGATCCCTATAGCACGTGAAGGAAATTGGATCCTTCTCGCACGTGAAGAAAATTGGATCCTTCTCGCACTTGAAGAAATTGGATCCCTTAGATCCTTCTTACATGTGAAGAAATTGGATCCCTTAGATCCTTTTTGCACATGAAGAAATCCCTCTCGCACATGAAAAAATTGGATCCCTCTCACACTTAAAAAAACAGGATCTATGCTAATATATATGAAAACTTGATAGATTACAAAATAATAAATTTGTCATGTAAATTCACAGTATGAAGGTTTCTGTATACTCTGAGCAATTGCCTGGTCTCCATTGCTTCTTGAAAAGCTTTGGCATCTGCTGCATACAGTAGCGTATCGTCGACAACATCATATTTTCTCACAGATCTAAAAGCAACACCATATAGCTTGAGCTGGCGTGGTACTTGTGATTTGGTGAAGAGTTCTGCCCAGTTGAAGCAATCCGATAGAGAACTGGTAAGAGGATGCTCATGTGCCACAGGAGTTGGCTCTAGTTTTGCGAACATCTCCTGCAATAAGGTGAACTCCTCAGCCATTTCGAATGCGCCGCAGCATGTGATTGAACCCCGTGGAAACCAATATAAATAGGATCAAAATCTACTTAGACGGGAAAGTAGTTTTGTATATGACGTGTACCAATGAAAAAGCATATATGAACATGATGATATGGGCAGTTTTCTTAGGTCCCACCAAAAGGAGGAAAAGTAAATGAAATGCTACTCATTGGCATTGGTAATTCACTAAGTTTCCAAAATGCTACTTATTGGCATTGGTAATTCACTAAGTTTCCATCATGATTTTTTTAAGTGCAACTCTTTAGTGAATAATAATGATGGTTGAGACATGATAGTGTATTAGTAATTGTCAATAATTATGTGAGAAAGGTTAATAATCATTGGTCTGTAATGCATAGAAACTTTATCCAGGGGTTAATTCATTCACCAAACACTTAATTCATTCACCAAACACTATGTTGCAAGGGTTCCTACTCCAAATTATTATTAATTTTAAAAGGAATTATACTTAATTTTCATAATGACTAATAACAAGTGGGTTTTATGAATTATTATCTTCTTTCTATCTTTATTCATAACATTTTTGGAGTATTTGTTAATATAAATCCAATATCAACCCTTAATATCTAAAGAACTTACCACATTATTCAAATGTTATGGACAGGAAATCACCAAGAAATGTCTTTCTTTAAGCTACAAATCTAGCAGTGGCAAATGTCCATGAGATATTTGGCTACAAATATGCAATTGCAGGGTATCTTATTGTAAAATAAGTATGGTTTCCATTTGACCTCTTCCCATAAAGATCAAGTGCATCACTTCATAGTGGCTCGAAATATTAAATGGGAATTAAATTTAAATTCTAACCAAAGTAGTAAATCCATTCCAAACATATTTTTTGTTTTTTTAGTATTTCGCATTTCTGGGTCCTAAGTTTCAATAATACTTGGTCATTTTATAACCTACTTTTCAATTATGTTTAGCATGTTCACAAGCCCACTTAGTCATTCATCTCACAATGAGGTATTCTTTTTCATTTGCTTCAAGAATCTTGTGTTTTTTTAGGCTTATGCATTAAATATTTTAGATCACTTGCTTATGTTATCTAGATAAACAAATTATTTTTTATTTTAAAACTCGTCACAACTATACTTAGTTACATAATTTGCCAAAAAAAAAAAGAAAGTGAAGTGAAAGATGTTGTGGTTATCTTGTATAAAAAGCACTTCATCAATTACATGTGTAACATAATGTGCACTGGATATTAGGAGGGAGCACAGAGATGCTACCTAAATTTGGTGCAACGGAAGTGTGTGCAAGCAGTAACTTTTAGGAATGTGCATGTATTCCTAAAAGCATGCACATGTTCCTAAAAAAGGCACATGCATTCTTGTTTTCCTAGGTTCGATGCTTTCCAAACCTCCACATTAACTAGTGACTTGGAAAACTATGCACACATTTTATTTTTTAAAAATGTGTACATGTTTTAAAAAAAATTGTGCATGTTCATTTGTGTATTAGAAAAAAGAGTTGTGGGGTCCCAATGTTCCCTGCAGACCCTACGGACCCAACAACCAATACCTAATGACAAGAGCACACAATCAACCCAAGCTCACTAGCTAAGGATAAAATTTTTTCTATAAGTTCCTATGTTTTGTTGTTTTTTGTTATTATTTAAATATAATAAAAAATTAAAATTTAAAGAATTTTTTTGTTTTAATGCAGATTAATTTAAACACAATTACTAGGGCTGAAAACCTTGAACCCAATCAAGAAACGAACCCCACAACAACGCATAAACTCGGAAGCAAATGCCAATCCAGAAAGAAAGATTACTAATGATTTAAATGAATTAAGAATATTAATTGGAGAGCATTAGCACGTAGAAAACATCACAACTCTCATTAACCACATTTCTTAACAATAGTATCTCCTCTATTAATGATTTAAATGAATTAAGAATATTAATTGAAGAGGTCAAACACATAAGGGAACCATCACAACTCTCATTAGCCACATTCATTAACAGTATTATTGCATGCATTAATCATGCCTGTGGTTAATTAACCAATATCGTTCAATATAGGGGTAGGATGAGATAATTCGAATCCACTAGTATTAGTAAAGAACAAATGAAAGAAATGAATATCACCAAACAAATGATTCTAGGGTTATTTATTGACCCAAGAAGTTAGAACCAACCAAACCCCTGATCCAAGGAAGATACATCTTTGCATGTATTAGTGCACATTCCATCCATGGAAAGAGAATTGGATGAGTCATTCGTTTATTTTTTTGATAAACCTCCATGTAATATTAGGGAGGTGCCATTATATTTCCTTTGAAAATTGTGGCCAAGTTCATAATTGGTCTCCATGTAACTATTTTGAAATAATTGTATTTCAGGGGTTTGGTCTTGGCTCTATACAAGATTTACCAAATGCTAGGCATAATCCATTGAGAGGACCACCTACTCCTAGGCATATGCCCAACCACCTCCCCACCATTGGCATCTCAAATTTCATATCACCTTGCTGACACTGGCGATGCAATAGAGCATCTCACACATAGTCTAGTGCATCATAGTACATCCATGATATCCTTGAAATGTGATCCATTAGAACAGTCTCCTAGACCTCTAGTTTTGTAGCCTTCAAGACACACTAATTATAAACCATCGACTCCACATAGGTGGGTTGGTGTTTGTTGGTACCATCCTATGACCTCCTGTTTCCTCCTAAAACATATCATTTGCCTACTTCTTTCCATCATATATCTCTTAGATCCCTTGGAAATTGATTAGTTAATAGTCCTATAGTTATTAAAATGCATTGAAATTGATTTAGGAGTTTTATGTTAAAGAATTAGGGATTTTTGGTAAAATGGCTACAGGAAGTTCCAACATCCTGTAATTGGTTCAATGTTTGACATGTGGCATGACAGTTGGGCTAGAACGAAGGGTAGGGATGAAAAGTAGAATGTCCAAGCATGGACGAATACCTATCCTACAGCAGAATCGACCTTCCCACATGCGCGGTCAACAAGGGTCAAAGTATAGCATGTTGGCGACAAAGGCAGCAACAGCAAAGCATTCTAAATTGATTTAGTTTTGTTCCTTTTTGAAATCAGTTTAGGATAGAAACATTTTTAAAATATCGACATGATAAAAGCGGCAACATCCATATCATGAATGTACATTCGTTTTCGAAATGTAAGGGTTGTAAAAACATATGTAAATACAGTCCTGTGTAATCAATGTATTGGTAATCGTTGTATCGTTTGAAACAGAGTTTGAACTTAATATCAAGAACACAGTTACAGTTACGATCTTTGTCTTGTTGCGTTGATTTGATAATCGGTTGAACACAGTCCAGTATACCTCTGGAACGCGGACGGGCCCTGCGTTAAACTGGTATACTGTTATTTCCTTTTCATTTGCAACTTAGGGTATTACATGACACACACAGTAATTAGAATTGGTTGTTGATTTTAATCGAATGCGTATGGTTTATGTTTATGAGATCGCTTGAACAGTTCATCACTGGGATCGTGAATCGTATCCTGTAAGGGATTCGATCCTCTGTTGTCCTCTAAAGCAATGTTATGAACTCTGCTTTCATTTCAAAGTATGTTTATAATTTCCATATGTCTTTATCTTGCATGAATGTTAGTGAATGCTGAGTATTTGCTAAACAGGGGTTTCGTGCATGGTGTCTCTGTAAGGAGATTGAAATCTGGGTTTGAAGTGATACACAGTGTTTTAATTCGATAAATGAATTGAGTGACAGTGTGGTAATTAGGTAGATTAACTGAGTGACCTAGGTGTTTGGGTGATAGGTAACATACCTCAGTCTTCCGTAAAGAAGTCCTGTGACCTACCATCATAACCACTTAGCTAATAATCCTTTATGTCTATATACTTTAGACGCATGCCTCTAAGTTTACGCATCCTGGTCGATAATAAATATAGCCTAGTCTAGCACCCTAGATAGGACACTACATTTTGGCGCCGTTGCCAGGGAGGCGTACTTAAAGGATTTAAAAAGAAAAAAATTCAATAAACAAAAACACAATTAGAAATCATGTTCATTTATGCCTAGATTTAGAGACAGTCAGGGTAGATTTGTAAAAACCCCCCACCATCTAAAAACTAACCCATTATCATCAGGAGCAGACTCTTTAGGGAATACAACACCAGCTGAGGAAGTCATCCAAGCATTAGAAGAAAAACAAAAGTCAGGATAGAGACTTACTCTCATTGAAAGGCAAACTTTATTCACACATAAATCGTAGAAGAAGCACTTTCCTAGATCTTCCACACAAGGAGAAAGTAGCACAGTGACCGAACAATCTTTCTTTAATCTCCTATATCAAACAAGTGACACTGACACAGAGAGACCTATTAGAATGGCTGAGGAAGGAGCTGGATCAGTACCACATCAAGGACAGGGAGATGAAGAGGAGTCAACTTTTAAGTTTCCTATACATGAACCACAAGAAGATGATGAGATCAAAATGAAAAACATACCCCCATCCGTGCTACCAAACTTCTATGGAATGGCTTCGGAAGATCCAGACTCATTCTTGTTCGAGTTTGACATTGTATGTCGAACATATGGCTATACAGATGATGCCCATAGGCTTAGACTCTTCCCAGTGACATTAAAGGCATCAGCCTTAAGATGGTTCATGAGGCTTGGTGAGCATGCTATAGTTGATTGGGATGGCATGAGGAGAATATTTCTAAGGAAATATCAGCCTTATTGCAGATCCAAAGATTCTAAAGATGATATCTTTAGAATGAGCCAGCAAGAGGATGAAACCTTAGAGGAATATTTAGAACGGTTTGTCTACAACTTACAAAAATCCAAACACCGAACTATGCCTCTTGATCTGATCCGCACAATATTCTTGAAAGGTATCCGAGAGGAATACATGGATGATCTTAACTTGATGGGCAAAGGTGACATTTCTGCCTTACCCTTTGAAGAAATCGTTGAGTTGTGCGAAAAGTATTCAAGGAGTAAAGTTAAAATGGGAAAAAGAACCCTGTCATCCAAAGTCACAAAATATGCCTCTGCAAGTGTGACAAGGGCTGAAATAGGGAATCTTTTAGAAGAGTTTAAAACAGATCTGTTAAGCACCCTAGGGAACCAAATTGACACTTTAAAAGCTAAGAAGAAACAAGAAGATGAAGATCAGATAATGGCTATCTTCTGCCCAAAATGCCGGAAGAAACATGCATTAAAAGACTGCCCACTAGAAAACCATCAAGAAAAGAAAATGATGATTTCCCACAATAAAGATCTGATCTTTCAAAATGGCCCCTACTTCATGGGCCCTCAGGGTCTGTACCTGAATAAATGGACTCCGGACTTTGATCCAGCAGTAGATGTACCCAAAGCTGTCCCAGTGTGGGTCAGGCTTCCAAACCTCCCAGTGCATTGCTGGAATTGGGATTCTTTGATGCACATTGGAAATGCCCTGGGGAAATTCATAGATCGAGCGAATAACAAGGACCAATATGATTGTGCCAGGATCTGCGTAGAGGTAGATCTGGAGGTGGGACTTCCAGAGGCCATCAAAATCAAGGTAGGAAGCTGGACACATATGCAGAAACTAGACTATGAACAGTTGCCCTTCAAATGCCGGAAATGCCATGTTTATGGCCACTTCGCCAGAAGCTGCCCGTCCAATATTGAAGTTGTGCAAGGGAAGGAGGATGGCTGGAACCAAGTCAAACGATCTAAAACTTCTCTCAAGACACAGAAGGCGGGAGGCACTAATGGCAAAGGTCCTCATCAGGCCCCTGCTCAGCAGATCCCGCCTAAGACTGCCCCAGAAAATAGGTTCGATCCTCTTAGCTCTCAACCAGAGGACACCCATGAAGTCGTGGTCCAAAAATCAGTGACTCCAGAGAAAGGTAATCTGCCCAATCTTTCCAAGGACTCAGGCGTTGCAGAAAGCTCAAAAGGAACCCCAGTCGAAGTTGAGGAAGAGGACCAAGAATCGGAAGACTCGGAGGAGGAAGGAGAAATAGGCGATTCCCAAGCCTCTGTAAGGAGATCTACAAGAGGGCGCAAAACAGATCGGGAGAAAAGGGAGTACGAAACGTACAAGGACAAGTTGCAGGGCAGCCAACCAACTTTGGAGAGGTTGTTAGCAAAAAAGCCGAAGATGGCAAGAAACCAGCATCAAGGCTCCAAGGGAGCCCAGCAAAGCAAAGGTAAATAATGAAAATAATCTCCTGGAACTGTAGGGGTATGGGGAGCAAAATCAAAGAAGAGGCTATAAGAAATTTAATAAGAATAGAAGCCCCGGACATACTCCTTCTCCAGGAGACTAAGATGGAGGATTCAGACTTCCTTCATTCAAGTAAAAAACTCTGGAATAAGAGCAAAGTAGCAGCTGTCTCAGCCCGAGGAGCCTCTAGAGGGTTGGGAACTCTTTGGAATGATAGCACGTTCTCGCTAATAACTGAGATTTCAAATACCCACTGGTTGATGCTAAAGATGCAGCATTTAGTTACTAAAGAAACCTTTTGCCTCTTCAATGTTTATGTGTCGGTCAATGCTGGAGAAAAAAAGACCTGCTGGGATTCAATAAGAAACCAAGCAGATCTGGGCAATCTAGAAAACACCATCATTGCAGGAGACCTAAACCTCACGCTGCATTCTTCAGAAAAGCGTGGAGGAAGCATTGTGCGAGACCCGGCAAGGGAATGGGCAGAGGATCTCCTTCAAGATTGGGATCTGTTAGATATCAAGCCTGTTTCTGGTAAGTACACGTGGTCAAATAAAAGAATAGGGCCTGGACACATTGCAGCAAGGCTGGATAGATTCTTTGTTCAAAGTTCCTTCCTTTTGCTTGGTTTAGACGCTAGTATGCATATCCTTCCTTGTAGCACCTCTGATCACAATCCTATCAAGCTGATTCTCCGGGCTCACTCTGATCTTGGCCCCATCCCCTTCAAGTTCAGCCCTCTTTGGATCAAGGAACCCAGCTTTTTGCAGATAGTCAAGGAAAGTTGGTCCCAGCCAGTCAACGGATCTCCATTTTACATATGGGAAGAAAAACTCAGAAGAGTGAAATCTGCCCTAAAGTGTTGGGCCAAAACTCTTCCTAACCCAGCAGCTGAAAGGAAAAAGCTCCAAAGTCAGCTAGATGCCCACCATCTGCTCTCGGAGGAGGCATACATGTCTAAAGAAATTCTTGACAAAGAGGTCCAACTCCAACAGCAATATCATAAAGCCTGCCTGGACGAAGAGGAAACATGGAGGATTAAATCTCGCTGCCTTTGGCTCAAAGCAGGAGATAGAAACTCTTCATATTTCCACAAGCAAACTCAAGCCAGAAAAAGTTTCAACTACATAGCTGAAATTAAAGAAGAATCTATTATCCACAAAGACTTTACAGGCATCAAGCAAGCAGCCTTTCTCCACTTCAAAAACCTGTACAGCGAAGAGGTGAATGCGACTCAGAACTCTTGTCTTCTGGATGGGGTTCCCCCTTCAATCTCAGCTGAGATGAATCACCATCTAGAAGCCAAAGTCACCATGGATGAGGTCAAAAGCGCTCTCTTTGCCATGGACCCAGATAAAGCCCCAGGTCCTGATGGTTTCTCTGCCAAGTTTCTCCATTCCTGCTGGCACATTGTGGGAAAAGATCTCCATAAAATGGTCCAAAAATCGCAAGCCTGTCAGAAAATTGGAGGAAGCACAAATTCCTCATTCCTTGCACTTATCCCTAAGGAGAAGGGTGCCAACTCCTTCAATAGATTTTGTCCCATATCTCTTTGTAACATTGGCTATAAACTGATCACCAAAATCATTGCTAACAGGCTGAAGCACATTCTCCCTAAAATCATGCCAGATAATCAAGGGGGCTTCATTCATGGAAGACAGTTGGTGGACAACTTCATTTTATTTCAAGAGGCTATCCTCTCAAGCCAGCAGCGCAAGGAAAAATGTATGGCCATCAAACTGGACTTAGCAAATGCTTTTGATCGTGTTAGACATAGCTTTCTATTGAATGTTTTGCAAAAATTTGGATTTGGAGAGAGCTTTATAAACTGGATCCGGGCTTGCATCTCGGAGCCATGGATAGCTCCTCTAGTTAATGGCAGAGCTGCTGGTTTCTTTAAAGCTTCAAGAGGACTAAGGCAGGGCTGCCCCCTGTCCCCTCTGCTGTTTGTTATTCAAGCCTCCGTTCTCAGCTTTCACTTAAATAAAAAAATGCAAGAGCAGGAGATTCCAGGGATTTGCATTGCGAGGGGAGTTCAGAACATAAACCATGCCCTGTTTGCAGACGATACCCTGCTTCTTGGGGCTGCTTCGATCCACTCTGCCAACAGATTCAAAGAGGCTCTTGATGAGTTTTGCATGAGGTCTGGAAGTAGTCTCAACAAGGGAAAGTGCCACATCTACTGCTGGAATACCACGCCCTCTCTGCTTAATTCCATTGCCAGATGCTTAGGATTTGCTGCCTCCTCAGTATGGACCTCGTTTAAGTATCTTGGGCTACCTATCTTTCTCAAGCATGCCTATAGCAGGGATTGGCTTCCTCAAATAGAAAAATTCAAGATCAAACTCCAGGCATGGGGATTTAACTGGCTAAATATTGCAGGCAAGTCAGTTCTTATCAAAGCCGTTCTCAGCAGTCTCCCCTTATTTCAGTTCTCAGTGCTCCTAGCTCCAGTCGGCATTCTTCAGAAAATGGACCAGCACATTCGAAATTTCTTCTGGAAGGGGGGCAAACAAAACGAGAGGAAAATCCCTCTTGTCAATTGGGAGACAATCCTCAAGCCTCAGATGGAGGGAGGTCTAAATTTCAAGAAACTACCCCTGCAGAACATTGCCATGGGAGCCAAGCTCCTCTGGAAAATCATCGCGCCCAAGCCTGGCTAGGCCCAGCTAGCGCTTTGGAGGAAATACTTCAAAGGCAAGAGGATAAGATGTCTAGATGGGCCTCTCCCCCAAGGCACCTCTTCATTTGCTAGACTCTGCTCCAAAGCTGCCCCTCTAATCCGCTCCAAGGCCTATTGGATCCCTGGAAATGGGAAAAAAATTAATATTTGGACAGATCGCATCATGGATCGCGATCCAATTGGTGACTGCCCCTCCGTGAAGGTGCTGAGAGATTGGCTAACTAATTCAGGTAAATCCACGCTGTGGGATATTTCCACGTGGGAAGGGACGCGTTGGGCTGGCTGGAGCTTCTTTGATCTACCTTCGGATCTCCTTCAAGACTCCATCTGCCTCCGTGCTATGCTAAATGGAGTTGCCCCCTCGCACATCCGCAGAAAAGACAGGCATGGCTGGGGTTCTTTAACTGCGGGTTTCACTGTTGCCCATGGCTACACGAATCTCGCCTCAATACCAAACGTCCCTCCTGATCCGGCTCCGTGGAAGGTAGTTTGGGGCATCCCCTTGCTACCCAAAATCGACATGTTCAGTTGGCTCCTATGCCATAGAAAAATTCTCACTGACGACAACCTGCAGAGGCGTGGATTCTATGGCCCGTCCAGGTGCTCCCTGTGCAGAGAGAAGGCGGAATGTGCCACGCATCTTGTTTTAAAATGAAACTTCGCCGTGCAGGTCTGGAGAGAGCTGATGGACCATTGGAACCCCAATTTCGAACTTCCTGCCTCCATAACTGATCTTTTCGCTAACTGGCAAAACAGATATCCCAGTCCCCCCCCCAAAAAACAAAGTGATTAAAGTGGCTTGGTCTTCTCTCCTCAAAATTTGTTGCTGGCAGATCTGGCTAGAGCGAAATAGCAGAATTTTCAGAAACATCCAGCACGATGTCAAGGTGGTAGCGGCTAAGATAAAGTTACAGTTAAAAGAATGCCTGGAAGATCAAAAAGATGACTCGAATCTCAATCAACTAGATACTATTTGGGGGACCTCCTTAAACCTGCAATTTCGTCAAGCCGACAGAAACATTTTCTCTCCCAAGGAATGGAAAATAAGGGGAAAAAATAAGGAAGAATTTCAAGACTGGATCTCCAACCATAAGGTGTATTCTCTCTTCTTTGATGGGGCAGCAAAAGGAAATCCTGGCAAGGTTGGGGCAGGAGGAACTGTTAAAAACACTGAAGGCATATCAATCCACGGCTTTGCCTGGGGTCTGGGGATCAACTCTAGCATTCAAGCTAAAGCATTGGCCCTCTACCAAGGTCTCAAGCTGCTCTTGAAACTGGAAATTAAGGAGGCAATCATTCTTTGGGACTCCCAAGTGATTATAAAACTCATGGTGACCAATACTACCCCCCGAGACTTAAGATTAGCAAGGCTGATACATAGAATCAAAAGCTTGGGGAAGTTGTTCCAAAATCTGAAATACTTTCATGTACTGAGAGACAACAACAAAGAAGCAGATCTTGAAGCTACTGTAATTTTGTCAAGCCGACAGAAACATTTTCTCTCCTAAGGAATGGAAAATAAGGGGAAAAAATAAGGAAGAATTTCAAGACTGGATCTCCAACCATAAGGTGCATTCTCTCTTCTTTGATGGGGCAGCAAAAGGAAATCTTGGCAAGGTTGGGGCAAGAGGAACTGTTAAAAACACTAAAGGCATATCAATCCACGGCTTTGCCTGGGGTCTGGGGATCAACTCCAGCATTCAAGCTAAAGCATTGGCCCTCTACCAAGGTCTCAATCTGCTCTTAAAACTGGAAATTAAGGAGGCAATCATTCTTGGGGACTCCCAAGTGATTATAAAACTCATGGTGACCAATACTACCCCCCGGGACTTAAGATTAGCAAGGCTAATACATAGAATCAGAAGCTTGGGGAAGTTGTTCCAAAATCTGAAATACTTTCATGTACTGAGAGACAACAACAAAGAAGTAGATCTTGAAGCTAATAAAGTTGTTCTTCTCCCTGTCGGGGCAATGATAAGAGAGGGGGATGAAACATGGGATCCAATTCCATAATCATTTCAGCTGATATGTTTTATTGTTTGATTCTAAATCAGTTTGTTTGTATATTCAAGCTTGGGCAAATCACAGAAATCAACTCCATTGTTGAACCCAAAAAGAGCTGGAAGTGGAATACAAGCCCCACAGTACTTCAGGAGGTCAATTCTATTTGGATTTGGTCCACTCCCATTGTAATCCGAATTCTGGCATTTAGGCCAATCAACTAATACAATCCATAACCGTTCTTGTGAAAAAAAAAAAAGAACAAATGAAAGAAATGAATATCACCAAACAAATGATTCTAGGGTTATTTATTGACCCAAGAAGTTAGAACCAACCAAACCCCTAATACAAGGAAGATACATCTTTGCATCTATTAGTGCACATTCCATCCATGGAAAGAGAATTGGATGAGTCATTCATTTATTTTTTGATAAACCTCCATGTAATATTAGGGAGGTGCCATTATATTTCCTTTGAAAATTGTGGCCAAGTTCATAATTGGTCTCCATGTAACTATTTTGAAATAAGTGTGTTTCAGGGGTTTGGTATTGGCTCTATACAAGATTTACCAAATGCTAGGCATAATCCATTGAGAGGACCACCTACTCCTAGGCATATGCTCAACCACCTCCCCACCATTGGCATCTCAAATTTCATATCACCTTGCTGACACTGGCAATGCAATAGAGCATCTCACACATAGTCTAGTGCATCATAGTACATCTATGATAACCTTGAAATGAGATCCATTAGAAGAGTCTCCTAGACCTCTAGTTTTATAGCCTTCGAGACACACTAATTGTTACACAGTAATTTGTCACCGTCCCTGTTACCCCTGTTTCCGTACTTTGGAGGACTCATTCCGGGACCTGTGAACAGTGACATAACCTAAAAACACTTGCATTATGTTCCCCTGAGTATGTACTTTATGTTCCCTGAAGACACCTTCTGCAAAATATCCATGAAAAGTGCCCTTTTTCCATTAGCGCGGGTCCACAATGTCCTACCCGCGCCAATCACTGAGATCCTCAAAAGAAGGTGCGACCATTGGCGCTCTGTCTTAGAACAACACCCGCGCCAACCAAGTTTGGTAATGATTTTTGACAAACGCGCGCCCATATGTTTTTTCCCTTCAAATCACGAAGTCTTTTGAGGATAAAGTTCATCTGATAGAGGTCGAGAGTCATCATCTATCCTTGACATCTATCCACAGTGGCTTTTTGGAGATAATGCCAATCCACAATGGGTGTCCTGATGCATTGTATCTTCCTCCCTTCTCCATCTATAAAAGTATGTCCTCATGCATTTGACAAGCTAGTCTTTCAGTAATGCTATTCGTGATAACGCTTGTCTTGAGTGATAGTAAGAGTCTTGAAGCATAGGGAGGTTATGCTACCGGAAGTCTGAGAGAGAGAAGGTCTATTGCAAGACATATATAGCTGCTCGCCCAGCCAGAGGAGAGGTTCAACGTCAGAACCTTGGTTGTATCTTTCTTTGTTCATCATTCATTAATAAACGACTACTATTATGGTTCCGATCTTACTGTTCATTATGATAATGTTTGATCTATTTCCTTTCTGACTGAAATATAGTTGTATTTTAGTGGATTTTATGCTTGTTCTCGTTTCGTTCTTTGCATGTGCAGGTATCCATATGCGGGGATCGCAAGGATTGTGACCTATCGGAGCAAGGGAACGGGAGTATCAACTCTTCTTCGACATTAGCGTTGGACTCCAGGTTGGTTCTCGTAATCCACTTTCAGTATGCAACTAGGAACTTGCATAGTAGCGTGAATTGATTGTTGCTAGACCCATTTTGGGCTAGTGGGATCGCCTCTGTCCGCAGAGGGGATTTACCTCTCCAACAATTTGGCGACTCCTCTAAACCCCCGCCAACACCAACTGTTGACGGGATTATTGGTTCTGTTAGTTCATCCTCGAAGAAAAATTCCGCGAACCCTGGGAAGAAAAAACCAGCTGTTTCGAATGAACCCACTTCCCAGGTAATACCCACTTCGAATGTTACTTCCGAGGTCAATGCCGTCCAATCCACCACGGCAGACAAAACCTCGAAAGGAAAGAAGAAAGGGAAAGCGAAGAATAAGCCAGATCCACCTAAACAGGACTCCCCTAAACCTCCGCCCGAGGACGGCGCTAAACGCAAACCCAAGTATCCTTGTCTTATCTGTGATGAGGATCACTATACCAAGGACTGCCCGAGGCGGTCCGAAGTTAGTCGTTTGTTGAAAGGTGCTCCCGGGACTCCTGCGGTGCTTAAAGAACCCTTTCCCTCACAAAAAACTCAAAAAACTCAAATGGTGGCTGACCCATCTCAGCCTCCCTCTTCCTTCGGTTCTCAAGTGTTTATGGCTGGAACGATACCTGTCAATATCAGTACTCGAACAAAAAATTATCCGCCATCTGCCGGGAAGGAGCCTGAGATCTCCTCTAGTGCTCCACCATTCAGTTCAGGTCCTCTCCACATAGAGATACCTACTACTGAGACGCCTCTTCGACCCCCTCCAAAAGGAGTACTCCGGAAATCTTCTTACAACCCAAATGCTCGTGCTGCCCAGCACTACAATATCGTTGAGGACTTAGTGCAGACTTCATCGGCTATGTCCGCTTTAGAAGTTCTCCAGAGCTGCCCTTCTCAGAGGAAGTCCTTGCTATCTGCTATTGGTGGCATAGACCCGGCCGATTCGGATTTAATTACTTTTGACTTAGAATGCCATACGCAGAGACTGCCTCCCTAAATCGCATTCCTTATACAGGTTATTATTGATTCCAAAATGATTCATCGTACGGTCATTGATGAAGGTGCTTCAACTTGCATCATGTCTGTCGCCTGTTGGAAAGCTATTGGATCTCCTACGCTGAGCCAGTCTCCCACAACCTTGGAAGCTTTTGATGGAAGAGCCTCTCGTCCTTATGGTATACTCCAACGTTTGCCCATCACTTTGGAAGGGAAGACGGTCGAAATGGAAGTTGAAGTCGTTGACGCTACTCTTACCTACAACCTCCTTCTCGGACGTAGCTGGATCTACGCGATGAAAGCTGTTGCTTCATCTCTGTTTCGTATCATCCGTTTCCCTCATCAGGGGAAGATTGTTACCGTAGACCAGCTATCTTTCTTCGCTTCTTCTTCTGAAGGCAACATCCCTTTTGTGGAGCATACCTCGAAATTATCGGAGAGTCTGGGAGCCGGACTTTTCAAAGATCCCACCCTTATGGGTGTTTTTCCGCTCCCACCTCCTAATGTCGCTTCTATTAATATGATTACTACTTGTTCTGATCCGTGGATTATTCCTCCCACCGACCAAGTAGATTCTTGGGGCGACCAGATGCCGTTGAGTCCTGCCGAACTCAACTACGTTGAAATTATTGCTGCATCGGCTTCCTCTTCTGAACTTGCTCCTTCGAGCACGATTCTCCATTCATTCGATCCATCCTCAGGGCTTGTAGATGAAACTTCTTCGGATCCTTTGCAAGAAACATTCTCTTCCGACGAAGCCATTATTGAGACTATGTCTCTCGAGGAACTTCCTTGGCATGATTCTCACCATCGTTCCTCGTTTCTCCCTGCCCCTCAGGATATTCTTACTTGCCTTGAGCGGTTTGCTCCTTGTCTCCCATTACAAACACCTATTCAGATTTATCAGGTGTCTTCTGAAGGGAATATGGCAAATATTACGCAAACCCAGCCTATCGACATCTCTGTGAAACTAGGGATTGTCGAGCATCTTCATATTGGAGTCACTTGTACTCCAGAGGAGATTCAACTTTATTCTAATCTTTTTCGCGAATTTCGTGACGTTTTTGCATGGTCCTATGAAGAAATGCCCGGCATTGATCCTAGCATAGTGGTGCATGAGATAATCACGTACCTAGGTGCTAAGCCTGTTCGTCAACGTTTACGCCCTATACACCCCCGAAAGGCTGCAGCGATTAAGGCCGAGGTAGAGAAGCTTCTTAAATCCGGTTTTATTTATCCTATTCCGCTCACAGATTGGGTTTCTAATATCGTACTTGTGACTAAAAAACAGGGTACAATCCGTGTTTGTGTCGATTATCGTGATATAAATCGAGCCTGTCCTAAAGATAATTTTCCCACACCATTCATTGATCAAATTATTGACGAGTGTGCCGGAAGTGAAATGTATTCTTTTATGGACGGTTTTTCTGGCTATAACCAGATCAATATTGCTCCCGCTGATCAACACAAAACTGCCTTTATTTGTCCATGGGGCACTTTTGCCTATAAGAAGCTCCCTTTCAGTCTTAAAAATGCCGGTGCTACCTTCCAGCGTGCAATGTCTTATGCGTTCCATGACATTCGACACATTGTATAGCCTTACCTGGATGATCTCCCTACTCATTCAGCCAAACGTCAGGACCACCCCAAGCACCTTCGCGAAATCTTTCTTCGCTGTCGATACTACCGAATCAGGCTTAATCCTCACAAATGTGTCTTCTGCGTTGAATCTGGCCGACTTCTCGGGTTTGTCGTTTCCCGAGAGGGCATCTGTTTGGATCCCCTTAAAGTCGAGGCTATAGTGAATCTTCCTCCCCCTGCTTCTTTACAGCAATTGCAAAGCTTGCAGGGTAAAGCAAATTTTTTACGTCGTTTCGTTCCAAACTATGCTGAGGTGGCCAAAGGTTTTACACGATTACTAAAGCGCGATGTCCCTTTTCATTGGGATACCACTTCTCAGGAATCTTTTGAGCGTCTCAAGGGCCTCCTTGTTTCTGCTCCATTGCTCTGTCCTCCGAATTATTATCGCGACTACACTCTGTATTTGGCCGCCGCCGACACCACCATCGGCATGGTTCTTGTCCAAACTGACGATGATGACACTGAGCATGTTATCTATTATCTCAGCTGCAACCTTTTAGATACGGAAACTCGATATGCTTATGTCGAGAAGTTGGCTTTGGCCATTGTTTGTGCTGTCCAACGTTTCCGTCATTATATTCTGCTGCGTACTACTACTGTGATTTCTGACTGCAACCCCATGACGTATATATTGTCACGCCAGTTGCTGGGGGGCAAGTACTCAAAGTGGATTATTATCCTCCAAGAGTTTGACTTGGAATTTACCACTGCCAAGTCCAAGAAATCCCTTGTATTTGCTGAGTTAATTTGCTCTTTGCCATCTTCTTCCCCGACCTCTCACATAGAGGATCAAATTCCAGATGAGACCTTATTCCTCATTAGCACCCTCGATCCATGGTACGGAGATATAATTATATATCTGCAAACGTCCTCCTTTCGCCCGGGCGTGTCCAAAGACGCTCGGCGAAGGATTCGTCATCAATCTCAACCATACCGTATCATTGGGGATACATTATATCGTCTCGGCGCCGACTCTGTTCTCCGCCGTTGTCTTACTCTCGAGGAGGCTGAGCGGGTCTTGAATGACTGCCACTCCGGTGCCTGTGGCGGTCACATGTCCGGATATGCTACTGCCCAAAAAATCCTCCGTGCTGGCTACTTTTGGCCCTCTATCTTCAAGGATTGCATCCTTGCCGTCCGCTCTTGTCATGAGTGCCAGATATACCAGCGGAAAATGCGAGCGCCTCCTGCTCCGTTGCACCCTGTTGTCACCGTCGGCCCTTTTGCAAAATGGGGCATTGATTATATGACCTGTAACCCTCGCTCGGCCGGGGGGCATGGGTTTATTATCGTTGCCGTCGATTACTTTACTAAATGGGCCGAGGCGATGCCTACATTAACCTAAGACGGTCACACAGCGGCGCATTTTTTATTTAATCATGTTATTTCGCGATTCGGCGTCCCTCAGGCCATCGTCACTGATCACGGGAAGCGTTTCCGTAATCATATGATGTCGGAATTAACAACCCAGCTAGGCTTGCAACACGATAGTTCAACTCCATACTACCCTCAGTCCAATGGCCAAGTTGAAGCTATCAATAAGATTTTGGTTACAATGCTTCAACGTACCGTTGGCATGCATAAGTCTAACTGGCATTTGATGTTGTTCCCTGCCTTGTGGGCCTACCGAACCTCTGTGAAGGATGCCACTGGTTTCACTCCATTTCAACTAGTTTATGGACTAGAGGCTACCCTTCCAATTGAATGTGAAATCCCTTCATTAAAATTAGCTGTCGAGCTACTTCCCAACACCACTCCATTAGAAGAACACCTTCTTTACTTAGAACGGCTAGATGAGACTCGTCGCCTGGCCTCTTTGGCCATCGAAACACAAAAGAAGCGAGTCAAGACTCACTTCGATCAGACCGTACATCCACGTTCTTTTGTTGAGGGAGACTTAGTCCTGCTCTATGATCAGGCAAAAGATAAGCTAGGAGCAGGAAAGCTCGAGTCTATGTGGTTAGGCCCTTACATTGTCAAGAAAGTTTTGCAGAAAGGGGCCTACGAGCTAATTGATTATGAAGGGAACCCTCTTGGGAAGCCCCGAAATGGGCTACATCTGAAAAATTACTATGCGTGATGTTGGTACATTTTATTTTGTACATACATGTACTCTAGCAAGTGTATTGTGTGTGTGTGTGTCAATTTCAAAGGCGTAACTGCCACTTATTGTGTTTTTTCGCTTCTTGTGCAGATGTCTGATGCACCTTATGTTGGTTTCGCTGATGGTGCCTGCCGCAGTACTCGCAACTTGTCCTCTGCGGCGTGGGTGATCTACGATCCTCATGGTGAGCTGATAGATTTTCAGGGTGTGTGTTTGGGTCGTACTACTAACAATGTCGCCGAATACTGTGCTGTAATCGAGCTACTTGCTGAAGCAATTAATCTCGGCATTCGTGCATTGGTAGTGAACCAGGACTCTCAACTTGTTGTCCACCAGCTCAACGGGCAATATTCCGTCAGAGACCATCGCATTCTAAGGTTGTATTTACGTGTGAGATTGTTAGAAAGGAACTTTGATTTTATCACATATCAACATATTCCACGACAATTAAACACATTATCTGATGCATTGGCCAATCATGTATTAGATAGACATTTGCGTAATTTGTAATCAAAACAGTATACAAGCAAGCACATGAAAACACAATAATAAACCATAGGCATATGTATATATATACGTGTGTGTCATAATGTTTGCGCCACGCGCATTACATAATCCAAAAAATAATACATGTCCGAATCTCATACGGCCGTTGACAACATGTCTCTCCAAAATATGCAAAAATGAAACCTAGGCGTCTAATCACGGTGATGCTCATGATAGCATGTCACCGCTTGCACCAAACGTCTCAACAGATGATGGATGCGAGTAGGTACTCCCACTGTGTGCCTTTGGTACGCAAAGGGCACGTCTGCCAATCTGGCGTAGTCTGGAATCCCTCGAGTGAGTGCCTCAAGGTTTTGTACTAACTCATCACCCGTGCCACCCTCTACCTGAGGGTCGGCTGCAGGTTGTGCCCTCCGTGCGTTGTGAGACAAGTCAGCCGGTCGCTCTGCACCAACATCTGCATACATATATATAGCTGTTGTCAGAGACAGGCATGTATTACAAAAAAAAAAGCTTAAATACATAAAAACATCAAAAACACAAAGAGTTCTTACCTAGCTCCTCGTCCCAGTCTTCTCCCGCAGGCAATGGGAGATCTGGATCTCCAGTAAAATCCGTGCCCGCATAGGGCTAGTCCTCTATGACGATCATCTGGTGACGGAGCCAAATGAAGAACTCGGGCCTCCAGGCCATCTGCTGGCCCCCTCCTCCTCTGGGCATGAGTTCTGCCCATCGAGTCAACCTCGGCTCCCGTGGCACTGGATCTGCCACTATACCTCCCTGAATCCGGAATATCGGCAGTCGCTCCAGGAAGAAAGATACC
Source organism: Pinus tabuliformis (assembly GCA_031772625.1). NCBI lineage: Eukaryota > Viridiplantae > Streptophyta > Pinopsida > Pinales > Pinaceae > Pinus > Pinus tabuliformis. The sequence continues at coordinate 1,851,198,396 of CM062816.1, forward strand.
ACGATAGATCCATATCCGAACTGTTTGTTTCCATCACGCTTACACTTGGTAAGCTGCCTCTTGATGTTTTTCGTCACTGCCGTGGCCCAATCAAATAGTGTAGGTCGGAGACACTCGGTTGCCAACAGCAAATGATTCTTGCTGGCCTCGTGGGGCACCTGTACCCCAGCCGTCCGTGTGATAGTGAATAATATCACTCGTAGCACCAGGTCGAGAACCGTGATAATATCTACTTTGGCACTGTTTGATCCAAACTGTGCCCCAGGACAAACTCGTTCCATCACCTCCCCCATCTTCTCCCCGGAGGGCCTACTACTAGTCAAGATGGGCCGTGCACCTCTTCGCGATAGTCCAGTGATGAAGTAGACATCGGAAACATCTAGTTCTAATGTCTGATCTTTCAAGCGGAATACCTGATCCTCCGTATCCCAAGCATCCACGATGAATCGTATCAACTCAGGTTGTGCACATAAATAGGAGGTGAGGAAGAATTTCTTCAAGCCATAGTCTCTCAAAGCATCCATGCAAGCATCATCCTCCAATTCCATGGCATCTATGGCCTCATGCTCTCTTTCTCTCCATTCTATAGCCATTCTGACGAATCCCTGCAACCATAAAGTCAAAATTTCCATCATTAGATCACTGGTGAAATCAAAATTGAGAGAAATTTGCAAATTCAATGGTCAAATTTGTGGGAAATTTAGGTCGCGCGATTGGCGCGACTGTTTTAAAAGGTCGCGCCTCCTTTGGGCAAAAAATCCCATTGGCGCGATCCCGAGCGGGAAACTCGCGCCAATGGCGCAACCCTAAGAATTTGCAATTCCTCTGGCAGGGGACTTATCTATGGATGAAAAACTGAAAAAATGGAATGAAAATGAAGCTAAGGATGAGGCCTCTTACCTGCTTCAGACGGCGGCTCGAATGCTCTCCTGGATTGATCGCAATCAGCAGTTGAAGTTTGCACCCAAAACCCTCCAATGGTAAACTCACAAGGTAAAAAGTGAAAAGTAAATTTATTTTTTACCATTTCACTATTTATAGCATTTTTTGACCTAAAAATACATTAAAAATAATATTTTTTGGGTATTTTTGGAATATATTTATGTCGAAGTGGGTTTTACGCTGTTTTTTGTATGATGACAGGGGTTGGTGCAACTCAAGCAACGAAACGAGCTCCTTTTTCTACTTTTTCAAGCTCGGTAAAACATGTGAAAAGGTTACTTTAAGGTCCGCTTTCAGCTCTTTTCTGACCATTTAAAGAGGAAAAGATTGCCGAGTTACTCCTCTTGACTCGTTAAACGTTAATAAGGGGCGGTCGTTTTAAGTTCTTTTTGTCGACCGTTAAAACATAAAAAGATTACCGGGTTCTTGTCGTTTCAAACTCGTTAATGGTTACGAAACGACGTGATTTTGATCACTTTTTACTTTTTCAGGTTGAAATCACTATTTATGAAAAGTACTCCTCGATCGTAATGGTCAGGCGGTTCTTTCGAGCATTGTTTTATACTTTTTCGGGCTTGAGAGACACAACTTTACGAAAAAGGACACCCCTGGAGTTTCCTTTTCTGCTGTCTTTTCAAACTCTCTAAACATGAAAAGACGCCTAGTTCTTCCTTTGTCAGACTCGTTAAAACCTGATGACATCGGATTTTGTCGAAATGACACACCACAAGCATATGTTATCCCCATCAAGCTTGTTAAAAATAATTGGGGTACTCGCCAGAAATGGCGGGGGAAAAAGGAACCATAATTACCGTCGTGTCAGCAGTATGTCGCTCTTGAACATGGCACTTCTCTGCTTTCGTGTCTGGGTGGGGATATCTCATCTCATTTTTTCACTTGCCTCCATGGATTTGGGTAATCCTATTTGACCTCTCATCTGCTCATTGCCTCGTCACCATGACCTCTGATACATTGATGTCAAATACTGCCAATTCCACTGTCGTGCCGCCGATATGTTCAAGAGAAGTTGAAACAACCTCCCTCTGATAGCTCGCACAATCTTGATTCACAACATTATCTCTCTGTCTCGTGTCGATGATGTGGGAAACATTATGGCCCACCTTCGATCAAGGTCACTTCCTGTCGACTTCAGCTCATTATCCAGGAAGCTGATCTAGAGACTCCCTTCCGGTGCCTTGGACCTTGCATGCCTCAATGGCAGGTTCTTCGTGTTCGACGTGAGGTTTTCATCATTAGCCTCCGATCGAATGATTCTACGGGTGTTCGACGTCAGATCACTAATTCGCATGCCATAGATTGTACCTGTAGTACCTTGAGGGCCATTGTCATTATTGGTGGTACCTCTCGCGTCTGTTAACAGTTTTCAATATTGACTGGTAATCAGACGATGTTCATGCATGTTCGACTTCAGCTCATATATTCGCATGCTTGAACTTGTACTTTTGTTCGGGTCAAGATGGAGCGCAAGACCCTGGATTGTGTCTGTTGTAATCCAGGCGTGATTCTTGATACATGACTCATTCATTGGATGGCTGTGACCATACCTGAGTCGATTCATTGATCCTAACCAGATGGCTGCGTCCATACTATGGATCTAGATTATTATGTACTCTCTTATGGATGGCTGCGACCATACCACATACATCATGTACTTGAGCTATCAGTGGTATCTCTCAATGCAGACTCTCGGCGGCAGCTACATGTGTTCTTGTAAAGCATTTCACCCCTCTCTCTCTCTCGGGCCTCATGCTTTAGGGGGGCTTCTGTTACACAGTAATTTGTCACCATTGGTCACCGTCCCTGTAACCCCTGTTTCCGTACTTGGGACGACGCATTCCGGGACCTATGAACAGTGACATAACCTAAAAACACTTGCATTATGTTCCCCTGAGTATGTACTTTATGTTCCCTGAAGACACCTTCTGCAAAATATCCCTGAAAAGTGCCATTTTTCCATTAGCGCGGGTCCACAATGTCCTACCCGCACCAATCACTGAGATCCTCAAAAGAAGGTGCGACCATTGGCGCTCTATCTTAGAATAACACCCGCGCCAACCAAGTTTGGTAATGATTTTTGACAAACGCGCGCCCATATGTTTTTTCCCTTCAAATCACGAAGTCTTTTGAGGATAAAGTTCATCTGATAGAGGTCGAGAGTCATCATCTATCCTTGACATCTATCCACAGCGGCTTTTTGGAGATAATGCCAATCCACAATGGGTGTCCTGATGCATTGTATCTTCCTCCCTTCTCCATCTATAAAAGTATGTCCTCATGCATTTGACAAGCTAGTCTTTCAGTAATGCTATTCGTGATAACGCTTGTCTTGAGTGATAGTAAGAGTCTTGAAGCATAGGGAGGTTATGCTACCGGAAGTCTGAGAGAGAGAAGGTCTATTGCAAGACATATATAGCTGCTCGCCCAGCCAGAGGAGAGGTTCAACGTCAGAACCTTGGTTGTATCTTTCTATGTTCATCATTCATTAATAAACGACTACTATTATGGTTCCGATCTTACTGTTCATTATGATAATGTTTGATCTATTTCCTTTCTGACTGAAATATAGTTGTATTTTAGTGGATTTTATGCTTGTTCTCGTTTCGTTCTTTGCATGTGCAGGTATCCATACGCGGGGATCGCAAGGATTGTGACCTGCCGGAGCAAGGGAACGGGAGTATCAACTCTTCTTCGACATTAGCGTTGGACTCCAGGTTGGTTCTCGTAATCCACTTTCAGTATGCAACTAGGAACTTGCATAGTAGCGTGAATTGATTGTTGCTAGACCCATTTTGGGCTAGTGGGATCGCCTCTGTCCGCAGAGGGGATTTACCTCTCCAACACTAATTATAAACCATCGACTCCACATAGGTGGGTTGGTGTTCCTAGTTTAAGTCAAGTGGCACCACATTTATGCTCTCATTGTGAGTATGCTTTCCATGTCTTGATGGAGGGTTATTTCTAGGAGAAATCTATGGATCAAGTTAGTATAGGTTTTAATTAACAATAAATTATTGGTTATAAATTTGACTATACAACTAATAAATTTTCAATAAAAATAACTTTAAATTTCTTCTTATTTAATTTTTCTTTTTTGGCATGCACAAATTCTACAAGAGGATATGCCACCTTTAAGTTGGGAAGATGTTAGTTCTCCCAATTTTGTTGAATCCATGGCTACAACATTCAATATTGTCGCACCTCACACATAGGTATTTAAATGTATTTATTCTATTCTACCTCAATGATAACTTAGCAGGACTTAAAATTTTGTTTTTTTGTAAATGTCCAAGTTACTTAGGAGATATTAATCTTAATTTTGTTTTGTTTCCACAAGTGTCCACTACATAGTCTCAGTTTCCATATCCAAATGGGATAACCAAATCATCTCCCACCCAAGTAGAAAATGTTATATTGTATCTACTTTAATATGACTTTCATTATCTTAGTTTTATTGAACTTGATATTTATGTACTAATTAAAGATATTAAAAGGTGTCATTCTTCCTAGTGCCTTCCCCTTCCAGACCCACCCAATTTCATCCTTCAATAATCTTAGTTAGTCCACATTTCATGCCAAGTTCAATAATTTGATCTACCCTCCCCCCTTACTAGGAATTTTGATTTCTTCCTCTTGAGTGATTCCTCTTATTATACAACCTGTTAGTGTCAGTCTTTGCAGCCTTCCTCCAGTGATCAAACATGCTCTTACAAAGTGATTTTAAGATGTCAAGGTCAAATTTTGTCATTTCAGTGAGTCTTCAAGCAAAATTTGGTCATTAGGCATTAGGTCTAGGGTTTGATTTTACTCATGTCAAAGTTGTCCAAATGTCGGCCTATGTCACTATTTAGCTGAGTGTACCATCATTCAGAGGGTTTTCATTATCATGTCAAGTTCCACTGGGTCATTTTACACCTTGTTCATGCTTTAGTTGCGCCTGGGTAAGGTTCATTTCCTTCTCCTAGGGTTTTAAAGGTAATTTCTCTTGGATGGTCAAATCATTAGCAAAAATTGTATCCTGATGTTCATACACCTTCCCCTATCCTTAATGTACCTTATTAAACACTTCCCATCACTGAGATCCCCCAAATTCCTCATTTTTGCACAAACCCTAGTTTCTTGCTACAACTTGGCCATTTTCTAGGTTGGGCCTGTGTTTAGCCCTTTTGGACCCCTTCCCCTCAGTAAATCTTAGCAATTCCACTTTCCTCTACTTCCTAACATCCCTCCCTACTTCCAAGAATTTAGAAGCCCCTTATCCCCTTCATTTCGCTTCATTTCGACAAATCCCCTGTTCCACACATCGGGATAGGTTTTACTCCAATGATATTTCTGAGCAATAAAAGATGAATTTGGGAAAACTGAGAGATTTGTTTGTCCAAAATAGGCCAAGGAAGAAAAACCTCCTTCACTTTTTACACAGGTGTCATGGTTTTAGATAAATTTTAAAAATACAGTCGCCTTGGGAGAATTGATGCACCTCTGAAGTGACCTTGGGAAAATCAAGTTTTCTCCTAGCTTGGTCAGCAAAATGACTTTCTTGATGAGTAAAATGATAACTAGACACAAATATATTTCCAATGAGCTATCATGAGCTCAATTTGGAGTTGATGAAGGCATTCAAAAGTTGACTGTAACAGCACTCTGCCTTTAGGCAGCCTCATTTGTCACATTTTGACTAGTCTTGGGAGATTTGATTTTTTATAGGGAAAATGAACTCCAAATTGAAAAATTCTAGTTGGGTTGGAAATTAGACTCAAAGACCTTTCCAACGAGCTATCCTGCGCCCAATTTAAACACCGGTAAGGCCTCCAAAAGTCTCCTGAAAAAAGTGTTACGTACAGGCTCTATGCGCCGTGCCTCAAGCCCAATGCGCTGCGCCTTCCCTGCGCGCCGCGCCACCTGGCACGCACTTTTTCTAGGGAGCTCCAAACTGAAAAAAGTTTATATTTTTGGATTTTTCATGAAAAATCATGACTATTGGTGCATGGCCAAGAAGTTTGGGCAAGTTTTGAGTCCCCAGGAGGTCAAAAACACTCAAAAAATGACCTCACTGCCCCTATTTTGACACACAGGAAGCAGTCTTGGGAGATTGAATTTTTGGAGGGAAAAATGGGCACCAAATTCATAAATTCCTCTTAGGTTGGAAAGTAGACAGACAGGGCTTTCCAACAAGCACACTTGGGCTCAATTTGGACTTCAGGAAGTGCCTCAAACTCAGCCTCAAAGTGGCGCGACGCATACAGATTTTGGCGCAGCGCATAGAGGATTTTTGCTCAATTTTTCACCTTCGAGCTCAGAAATTCGGCCAGTTTGACTAGTTTTGCTTTGTGATGTAATTTTTTATCTATCTTGATGTAATTGGATAAACATGATGTAATTTTGGCACTTATTTACTTGTTCTAGAGGATTCATTCACTAAAAAGTGAAAATTTAATGAATGAATCAGTTTCCTAGCATATAGGGGTAAGTTGTTTGACTACCTAGATTTCAGTTCCTTGTTTGGAATTAGTTCAAACAGCTCCTAGAATGATGAGCTCGACCCCTAGAGGTAACGGAATGGGTTGGGCTAGTCTATATCATGTAATTCCTAAGTCAATTTCAGGGTTGGACACTTGGGATTGCTTTGGCGTATCATTGTACATTCTATCTCTGCATTTTTGGCTAAGGAAAGACGAGGGTTTTGCAGCACTGTTTGGGATCCATGTCGCTTTATGTTTTGATGGTGTGCTTCTCTAAGTAATTGTAAGTTCATTATTTTTATGTGTATCATTTTCCTCTCTTTTCTTCTGAATTTAAACAAATGAGTGATTAAGGTGGAATCCATTAACTGTTATGCTCTGCCTTTGAATTTGTTTAAATTTCCATTTTTCATCTGTTTAAGGAGAATTCTTGAGACTCTCTTGCTCTCCTTAGCTCCTCACTAGTCCGATCTATTCATTCACTCAATTTAAAGCATCAAAACGATTGCCTTCCTTGCCCCAATCAGAACTCTGCAGAAACTATGCCTCATCCCTGAGCCCAATTTGCCTTTCCCTCTTTCCAACACAAAACCCTCAAAAACCCAAATCAAATCCTGTGCACTTAATACCTAGCCTAAAATCAGTTGTTAAATCAGTCATCTCGAGCCCCATCGCTTGTCTTTTGCCAAGATCGACCTGGAGAGAGCCCTCACCTGTCCTCATAGGGCTAGCTACGAGGCTGAGCGTGGTTTGATGTGGACCTACAACCTTATCTTTTCAGCCTGAGGCAAATCTAGGATCTAACACAACCAGTGGGGGCATATTGCCTCTAACGCCCTGTACATTTTCCTTTACACCCTTCCACCATGACTATAGACATTCACCCTACATCACTCCATTGTTGAACCCCTCTTCTCACTACATCTATTGTTGAAACAACTATTATTGCATCTACTATAGCTTCACTTGCAGTGGTTGGATCTATAGTTGTTGTAACTACATCCTCCCAACCCTCATCATTTCCTTCGAGTAGGTTGTCCAGCCTAGTTCTCCACCTATTATTAGTGCGTCCCTTGTTGTAACAACAAGTATCGTGTCTAATGTACTTACATCTATAGTGGTTTCATGTTGTCATAACTACATCCTCCCTAACCCCCATCATTTCCTTGAAGCAAGTTTTCTATCCAAGTACTTCACCTTTGAGCTAAGAAGGGAAATTATCTACATTTCCTTAGATCTTCATGGTGAAACTAATTATTTGATCAAAATATTATCAAACACATGATTTAAATTGATTTTTTACACACATTTATGTGTTTCAATTAATTTATTATTGTAATTATTGTCGAGAAGCTGTGTTGAGAGGTTTGGAATAGAAATCAGGACAACCCCTCGATCATTTACATTCATGTATAAGGTGATTTTTTATGCGAATTTTAATTGTATTTGTTAAGTGTCATAACTAATTGAATTATGGGAAAATGAACTAATATGTTGTTCCTTCCTTTTCATAGCTTGGAGAGGCATAGTACTCTAAGACAAAAAAGGCTCAAGGTTCATCCATCTTGAAGACAAGGATGATCAATTTTGGAGATTCATATAGGAGTTCCAAGGGTGGAAATGGTGATTGAGGTAGAGATTATTGTTGAGTCTTGAAAATGTCATTCATTTCCATTACACTTTCACTATTATGTCCATTATATCACCTCCATTTCACCTCCATTTCATTACTATGTCACCACATTCATCCCACTTTCATTATCATTGGGCCACCTTTATGTTTTTCCAATCTTTATTATTTCTAAGTCTTTTAAGTGAATTTGTGGTTAAAAATTAGAAAATAATGTGCATATGCTTATACCTAACAAATGGGTTGAGGTTGTTGACATGTGTAGGTTGAAAGGAGACTTCTAGAAGACCCTTATGTGGCACCCCAAGGCCAAATTCGAATTTGAGTGGAAAGAATCATGGGATCATGAGGATATGTGTCACATCTCCTAATTGTATTGTAACTCTAAAAAGACATATGTCTTATCCGTTCCTATTTTGATTAGGACTCTAGAGGTAGAGGGAGAGATTCATGGATTATCATTAATGAGATGGCTCTCATCTTTTTGTATAAATAGGAGATCTCTCTCCTTCATTAGTTAGTCTTTTTAGTCCCTAATTCTTAAGTTTGTAGTTCTTCCTTGATGGCTTTTGAAAGATTTGGAGAACTTTGTTGTACTTTGTACTTTTGAAGAAATTGAATAAAGCTTTGATGTTCTCAACATGGAAGGAGATGTGAAGTAGATGTCATGGAGCATATTAGGATGTAAGGTAGAGTAGATTTCATTTTGTAAATATTGCTTTGTAGAATGTAAGGTAGAGTAGATTTCATTTTGTAAATATTGCATTGTAGAATGTAAGGTAGATTAGATTTTTCATTCATGCAATTTTAATTCATGCAAGTGTGTTTAATTTTGCTTTGATTTCATAGGTGGTAGAGGGCCCCTGCCTTGTATAGTTGTCATTTAATTTTGCATTTTATTTCACCATGTATATTAGCTGTACATAACAAAGTTTTTTTTATTACTGTTGTTTTACATTTTTCTCATGTATAATAGCTGTACATAACAAGTTGTTTTGATTACTGTTGTTTTACATTTTTCTCATGTATATTAGTTGTACATAACAAGTTGTTTTGATTACTGTTGTTTTAAATTTTTCTCATGTATATTAGCTGTACATAAATTGCTTTCAAGTTGATTGTAGATTAGTGATACACATAGCCTTTTAATGAACTAATGACGTGATAGAATCATCTTGTCCTTTTGCTGAAGCAGCAAGGATACTGGGTCTCATAGTCATTAGCTCATTATTTGGTTATTGAATTTTATTTTGACTGAACTAGTTGTATATTTACACTTTTGTTTAAATACTAACTCCATCAATAACATGTTTTAAGTTCTTTTGAAGTACTAAGTTTTGGAAATTACCATTAGGGACATAGGCCTTGTCTTGAAATCTTTATCCATACTTGTCCTTTAAAAGTATTCTTAAGACCTTAGAATAGGATTTCCATTTGCATTAAACACTTTAGAAAACCAACAAGAACGAAACCCCAAAAAAACAACATAAACTATAAAACAACGAAGTAAGAGAAAGGTTAACTAAGCACATATAGTGCACCACACTTCATCAGTTTACGATACCCGGATTGATAATTTATGTAGAGCAATTTAAGACATTAAATTGACTAGACATTTTGGCGCCGTTGCCGGGAAGTGTAATTAGGAGACCTTATTTCTTACATCTGGAAAAAAAAGTTAATAATTCTTGAGTATGCTCTCCTCTTGCACTTTGTGTGATCTAGAGGATCAGAAAAAGGATTGTTAAGTAAAAAAAAAAAAAGAAAAATAATAATTCTTGAGTATGCTCTCCTCCTGCACTTTGTGTGATCTAGAGGATCAGAAAAAGAATTGTTAAGAAAAAATAGGAGACAAAATAAACTTCATCACTTCAATTGATTCAAAAAAAAAAAAAAAAAGAGACAAAATAAACTTCATTTCATTTCCATTTTCACTCCATGTCATCCATTTCATCAATAAAAATTATTTCCCCATGATCATTTCCATTAAGATTGCCTAACTATCTCTATTTAGCTAAGTGGTTGCTGTGCCAAGTTTCCGCAGCTGAAATCAGTTTCCGCAGCTGTAATCAGTTTCCGCAGCCACCACTCTGTTTTTCAAATTTACAAAAAAGACGTTAGTTCAATAAAATGAAAATGCAGGTATGACTAAGCAATATAAAAATTCACAATTTCAGAGAAAAAAGAGAAAAACAATCTATGGCTATCTCCATTCCTAGTTTTCATTGTGGCTTCAATAAATAAAAAAATCTGCCTCCCTGATCAAGCTTTGGCCTTAAAACGAACCTACAAAAGCATTACGTCTCCTTTAGTTGTTTTCATGTCTCTTGTAAACAGCAGCATCAAATCAATTCTTTCATCTCTGTGTAGGCTCTGAAATTAGAGAGAGAGCAGCGGTATGCAACAACATTGCGTACTGTTTATCCCTGTGCATGCGTTTTTTTGGTTTGTTTGTTGTGTAGACAAAAATCGGCAGAAATCTAATGATCATAACAGGGAGACCACCCAATTCCTGGAAAATCCATTCTTGAATGCACTCAGTCATGTTTTCTTTCAGCGATTCCTCACTCTTCTTTATGAAATGGCTTCGTGAATCTTCAAATAGTGTGTTCTTTATTGGTGTGTCTTTCCTGTGGTTGGATTGGAATTTCTTGTCTCCCACATAGATCTCTGATAAGGATCAACAGTGTGAAACTACCACCATCAAACAATGGCGTACTATCTTACCACTAATTCCAAAATTTCACAGGCTGAACGCAGAACAATATAGAAAGAAAAAAATTAACTCAGGAAAAATGCGTAAACAGCAGAAAAATGTCAAATTTAAAACGTTCGATTTGCCCAAATGGAGATGAATTTAGAAAAACTAAAACATGGGTTTTTTTTCCAGGTGGGTCAATTAGATAACCCAGAAGCCGTTTGAATAAATTTGTGGCGGTCTGGGAGAAATCTTCGGTTCTTTGGAGCCTCTTTTTTGCCGCCGCGTGAAGAAAAACAGTATTTGAGTTAATTAACTAATAGTTTGAATGCGTGATTCAATTCCACGTGCCTGAGGAAAGGAATTCTAATTGGGAATCAACTGCATGCTGGCATCTAAAACCTGATTACACGCCTTCCATCTTATTAAACTCAAACCTGTTTAGAGACGTATTCCAATTGAACACGACTCTCTGTCATTAAATCCCATGAAGTCGCTGCCACCCATCTGTACATGTTTCGATACTTCCGGTTAAATGTTGGGAGAAAATGGAATAGAAGTGGAGCAACTTATAAATTGAATCTTTTTTATCAGTGAAGAGCCAAAACACAGTTCATCAAAAGCAGTGAACCGAAGGAACATGTTACCAACAGTCCGTTTACCAATAGCCCCATGTGACCAACAGTTAGCACACTATGTTTACTTAGTTTCACCCGGCATCCCAAGCGATTTCATCCATCAAAACACCGAATGAGATATCGATGTTGACAAAGTTTCCACCAAACGATAGATAAGTCCGCACTGCCAGTTAACGAAATAAATAAGTCCGCCAGACGAGATGAGACTAGCGATACCATCACAACAAGAAAGATTTACAACAGCTGTTTGCTTGTTACATATGTCGATATACATTTTGAGGATCATATGCAAAGATATCCAGGGAGGGGCTAGAGCCTATAGCCAGAAGACAATGTTTATACGCATGCTGAAACCAGATCTTGTAGACAATGCAGATGTAGAAAATCCCGAAACCAATGTGTCATACAAACCGTTCTAGTGGAAAATTACAGCGGGCTACAATTACATACTTGGATTCAAAACAACGTATTATTGCAACATAAAGCTGCACAAATAGTCCAATCCCTGCTCAGGCCAAACAATTATGTTATTATTGAGCACGACCTTAGTATCATTGACTATTCATCAGATTTTATCTGTTGTCTGTATAAGAAGCCTGGGGCTTATTGTGTAGTAACACTGGCATTTTCAATTAGAGAAGGGATCAATATCTTTTTGGTTGGTTTTGTTTCGACTAAAAACCTCTGTTTTAAAGATGAATCACTCACTTTTAAGGTTACAGAAACTCCACAGGAAAGTGCGGAAGAGATAAAAAGCTATGCATGAAAAAAAAAGTATCCAAAATATGCGTAAAACTGATGGTTGACTGTTTCAGCCACTTTCCGCAGCTAGCCCAACTTTCCGCAGCTGTTTTGTTAAACTCTAGGTTGCAGGTGTCATCAAGCAAAACAAGCCACATGGGTAGCTAGGGGAATGTCAGTACATGGATGGTGTCCTATTCATTCGGTCAAATTTGATGAAAAAGACCCCGGTCAAAGGGAAGTCAAGTTGAGTGTTATCACAAAGTCGCCACACTGAGTCGCCACACTAAGTCGCTACATGTCAAGAAAAAATAATAATTTTGAATCAATGAAATGAATAAGTTATTTGCTCACTTTTATGAAGGTATTGATTAATTTTGGACTGATGATGAAAGATGAATGGCTAACTTTGTATCCAATATTTTTAGCTACAGAACCGTGCACATTCCGCAGCTAAAGTCCAATTCCGCAGCTGTTCTCCAATTCCGCAGCCAGAAAAACCTCATTGTTCAAATCAGCCTAAATTTTTCATACAAAATCAGATTTTGATGATTTAAGTACCATTGGAAAGATCTCAACAAGATCTACACAATGAGAAATCCATCCTTTGAGTTTGAAATGGAAAATAATGAAATAAATTGCTGAAAAGAAGCAACATCAACTTGAGGTACTAATTCCAAAGCACGTATAAATTCTTTTGATTTTTCCTTTGAGAACTTGTTTCATTAATACAAATTCTTAGTTTTGTGTGTAAACATCATAACTAGAGGGATTGGCCATCTCTCTCCTTTGATAATCTTACATTCCATTGCAGAAGAAGTATTAGTTTTTTTGCAGGTTCCAGGAGGAAGGACAAATGACTACAAGAGAATGGTGTCTCTCTAAGAGACCAATTTGTTTCATAAGAGGATGATCAGCAACAAAGAGGAAATATGCTGATGCAAAATCAGATCCAAACACTTGAAAACATTTCAGATATTATTGTCTCCATCACATCCATCCATCACATCCATACTTCATAATAAACCATTCATCTCATTTTCCTCCATATTTTCCATTTACATTCACATACACTTTCCATCTCTTTTTGTCCATTCATAACCCACAAATAAAAGCAAGAGGCTCATTCATATGCTTATTGCCCATTGTCATTTCTACTCTCCATTGCCATCTTCCATTTTCATCTTCCATTTCCTGTCATTTTCATTCAGCAAATAAGCCCTGCTTCAATGCAAATTATTGAGTCCATAGTCCTTTGAGTCTAAGTTCTTTGTAAAAACACCTTGAGGCTTGCATGCCTTAATGGCAAGTCCTCATGCTGACAAACAATGGGAATACATTAATGTCCCTTGTTCGTCAGATCTTCTAGGTGACTCGACTTCAGCAAATTCATTCGTACCTAGCAAGATGTGTTTGGGCATCTTGACTCTCATTGTCATTAATGGTGAGAGTTCTCGTGTTGACTAGTGGCATCCATTAATGGCCACTAAGCCAACAATTTCCTACTATGTTCGACATCAGAACATCTTTTCACATAGTAGGAATTGTGCCAATGAGTTTTGAAGACATGAAGACTATTATTTTCAGCATTTTGGAGCAGATTTAGCAAGTTTTAATAGAAGCAATAAAAGTCATCTTATCTCTCTATCCATGACTCCTCTTGTTCAGCCACTTGAAGAAGAATATGATCAGAATTTTTCAGCCACCACACATACAACTCATCCATTCCAAAGGGTAAGTGAAGGTATGTCATTTTCTAACTTTTGACCATAGAATTCCATAAAAAGCTAGAATGATAATTGTTGGAAAAACATTTCTCTTCCTCATTTCATAAAATTGCCAATACCATCAGTTGGGGGGGGAATACATTCATATTCATATCTTTCCATGTCCATATCATATTCAAGATCTCACATACTTCCAACATATATTAATTATTACATTGCTATTATGAGCATACAATGGCTTTTGAAAAATGTGCTTAAAGGATAAATTGGATACAAACAAAATCATGGTTGTCACACAAGAACCAACCATCATGCAATCCAATAAAGAAATACTTTGCAACAATAATCAAAATATCATTATGCAAAGTTCAAAGATCAAAATAGAAGGCAACAATAAAAAAAAAAATTGGTTGTAACACAAGAACCAACCATGTTGCAATTCAAGTGAAACACTTTGCAGAAATATGAAGTTATCAAATGATATCATGCAAAGGTAAGCCAAAGCTCAAGGATCAAAAGAGTTAATGTAATATATATTGCATGAGGACATGCAATAGCTTCAGTTGGGGGGTATGTTGAGTCTTGAAAATGTCATTCATTTCCATTACACTTTCACTATTATGTCCATTATATCACCTCCATTTCACCTCCATTTCATTACTATGTCACCACATTCATCCCACTTTCATTATCATTGGGCTACCTTTATGTTTTTCCAATCTTTATTATTTCTAAGTCTTTTAAGTGAATTTGTGGTTAAAAATTAGAAAATAATGTGCATATGCTTATACCTAACAAATGGGTTGAGGTTGTTGACATGTGTAGGTTGAAAGGAGACTTCTAGAAGACCCTTATGTGGCACCCCAAGGCCAAATTCGAATTTGAGTGGAAAGAATCATGGGATCATGAGGATATGTGTCACATCTCCTAATTGTATTGTAACTCTAAAAAGACATATGTCTTATCAGTTCCTATTTTGATTAGGACTCTAGAGGTAGAGGGAGAGATTCATGGATTATCATTAATGAGATGGCTCTCATCTTTTTGTATAAATAGGAGATCTCTATCCTTCATTAGTTAGTCTTTTTAGTCCCTAATACTTAAGTTTGTAGTTCTTCCTTGATGGCTTTTGAAAGCTTTGGAGAAATTTGTTGTACTTTGTACTTTTGAAGAAATTGAATAAAGCTTTGATGTTCTCAACATGGAAGGAGATGTGAAGTAGATGTCCTGGAGCATATTAGGATGCAAGGTAGAGTAGATTTCATTTTGTAAATATTGCTTTGTAGAATGTAAGGTAGAGTAGATTTCATTTTGTAAATATTGCTTTGTAGAATGTAAGGTAGATTAGATTTTTCATTCATGCAATTTTAATTCATGCAAGTGTGTTTAATTTTGCTTTGATTTCATAGGTGGTAGAGGGCCCCTGCCTTGTATAGTTGTCATTTAATTTTGCATTTTATTTCACCATGTATATTAGCTGTACATAACAAAGTTTTTTTGATTACTGTTGTTTTACATTTTTCTCATGTATAATAGCTGTACATAACAAGTTGTTTTGATTACTGTTGTTTTACATTTTTCTCATGTATATTAGCTGTACATAACAAGTTGTTTTGATTACTGTTGTTTTAAATTTTTCTCATGTATATTAGCTGTACATAAATTGCTTTCAAGTTGGTTGTAGATTAGTGATGCACATAGCCTTTTAATGAACTAATGACGTGATAGAATCATCTTGTCCTTTTGCTGAAGCAGCAAGGATACTGGGTCTCATAGTCATTAGCTCATTATTTGGTTATTGCATTTTATTTTGATTGAACTAGTTGTATATTTACACTTTTGTTTAAATACTAACTACATCAATAACATGTTTTAAGTTCTTTTGAAGTACTAAGTTTTGGAAATTACCATTAGGGACATAGGCCTTGTCTTGAAATCTTTATCCATACTTGTCCTTTAAAAGTATTCTTAAGACCTTAGAATAGGATTTCCATTTGCATTAAACACTTTAGAAAACCAACAAGAACGAAACCCCAAAAAAACAACATAAACTATAAAACAACGAAGTAAGAGAAAGGTTAACTAAGCACATATAGTGCACCACACTTCATCAGTTTAAGATATCCGGATTGATAATTTATGTAGAGCAATTTAAGACATTAAATTGACTAGACAATTATCTGCATTGGCCATGATGTGGAATCTTTGGAATGGGATTTCAATTTGTGTCTAGGGCACTAGTTTCGATTCCCTCATTCTTGGGCATGGAATTCCATTATGTATGTTAGAAACATGATTCCATTTTGTATGAAAAGGTTTGGTTGGAAAAAATTGAATGTAAATATATGTGACTATTAATTTGTGTATCATGAAATTGTGTTTTTTGCTTCATTGCACTAATGCTTAACTTTTTCACTTATAGTATGTATCTTACATGGAATTTTAACTATGTGTCTCACTTTAAAGAGTATCACTTATATGTGCATTGCTTATGGGGCATCACTTAAAATTATTCCACTTATATATGTGTTGCTTAAGTGTATCACTTATGGGAGTCTCTTATGGTGTGTTGGGTATAAATTAGCCATAATGGTGTAAACAACAAAATTTCATCCATATAACATTTCATGGCTTCATAATAATCATAAATATAATGAACAAAGATAACACCACCAAGGAAAGTGCATAAAGAGAAAGTTTGTGTTGACCTCTCAGAACAATATGAGGTTATCCACGCTTCACCTTAGCCATCAACTAGGTTTTCCATGTAGCCTTTGCCACCATAGCTTGATACAAGTTGGAAAAAGTGACTCTTTAAACCCTTGACATGGCATCCACCAAAATAAGAAACCTTAGCCACTAACTATGCTTTTCAAATTCCAAAACTAGTAATATCAAATTCAACATTACTAGGGTTTTCAAACTCCACAAAACTATGGTTTTCAAATTGTACAAAACTATGGTTTTTCAAATTTAACGTCAATATAAATTGACAGACATTGTTGACTTCTGATGCAAGGTCAATATTGTATGTTTACTTACATTTTCTAATTACGTAGTCAAATTTAAACTCATTATGTTGGTATTTCCACACTTGTTGTGTGGCTTTTTGTTACACATCAATTTGGCATACTTATGAAAATGATGTCAAATCCAGATCTTTCGCTATCTGATGAACCATTGTCATAAATCCCTTTCAAAGATGGAATAAATACATCTCTATGGTGTATAATAATCATGGATTAAATGCCTAAAAAGCCCTAATTTTAGTCATCGTTGATAGTCAGTTTACAACCTACGATGATGCATGTTGTAGAATAAACATGGAGAAATGTCATTGCAGTCTACCTGTGTTAAGGTCATGATGGTATTTTTATATAGGTACAAAATAAAAAGTAAACAAATCTTCCTCTTCTATAATCCTTGTGGTTGGTATCTAATCTGAAGTGGTTGAGATTGGGCTTGAGCTCCATTTATCCTAGAACTCCTTCCTACCATAGTGGATCCATTACATTCATTGTGGATCTCTCTCCTTCCTTCATGGATCTCTTAACCTCCACTCCTTCCTATAAGTACAATGCACTCAAAGAGAGTTGGGTTTCCATTTTAGACTTTTGAACTATACTTACATGTTGCCCAAATATCCATTGGAGTTCTTTTGATTGCAAGGGTTTGGATTGAGGATCATTGCAAGGAGGCTTCCAACATCAAGGCCTAGTTGTAATTCTCATTTTCTTCATTATTAATACAAATACATGTTTCTTTCCCATATACATTTGTTATGATGTTTATTGTAAGATTCCTTGATCACTTACATAGTTTATGGTTGAATCATTGTTGTGTTATATGTGTTGATCACTTCTTTCTCTCTATCTTTGTAAGTCTCTTCTTAGAGCTTCAAGCAAGAAAGGTTGAAAGCGACATAGGATAGCAACAAGGATCATCATCAAGCATTTCCGAAAAAGGTATAAGATTTGATTTCCTATTTACATATGTGATTTAATGATAAATTAGGGAATGATTTCATGTGTTTGTTTGTTTGTCTCTAGATTTGGTTTTTGAGTCTAGGGAGATTTGTCTGCCAAACAAATTGGAGACTCCACTTGGGAGAAATATGTTCTTCAATTTCCCTTGTTTTTGAAAATTTTAACTCTGTTCTGAGTCTTTGGTCAACCTTCATTAATTATGAAAACCTAGGATTGTCAAATTTCTTGAGAATTGTTTTTCTTGGTTTTTTTACCCTTCATGCCTTGTTGTGAGAGACAGTGTATTGACATCATGTTGGCATTATGATGTATTTGTTGTACATGATGGAAACCCTCTTGTAGCAGAACAAATCACTTGTATATGGTAACTAGATGAATTTGCAGAAGAGATATCAGATATGACAAAATGCAATGCAGGGTAGCTTCAAGGAATCAAAGTATAGCAGGCAAACAATAAAGAATTACAGATTAGTCTTCACAGAATGAAGAAAGAGAGGTATACACAGGTTCACCATTGACCAAGCCGCGTATACACATAGGTTAACAGAACAAAAGGAGCGTATAATGTACACACGCACTTTCACAGAAAGAAAAGCGCGTATACCTTGGAAAACTAAGTTTTGGTCTGAAGTATTTGGTCCATGGTATTTTGATCCATGGTATTGGTCCATGGTATTTGGTCTGAGGTATTGACCCTAGGTATTTGATCCAAGGTATTGGTCCTAAGTGGTTTTGGTCCATGGTATTGAGAAAGGCCTAAAACTATATAAGGAGGAGAAGATCATTAGGCCAAGGTAGATAAGCATTGAATATTTGATAAAGTGTGAGATCCAGTATGTAGGTTATGGGTTTATGATGCTTGGCTTGATCTGAACCAAGGAGGAACCTTAGCAGTTGATGGAGGATAAGATCTAATGATGGATCGAGATCTTAAGGCTTGAAATGAACTATCTTTATAAGGTTTGATCATGTATAATCTAGATCTGAACACTGACGCATGTATTACTCTGTAAATGTTATGATCTGGGTATAACTGAAGTCTAGAATGGCTGCAAAATTATGAATGAATATTTACAGATGTATATGCTGGTTGACTTTGGTAAAAACGCGTATACACGCAAGTTCGACACATCGAAGTAGTGTATACCTTATAAACTATGATGTTGGAAGTTATAGTTGGTTCTAGTTATTAATGCAAAGTTCTGGGTTTTGCTTTATGTTCTGGTGACTGCATTCTGGTGACAGTGTTGAGATTGACTGAGTGTGATTTGCTTCAGTGATGATGGATGAGATCTAATGATGGAGCAGGATCATAATGACTTATCATTATGTGATATAATGGGCTAGATCCTATTGTTAACACATGTTTTATCCTTTATATGTGATGATTTGGGTATGTCTGAAGTTGGGAAGAGTAGCGAAGTTATAAGTAAGTATTTTCATATCTATATGCTTGTTCGAATTGATGAAGTTGTGTATACACGTTGGTTCGGCTCTTCCATGTTACGCACTCAGATGCATGGTTTTGAGGTTACAGCTAGTTCTGAATGATGATGCAGTGGTCTGGATACAAATCTACGTACTGGTTACAATGATCTCTTTGTTCCAATTGATTTGTTGAAGTTGATTAAAGTATGAATGAATGTTTGATTCAGTTGTGTCAGAGATTCATGGATTGATTGATTCAGCTGTGGTTGATTCAGAAAGTGATGATTGAGTTTTAGTGATTAGTTGATGCAGATGTATTTGATGGTTGTATTACAGTGGTGATTGATTTTGAGCTTCAATGTTGTTGATGGGTCCAGTATGAAAATTGGATGAAACGTGGCCTTCAGATTATGGTGTTGTGTTCCAGGAGTATCCAATATGGAAATTTATGAAACGTGGTACCTGGAGGAAGAGAGAAGGTTGTAGCCTTTTGTAGGTTGGCACCTACGTGCTAGTAAACATATCGGCTAGTACAAGAGCTAGGGGGTTGTAGCTCCCTTCCTGTAGAAGTTGGAGAATGTGAGAAGGTAGTAACCTTTTGCAGGTAGAAGCCTGCATACTGGTATGAGTCTGCACTAGTACAGTGTTGTAAACAGATTTCTTAGTATTAAAAGAAGACAGAGATGACAGTAGCAGGTGATTTTTACCCGCATTGGGTTTCCACCTTAAATCTTGGTGTTCATGTGTGTTGCTTATGTGAGATCGTTCTTTCTGTTATTAACTGCATATGGTTACTGTTTAATGTTTAATAAAGTATTGATGCACAGATTAAAGATCAACATATGATGAATTAACTAAATCATTAGTTTGTTGGATATACACTTGTTTCCTTAAACACAGTTGCGTGCACGAGTTACCTTCATTGAAGTAGCGTATACGAAATTGAGTACAAAAAGAAAAATTGTATTGACTTGACTAATACTGATTCACCCCCCTCTTAGCATTATTTCCAACACATCATGCTTTTCTTCTAAAAAAATGTGACCATTGCTTTGGTGTCTACTATTGACCTGCGATAATCAATGAAAATTTGAAATCCCTCCAAGTATTTGTTTGTTTGATATTCAACCAGAGGATCAGTTTGATTTCTAGATTAATTGTCAGACTGTGGTAAATGAAATTTTTAGCTTTGGTTTCATTTGATTGCTTCATTGTGAAATTTTCCATTGTTATATTTTTTTTATTTGATTACTTCATTGACTTTGAAGGAAAGAGTCAATGTTGTAGATGATTAGGTATGTTGGAACTTTCTATCTCTATCTACAGCGATCATCTTCAAAATCTTCTTGTTCATGCCTTGGAAGGGTTTTATTACATTACATAAAATCAAATAAAAATTCACAAGAAGAAAAAAAAAATTGTACTTGGATTGATTTGCATCGATTTTTTCATTCTGAAAAATTTGATCATCAGAGTTTCGTTGTGTTTTCTCTTACAAATTGATTCTTACATTACAAAAAATGTGTTGTTTGTTTTGAAAGAGTTCTTTTAGAATCATTTGATTTTGGTTCAAAGAAAATTGTTGAAGATAGGATATTTGCAATGTTGAAAATTGAAAGAGAGATTTCTCCTTCCCATAAATAGGAGTTCATTGAATAAAAGAGTTTGAATTATCATATTTGTTGCATTAGCACTTGGGTTATAGAAATATCATCAGTTTCATCTTCATCCATCTTTTGAGTAAAAACATGCTTAGAAGCAATGCTAATAAATTAAATTAGACTTTTTATATTTCTAGGGATCATTACACCTACATTAGATTAGTTGTAGGGCTTTGGAATAGGAGTGCGAGTTAACTTTCCAAAGTTGCAAACATGCAATAGTATCTTGCAATAGGGAGTAAATCCATTTACTATAGTTTTGCTCTGGGAAGCTCTTCTTACACAAGGGTTAAGCACAAGATTATATCAGGCCTAGTGAATTAGTTGACCTTGCTTCATTGGTTATAGCAGTGTGATTTTCATGCATTACAAACGATATCGAAAGGTGATTGGGAATCACTTAAAAGGTCTACCTCATTAAGAGGAATATTTCAAGGGGATTGAACTTTGTTACTCTTCCCTTGTGTGCACATCTAATTTATGACTGTCCCCCCAAGTCAAGTTGTTGTACATGGTAACCTCAACAACCATAATCTTAGGGCTTTTACCCAAGGTAATGGTGTGCGGGAAGTCCCTTTTGTACCTGGAACAGACATTGACTAGACTGACTTGGGCCTTGTTTGAGGGTACTTCATATGAGATGGTATATGTGAAATTACTTGCACTAAGTCATGATCATTAAGCAGGTTGTCATCATAACCGCTTCCACCCGCTCGATCCTTAGCCACTTTTCACACTGATGTCTACAATGTTGGGTTTCATATCCAACTAGTGATTTCACTGTGGAAAGTTTGTTTGCATGGTTTTGACTCCATAGATTTTTTACTGTGTGTCATATATTGTTTTTTTTTACTTTTTAGTGATAACTTAGGTGTAAATTGTGAATTTGATTAATTAATCTTGTTAAAATTCTTAATTAAAATTGAATGTGGCAGATCCACCTTGATGCTCTCATAGGATTCAAGGTTTAGCCCCTAAAATTACACATGAATCATCCATTACTACGAGACATACTATTACACAAACTAAATTAACAAAATTTGAGACAGTTCAAATGAAAACAGTAGAACCTGAAGTAACAGAAACTTTAGAACAGAAAATAATTCAAGTTGAGCCTAAAGTAACTGAAATTTTAGAACCAGAAATAGTTGAACTTGAAACTTATGTAATTGAGTCTAAAATTTCAAAACCTAATATACCTGAAGAGCGGTTCACTGAACCAGTAACTTTTGAAATTTATGTTTCACCTTCGCTTGGTCTAGTTTCTACTCCTATATTGGTTATGTCTCAATAATTTGTAACTTCAAGTGATTTATCACCTCACCTATTAAGCATTGAAGATATTACTGAACAACAACTTCTTACAAATCTTCCTCTTACTACAGGGCCATTTGTAGTTTTTGAAATTCCATCCCCTTCTTTACCATAATCTTAATATACAACTCCTTTATTTTATTTACCTAGGAGAACTCCTCGATTACACACTCTTTTATCTTTCTTACCTAGGAAAACTATGATGAAACATTCAACTAAAAGTAAAACTTCATCTCCTCTTGAGAGTAGACCTAGCCAAATAAGTATGACTTTCGTGTTTACAGGACATCCATAATCATTTATATATGGTGGACCCTTCGTACCTATTGGGTATTAGTCACTCAGCAGAATTTTTTTATGAGTTGCACCTGATCTTCCTTCTTCTTATATTTCCACTTGGTCTTCTGGAATCCCATCTAGTTTATCATCAGTTAATTTAGAACCAACTTCCAAAACCATGGCATTTTCACAAATTTATATGTCTGAAATGCGATTAGTATTTGACTAGCATTTAAATTTTTTATCTAATGGTGTAGGTATCCCTCAACAAACTCTAGATGGATCCTACTTTTTGGCTAGGGTAGCCTTTGTATGCTCCATATTTTCCACTAGGAGGGAAACCTCTTGGAAGAACTTACTCCTCCATACATGGGACAGTCTGTTGGTGGAACTTATCCAACCTCTGGTCAAATACCTCAAATAGCCTCGAGTTAACATGTTTTATCTCAACCTTTTATTAGTGATCCATTCCCAAGAATGGGAGGTATTATTTGGAACCTAATTCTGGTGGTGTACCCTAGTTATCCTCTGGTCAAGTTGTTCAAACTACTCCTCAAGTGTATGCTTATCAACCTATTCAAACGACTATTCAGACTAAACCCGAGACATATATTCAACAACTCATTCAGAGTACACCCCAAACTCTTTTCCAACAACTCGTTCCAAGTACACCATAAGCACCTATTCATACTGCACAATAAAATATTTTCCAAAATATACCTCAGATACCAATTCAATAACATTTGCAAACTATACCTCAAGCATATGTTTATCAACCTATTTACACTATACCTCAAGTCCCTATAGGTCCAACTATCTATTCTATCTCGTATATTCCTTCTGGTCAACCTGTCCCAAGTGTACCCCAAATGCCATATCAAGGTCAACCTTTCCAAGGTCAACCTTTCCAAGGCCAACCTTTCCAAGGTCAACCCTTCCAAGGAAAACCTTTTCAAGGATTTCCATTTACAACTCAACCTGGTATGTGTTACTCTAGTTATCCTAGTGCAATGTAAATACCAATGGCATAGCCTATTCCAGGATATCTTGGATATCACCTCCTACAGTTGGACTTTATCCTCAAGGTTATCATTATCCTCAACAGGATTTCAACAAGAAGTTACCCTTCATTGTAATGTTAGATTTACCAAACTTGTCTCGACTTACTAATGACATGATTTATCATTATCCTTTTTGGAAAGTTATTCCTGTAATGTTACCAAGTGACATACCGACTGCAAACCTTGAGAAAATCCAATTAATTATGTGATGAATTATCATTTATGGTGTTCATCAAACTCCCTAAATGATGATTCCATTCAGTTTCTTCTTTTCCAGTAAACTTTAACTAGTCTTGTAGCTAAATGGTGCATTGAGTTACCATTTGCATCCTTCCATAACTTTAATGCCTTAGCAACAACATTTTTGACACACTTTCAATTATTTATTCGATATGAAACTAGTACTGAGATTTTGACTTCTTTAAAGCAGACGGATTCTACCCACATCTCTGATCATATACATGAGTGTAGACCTTACCGTCATTTAGTAAAATCTTATATTCGAGATCAATTATTAGCTAAATGGTTTTTCAAATCATTTCTTCTTTATATAACTAAATATGTTTCCAAAGGAGGAGTTGTTACAGAAGAGAAAGTTATTGCTTGTGCTCAGTAATTAGATCTAATTTATTCACAATCTAGCATGTTGTACCAAAAAATTTACAGATGGTCCTCAACCATCGAACACGATTCCCTTAGCTTCTATAGGATCTCACATTCTTGATGGTGTGATTGGTTTTGTCAGTCAAAAATCTACAAGTAAACCTTTCAGTTATTCTAATTCCAAGTCTACTCCTATTGTTGTTATTCAAAATTCACCTCTTGTTACTACTTCTCTCATTAATACTTCTAAGGTTAATGTAGTTTAATCATTAATTGGTAAACCTCATCAACCTGGAGATAAAAATAAGGGCAAAGGAAAATAAAATCAAAATCCCCCTCAATGGGAAAAGCCAATGAAAACCCAGTCTCCTGAAGAGAAACAGAAATTGCAATATCCTTGTCTTATCTACAATGAAGATCATTATACTAAGGAATTTTTGCATATTGAAGAGGTTATGAATTTATAAAAGGTTCCTCTACACCTGTTGTCTTAATAAACCCTTCCCTCTAAAGAGACCAAAATGGTTCCCCAAAATCCATCTTCTTCTTCCCAAAATTTTGCGGATATAATTATGATGTGTGTTGATCCTACTCAAGTTATGGTAGGTACAAGAAATCAATATTATGGTTCTCCAAATCCTTCAAATGGGAGTATTATAGATCAACCTTCCACATCGGTCCCACCTCCTTCTAATCCTCTACAGATCGAGTGATCACCTTCTGAAACAATGATTTGACCTCCTCCTAAAGGTGTCATTTGAAAGTCTTGTTCTATTCTGCATGCTAGAGAGGTTCAAAGTTATAATATTATTGAAGACTTAGATTAGGTTGCTTCAACAATGTCAGCACTCGAAGTGCTTCAAAGTTTCCCAGCACAACGGAAATCATTGTAATCATCCATTGGTGGTGATTATCCATAGGATTCAAATCTTATAGTATTTAATCTTGAAAATCACGTACCCAAACTCTCAAATAAACTTGCATTTCACATTCAAGCTGTTGTATGTGGAAAAAATGTTTTTCACACTGTGATAGATGAGTGAGCTTATACATGTATCATGTTTGTATCTTGTTGAAAATCTTTAGGCTCTCCTCCAATTAACCAGTCACCTACCACTCTGAAAGCGTTTGGTGAAAGATAATTCAAACCCTACGGCGTTTTAAATGAATTATTCATGGAATTAGAAAGTAAAATGGTTATTTTCAAACTAGAATTCATCGATGTGCAACTATACAATAACCTTTTACTAGGTCGAAGTTGGAATTACACCATGTCTGTAGTGGTTTCTTCACTCTTTCATGTGATATGATTTCCTCATCAAGGGAAAATAGTTATAGTAGACTAGTTGGCCTTTTATTATTATGATTCACATACCACTCGTATTGTACCCTTTATAGGTAAAACACTTGTTTCTTACGACAGTGTTGGTGTTAGTATACTTAAATATTCATCATTGATGGGAACCTTTCCTCTCCCTCCACCCAATATTTCTCATGTGGTTTCTCAAGTGAATATGATTTCACCAAGCATTTCAAAATTTTGTGAATCATATGATCCTTGGATAGTGCCTACTTAATCAAACTTGACAACCTATAGTGACCAAATGCAATTGAGTCCAATTGAATCAGCATATGAAGTTCTCCACTTGGCCTCTGAACCTGTTTTTAAAACAAATGACCTAGTAAACTTTTTCATGGATGAGTATTCACAATCATCCCGGTTGACATCTATTTCATCCCTTGACCCTTTCAATGATGTGTTTCTTATAGATGAGAGCATTATTGAGGTTATGACGTTTGAAAAAATTCCTTGGGATGATTATCATCATCTTTATTATTTTCTTCTCATCCTCGATACCATTGAGAATAACTTTAGTATTATGTTTTCAACTTGGATAGTTTAACCCTAAATCCCATATATTGATTTATGAATCTACGTCTGAAAAGAATTTAGGGAATATATATACGACTGTTCCAATCAATATCTCAGTGAAACTTGGAATCACGGAAAACGTTCATATATGTGCCTTGTGTTATCTTGAAAAATTTTGAACTTACAAGGCCCTATTCCAAGAATTATAAGATATATTTTCTTGGACATACGAAGAAATTCCTAGAATCAATCCAAGTATTGTTGTTCATGAAATTGAGACATACCCTAATGTAGCCATCAAATCTAAAGTTGAATACTTCTAACAATTGGTTTTATCTATCTTGTTCCTTTGACTAGCTGGGTTTCCAACATTGTTCTAGTTACCAAGAAGCAAGGAACTATTCGAGTATGATTTGTTTAAAGGGATGTTAATAGGTATTTCTTGAAAGATAACTATCCAACCCCTTATATTGACCAAATATTTGATGATTGTGTTGGGAATGAAATTTTTCATTCATG
Organism: Pinus tabuliformis; assembly: GCA_031772625.1. Lineage (NCBI taxonomy): Eukaryota > Viridiplantae > Streptophyta > Pinopsida > Pinales > Pinaceae > Pinus > Pinus tabuliformis. The sequence goes on from CM062816.1 coordinate 1,851,224,976, forward strand.
GACATATTATCCTGCTATAATCAAGTTAACATACTCTCTTTGTTAGCATCCATGGGGAGACTTTTGGTATTATGGTGTGCATGGATCCAACAAGATGATGTTGACATTGTTTCATGATGGTAGATAGCTCATGTTGACAATGATGTCAACCATTGTATCCTAGCTTATGTATAGATTCCATTCATTGTATCATGGTTGCAGCTAGTTTTGTTGACATTGGGATGATTGTATTAGCATTGATGTAAACCTTATGAGGTCATGCACTTATGTCAACCTCTTGATGATGTAGATTAATGGAGCAGTTGGTGTGTGTCGTTATGTGTTGGCATTGATGATTGATCCTATGATGATGGCACACTCATGTTGGTCATATGATGGAATTGGTTTGGTTTATGCAAATCTACATGTGATGGATATGATTGATGGCACACTAGTTGAGTTGTCAATTATGTCTTCAAGTCTATTCTTATGATGATGACTTGTTAGAGTGATGTGTTGTCTTGATGATGGTTCTATAGAGTATTGTAGGTCTATTCATATGTGTTGCATCTTATGGTGATGATTGGTGGAGAGTGGAGGACTTGTTGGCACTCTTTCCAACCTTGTTTGTTGGCCTTCAAGGTCAATTTGGTAGTGACACTTGGGAGACATGCTTGATCCACTTGCAAATGTGTTAGAGGCTATGTCATAGGTTTGGAGGCTTGTATAGGAGATGGAGAAGATGACCCAATAGGTGGCATAGGTTCAAAGCTGAGAGTTTATGGTTTTCCCCTATGCTCTTCCCTAATCGCTCCCTTACAAGCTCATGAGAGCAACTGAAAAGTCCTAGTCGCATGGAGATAGGCCTATGAGAGCGCCTGTAGATTCGATTTGCATGGAGCCATTCTCATGCATGCGACTTAGGCATTTCATGGGATTTTCTTTACATTCCTTGCACTGTTCGGAAGGAAATTAACTTGGAAATTCCTAGAGGCTTCCAGAATTAGTTGAAAATCTCAGAAATGTTTCAAAAAGGTCATCCAATGATGTGAACACATTTAGTGCACAAGTAGTGGTCTTAGTGGAGTGATTTGGTCCAATTTGTGCAACCTTGATCCTAGCCCCTAGCTCAATTTCGCCCTACATTTTTTATATTTTATATATTGGAGTTTTGTGGCTATTGATTGTGAGTATGAGTGAGCAAGGGAAGGCTACATAGAGTGAGTATGCTTCAGACCTATTGGAGAACATAGATGCTTCAGTAAGTGAGTGTAATGGCAATTTGTGGAGTAGATTTTTGAAGCAGTACATCAGTATTCAGATCATATTTGAGGCTACTGTAGTAGACATTGATTTGGAGAGTTTTGTATGCTATTGGAGTATATGTTATTGACCCTCTCACATTTGTTTTTTCAGGAGTTGCTATTACATTTGTCGCATAGCCTTGGTGTTGTATGTTGCTAACTATAGTATGCAACAAATATATTCTAATGTGAATGTTTGATATATGTTGGTACCAAATTTATTGTGGCCATTATTTTGCTATTTTGGAGAGCATACTTCTTGTCTTGTTTATATCTGATTTGATGATGACAACTTGTTGCTAAGAGCATGTATGTAGAGTTGAGTTCTTGTTGAGAAAAGCATCTTAGATCTAGTTTGAAAATAGATGAAAGGAGGCCCACATAATGGAAGAGGAGCAGTGACTTCATGAGAGATGAGTAGTGATATCAAAGCTTCAGCATAAAGAACAATTTCTCATCCAATGGTAGTTAGACAGTCCAATCGGAGTTGGGAGAGGATCAATTAATCAAGGAGGCTTTCAGTGAGTGGTAGTCCATAGATCCATAGAGAACAAAGGCTTCCGAGCTGATCAGTAGTATCAAGTCTTCTAGATGATCGGTGTTGGAATTTGTATACGAGGTCAAGTCTCCATGCTGATGGGAGTCAGTAAGCTATGTAAAAGACCAATTGCTTGACATAATAGAAGTTCAAAGAGAGCAACAATAGAAAGGATGGTTTTTCTCGTGGAAGGGTTTCCACCAAAAATCTTGTGTCTCATGTATGATTGATATGTTGTGCATGTTTATTGTTTGTAGTTGCTTATTGTTTTCAGTTATGTTTATGTGATGCACATGCTATGATGTTTATTATTTTTTTGTTAACATATGTGTGATTCAGTAATTGAAGTTTAAATTGGTAAAAATCATATATATATCACACTATTGATTCACCCCATCCTCTCACTAGTGCTCAAAGGTTTCCAACAATTGGTATCGGAGCGGGGCTCTTGGTTGAAGCTTGATCGTTGGAGAGTAGGTCTAGGGTTTGTTGGCAAAAAAATGATTTTTTTTTGGAATGGTTGTCCTCACTACTACAAAATACAAGGTATGGCACAAAAATCTAAAATCTCAATTATTAAGAAGAGTCTTTTTGGTAGAAATCACAAAGGACGAAATTTTTCTGATGCATTTCGAACTAGCTAGTGTGGCTCTGTTGTGTTGTACAACAACCCCCCATTTCTAAAAACCTTTTACACAAAATTTTTAATAAGAAATTGGTCCCTTTTTAAACAAACTTAGTTAGATTTGTGAATTGATGAATAAAAATGGTATTGAACTCATTGCAAGAAAAATCTCTATTAAAAGGCCCGAGGTCAATAAATCATTTTATAAAACCTTTGATAAAAGTGTTCCTTTTAAATATTATAAGAAATTTTACATTGCGATAAAGTAATCGGAGATTGCATATCGCAACAACAAAGGAACATTCACAAACAAAGACCTCATCCAATCTCCCTATCCAATAAAGAAACCGCAATTGGCAATTGGAGAAATCAAATGGCAAAGGTACACACACAAAAGACCTCATCCAATCCTCCAATCCGATATCGCAGTCGAAAATCAACTATATCAAATGACAAAGGGATAAAGCGTAATACAAACCTCGATTTGCGATCAATCAATTGGGCGCGCATCTCAAAAGGTAAACATACGATAAAACAGTTTGCATGCATAATACTCCACTCCATTATAATATTACTTTTCAGCAATCAGAGATATTCATTGCAAGTCACTAAGCCTCTCCCTTTGAAACTCCCGATTGCGATTTGCGATTTATCGCCGATCGCCGATCGAGGAAATCTGAAACACGCTTGAAATAATCATTCGGTATACGATCGACGAGATGGGTATTTATGGTATTAATTCACCACGATTGGTGGTTCGAACGGCTATTAAATTTGACAGTTAAGAATAAGTCCTTCAAAAAGATTTCATTCATGGTAATTCTTAACTGCATTTGATTTATCATATGTCAATCACCGTAATTCTGTTCATTGTCATATTGGCTTTCAGCGGCGAAATCTTTGTGTTACGGTTTGCAATTGTCTGTGCAGAGTCTCTCCGAATCCATAAATCCAGAGAAAATGGGGAAGAAATCAAAGAAGCCCACAGCAACTCCTACAGCCAAGGAACTAGGACCGAGCAAGAAAGGACTAATATCAGATACAACATGTCTCGGTCTGGGAAATACTAGCTAGGAAAGCATTTATAATTTGATAGAAGTAGAGGAGCCCGAAGAATTATCAAAGGAAGCCACAACTAATTCAAGCAATAAGTCAGAAGGGACTCTCAAAGAATTGGCCTGTTCATACCTTCATAGAATAACAGCACAGGCCAAAGTTTTGCCATACACTGATGTGGTTAGATAGTTTGTTGAGAAAATCCCAACTGCAGATAGAACATTTTTCACACCCGATGGAAGGATATTCGTGTCATTCAAACCTGAAGATCTCAGGCAAATGTACCATCTACCAGAGCCCGAGAAGTACTACAACAAGGCATTCCTAGAAGCATTTTGTTGGGTCCCTATAATACTAGTGGATTACCCCATTACTATTGTAGTTATACCCTTATTTATATTGTTGTGCCCCTATTACCCCCATATTGTTATTTCTGTGCCCCATAGAATCCCTCTATTGCTATTTTTGTGGCTTATATTATTATTGTTAGGTCGGCTGGATTATATTGTGACTCCTTAGACTCCTATATATAGAAAGGAGGTTTTATCATTTGTATCATCCAAGAATTGTTCATTTATGTAATGTAAAGGAGGTTACCCCCTCGAAGAGGCTGAATTCTAAGGCGTTGATCTATCTTTTCTATCTTTTCTTGAGCTGGTTTCATAACATTTGGTATCAGAGCTTTGGATTCTAGGGTTTCGCTGCTCCAAACAGGTCATCGTCGCATTTTCGCTATAACTTTTTTTCTGTGACGTTTCAGAAGTCACAAAAAAAACCCATTTGAGAAGAATTGGTGCTGAACCTTGGGTCCGAAATTCAGAGCGTTTCGCGCGATATTTTCGGAGATATGATCTGAGGAAGTTGGCATTTTTGCAGACTCCTGAATTACATTCAAAACAGGTGACCTGGGGAAAATTCGTCATAACTCTCTCTCTGAGGATCGGATTGAAATTTCGTAAAAGGTTACAGAAAGAGAACGGACTTTAGTTTATTTTACGTGTGTTTAAAATTCAAAAGTTTAAACAGTGACTCGTGGCACGTCGTACAAGTTCGCTCTACTGAACCAGTCTAAAAGAAAGTCACTGTGGGAGATTTCACATAACTCTTCCTTGGAGAATCCAATTTGGCTCAGACTTGTGGCATTGGAAAGAGGACGCAGGAGGCTACTACAGGTAGCAATTTTAGAACTGGATGATCCGAAATTACAGAGATACATCAGATTCAATATCAGGCTTCTATAAAGTGAAAAAAGGTGTGTAGTTTTTTTTTAAATTTTTGTGTAAGCTTGGTTTAACGGAATTCAAAGGGCATAGTAAAGCATTATTATCGGTAACTGATGCCCCGAGGAAAGAAAATGCAAACACCTAGTAAGGAACCTGAAAGCTCTAGCATGACTCATGAAGAAGAAGAAGAAATGCTACATGATATATCAAAATTACAAGAACAAGTGCAACAAATGTCACGCTCACAAAAGCTAACAGAAGCTAAGATAAGTGGCGTGGAATCTAAGATAAAGGGCATGGAAGCTAAGATGGATGATTCGAAGACAGATTTGAAGAGAGACATGGCAGATTTGAAGACAGATATGGAAGAATTGAAGAAGTTGCTACAAGAAAGGGTCACTAATGGTGAAAAGGTAGTAAAGGAAACTCATGATGAGAACAAAAGAAATGTTAATCATGATACCATAGACGCTAATGTTGGATCGAAGACTCACCATGTTCCAAAAATCGATATGAGGAAGTTTGATGGCAAGGATCCCGCCACATGGATATTACAGATGGAGCAATTCTTCGATCTCAATAATGTGCAAAACACACAAAAGGTACGTATGGCAACTTTATATTTGGAACCAAATCAGTTTGTATGGTATCAATGGCTTTGTTCTCGTAAACAATTTATCACTTGGGCAATTTTTACGGAAGAATTGATAGCACATTATGAGGATACAAAAAGCAACACTTTTTTTAGCCAATTGATAAGTCTCAAACAAAAGGGTTCAATAATGGAGCACATTGAGGAGTTCCAAAAATTGAACATAAGGGTAAAAGATATTCCAGAGGAGCATAGGATTGATGTGTTCATAGGGTCTTTAAAGGATAATATCCAACATGATGTGCGCCTTTGGGAACCTGATTCATTAGAGAAGGCATTCAGGTTAGCAAGAAAAATGGAAAGCAAAATTATGGCAACTAGGAAGCATACCATTCACAACTATAAAGACGGAAGTGTTGTTGCCCATAGTCTTCCACAACCTACAAGGTTGACACCACAACAATTGGAAGAAAAAAGAGCAAAAGGGCTTTGTTACAATTGTGATAGCAAATACACAAAAGGTCATAAGTGTGCTGAGAAGAAATTATTCTACATAGATTGTGAAGAGGAAGAAGAAAAGGAGCAAGAAAGGTCAAAAGAAGAGGATATATTCCAGGAACAAAGCCTAGATGAAGAACAAATAAATCCGACCATATCTTGTAATGCATTGGCGGGAATTACCACTCCTCAAACCATCAAGATAGAAGGACAAATCAAGAAGAAAAAGGTAATAGTGTTGATTGATTCAGGAAGCACCCACAATTTTATTCATTGTAGGGTAGCAAAAGAATTGAATTGCTTCCTATATCCAGCACCAGAGTGTCAAGTGATGATTGCAAATGGAGGAACAATAAATTGTTCTGGAAAGTGCCATAATATCAAGCTATCCATGGGAGAATATGTATTGACTAGCCCAATGCTTTCCATTCCAATGGGAGGTGCTGATGTTGTACTAGGAGTCCAATGGCTACAATCCTTGGGTACAATAGCTTTTAATTTTCAAGAACTTTTCATGAAATTTTCTGTGGAAGGAAAGGAAGTTGAATTAAGGGGTATTGCAGGGAAACCAGGAAAGATAATCAGCTCTAATGGCATGACAAAGCTTCTAAAAAAGGAGCAAAGAGGTGTAATTGCACAATTATGTTCGCTAGATGTTTCCACATTGGAATCATCTATTTCTCCAGATCTCCAAAAAGTCCTGGACAATCATTCCAAGGTATTTGAGACTCCCAAAGGTCTCCCACCTATGCGTGATCATGATCATGCTATTCATCTGATTCCAGGAAGTGTTCCTCCAAACATCAGGCCGTACAGATATCCCTATGTCCAAAAAAGTGAAATTGAACGTATGGTTGCAGAAATGCTAGAGGCTGGTATAATTCAACCGAGTCAAAGTTCTTTCTCAGCTCCAGTAGTATTGGTGCACAAGAAGGATGGATCATGGCGCATGTGTCCAGATTATAGGGAGCTCAACAAGCTCACTATTAAAGATAAGTTCCCCATTCCTGTCATTGATGAATTACTGGATGAATTGCATGGATCAATTTACTTCACCAAGTTGGATCTTCGTTCGGGATATCATCAAATCAGAATGAAGATTGAAGACATTCCGAAAACGGCATTTAGAACTCATGAGGGTCATTATGAATTTTTGGTCATGCCTTTTGGCCTTACCAATGCACCTTCAACATTTCAAGGTTTGATGAATTCAATTTTCAAACCATTCCTTAGAAAATTTGTGTTAGTATTTTTTGATGATATACTAATCTACAGCAAGTCTTGGAAGGATCATGTTGAACATGTTGACAGGGTGCTACAACTATTGGAGGAGAAACAATTATATGCAAAAAGATCCAAATGTTTCTTTGGAGTCCAGGAGGTGGAATATTTGGGTCATATTGTATCTCATGAAGGAGTTAAGGTAGACCCTAGCAAAATTAAAGCCATTAAGGAATGGAAAATCCCCACATCCATAAAGCATCTGCGAGGATTTCTTGGGTTGACAGGGTATTATCGCAAGTTTGTTAAGAATTATGGGAGAATAGCAGCACCTCTAACAACATTATTGAAGAAAGATTCATTTTCATGGACTCCGAAAGCAACAAAGGCCTTTGAACATCTTAAAGAGGCAATGTGCCAAGCACCGGTCTTAGCTACACCGGACTTCACAAAAACCTTTATTGTGGAATGTGATGCTTCAGGAAATGGAATTGGTGTTGTTCTAATGCAAGATGAAAGACCCATTGCTTTTGAAAGTCGTCCAATCAAGGGAAAGTTTTTAAGCAAAGCTATTTATGAGAAGGAAATGTTGGCAATACTCCATGCACTTAAGAAATGGCGACCCTACCTAATGGGAAGACACTTCAAGGTAAAAACGGATCATGATAGCCTTAAATACTTTTTAGAACAAAGATTATCCTCTGAAGAGCAACAAAAGTGGGTCACAAAGATGTTGGGTTATGACTTTGAAATCATCTACAAAAAAGGGAAGCAAAATGTGGTGGCAGATGCACTCTCAAGAAAGGATGAGGATGTGGAAGCATTGTTGTGTGCCATTTCTATTATCCAACCAGATTGGATAAACGAAGCAAGGGAGGAATGGAAGAATGACGAAGAAGTGTGGGCACTTATTCGAAAGCTACAACAAGATTCCAGTACTTCTGATACATTTAGCTGGCAAAATGATTCGTTATGGTACAAAGATCGCTTATACCTCTGTAAGAATTCCCAGCTAAAACAAAAGATTCTTATGGAATTGCACACTTCTCCCTTAGGAGGGCACTCAGGATTTTTAAAAACTTACCACAGGGTTAAGAAGGAATTTTTTTGGGATGGCCTTAAATCAGATATTCAAAAGTTTGTGGCGGAATGTTTGGTTTGCCAACAAAATAAAGTTGAAACAATTAAGACACCGGGTCTATTACAACCTTTATCCATTCCAAGCCAACGTTGGGAGGAGGTTTCAATGGATTTTATCACAGGTTTACCCAAGTCTGAGGGAAAGAGTGTCATCATGGTGGTAGTTGACAGACTTACCAAGTATGCACACTTTTGTGCATTATCACATCCATTTAAAGCCAGTACAGTTTCTACTGCATTTATGGAAACAGTTCAAAAGCTACATGGAAACCCAAAGATTATTGTAAGTGACAGAGATCCCATTTTCACTGGAAATTTTTGGACAGAATTATTTTCTTGTCTTGGTACTCAGTTAGCTCATAGCTCATCTTATCATCCTCAATCTGATGGGCAAACTGAGATAGTAAACAAATGTTTGGAAGGATATCTTCGTTGCTTTGTATCTGATAAACAGACACAATGGGTCAAATGGTTGCCTCTGGCTGAATGGTGGTATAACACTTCCTTCCATACAGCAACAAAAATGACCCCATTTATGGCACTTTATGGGTATCAACCACCATCCATCACATCATATTTAAGAGAAAATTCTAAGGTTCAGGCAGTGGAACATCACATCGAACATCAACAACAAGTCCTCCAACTCTTAAAGGATAACCTCGTGTTGGCACAAAATAGAATGAAACAACAGGCAGATCAACATCGCAGTGAAAGAAGTTTTGATGTAGGTGATTGGGTATTCCTACGGCTACAACCATATAAGCAAATGTCCCTAAAGCAAGCTAAGAAGGATAATAAATTATCACCAAAGTATTATGGTCCGTACAAGGTGTTGCAAAAGATTGGTACTATGGCATACAAATTGGAGCTTCCTGCAGCTTCTCGATTGCACCCAGTTTTCCATGTTTCATGTTTAAAGAAGGTTATAGGCGACAAGCTCCCAGTTCAAACAATATTGCCAGAACTTGACGAGGAAGGAAAAATTATATTGGAACCGAAAGCAGTCACAGAAACAAGAACTCGACAGCTACGAAATCGATCAATTTCAGAGTATCTTATCAAGTGGAAGAACTTATCCGCTGAAGATTCCACATGGGAGGATGAGAATTTTATGCAGAAGTATCCAGAACTACTCAAGCGTTGAGGACAACACTTTTTTGAAGGAGAGGGGCATGTTGGGTCCCTATAATACTAGTGATTACCCCATTACTATTGTAGTTATACCCTTATTTATATTGTTGTGCCCCTATTACCCCCATATTGTTATTTCTGTGCCCCATAGAATCCCTCTATTGTTATTTTTGTGGCTTATATTATTATTGTTAGGTCGGCTAGATTATATTGTGACTCCTTAGACTCCTATATATAGAAAGGAGGTTTTGTCATTTGTATCATCCAAGAATTGTTCATTCATGTAATGTAAAGGAGGTTGCGTCGTCGAAGAGGCTGAATTCTAAGGCGTTGATCTATCTTTTCTATCTTTTCTTGAGCTGGTTTCATAACACATTTGCAAAGGAAAATGACTTGGAATTGGACCCGATCAAGCAATGGAGACATTTCCTAGAAAAGCATAAGCATGATTCATTGGGTAAGTATTCTATCGAATCACTAGCTTCTCCTTATTGCTATGCTGGGGCTATGATGTGTAGACTGTGGGGACAACATGATTATGCCAAATTTTCTATAGAGATGGTCGCGTTAATGGAAGCAGCGATTAATGGTTATGTTATGGATTGGGAAAATATTTTGTCTGATAGACTAGCCACTGAGATATTAGAATACAGAAGAAAAGCATATACAACTACCTGGATCGTTCCCCCTTTCTACTACAATGCATATATCATGGACATTATTTGTTTTAATTCTGAATTCCCGATACTCAGATGGAAGTGGACTTCCCAAGATCCCAACCCGATTCATATTTATCACAAGCAGTTGTGGAAGGCACACTATAAAAATCACCTATACAGAATTTGCAATGGTTTTGTTTCACCTGTATATTATTCTATTTTCAATAAGCCTACTCCCAGGATATCCTAGGATGCAACAACTGATCTGACAGTAGTAGGCAGCTGGTTCAGAGAGGAGAAATTTACCTATGTGAGGCTTTTTAGCAATCTCACTAATCCTCATGTTCTTCCTCTATATGTCCTTGATAAATTGTTAGCCCGAGAATTGGCATATCAGATAACAATTTCAGGAACATCAAGAACCCTTAAGGATTCCAAGAAACAAATGTGGCCTATATTCCCCCTACGATGTGGCATTTTTACCTTGCATGATTACAAGCATGCAGAGAAAGAAGCAGAGAAGATTCAGATGCTGAATCTTGCCACCATTCCGAATAGGCAATATGACCCAAGGAAGGTTTCCTATAACGTTACCTCTCAAGCTAAACTTGCCAAATTCGATCATGAAGTGAATGACTTTGATGATTTATTTGCTTCGGCCAATACATTTTTTCAGGTTAACGGATTGGCTACGATCAAATATGGAGAAGAAGAGTTAGAAACATTCAATAGGCTCAGAGCCTAGAGGTTGTTAACTCTGCCTTTGGACCTATTAGCTACAACCCCTACAGTTCAGCCACCAAGTCAAACTAAATAGATAGCTGCCGACAAAACTCCTGTAGTGGAAAAGATTCCTGAAAAAGAAAAATTGCCAGAGTAGGAGCAGGGACAAGGAAAAAGTAGTGAACTCATTGATTCAAGTGTTTATGTTGATCCCAAACTGCTCAAAGAATGGCAACAATTTGATTCTATCATCAGCAATACTGAAAGTCTACAAGGATTCAACACACCTGAGGTGACAACTGGTCAGAAATCAGCATTCAATACAGTTCTGACTGAAGGAACAACCGGCCCACCCATAACTCAAAAGGATGTAGAAATAATTCCCGAGAATCCAACTGATGAAATTGTTTTACATGTAGAAGAAATACCACCCTTGGATGTCTTCTATAGCCCTAAGCATAGGGTTGTGATCAAAAGACAAAGGAAAAAGAGGAAAATTGATCAATCTCCTCTTTTGACTTCACAAATGGAGATAACAAACGTGGTATGGAGAGAAGAAGTCAACCCTTCTAAAGATCTCACTAAACTCTCTCAGTATGCTAGAGCATACACAACAGCTACAATGGAAAAAGCATCGGAGGTAAGCAACTTGCTTAAAGAAAAGGACCAAGCAATTGTTTTGCTGGAAACACAGGTACAAGAGAAGTAGTAGAAGATAGAGTAGTTGGAACAACAGTTAGCAGCCCAGAGATAGTCAAATGATCAATTGAACGAGCAATTTCTCAAAGAAAAACAAAGGATTGATCAACATGCAATTCAGAAGCAACAAGAGCTATCCCAAGCATTGAGAAAGTTGCGATCATTAAATGAACAGTTGAGCAAATCAAAAGAAGAACAGATCGCTCAACTATCACTGCAAATAGAAAGATTCAAAGAATATCCCCAAGTGGGAGAATTTAGATCGAAATCTCTCCAAATTACCAAAGCATTATCTAATTAGTTGAGCTTATTATGTCATAATATCTCTCTCGTTCTTCCCCTATGTGAAATTTCGTCATCTATGATTGATAAGTCAGTTGATGCGAGACAGAAATTGGAGCAAGCAGATGAAAGATTAATAGAGTTTCTCTCTTGGCAAGAAACCAAAGAAGGAAAAGCTGCAAATCTACCCCAAATTCTGGAATCGCATAAAGAAATCCTATTCCTTGAATGGCAATCTCAACTAATGAAAGCAGAAAGGGCGACATCAAGATGCAGATTGGCAACAAGTAATCTGGTTGAATTGATTAATGATACTCTTTATTTATCAAATTTAATTTCAGAGTGTTCTCCAGGGAAACTTCCATCGGTGAAAGCATTAGAACAGACATGGAAATAGGAGCTGGAGCAGAGGGAAAGATTAATCGCAGGCATTCAAACTTTGACATGGGAAACCCTTTGGTTCTTCCTTGTTAAACCACATAGTCAGTGAACAGCAATGAAATGCCTCACCGATGCAATCAGTTATATGATTCCCGAAATTACTGATGCTACATACACTGCCCAGTTACATTTGCGCATGAGTCATCCACCAGAACTGCAACCGATGCTCGCCATTTTCCAGCTCAAGCCACAAGATAGTCAGCCAAAATAGTGAACCACTCTGACCAACTATAGCATGCCTATTTTAAGAAGATTGTCACAATTTCTGTGATTTGGTTATACCAGCACATAGCATTTTTATTTCATAGTTTGTTAGTTTAGATAGTATTTATAGACACTTTCATGTTTTAGAAAGGGTCCTCAAATTTTTGTATTAAGACTTGGATTGGAAGTTGCACTATTGTACTTCCAATATATTTATTTTTATGAAAACTGGACTTGAATTCTGAGTTTTGATGAAGAACACTTTTATGTGATATGCACTATTGCTTCTTGTGAAAGTGTTTCCAAGTTGAAAGGAGGGATCTGAATGAAATTCATATTGGAAGAGACTCAAACACATATGGTACTATTATCTATGTTTTTGTTTCATGCTTTTGTGTGAACTAGCATTTATTTAATTTTTCTATTATTGATATATGTATATGCTCTTACAGTAATTCTTTCACTTATCACTATTGAATGTTTAAGAAATGTTATTTTTTATATGTATATGTATTAATAATATATAAAGATTAGTGTGATAAAGTTTTAATTATTACTTTGTTCAACTACTTGAGCAAAGTAATTATCATATGAATGAATATTTTTGTTTATAAGTAGAGTCATCTATATGCCTACTTGTCAATAAGAATCATCAAAAATTGCACTAAGAGAAAGACTTCATGGAATAGATTAGTTATTTATATTGTTGCATATTAGAATAAATCATCCATCATTCCCATTATATATTAGAAGATCGATCACTTATCCAACCCATTTATAAATCATTGGGAAACTGGTCCCATTATATCCAGTCGGAGCCACCACATCAAACGAAAAAGGAACTGCTTTTAAGGTCTGGACTGGGTGGTTTTCCTCGATGTTAATGCAGCGATTTTTGAGGCATCAACATTTTTGGCTCTAGAAGGAGGGCCTTAACTGTGAATGGCGAGAAAATCCAAATCTACAATCTATTCTAAGAGTAAATCTCCCTCCACCTCACCTCCGACTTCTCCCTTGCATGCTAAAACTCCAGTGTTCAAGCGAGAAGTTGAGGAAACAACAACCACTGCTCAATCCCAAAACATCTCAGATAAATCAACTCTAGAATCTCCTGAAGTACAGTCTCTAATCCACAAACTTCAAGGATTCTCCATATCACCACAGAAATCTGAGTCATCACAAGGCAGTGTGACTTCGCAATTCATTCCTTCTCACCCCCTCACCAGACTTCAGAGTGAAAAGCTTGGTATTGAACCTACTGAGTTACCTTTGCCTAAAAGGAAAAGAGCAAGGAAGACTACTGAAGGATCTGATAGTGAAACTTTCTCATCATCATCATCCATTTCATCTTCTCCATTGCGAAGTCAACCATCCACTCCTCCACTCCAGATTGTCGTTCAACAGGGAATTGCAACTTCAACATCTATTTCCTAGCCATCTCAAACTTCAACATCTATTTCCCAACCATCTAGAACTTCATCTGCGCTATCATCCATTAGTAGCTCGACAATGGCACAGAACCCATGGAGAAGTCATGGTGCATTTGCCATGCCTGCACCTTTAAACACATTGCCAGCTCATCCTGAAAAATGGTTACCAAAATTTAATCCAAATGCAGGCATACAGGCAGACGAACACATAAACAATTTTATGTTGTCAGTCAACTTAAAAGGAGTTACTGAGGAAGATATGGTTGTTAGACTTTTCCCTTATACCCTACAAGGATCAGAAGGGTCTTGGTACTTTTCCTTACCATCAGGATGTTGGAAATAATACTGAGAGGGGGGTGAATCAGTATTATCAGATCAATCAAACTTTTCTATTTCATACTCAGAAACATATACACTACTTCAATTAAGTGAACCCGCGTGTACACGCTACTGTGTCTAATGCAACCCGCGTATATCCAGAGATCTTATAATTCAGTTATCTTAATCTTCAGTAAATGCATCAGATCATTATTAAGCATATTAACAGTAAACAGGTGCAGAATAACAGAACAGAACATCACACAAGAGCCACACACATGAACACCATGATATAAGGTGGAAACCCAATGTGGGTGAAAACCACCTGCTGCAATTCGTCTCTTTCTTCTTTAATAAGAAACTTCTTTTACAATGCACTGGTGCAGTCATTTACCAGCACGCAGGCTGCAACCTGCAGAGGGCTACAACCCTCATAGCTTTTGTACTAGCCGATCCATTTACTAGTACGTAGGTGCCAACCCTACAGAAGGCTACAACCTTCACTCGTTTTCCAGCTGCTCCTGGAAGGGAGCTACAACCCCCCTGGCTCTTGTACTGGCTGATATGTTTACCAATACGTAGGTGTCGGCCTACAATCTACCCGGGACCATGTTTCATACATTTTCATACTAGATCCATAAGACAATCATCATTGTAGTACAACCTGCATCATCAATCACTGAAACACCCAATTCTGAATCACTGTAACCCTGTCAACAACAACCAGACAACATAACAACAACCAGATCCAACTCCATCTTCAAATATCATACTTCACATTGTATACGCTACTTGGATGAACCCAACCTGCGTGTATACGCTCTTTTACCAAAGCCAACCCGCGTACAGATCTGCAAATTCTAACTTATAGCTCTGCAGCTATATCAGACATCAAAACATACCCAGATCATAATAATAAACATGCGTCAGTAGATCTGATCTATCCACAGTCAAACCATATGAAGATAATCATTCCAAGCCTTGAGATCTCGTTCCATCATTCATCATCCTCCACATGGGTGAAACCTTGGTTCAGATCACCAACCCATAACCAGCACTTGGCTCACACACTTCCTCAGATCTTCATCACTCATACACTCTCTCACTCTTGCACCCTTTTGGCCTAGTGATCTTTTCCTTATATAGCCTTAGGCCTTGCTCAATGCCAAGAGCCAAAACCATAGTAACACAATACCATCAACTTCAATACTAGGGATCGACACGCCCGTCGAGACACAATGGTCCGAAACCATAGGCACAACTTCCAAGGACTAACCGCCATGGACCAAAGGTACGTTTCCACATACACGCGCTTTTGCTGAAGCCAACATGCGTGTATACGCTGATTCGCCTTGCTGAACATGCGTATATCTCTTTCTTGTCCTGCTGTACTGAGATCTGTCTATTAGTTAAGTTGTCATCACCTGTACCAGTCTCTGAGCACCTGTACCAACCTCTGAGTGAGTTGCCATCAAGGACAACACTTGAATCATAATGCCAACAATCTCCCCCTTTGGACTTGATGGCAACCACCACACCAAGTCACTCTCCCCCTTTGACATCAAGGGCAAAGGGTGGACCAAGATATTCTCTTCCTTGGTATACCTTCTGCTGTCCATACTGCTGTCCATACTCCCCCTGAGTACATGCTGAAATCTCCAAATGTGCTCCCCCTTTGTGTATGCCAAAGTGTACCAATCTATCCATCCTGCTCTTGCTGAATTGTGCTGTTCATGCTCCCCTTGACTGTAGGCAAGATCTGTAAAAGATGTTCTACCAGAAGAACAAAGACTTATACATCATAGAAGACCTTCCTATCACCAAAAGACTCAACATACATTCATCACCCAACCTAGTGGGGATATCCCAATATTGACTCATTCACCTAACCATGATAATACATGAACATTTCATCATTCATCCCAGGCATAGTGGGGAAACCAACATAGGCCGTTACATGACCTTGACATCATAAAAGAGATACATGACATAGTGATGAAATATCTAGACCAAGACTTATGAAAGCCACCAACAGCATCATGATCTGTACCATAAGCATCAGCCTGCAATACCATTCCTAAACAGTAAGATGTATCATTTAGCTTCATAGACTTTATCAACACCTTCTAACCATAATGCCAACAATGCATTATTCGAAGAATATTCTCCCCCTGAGTGTGAGCCAACCATGTCTGAACCATTTCCTGAGTCTGTTCTGCTGCCCTTTCTCCATATACGCGACTTTGCAGCCTGTAACTCGCGTATATACGCGACTTGTCTTCATGAAACTTGCGTATGAGAATCAGAACACTGAAGTTCTATACCTTCAGCTCCCCCTGAGTCTGTTATGTCTGTGCTGTGCTGAGTACCCTGTGCTGTGCCACATCTTTCTGACTGAACTTCCTTCTTCTTCCATATCTTCACGCATGTTGATGATTTCTTCTTATCATGAGCTTTGTTCCTGCAATCTCTTGCTTTATGTCCAAACTTGTTACATGCATAGCATCTTACATGTTTCATATTCCTCTTGTAGCAATCAGCAGCTTTGTGGCCAAACATATTGCAAGAAAAGCAATATCCATTAAAGTATCTTGAATGTGATGATCTTTCTGCATGATGGTCTTGAAACCGTCTTCTTCTACATATGGCTGCAACATGTCCAAGATTATGACACACATAACATTCAACATTATTCAGTGGAGGAAATAATCGTCTATCACGTCCATAGTTAGGAGTAGAGAATCTTCCTTGAGGAATTTCTTTCCTTGGTTGTTCCTTTTTGGGCATTTCAGATTTCTCATTAGAGTTTCTTGCCTCACCTTGTGAACTAGATTCACCTTCAACATATTCATGAAAACCAAGACCAGTCTTGATAGCAGGAGATCTTTGACTACTAAGAATATCATCCAAGACTTTAGAGCTATCTTGAAATCGTAAAAGCTTATCCTTTTCTTCTAATTTGCTTTTCAAGATATTTACCTCAACTTGATGTTGTTCTTCTTTTTCAAGACATTGCTTCTTCAAGGTCTCTCCAACTTTCCTTTCTTCATCCAACTGATGCCTTAGTTTGAGGATCTCGTTTTCTTGCTCTTTATTCAGTGCTAGCAGCATTTCTCGAACTTTGAAGGCACATTCCAACTGTTCTTCTAATCTGATGATTTCTTCTTTGAGGGCATTCTCCCTTTTGCTAGGTAGATCTTGTTGATCTATGATTTGATCTGACGCTTCATTTGCTTGTCCATCTTCAATCTGAGGTGCTTCTGGATCTGAATACTTGCTTCCACACAACGACAGGTTGTCATTGTTCTTTTGAGCTGTCTTCTTCTTCTGACGTGCTTTCTTCCCCATTGTTCTACGAATCTCCTTCAAGCGATCAAGCTTCTCTGAAGGACCTGCTCTGATTCCAATTGTTGGAAATAATACTGAGAGGGGGGGTGAATCAGTATTATCAGATCAATCAAACTTTTCTATTTCATACTCAGAAACATATACGCTACTTCAATTAAGTGAACCCGCGTGTACACGCTACTGTGTCTAATGAAACCCGCGTATATCCAGAGATCTTATAATTCAGTTATCTTAATCTTCAGTAAATGCATCAGATCATTATTAAGCATATTAACAGTAAACAGGTGCAGAATAACAGAACAGAACATCACACAAGAGCCACACACATGAACACCATGATATAAGGTGGAAACCCAATGTGGGTGAAAACCACCTGCTGCAATTCGTCTCTTTCTTCTTTAATAAGAAACTTCTTTTACAATGCACTGGTGCAGTCATTTACCAGCACGCAGGCTGCAACCTGCAGAGGGCTACAACCCTCATAGCTTTTGTACTAGCCGATCCATTTACTAGTACGTAGGTGCCAACCCTACAGAAGGCTACAACCTTCACTCGTTTTCCAGCTGCTCCTGGAAGGGAGCTACAACCCCCCTGGCTCTTGTACTGGCTGATATGTTTACCAATACGTAGGTGCCGGCCTACGATCTACCCGGGACCATGTTTCATACATTTTCATACTAGATCCATAAGACAATCATCATTGTAGTACAACCTGCATCATCAATCACTGAAACACCCAATTCTGAATCACTGTAACCCTGTCAACAACAACCAGACAACATAACAACAACCAGATCCAACTCCATCTTCAAATATCATACTTCACATTGTATACGCTACTTGGATGAACCCAACCTGCGTGTATACGCTCTTTTACCAAAGCCAACCCGCGTACAGATCTGCAAATTCTAACTTATAGCTCTGCAGCTATATCAGACATCAAAACATACCCAGATCATAATAATAAACATGCGTCAGTAGATCTGATCTATCCACAGTCAAACCATATGAAGATAATCATTCCAAGCCTTGAGATCTCGTTCCATCATTCATCATCCTCCACATGGGTGAAACCTTGGTTCAGATCACCAACCCATAACCAGCACTTGGCTCACACACTTCCTCAGATCTTCATCACTCATACACTCTCTCACTCTTGCACCCTTTTGGCCTAGTGATCTTTTCCTTATATAGCCTTAGGCCTTGCTCAATGCCAAGAGCCAAAACCATAGTAACACAATACCATCAACTTCAATACTAGGGATCGACACGCCCGTCGAGACACAATGGTCCGAAACCATAGGCACAACTTCCAAGGACTAACCGCCATGGACCAAAGGTACGTTTCCACATACACGCGCTTTTGCTGAAGCCAACATGCGTGTATACGCTGATTCGCCTTGCTGAACATGCGTATATCTCTTTCTTGTCCTGCTGTACTGAGATCTGTCTATTAGTTAAGTTGTCATCACCTGTACCAGTCTCTGAGCACCTGTACCAACCTCTGAGTGAGTTGCCATCAAGGACAACACTTGAATCATAATGCCAACACAGGATCCACTACTAGTTGGGATATTTTCCAATAAAAGTTCTTAACTAAATACGGTGATGACAGATCTGTAGCAATGTTAATCAATGATCTTCCAAATCTTAAAGTAGAATCTAGAGAACCTATTAAAGAGTTCAATTCACGATTTAATAAACTCTTAAATAAGATTCCTACTGCCTCTAAACCTACTGAATAAGTTAAAAGTGAATGGTACATAATAGCTTTACCTTCAAACATAGCTATCTTTGTAGATAAAGCTGGAAAACCTACTCTAGCAAAAAATATGAAAGAGGCAATTGCTATGGAAAAATGTATCATCGCCTTAGAAAAGAAAGCTACTCTTGAAGATAGAAAATCTAAAAAATTCTCCTTCAAAGATGATTCAAAAAAGAAAATAGCTAAAGATCCATACGATATGGAAGGTCTCCAAAAGGTTCTAAAGACTATGTCAAATGAAATGATAGAAATCAAGAAACAAGTAGCAGAGACTTCAACTAAAAAGCCATTTAGAAACTTTAAAAAACTAGAATCAAAACCCCCTAATGCTATACTTAACATAGAGTCAGACCTCAAGGATGATGAAGAAGAAGATACAGTCTTATCATCAGAAGAAGCTGAAGATGAGGTAACTGTAGAATGTCATGGGATGTGGGACTTCATTTTGCCCAATTCTGATACTGAAAATGAACAGGAAGCTTTCCCAGTAAGTACCAGGAGTAAAGGCACTCCAAAACCTATTCAAGTAACTTAGAAGAAAAAGAACATGGGTACTACTACTAAGGAAAAGACCCCACAAAGAAGTCTACAATCACTCCTACTCAAAATCATCCATCAGCTTCCAATCCACCTTCATCATCTAAAACATTAGTAGTTACAGACTCTATGGATTACAACATCATTGAAGACATGAAGAAAATGAAAGCAAATATCACTATGTTTGAGCTTAGTAAACTCAAACATCAACAAAAATTGTTGCTCAAGGAATTAGATGCAGTACCTTCTTCTCCCCTTCCGAATGTTGTATTGTCCAAAGCTGCTAATGATACAAGTAAACCACCAGCTGGTAGAGTGGAAGCCACTGATACTGTTCTAATTGGAGATAGATCAAATTCCCATACTCCTCCTTTTCTCTTGACCTACGAGATTTATAATAGAAATCTACACAATTGCTTGATAAACTCAGGGGCCTCATCCAATATAATGCCAGCTTTGGTTTGTTCTAAACTGAATATTGAACCCCAAAAGTCTGCAGTGCATATTGTCCAGTTGGATAGAACTAAGGTCCAAGTATTAGGAGAAATCAACTCGGCTACCATCAGGTTATCACCTGATCCTAGAGTGGTTCAGAGAATTGACATATTAATTGCTGATATTCCTAAGTTCTATGGTTTAATTTTAAGTAAAGACTGGTCTGAGAAACTTCATGGTTACATTTCTACCGATTGGTCTCACATGTAGCTGCCCTATAAAGGAAAGCCAAATCAGATTAAGCTTGATCGAGAGAATCATATGACTCACGTTGGGTTGTGTTATATTCTTTCCACGTAGTTAACAGGGGGTTTGAGGGGCACCCGTAACCCCACTTTATGGGGTCCGAGGCAGGGCCCCAAAAAATTTTGGTTTTGGACCCTATGTTAGGTTGGGCAGACCCACCTATGGTTTTGTGCATGATTTTCGCACATGTTTTTTGGATGCGATGGTTTTCGGTCCATGGTATTGGACGCGATGGTTTTCGGTCCATGGTATTGGATGCTTCAGCATGTATAAATATGTATTATAACATTGAAAGGAACATAATGACAAATCAAGCCGGTAATCCCGGTTTTGGGATCGAGGGGAAAATCTCTGTGTATATGTGTTATGCTCTCGCATTGTTTATTTTCTATGTTTTAGAATTCGTATGCAGGTAATTTCTGTACGGGGCTAAAACCTACATTTGGAATCAGAGCAGATTTGGCTTCAAGGGGATGCCTTTGTTGCTGAGGGGTTTCGCTCGGGCCTGTGGTAAACCCTGTTCAGTGGGAGATCTGCAAGATCAATTTTGGTGGCTAAAGAAGATGGCGAGCAGTGGAAAGACCCAGCCACCAACCGCCAGCCTCGGGTGGCTGGTGGCTGGGTGATTCCAGGAATCACCTAGCCACCAGTTGAGCAAGTGGCTGGTGGCTGGGTGATTCCGAGAATCACCCAGCCACCAGCCGGGCGATTCCCAGAATCGCCCAGTGACCTGCCGGGCGGGTGGGTAGGCCGCCGAGGTGGCGCGCCCCAGCCGTGGGCATGGGCGGGTGAGGGGGTAGGGTGGGCGTGGGCATGGGCAAGGGCGGGTGAGGGGGTGGGGCGGGCGAGGGCGGGTGAGGGGGTGGCGCGGGCGAGGACGTGGGCGAGGGCGGGTGAGGGTGCGGGCGAGGGCGGCTGAGGGGGTGTGGCAGGCGTGGCCGTGGGTGAGGGCGGGTGAAGGGGTGGGAGAGGGCGACGACAATGGTGGGTGAGGGGGTGGGTGGGTGTGTGAGGGGGTCGGCGAGAGGGCGGGTGAGGGGGCGAGTGAGGGGGTGGGGGGGGGGGCGAGGGTGGGTGAGGGGTGGGGCGGGCGAGGGCGTGGGCGAGGGCGGGTGAGGGGGCGAATGAGCGGGTGGGGCGGGCGTGGGCGATGGCAGGTGGTCATTGCAGATATTCCCCATGGTTTCAATATTCCAAACATTGACTATGATAGTGACCCTTATACTTATCAAGCTCTTAGTAAAGTGGTTGCGGGATTTGTAGAAGTCACGTCATCACCATTATGGAGATTTGTGACATTTCATTCAGACACACAATTGGCAATGATATTGTCAAGCTTCAAGGGGAAAACAAATTCAAAGCTGCAGCTTACATGGTAAGACGTTTAAAATGTATATTTGATTAATGTTGAAAAATTCATTTATGTATAAGTTAATTGAACTTTTAATATTTCATGTTACAAGCAAAAGTCAAATCTTCTTAACAATGAAGATCAACAATTTATAAATGATTATGAGTTCATTTATATTAATAGTTGGGCAAAAGATGATAGCCATATGTCTATGATTTTTAATCGGGTAGACAGAAATAGTCATAGCCAAATACTGACTTATGATGTTGTTGTGAGAAAACTAACATATGAAGACAAAGAAGCAAAAGGAGAGATAGTTAACATTTATCAAAAACCACAATTATTGATTAACTATCTTATAGACATTTGTTCAAATGGAGATTGGGTTTTGGATTTATTTTTTGGCTCAGGTAAGTTTTATTATATGGAATTGAATTTCAATATGTTATTTTTTAATTAATATGTCATTGTACAAATTTAGTTCATTATTTCTTTTGTGCTTGATAATTAGGTACAACACTAGCATGTTGCCTTCAAAAGGAAGATTTTGCATTGCAATTGAAAAAGATCCACTACAGTGAAATTTCATTCAACAAAGAATTAATGCTCTTCAATTTCTCCCAGATCCAATGCAAGAAATTGGGTTGAAGAAAGGGGACTTTAGTGAATCACGTGTGGCAAAAAAGGCAAAGGAACCCTAACCACCATTACATGGAATGATTGGAAAGACATATATTGGGAGATTTGCAGACATCAAAGATCCATTAGAAGAGGAAAATGAGCAAAAGGAAGCAGAAAATATTGTGGAAGAAGACAATGATGAAACTCTAGAGGACGAAGAGTTTGGATTACATGACATTGTTGATTAAATTTAAGTTATGCTTGTAAATCAAGCTTTGCAATGTTTTGACTTTGACATTTTATGAGAAGAATAAACACTCAATTAGGGTTGTTATCCGTTCAATATTTGTAATATGTGATTTTTGCATTGATTTTTAAGTTAATCATTAGTTTTTGAAAAAAAAGTGATTATTATTATTTTTTTGACATGAAATTCATAAAAAAGCTATTATTTAACCATTTTTAGTTAAAATTATCGTATAAAAATTGTGATTTTGACATGTCAATTCTAGCAAAAAATTATCAAAACGTTTAGTTTTTTAGTTATATTTATGTTAAAAAATGTCATTTTTATGTCCATTGTTAAAAAATATTGTTTTTTAGAAACAATTATTTCATGTGGATTGAAAAATTAATTAAGGATGTATAAATATGTAGAATATTGAAAATTCTAAATATCGATCTTCTAATTTAAAAATGCAAAACAATAAAAACCTCACTAAAAAAAAAGTTAAAATTAAAATAAAAAACAAGAAAATGTGAAGAAAACGACCACTTCAAAAATGATCAAATTTACAAAATAATTATTTACATTTATACATTAGAAAATTTAAAGCCAAAAAACAGGTCTTTTAAAAAAAGGGGGTGATGCAGAATACTCACTTTTCAAAATCAGGTCACTTTTTTGCTATCTCTACGAAACGGGTAACAGTATCAGTTCCCGTTTCAAAGTTTACATTGTTTATTTGAGATCCTCTTCAGTATGGGTGTAAGAAAGAAGAATAATCCAACTAATCAACATACATGTTTTCCTTCCTACACCAAGTTGTTGTTCCTATACCGCAACAAGGTTCCTGTACCAGAATGTTCTTCCTGTACTAGAGCGAAGCTTCTATACTGGAAGTATGTATATTGGGCCCTTACTCAATATTTGAACCTGCATACAAGAGCTCTGAGCCTTTGTACTAGAGTACTTTGTTCCTGTACTAGAACAGAGGTTCCTGTAGGAAACCAGAGTTCTTGTACTTGGTTTCCAAATTAGTTGCAAGCAATAAAATCATGTTAACTAAGGAAAATGAATGCAACGTGAAAACATAATTGTAAAATGAACTTCTGTAAGAAAAAAAACCATTAACTAATCTCATGCTTGGAAATAAAAAATTCTTTCATAGCCAAAGGAAATTTCTATTGGAATAAGAAATCATCTCACTTGGAAACTACTTTGAATTAAAAAATCAGCAAGCTCTTTCCTAGGATGACTATCTATTGATTGAATTATATCTGCAACGTTATACAAACAATGATTTTAACTCAGGGAATTCTTCTAATATATGCAATATTAAGGCCAATAAATGAGTGCAGGTACAAACCCAAATAATGTAACAGGGTTTTCGTGAAAGCTTATAAACATTAATAAAATCTTAAATCAAACTTGAATATTAGAATATGTGTTGGGAATGGGTCCCCGCGAGTCAATTTTCGGGTTGAAAAACCAAGTTTTTGGGAAAAAGGCCCAAAGTTTGTATAAAGAAATGTAAAGTCCCTGCATTTTTTGGTCGCGGTGCATGAAGACATCTAAAGTCAAAAAGGGTTTTCCGCCCTTAATCTAGATAGGTTGTTTCGGTCTTAGAGATCTGCCCTTGGTTCGCGGACCATGGGATTGTATAAAAAGGAGGTATTAGAGGATTCTAAGGGAGAAAGAGAGAAAGTAGAAGTGTTGGCATTTTGGCACAGGTGTGGTGCTTTGATACAGGTGTTGTCCTTGATGGCAACTCTCTTTGATGACAGATCTCCGTTCAGACTACAGAATAAAGAGAAATCTAATATACGCCAGTTAATCAAGTCCAAGTTGCGTATACACGCAGTCTATATGCATACTAAGTCACGTATACGCAGGTTATATATATACGGAGGCGCGTATGCACGCAGATATATGAACAGAAAAGTGTGTATATGTCGGGAAGCTTCCCTTTGGTCCATGGTAGTTAGTCCTCGGTACTTGAGCCTATGTATTTGGACCAAAGTATCTCGACAGACGTGTTGATCCCTAGTTTCTAAGTTGATGGTATTGGATTTCTATGGTTTGGCCCTTGGTATTGAGCAAGGCCTAAGGCTATATAAGGAGGAGAAGATCATTAGGCAAATCATCTGGTAAAGGCTTGAATATCTGAAGAAGAAAGAGATCTGGTATGCAGGTTCTAGGTTGCTTGATCTAAGCTAAGGAGAGATCACTTCGGTTGATCAAAGACTAGATCTAAAGGATAGATCGGGATCTAATGATTTGAAATGCACTATTATGATATGGTTGATTATGCGTATTTCTAGATCTGCATACTGACGCAATGTTATGTTCTGGGTCTACCTGATGTCTGGTACAGCTGCAAGTTGATAGAATTTATTTTTAGATCTGTACGCAGGTTGGCTTCGGTAAAAGCGCGTGTATACGCGGGTTTCTCTCATTGAAGTAGCGTATATATTTTGGAGCTTGATTTTTGAGTTACAGTTGGGTCTGACTGTTATTGCAGAGTTCTGTAGTCTGCTTTGTGTTCTGGTAACTGGTGATTGACAGGGTTCAGTGGTTCAGTGATTCAAAGTTTGATGATGCTAGTATTGGTTGTTTTATTCTTCAATGATCTGTTGTGAAAGTTGAATGAATTGTGGTCTACAGATTGTAATGTTGTGCTTCAGGAATATCCAGTTTGAAAATGTATGAAAGGTGGTACCTGAAAGAAAGAAGATTGTAGGTCAGCACCTACGTACTAGTATCTTAGCTAGTACAAGAGCAAAGGGGGTTGGAGCTCCCTTCCAAGGAAGTTTGGAGAACGAGAGAAGGTTGTAGCCTTCTGCAGGTTGTAGCCTGCGTACTGGTATAAGGCTGCACCAGTACAAAAAGATTGTAAACTGAAGTTTCATATTAAAGAAAGATAGAGACGACTTGCAGCATGTGGTTTTCACCCACATTGGGTTTCCACCTTATATCTTGGTGTTCATGTGTGTGGTTTCTGTGTGATCTGTTCTACTGCATCTGTTTACTCTTAATATGGTGAATAATGTCCTCATGCACTTAACTGAAGATAAACTGACTGAATTATAAGATTTCTAGTTATACGCTGTTTTCTTTATTCACAGTTGCGTGTACACGCTGGTTCACTTAACGAAAGTAGCGTATATGTTTCTGAGCATTGAAAAAGTTTTATAGTTCTGATAATACTGATTCACCCCCCCCCCCTCTCAGTATTATTTCCAACAATTGGGATCAGAGCAGGTCCTTCAGAGAAGCTTGATCGCTTGAAGGTAGATCGTTCATCATGAGCAACTACGAGAGAGAAGCATCAATCCGGCCACCCGTTTTCGATGGGACAAACTTCAATTATTGGAAGGTAAGAGTTACTGCATATCTTCAATCTCTTGGTACAGAAGTTTGGGACATTGTAGAAACAGGCTATGCTTTTCCTTCAGCTACTCCTACAGATCCAGCTGAGAAAAAGAAGTATGAAACAAATGCAAAAGCAGTCAGTACTCTATTAGGAAGTATATCCCAAACGGAATTCATGAAGGTAATGCACTTCAAATCCGCAAAAGAGATATGGGACAAAATGGTCACAAGCTATGAAGGAGATGAACAGGTAAAGCGTGCTAAACTTCAAACTCTCAGGATTCAGTATGAGACTCTCAAGATGTATAATGATGAAAGTGTGGCTAATTATTTTCTTCGAGTAGATGAGATTGTTAATTGTATGAAAAATTTGGGTGAAGAAATAAAAGAGGCTATAGTTGTTGAAAAGATTCTAAGATCATTGTCTCCCAAGTTTGAATCTAAAGTATCTGCAATAGAAGAAAAGGAAAATCTCCGAATTCTCACTATGTCTCAGCTTCATGGAATTCTAACCGCTTATGAAATGAGAAAGGGAGGTCCATCAGACAGAAGAGAAGCTGCCTTCAAAGCTTCAGGCAAAGAAGATTATTATGAAGCAAATCATGTGCCAGAAGATGAAGAAGAAGAATCAAATTTTGTCAGAAATCTTCAAAGGGGTTCTGGAAGGTTCAGAGGTAAGTTACCTTTTAAATGTTTTGCTTGTGGAAGAGTAGGTCATTATGCTGCCAAATGTCCTCACAAAGATAAGAATGACAAGGGAAAGGAACCTGTTAAATGGAACAAGAAACAATATGAAAAGAAGAAAAGCTACTACACTCATGAAGATAGTGATGGATTTTCAAATAGTGATGAAGATGAACAAGGAAATAGATATAAACTTTTAATGGCTTTTGAAGATGATGACTACATGGATGCTATAGATGTAGAAGGCTTTTATGACGAAATGAAAGATCTCAAAGTTTGTTTAGAAGAGAAGAGTGCTATTATTGATTCTCTACAATGTCAACTAGCTGAAAAGGAAAAACATCTTGAAAAATTGGAATGTGAGATTGTTTGTCTTAGAAAGGAGATTGAGAAAACCAAAGCAATTAATCTTAAGTTTGTTAAAGGATCTGAAACCTTGGATGAGATTATCAATGTGCAGCGATCTCCTCTGATCAAGACAGGCCTTGGATATAATGGAGAAACATCGCAAGCCTCTACCTCTAAAAGTTATCTTGATGCAGCAAGGAGAAGCGAGCAAAGGCCAAGTAAAAGTCATCAGGTGAATCAGAGACAGTTTACCTCAAGAACAAATAAAGACCATCAAGAAATTCAGGGACAAACAGCCTTAAGGACAAACAGAAGCTACAATCAGCCACAAGTAAAATCTTCCCAATTTACTCCAAGAATGAATAGAAGCTACAATCGGTTGGATGATAGATCTGATTATCGCAGAAGTTTCTTTAATGGCCAATGCTTTTCTTGCCATAACTTCGGTCACAAAGCAGCTCAATGTGTTGCCTACAAAACAATCATGACTAGAGAAGCTCAAAAGCAAGGGAGAATGACTGGAACCATGAAAAGGACTTATAACAATTTTTCGGTTCTTGAAAATGAAGTTGAATGCTCTATTTGTAATAACTTTGGTCATGAAGACTCTGAATGCAGGAGCAGATTCCGGAAGACAACTCAGAAGGAACAAACCTCAAATGTTAGAACATGGAGAATAAAAGAATCACAACCAGAAAGATGTGGGATAGCCTTTTATGCAGAAGGTCAAGAAAGTCTATGGTACATTGACAGCGGATGTTCGAAGCATATGACAGGGGACAAAGAAAATCTTGAGTCATATACCGCATTAGAAAAAGGGAAGAAAGTTTCTTTTGGGAACGATATCTCTGCAGCCATTAAAGGAAAAGGTGTTGCTCTGTTGAAAGAGAAGGTCAAAGCAGGAAATGTGTTATATGTTGATGGATTGAAGCATAATCTTCTAAGTGTCAGTCAGATGTGCGATCAAGGAACCGAGGTAATATTTAGATCAAATAGATGTTGTGTTCGCGATCTTGATACAGGTAAAACAGTGATCAAAGGAAGAAGGACTCCAAATAATCTATATATCTTTGAGGAAGGACAACAATGCTACTTAAGCAAGGATGATGAACATTGGCTATGGCATCGAAGGTTGGGGCATCTAAGCTTTTCACAAATAAGGAAAGCATGCAAATATCAGGCAGTTCGTGGTCTTCCAGATATCAAAATTCCAGACAATACCATATGCAAATCTTGTCAGTTTGGAAAGCAAACCAGAACTAACTTTCCAGAGAAGGAAGGATCAACTAGCATGCCTCTCGAGCTAGTACATACAGATGTATGTGGTCCATTTAGGAAGAGGACACCTCGAGGAGAAGAATATCTGATATTATTCATTGATGATTTCTCCAGATTTGTTTGGTTAGGGCTCATGAAGCACAAAGATGAAGCATTCGAAAAATTCAAATCCTTCAAAGCCTTGGTTGAAAATGAATCAGGACACAAAATTAAGTGCCTCAGATCTGACAGAGGTGGGGAGTTCACCTCAAATGAATTTTTCGATTTCTGTGATGAACATGGGATAAGAAGCGAATTCTCTACAGCTAGAACTCCTCAGCAAAATGGGGTTGTGGAAAGAATGAACAGAACTATCCAACAAATGGCTCGTGCTATGCTTGATGAATCAGGTACTCCCGCAACCTTCTGGGGTGAAGCTGCACATGCTGCTGTTATTATTCTTAACAAAACAAATGTCCGAGTAAACAGCACTCAAACACCTCATGAGCTCTGGAGTGGTAAGACTCCTTCGGTGAAGCACTTCAAAATCTTTGGGAGCAAATGTTATATCAAGAATACTGATGAGCAACTTGGCAAACTTGAACCAAGAGCAGATGAGGGCATTCTTCTTGGTTATTCTCCACATAGCAAAGCATACAAGTGCTACAATAAAAGACTTGGCAGAATTGTTGACAGCATTGATGTAGTGGTTGATGAGAAGGGATATATTCCTAGGCAAGTTCATCATGAAGACATTGAAGAAGATGAAGGCTACCCCCAAAGGCGGAATGATGAAGAAGAAGAACCTCAAGAAGAACCAGAGGAGCAGACAAGAATAGAAGAGAAGACTCCATCCAGATATGTTCAAAAGAATCATCCAGAATCTCAGATTGTGGGGCAGAAAGAAGCAGGAGTACAAACAAGAAGGACACTTGCAGAAGCTTCAAGCTATTTGGCATTACTCTCCTCCACTGAACCACAAAATGTGAAAGAGGCATGCAAGGATGAATGTTGGGTCAAAGAAATGGATGAAGAACTTGAGCAGATCGAAAAGAACAACACTTGGGAATTAGTTCCTAGACCAAAAGATAAAAATATAATAGGAACAAAATGGGTCTTCAAGAATAAATTGAATGAAAATGGAGAAGTAATTAGGAACAAGGCCAGACTTGTTTGTAAAGGGTATGCACAGCAAGAAGGAATAGATTTTGAAGAGACCTTTGCTCCTGTGGCAAGACTTGAGGCTATCCGAATGTTCCTTGCTCTCTCAAGCTTTCAAAACTTCAAGGTATTTCAAATGGATGTGAAATCAGCTTTTCTGAATGGAGACTTAGAAGAAGAAGTATATATTGAGCAGCCAGATGGTTTCATTCTTGGGAATGATCCAAACCTTGTATGCAGATTGAAAAAGGCTCTCTATGGACTCAAACAAGCTCCAAGGGCTTGGTACTATCGGTTGGACAAATATCTTCACCAACAAGGCTTTTCAAAAGGATCAGCAGATAGCAATCTCTATATAAAAGTTGAAAATAACAAATTGCTAATTCTTGTTGTTTATGTAGATGATATTATCTTTGGCAGCAATGAAGAGACTATGAGTCAAAACTTTGCCTCAGTTATGCAGAAAGAATTCGAAATGTCACTACTTGGAGAATTGACATATTTTCTTGGATTGCAAATTCAACAAAATGAAGGAGGTATCTTCTTGTCTCAAACCAAATACCTCAAGCAGATCTTGAAGAAGTATGGCATGGAAGAGTCAAAGCCAGTATGTACTCCCATGGTTACAGGATGCAGCCTCAGTGCAAATGATGAATCAGCAGCAGTTCACCAACCCACTTATAGATCCATGATTGGGAGTTTGCTCTATTTGACAGGTACCCGACCAGATATTACACATGCAGTAGGAATTGTTGGAAGATTTCAAGCCAACCCAAAGGAAACTCATCTTCAGGCAGTCAAAAGAATCTTCAAGTATCTTCAAGGGACCCAAAACTATGGCTTATGGTATCCTAGAAATACAGATCTCACTCTTCATGCTTACACAGATGCAGATTGGGCTGGAAGTGTGGATGATAGGAAAAGCACAAGTGGTGGTGCTTTCTTCATGGGTTCCAGATTAGTATCTTGGTTCAGCAAGAAACAAAGTTCGATTGCCTTATCTACAGCTGAAGCAGAATATGTGGCTGCGGCATCTTGTTGCACACAACTTCTTTGGATGATGCAGACCTTGCAGGACTTTCAAATCACTTGCACTCCACCAGTTTCTATCTTATGTGATAATACTAGTGCAATCAACATTTCAAAGAATCCAGTCATGCACTCAAAGACCAAGCACATACCAATCAAGTACCATTTTCTCCGGGAACAAGTGCTTGAGCAGAAGGTCAAGTTGGAGTATGTTCCTTCTAAGGAACAAGTTACTGATATTCTCACAAAACCACTGCCCAGGGAAACTTTTGAATATCTCAGACAAAAGCTGGGAGTAGTTGATGCTTCATCCTGCTGTTGAAGCTTGTCTGTTCTACAGAAAAGTTGGTATACGCAAGTTACGAAAGGTATATACGCGTATACACGCGGATTTATGCTGGGAAAGTCGCGTGTATGGTGTACGCTTGTTTCAAAGAGTATATCCGCGTCCATACGTTGTTTTGTGCAGGATAAATCGCGTATATGGAGTTCTGAGCAGCAAGGGCAAACTCTGGTTTGAAAAGGTCTAAGATGGGTATGTCAGAATCCTTCAGACACAGTTTCAGGAGGTGCAGCAGGCACAGGTTCAGGGGGAGCAGCTTAAAAGTCTCATAAATCATTGTTGGCATTTAGATGTTTTGGTTATTGGTTTCAGGAGAAGGAGCTCAGAAAGAAATCCTGGTTGCTGATCTAAAAGATGTTTATCAGATGCTGCTGGTGACTTTCATAAGTCTTGGTCTAGATCTGTTGTCTCTATGTCATGTATCTCTTTTGTGATATCTCTTTTATGATGTCAAGGTCATGTAACGGCCTATGTTGGTTTCCCCACTATGCCTGGGATGATTGATGTAATATAATTGGTTGTTTCTGATGTGTCCCCTCTTGGTAGGGAGTATGGATGTATGTATTGAGTCTTTTGGTGATAGGAAGGTTCCTTATGGTGTAGAAGTCTTGGTTCTTGTTGAAGAACATCTTTTGCAGATCTGGCCTACAGTCAGGGGGAGCATGATTCAGCACAGCCAAGCAGAGGTATCAGCATGTACTCAGGGGGAGCATAGCCCTTTGCCCTTGATGACAAAGGGGGAGAATGATTCTAAGGATCTTGAGGTTGCCATCAAGTCCAAAGGGGGAGATTGTTGGCATTTTGGCACAGGTGTGGCGCTTTGATACAGGTGTTGTCCTTGATGGCAACTCTCTTTGATGACAGATCTCCGTTCAGACTACAGAATAAAGAGAAATCTAATATACGCCGGTTAATCAAGTCCAAGTTGCGTATACACGCAGTCTATATGCATACTAAGTCGCGTATACGCAGGTTATATATATACGGAGGCGCGTATGCACGCAGATATATGAACAGAAAAGTGCGTATATGTCGGGAAGCTTCCCTTTGGTCCATGGTAGTTAGTCCTCGGTACTTGAGCCTATGTATTTGGACCAAAGTATCTCGACAGACGTGTTGATCCCTAGTTTCTAAGTTGATGGTATTGGATTTCTATGGTTTGGCCCTTGGTATTGAGCAAGGCCTAAGGCTATATAAGGAGGAGAAGATCATTAGGCAAATCATCTTGTAAAGGCTTGAATATCTGAAGAAGAAAGAGATCTGGTATGCAGGTTCTGGGTTGCTTGATCTAAGCTAAGGAGAGATCACTTCGGTTGATGAAAGACTAGATCTAAAGGATAGATCGGGATCTAATGATTTGAAATGCACTATTATGATATGGTTGATTATGCGTATTTCTAGATCTGCATACTGACGCAATGTTATGTTCTGGGTCTAACTGATGTCTGGTACAGCTGCAAGTTGATAGAATTTATTTTTAGATCTGTACGCAGGTTGGCTTTGGTAAAAGCGCGTGTATACGCGGGTTTCTCTCATTGAAGTAGCGTATATATTTTGGAGCTTGATTTTTGAGTTACAGTTGGGTCTGACTGTTATTGCAGAGTTCTGTAGTCTGCTCTGTGTTCTGGTAACTGGTGATTGACAGGGTTCAGTGGTTCAGTGATTCAAAGTTTGATGATGCTAGTATTGGTTGTTTTATGCTTCAATGATCTGTTGTGAAAGTTGAATGAATTGTGGTCTACAGATTGTAATGTTGTGCTTCAGGAATATCCAGTCTGAAAATGTATGAAAGGTGGTACCTGAAAGAAAGAAGATTGTAGGTCAGCACCTACGTACTAGTATCTTAGCTAGTACAAGAGCAAAGGGGGTTGGAGCTCCCTTCCAAGGAAGTTTGGAGAACGAGAGAAGGTTGTAGCCTTCTGCAGGTTGTAGCCTGCGTACTGGTATAAGGCTGCACCAGTACAAAAAGATTGTAAACTGAAGTTTCATATTAAAGAAAGATAGAGATGACTTGCAGCAGGTGGTTTTCACCCACATTGGGTTTCCACCTTATATCTTGGTGTTCATGTGTGTGGTTTCTGTGTGATCTGTTCTACTGCATCTGTTTACTCTTAATATGGTGAATAATGTCCTCATGCACTTAACTGAAGATAAACTGACTGAATTATAAGATTTCTATTTATACGCTGTTTTCTTTATTCATAGTTGCATGTACACGCTGGTTCACTTAACGAAAGTAGCGTATATGTTTCTGAGCATTGAAAAAGTTTTATAGTTCTGATAATACTGATTCACCCCCCCCCCCTCTCAGTATTATTTCCAACAAGAAGTACGTGAAGAGTTTGTAAGGAGCTAAGAGTGAGAGTCTTAGCGTAGGAAGAGGCTCTGCAGCTGAGTGCGCAGAGGCCTAGGGTAGAAGTCTGCGGCTGAGTGCATGGACCCCTGCATCTGTGTGCGCAGGGATGATAGAGTCTGTATTGAGAATCTGAGACATCAATAAAGAGAAGTATTCTGAAATTACTGTGTATTTTTCCTCTGTGGATTGCATATGATTATGTTATGTTAAGTTATGGGTTTATGTTATAATGCTAATTTGATTTGCGAATGTATATGTTCCTATCTATTATATGAATGTAAATAATGATATATGTCTACACGAAGATAATCTTAACTACATGGTAAATTTGGCGAACACTGAAGATAATTTGTGAACCTATACAATAAAATACTTACAGAGGCGTGTAAGTACCTGAATCATCATGTAGGGTTGTGCGAAGGATGATGGTATACCTTCACAGAAGTTCTAAGAGATGAAACAGAAAGCACATCGATAAGCCCTAAAGGCTTATCGATCTGTGTGAAGGAAGGGTTTAAGGTATAAAGTCGACATCATGACCATCTCAGGGTGCAGAAACTTGGTTTCTGGATCCCCCCATACTGCTTTGGGTGAGACTTCGATCTGCACTCCGTGGACTTATGCTGAAAGGGCCAGTAGTGTAGGGATTTGCTTGGCTAACTAACACTGAACCTGGGTTGGGGCCCATGAAGCCAACAAATGGTTTCGTTGTCGGGACCAGTAGCTACATAACAAGATGTGTGATGTTGCATCATTGGAATCCAACTAAGAAAGACATCGAACACTGGTTGGATAGAAAGATCCATGAATTCATGGCGCAAGAAAACAGGAATCCGCAATTGACTAAAGAAGAGTGGTTGGACAAATATTTATACACAGAAATACATGAAATCTTCTTTTGTTCCTTCTCGGTTGAGTTATACGAGTGGATCGCGAAGTTGGCAGATGGCCAAGGGAGGTGGAGGCTTGACAATCTGATTGTTTGGACACCGAAGTTAATGTGGAGATTAGAAGCCTCTGAAGATAAGATTGCACGCGCTGTCGACCATTGGATCGATCGCATCATAGAAGGGTTTATGACAGAGTTCATGGTCAACACTTATGTCAGTTACAGCAAAGCAGAGTGCTGCTTCTTCAAAGGACGTGAGGTAAGTATTTGAAGTCACTAAATACTTGGATTAAGATGTTCTTGTGTGAAAAGTAGGTCATGCAGTTACCTTGATGTTTGGAGCTATGTGAAGTGGAAGGTCTTTCAGGGACAGAGGAAGAAAAGTTCTTGAGTATAGCCGCTGATTGAACCTCCTTTGAGTGACAACGAAGGAGCAGTGTAGTCTTCTCCACTAAGCACTATTCAGTTGATAAGACAAGGGTACCTGTGAATACCTACACCGCCTCCATACTTGTCCCATCCATCCACACCACCTCCATCCTCACCCCCACCACTCACACCATTGCCCACACCACTGCCACCTCCACCACTGTTCAATATGGTGAACTCCATAAAGCTACCTGTATTCAAGGGCGTAGGAAATGAAGATCCGGACTAGTTTTGGTTCATCGCGAAGGCTGTATGGGAAGCTCAGGGTATCACGGATGACCAAATGAAGAAATCCATGCTAGTTAGTGATTTGCAGGATTGTGCATTAACGTGGTACATTAAGTACAATATTGATAATTCAACGTCTGCATTGGCACATATCTAGACTACGCTAAATAGAGAATTTAGTAGACCTAAGTATCAAGCGCAATCAATTGTGGGATTCAAGGAGAAAATGATGAATCCTGGGGAGACGCCCTGTGATTTGGATCAAAGATTGAAGTGTATGATCCGTGAAGCCAACATGAACCTAACTTATGGGCAACACTTAGAATGGTTCGTGGCCTTGCTCCTGCCCCACCTAAGGGTTGCACTATCACAACAGAAGATTGGGACCTAGGCAGAAGCATTGGAAATCATGATGAGACTGCATGAGACACCAATGCAAGATGCTAATCTAGGGTTTCAATAGATTCATGTGCAGTTGTAGATGCTTTGACTCGAAATGCAAAGTCTGAAGAACAACATAATAGCTTGGCCGAAGGTGTGCAAAGAAGTCTAGTGCCTGAAATGCAAAGGTGGGGGCATGACAAGGATCACTGTCCCGTATTTGCGAACTATGTTGCAATAGAGGGACCAATGCCTCTATGGCCGAAGGTTGCAGTAGGGCCAAGTACAGGGCCCATGCTATGGTGTGCCATATGCCAAGTAGCTAGGAAACATGCAATCGGCAACTACCATTCACTACAGAAATTCGTACAAACACCACAACAACTCTTCTACAATTTCTATCTATCAGTAGGTCATGACAAGTGAAATTTCTATAGTTACGAATTAATGATGGACAGGACACCTGCATACTAGGTGCAGGCAGAAACACGGCCTCCGGACCAAGGTGCTGGGGGAGCACGAGGTGAGTATTAGGGGCACGGCCAAGGCCGAGGTGGAGGGGGGCTTGGTAGAGGACGAGGGCAGCTGATTTGTTACAATTGTGGAGGACCAGGTCACTATGCGAGAGACTGTCTGAATATGACACGACTGTCATGTCACTATTGTACTCAATTTGACCATGCAACTGAGGATTGCCCTATATTATTGGCTAAGATTCGTGAAAAGGGGCTGCAGCCTCCGCAGAACATCCAGATGACGAGGGCTGAGCCTCGCGAGGAAGGCCCTAAGATAAACATTATGCTACAGAGTGGAATGATGACTATGGAGGATAGAGGAAAGCAGCTAGTAGAAGGTGAATGGGTCCACAAAGCACCAGAAAAGGAGATTGGGTTTGATTTGGAGCACGCAAAAGAAAAATTTATGGAAGCAAAGAAAATATTCGCTAAGGCCTTTACCTCAGGAGGTCAGGAGAAACCAGTTGAAGAAATGGATCCATCCATGGTGACCACGTTCTTAGAGACCTGCATGAAACTGCTCCGCGATAGTAAGGTTGTGAAGGGACTACAAGAACTTATCAATCGGTGCACTACAAGGATGACGCTACTGGCGAACCACACGTAGTCAGAAATCTTGGTAAGCATAAGGCAAGGACTGGACATGAGATGAGACTCACTACGAAAATAGGGAATATGAAATCGGCCAAGTTATCTTCGATCTAGGGTCCGACGCGAATGCTTTTCCAAAGAAAACATGGGAAAGAATGGGGATACCTACACTCCAGTGGTCTTCGATCTAGTTAAGGATGGCAAATCAACAGAAAATTATCCCAATGGGGAGGCTGTATGGGGTAATAGTTGACATCGAAGGCACGAACACATTGGTGGATTTTTGAAGTAATAGAGATTGTGGATGATAGCAATCCCTACCCTATACTCCTTGGGATAGATTGGGCCACTAACATGAATGGGGCAATCAACCTGAAGAAGCGGAAGATGATATTTGAAAAGAAATCGCTCCATGTAGTGGTGCCACTGGATCCTGCAGAATGACCACTCTATACAGAACCGGTCCGTGATTATGAAAGTGATGATGATTTGGACCAGATTTAAAAGATAACGGTGCAAGACTAGGATTGGGTAAATCCAACAGCAGACAGATGTATTGCATGGGACCGTGAGAGCTCCTGCACATCAGATTAGAAAGAAGAACTAGCACACTAGCAGAACCAACTACATGAAGTATCTATGTTGCGTTGTAATATGGTGACGAAGTCATTACGCTGTGTATCATCAAAGGTAAGGAATATACCTCACTATGATGGGCTAATTGACATTGATCACTTTTTGGATGCATTTGAAAGAGAAGTACCGGAGAAGCATTGCTTCCAAGCCTTGGATTGGGCACTACACGCTATGCTCGCAAGATGGTGGGGTATGCACAAGGATAATTTCGATGATTGGTGCGAATATAGGAGAATGATGAGAATACATTTTGGACAACCGAAAGTACGGATGACAGATAAGTATGATGGAAGGGATGATTCACGTGATCACCTCACCAAATGGATTAAGGCTTATGGAGCGGAGCCCTAGCCTGAATGGGTACATATGTTTTGTCATACCCTGGATGTCATACCAATGAATTGGTACATGGAAATAGAGCTCCGCCATGGCACCGAAGAATGAGACATCTTGCGCCAGGATTTTTTAATGACGTTCAACATTGAGGATGGGTTTGACTGTATTAACGCAACACTACAAGAGGTTAAAGAAGCGATCTTTAGGATATCACAGGATCCTTTGAACCTGATTCAACCTAATTAGACTACCCAGATGAGCCATGTGGTGGAATGCTATAACGTCACTACTGAAGAAGAAGACGAGGATCCCAGAAATATTAATATTACGGAAATCGAGGGTCACCGTGAGGTTGAAGGACCGCAAATAGAGGATCCAAACACAACTACACCACTGAAAACTAGACAATTCAACATTGGCATAAAGGTAGAGCCGAAATTTGCAAATATTCATGACTATTGCGACGACATGACAGTAGATAAGGTCACTGAGCTCCTCTACGAATATCAGGATTTGTTCCCCACAAAGTTTTCTGATCTAAAGGGAATAATAGGAGACCTAGGTTTCATGAAGATCACCCTGAAACCGGACGCGAAACCTATGAAACAAAGACCCTTCTTCCTTTATTCGAAGTATAAGGAAAAGGTCTGCGCTAAGTTAGATAAGATGCTCGCGGCAGGTATTATTGAACCAGTGGAAGAATCTGATTGGGTAAGTCCAATAGTGGTTCAGGAAAAGAAAGAGAAGGAAGAAATAAGAATATGTGTAGATCTCCGAAAATTGAATGACTATTGTGTGCATGATTCTTTCCTGACCCCGTTCACTGACGAGGTCCTAGATAGTGTAGGCGGCCAAGAAGAATACGCTTTCACTGATGGGTTCTCTAGGTACCATCATATCAAAATCGCACTTGAGGATAGAAGCAAGACAACCTTTGTCACTAAATGGGGATGTTTTCAGTACACTGTAATGCCTTTTGGGCTAAAGAATGTGCCAGTGATCTTTTCGCACATAGTCATTGCGGCATTCAAATACTTCATTCATAAATTTCTGGAGGTATACTTTGACGATTGGACAGTCTTTGGATTAGTCAAGCACCATGTGGCGAATATGCACTTGATGCTAGATACATGTAGGAGATACCAGATCGCGCTTAATCTGAAGAAGTGTCTGTTTTGTGTCCCTTTTGGGATCCTGCTGGGTCATGTGGTATGCAGACAAGGATTGATGGTAGACCCCGTGAAGATTGCAGTGATAATCAACTTGGAGGTGTCGAGGAATGTGAAACAATTGCACGCAACTCTAGGGCATACCGGATACTATAGGAAGTTCATCAAGAGATATGCCCAGATCACTGCGCCTATGGAGAAATTGTTGAAAAAGGATGCTACGTTCTGTTGGAATGATGAATGTAAAAAGAGCTTGGATATGATAAAATAGAAAATGCTCATTGCACCGATCCTAGTCTTCCTGGACTAGAAGAAGGAATTTCATGTGCACGTGGATGCATCATGTGTTGTGCTGGGGGCCATGCTGACACAGGTTGGTGAGGGAGAATTGAATCACCCTATAGCGTTCGTAAGTAGGAAGTTATCTAAAGAAGAGAAAAAACATTCCATGACAGAGCGCAAAGGATTAGATATGGTGTACGCGCTCCAGAAGTTCAAGCACTATTTGTTGGGTGAACACTTTAAGATGTATACAAATCATTCTGCGTTGAAGTACCTAGTCAACAAGCTTGTGTTGGGGGGGGAAATATGTAGGTGGTTGTTGTTGTTCCAGGAGTATGACTTTGAATTTATTGTGAAGCCAAGATGACTGAACACAGGACTTGATCATCTATTGTGCATGGAAACTGGAGAGGAACCTACTAATTTGGAGGAAGGACTACCTGACACACAGCTCTTTGTGGTGTGTGTCACAGAAAGTCACTTTGAAGATATTATCCACTTCCTGATGACAGGATCGGCTCCAGAAGGTTATACAAGTCAATAGAAGAAGGAACTGGTAGTGCGTGCGACATAATTTTCTATCATTGCAGGGCACTTGTACAAAATGGGGTCAGACGAAATATTGTGATGTTATGTGCCCAACTTTGAACAAAGTAGCATCCTCGATGAAGCTCATGGAGGATCTGTGGGAGGACATTATGCAGAGAAATCAACCGCGCAGAAGATTCTACGTGTTGGGTTGTGGTCGCCAACCATGCATAAGGATTCGAAAGCATATTGTAGGGCATGTGACGCATGTCAAAGGACTAGCAGACCATCATGAAGGGATGAGATACCTCTGATGCCGTAGGCGATGTTACAACCATTCAAGAAATGGACAATTGACTTTGTGTGTCCAATTCAGCCTCAAGGAAAGAAGACAGGTGCGTAATACATCATCACCGCAACTGAGTACTTGACCAAGTGGGTAGAGGCGCAACCTGTGAAGGACTGTATAAGCATAACAACAACAAATTTTATTTTTGAATATGTGTTGATAAGAATTGGCTGTCCAAAGATCCTAATGAGAGATCATGGTACGCACTTTCTTAACGAAACAATCAGCGCGTTGACAGAAGAATTTCAGGTGTATCATACGAAAAGTATGCCTTATCATCTGCAAGCTAATGGGACGGTGGAAGCATTCAATAAGATACTGGAGAGGCTCTGAAAAAGGTCTGCAATGCTTAGAGAAATGACTGGGATGTGCATGTACCCATGGTGCTATGGGCCTATAGAATGACTTACAAGAAGCTGATTGGGAAAATGCCTTTCAGACTCGTGTATGGCATAGAATCTGTGATGCCAATGGAATAAATTATACCTAGTTTGCGCATAGCGGCACTCACAGGAATGGTGGATCGTGGAGCCCTAGAAGAGAGGCTCGCACAGCTAGAAAAGCTTGAGGAGGACCAATTTCTAGTTGGAATTCATCAACATGTTCAAAAGGAGCACGAAAGGGTGTGGCACGATCGACACATCAAACTATGCACCTTAAAGGTAAATGATCTGGTCTTGTTATATGACAGTAATTTTGATAAATTTCTAGGGAAATTTAGGATGCACTGGCTAGGGCCATATGTCATCAAGGAGATTACCGATGGTGGAGTAGTTCATGTTGGGCATGGAATCCCCCTAAGGAATCTTTTGGGGCTTAAAGCCCAATTTTTTACCAAATCTTGTTGTAAAAGCTCCACGATTTGCGGGCGCGGGGCGCGAAAGTATAATAGAGTCACAGGGTTGTTCACCCTAGTTTTTGTAATGTAATTTCAGTTGAATAGACCTACCCATGGTCCGTGGACCATGGGATTGTATAAATAGAGCGAGGCTCTAAGCATAGAGGAAAAATAAGAAACTTATAGAAGAATGAGAAGTCTAAGTGATTGAATCGAGGTGTAAAGTGTGTTTGTGGGTCATAGAGTAGGAGAAGGCTCTGCAACTGAGTACGCAGAGGCCTAGTAGTCTACAGCTAAGTCCGCGGACCCCTGCAGCTGAGTGTGCAGGGCAGGTCGAGTCTGAACCATTGAAAAAATCAATAAAGAGAAGCTCTGCTATAATTCTGTGTATCTTTTCCCGGTTTAATGCATGATTGATATAATTTGCAAGTATACCGTTTATTTATTGTGCAAACCTATATGAATGTTTTGTATTGTTAAGTATAACTTAAGACAATTAAGTAGGCGAAGGGGCTTAATTAATATTGGAAGACAAATAAGATCTCAGGTAATAGCGCAAAGCATGGCACAACCCCTGGTTAGGGCTACGCGAAGGCAGGGTATCAGGCCGCAAGGAACAAAAGGTGCGCGAAGCCACCTGCGCGCAAGAACAAAAAAAGGACTAGTCGAACCTCTCAGACATCTCAAGGGTGAGAAAACCTAGTTCTAGCACCCTCCCATACTAATTCGGGTGAGACCTCAGTCTGCGCTCCGCGGACTGTTGCCAAAAGGGCCAGTAGTAGAGGCATTTGTTTGGCTAATTAACTCCAAACCTGGGTTAGGCCCCAACAAGCCAAAAAAATGGTTCCGTTGTCGGGACCGGGATCTACATAGAGATGTCTGATGTCGTATCACTGGAATCTAATAAAGAAAGGAATTGAAGAGTGGTTGGACAAAATGATTCACAAGTTTGTGGCACAGGAAAATAGAAATCCACGACTATCAAAGAAAGAGTGGTTATATTGCTACTTGTATACAGAGATCCACACAATTTTCTTTGCATCCTTCCCTACTGATTTGTACAAATGGATTGTGAAGCTAGTAGATAGTCATGGAAGGTGTAAACTCGAAAAACCTATTATGTGGAATCCAGAATTGGTGCGCATAATGGAAGAATTAGAAGATAAGATCACACGCACTGTCGATCACTGGCTCGATCGAATCATAGGAGGATTCATCACTGATTTCGCGGTACATACTTCAGTCAGCTATAGTGAGGCAAGACAACACTTCCTCAAGGGACCATGAGGTAAGCATGTTAAATCTTTGAACACTTGGATTAAAATGCTACTGTGTGAAAAAAGGGTTATGCGAATAAATTGATGTTTGGGGCTACACAAAGTGGGATAATATATAGAAACGAAGGTAGCACAGAACTAGAAACTAGCCCCTTGATTTCACCTCTGTTAGGGGGAGAAGAAGAGCTCACGAAGGTTTCACCAAGAAGTGCGATCAATATGATAAGGAAGAGAATTCCGCACATACCACCCCCACCCACACCACCACCAATTTCACCATCTTCAACCCCGACTTCACCCATACCACCTCCGCCACCACCACGAAGCAGTATGGCCAGTGCAATAAAGATACCAGTTTTCAAGGGAGTAGGGAATGAAGATCCAGACCAGTTTTGGTTTGTGATAAAAGTTGTATGGGAAGCACAGGGTGTCAAGGACGACAATATAAAGAAGGCAGTGTTGATCAGCGCTCTGCAGGATCGCGCGCTGACCTAGTAAATTAAGCATTCCAATGACAATCTAAATGCAGGGATAGTAGATAT
The DNA here is from genome assembly GCA_031772625.1 of Pinus tabuliformis. NCBI lineage: Eukaryota > Viridiplantae > Streptophyta > Pinopsida > Pinales > Pinaceae > Pinus > Pinus tabuliformis. The sequence continues at coordinate 1,851,267,165 of CM062816.1, forward strand.
CCAAGCTACGCTAAACAAAGAATTTAGCAGGCCAAAATTGGAGGCACAGTCGATTATTGGATTCAAGGAAATCACAATGCTACCAGGTGAAACCCTGTGGGAGTTGGATCAAAGACTGAAGTGCACAATTCGCGAAGCAAACATGACATTAATAGATGGGAAACATCACAAATGGTTTGTATCATCGTTAACACCACATATACGAAATGCACTATTGCAACAAAGGCTAACCACTCAGGCTGAGGCTTTGGAGGTCGCAATGAGATTGCACGAGACTCCGATACAATATCCTAACCTGGGAGTTCAACAGATTCACACGCAGTTGAAAAACTTGTGCCTTGAGATGCAGAGTTTGAAACAAGACAGGACAACTCACCTAGAAGTGCACGATGAGGTATGGTGTGTAAAATGCAAGTTCTAGGGGCACGACAAGGACCACTACCCAGTGTTCACGAATTACCTTACGGGAGGAGGGCCAATGCCACTAAGACTAGAGGCACAAGCAGGACCATGTGCGATGCTTGCATTATGGCGCGCGATTTTTCAGATAGGAGGAAAGCATGCTACAGATAAATGCCATCTATTACAGAAGTATACGTAGAATTCCCAGCAGTTGTTCTATAATTTCTATAGGTCAGTCGGACATGATGAGTGCACCTATAGAAGTTATGAATTGATGATGGATCAAACTCCTACCTACATAGTTTAGGCCAAAATACAAGCCCTCGATCAAAACAGAGGAATGGTGCGCACCTATTTCAGGGGCGCAGATGAGGCTAAGGTGGAGGGGGACTAGGAAGAGGTCGCGGACAACTTACATGCTACAATTACGGGGGGCCAAGACATTATTCCCGCGACTGTCAAATCCAATGCGACCATCATGCTTAGATTGTACATTGTTTGATCATGAGATAGAGAATTGTCCAACACTGATAGTGAGGTTGCGTGATAAAGGAGCACTCCAACCTCCCTCGACTCAGAACCTACAAATGATGAGGTCTAAGCCACGCAAGGAAGACCCTAATGTAAATATCATGCTTCGAAGTGGTATTACGGCAGGGGATGACAAAAGCAAGTAGCCTGGAGAAAGTACCTAAGCTCGTAAGGCCCCAACGAAGGAACCAGAATTTGATTTGGAGCATGCTAAGGAGACCTTCATGGAAGCTAAGAGGAGATTTTTAAATGCCTCCACTTCAGGAAGTAAAGATAGACTGGAGCCAGAAATGGACCCATCGATGCTCACTACATTCTTGGAGACATGCATGAAGCTGCTACGCGACAGCAAGGCTATAAAGGGATTGCAAGAACTCATAACTAGATGTGTTAGGACCACACCAGGAGAATCGTGCGTAATCCGAAAGCTCGGGAAGCACACGATCCAAACAGGAAGGGAGATGAGGTTGACCATGCAGATCAGGGAATAAGAGATGGACCAAGTGATTTTGGATCTAGGATCGGATGTGAACATCCTGCCAAAGCAGACATGGGATCGCATGGGTAGGCTTGCACTACAATGGTCTCTTATCCAACTGCGAATGGCGAACCAACAAAAGATCCTACCTATGGGAAGGTTGTAGGGAATCACAGTAGACATCAAAGGAGCAAGCGCACTAGCATATTTCAAAGTAATAGAGATTGTTGATGACATCAATCCCTACCCCACACTATTGGAAATAGATTGGGCCACTGACATGAATGGAGTGATAAATATAAAGAAGTGCAAGATGATCTTTGAGAAAAAGTCTCTACACATAGTGGTACCTTTAGACCCTGCAGAAGGATCGCGCTACCCAGAGGTAGTGCGCAACTATGAAAGCGACGATGACTTTGACTATATCTACAAAATAACCATGGGGAAGTAGGACTAGGTAAATCCAACCACGGATAGTAGACATCTCTTGGGAGCGTGAAAGCTCCTGCACATCAGATTCTGACGAGGAGATAGAATGATGGAAGAACCGGTTACACGAGGAAACCACGCTCAACTGTAATATGATGACAAGGTTGTTGCACTACATGGCAACAGAGGTAAGAGATCTACCTACGGATGATGGGTTGAGTGAGGTGGATGAATTCCTTAACAAATTTGAAAAAGAAGTACCTAAACAATAGTCTTTCGACGCTTTAAAATGGGTACTGTGAGCTACACCCACAAAATGGTGGGGGAGGCACCAAATAAGTTTTGAGGACTGGCGCGAATGCTGAAGGATGATGTGCATACAGTTTGGGAAGCCTTAGATGCAATTGAAAGACAAGTATGATAGATGAACCGGCCCGCACACCCACCTATCTAGGCATATACAGGCATATGGCGCGAAACCTGTACAAATGCACACCAACCTCGTGGTAGGAGACACAATCGGTAAGCAAGTGCCAGTAAGGTAATGGTGCGAACGAACCCTCCAATTGGGACCACAAAGTATGGAAAGACCAAGTGCGCAGAAGAATATCCATGCAGAAGCTTTTAGCAAAGTACGCGAAGCACTGAACAAGGTCCACAATTTGAAGCGGACTAACTGGGACCTACATGTACAAAAGTTCTCTGGGCTTATAGGGCCGCGTGCAAAAACCTGATCACATAGGCACTACCAAGGCTAGAGTATGAAGTAACCACAGTAAGCCCTATAATACTTGGAGAACTTAGAACGCACATGATAGCACCAATAGATATGACGGTTCACGGAACCTTGGAAGCAGAAATCCAACAGGGAAATCTCAAACTCCAAGAACTTGAAGAAGAAAGGATACGATTAAGGAAGAAAAGTGCTCTGGTGGATGCGGAAGTCAAGAAGCTAGAGGATGAGATAAAGGAAGATTTTCTGGGAAAAACTAGGGTGATAAAGCCAAATGCGTACAATCGCGATGACGGGTTTAAGGCCTATCGTCGCAGATTGATAAGTCTAATGCCTTCGCTTAGACAACACATTACTAAGCGTATGACCAGGGTAGGGCATTGCAGATGGTAAAGTGCGCGATGCCGACCATAACAATAAAAGGGGGGTATTCTCTAGGAAACATGATGGATGACAAGATGAAACTTTTCACAGGTGGTGCGACCACCTGACTAGTGGAAGGAAGAAAAGTCTTAGTGCTCCAGGTAGTTGAAAGGGAGCACGGGACTATAAACTATTCTGCCCAGGAGCTGCGCGATGTTGAATCTACATGCAGAAGCAAAGAGTCACAAGGTTCGCGACCGCACATGGGGGGCTGCACTGCTATATGGGTTGACTAGGAAGTGACTGTTGAAGTCACTATTCATGATGCGATGCTCGACTTGAGACCAAATGGAGGGGTGGCAGGCATTTAAGACACTATTTATGGGAAAGATTTGGGAAAATCTGCCGCCAAGGGAGCATTAATGAACCAGATTTGGGGCGAACGGTCAAATTTAAATTCAAAAAGTGCTATAAATTACAAAGGGCTTCCCAGCAAATAACACTTGGTCATCTTCAAATTGAGCTATTGAGCAGAGCCCTGATTGTTGTGTGTCGAGCATTGATTGAGCCATTGAGTTTGCGAGTGCTATATTTTTAGACAGATGTGATGGCAATAGTTGAAGATGTTATGGAGATAACAAAAATGACCACCAAGGAGGCCACACACGCCTTGACTGTGGGGGATGCTTTGGAAGGTACCGGGATTGTGGCAGAAATCCTAAAATCATCGCGCATGCCAAGACCCAAGAAGGACAAACAAGTAATGGTTCCCATACGTGTGTCCCCGCGGAACCCGCTGCGCACCAAGCTATCAATGGAGGAGAAGGGGAAAGTCATCACCATAGAGACCGATGAAGAAGAGGAAGACCTGGAGGACCTAATCATCACAGAAGACAAGGATGAAGGCATGGAGGAGGAAACTCAGCCTGTGCACCCCCCAACAAAGTTGCCTGCCTATGTCCCCCCGCGAAAAGGGAAGGCTAAAGTGCCCAAGGACCTGGACGAGACCAAGAGCTTGCTCCAGACCCCGCTCCTCCCAAACAACATTATTTTTGAGGGCACGCACCTGGGATGGGTGCCAAGCCTAAAATTCAAAGATTGGGACCTTGCTGACCATGAGAAGTTCCCTCACCTTGAGACCAGACACCTCATGAAGCCCAAGCAGAACACCATGGCAGGGGTTATAGAATTAGAGCCATGAAAGTGGTTGTGCGGAGTAGGAAAGGATGGACTACTGAACCTGATGTAGGTGTCCAATTTTTATGATGCCCCCATAACCATTTTCATCATCAGGCAACTGCTTTGCCTGGTGCATGATGGGTGTTTGTGGCTAGAGGAGCCCATCCCCATCATATCAAACTTGATTCACCCCATCTCCCGGCTTCCATGCAAAGGATAGGACCCCACGGACATCTCGGAGGGGAAGAGAAGTGACTTGGCCATCGCGGAGGCCATGAAGAAAAAATACAAGTTAGCGAAGAAGAAAAGGGGCTATGCCATATCCAGCATCAGTGACAAAGCAGTGAAAGTGGCAACCCAAATACTGGCTAGTAAGGTTATGCGCAAGTGCCGCACAGATGAAGTACCCACGCTAGTGGTCGCACTAGTTGAGCAGTGTGTGGAGGGGGTCTAGTTTAACTGGTTTGAGTTCCTCTATAAGGATTTTTTAGAGAATTTCCACGAAGATCAGGAACAAGGAAAAATTTTCTACTATGCATGGCTTCTGTTGTCCATAGTTCTCGTGGCAGGGGAATTACTAGAGGATAGTCAATTCCCCATAATTGATAGGGACTTGCTAGAGGCCGCGAAGTATTCTTCGCTGTGGGCCATAAAGGATGCCAACAAGATCTACGAGAGTAAAATATTGTCTGTGTTCATGGAGATGAACCTCAGAATGGAGATCAACCGCAAGCCGTGGTTGTCACCCACTGTCTACAACAGCCTGCAGATTTTGTGGAATTCAAAGTAGACATCCATAACATTTACATCAGAGTGCGCAAGGACCTAACCAAACAATGGAAATAGCTACCCTTTGTAGCCACAGACAACATCATTTTTAACGTACTGGAGATATGGCCGTCGGAGTGACGCGCCCCAGACATCATGGAGATAGAGAAGTTGGCGGCACAAAGAAAGAAAGATGAGGCTAAGCTGCGCATCGCACAGTTCACTGAAAAACGAAGCGACGAAGCAGCAATAGCAGAAGTGTGTGTGGCGCAAGACGCTACACAGATAGCACTTGAGCAGGAACAAGCCACAGCAGTAGCAGCAGCAGCGCAGGAGGTAGTCGCGAAGGTGTGCGAGGGCCAACCGTCACCTTCGCATGGGCAGGAAGCAAGGGAAGAAGAGGAAGGCATAGACCCACAAACCACATCAACACAGTTAAAGCCCGAGCACCCAGCTAAGCGGGCAAGGTTGTGTAAAAAGATCAAGGAATTAAATCTGTCGATTGACCCGATCACCCTAACTGAGGGTGATCTGCACGACATCGGCGAGACAGTGCGTGATGTCACCTCCAAGGCCCTCAAGAATTTCATGCAGGAGAACCATGTTGGGTTGTGTTATATTCTTTCCACATAGTTAACAGGGGGTTTGAGGGGCACTCGTAACCCCACTTTATGGGATCCGGGGCAGCGCCCCGGAAAATTTTGGTTTTGGACCCTATGTTAGGTTAGGCAGACCCACCTATGGTTTTGTGCATGATTTTTGCACATGTTTTTTGCACGCAATGGTTTTTGGTCCATGGTATTGGACGCGATGGTTTTCAGTCCATGGTATTGGATGCTTCGACATGTATAAATATGTATTGTAACATTGAAAGAAACATAATGAAAAAAATCAAGCTGGTAGTCCCGGTTTTGGGATCCAGGGGAAAATCTCTATGTATATGTGTTTTATGTGTTCTGCTCTCGCACTATTTATTTTCTGTGTTTTAGAATTTGTATGCAGGTAATTTTTGTATGGGGTTAAAACCTACATTTGGTATCAAAGCAGACTTGGCTTCAACGGGATGCCTTTGTTGCTGAGGGGTTTCACTCGGGCCTGTGGTAGACCCTATTCAGCGGGAGATCTACGAGATCGATTCTAGTGGTGAAAGAAGATGGCAAGCAGTGGAAAGATAGAGATCGAGAAATTTAATGGTCATATTTTTGAGTTTTGGAAACTCAAGATGGAGGATCTGTTGGTGGATAAATATCAATGGATCATGGTAGATTTGGGTACTAAACCAACGGGAGTGTCTGATGAAGAATGGAAGAAGTTGGATTAGAAGGAAAAGAGCACAATATGATTGTGTGTCTCAGATTCAGTACTGCTAAATGTATCAGGGGAAGCTACAACAAAGGCTTTGTGAGACAAGTTAGGGACTTTGTATCAGTCTAGGTCTCTGGTGAATAAACTGTTCCTACGGAAAAAGCTGTATAACCTGAGGATGAAAGATGGAGACTTGATGACAGAGCATCTGAATGCATTTAATACTGTGGTAAGTCAGTTAGCATCTATTGATATTAAAATTTCAGATGAAGATAAGTGCATCAGTTTGTTGTGTTCTCTACTACATTTGTGGGATAGTCTGGTTATTGCAATAGGTAGTAATGCAACTTCCTTGCAGTTTGATGAAATAGTCTCAGCCTTGCTGACGGAGGAGATGAGACGGAAAAATATGAAGAGCCAAAATTGTGATGCCTTGTTTGTACGAGGACGGTCCCAGAACAAAAACAAAAATAAGTTATCGAGTGGGAGATCTAAATCTCTAGGAAAACCTGTAAAGGTGGTGTGCTGGAAATGCAGAAAGGAAGGCCACTTCAAAAGGGACTGTAAATCTAAAGCTCCTAACAAAGGAAAGGGATCTGATGAGGCTCATTTTGTAGAGGCGAAAACCACCTCAGATGAAGGTGGGGATGTGTACTTGGCTTCTTCAAGTACACATGTAGATCATGAGGCATGGTTGATTGACTCAGGTGCATCCTTTCACTTCACTCCCCATAGAAAGTGGTTCTGTGAGTATGACAAATATGATAGTGGTGATGTATTCTTGGGGGATGATAGGAAGGCTAGAATCATTGGTCGTGGAAAAGTAAAGTTGAAGCTGCAAGGTGGAAGGGTTAGAACACTTCAGGGTGTTCTACATATTCCTGCATTAGACAGAAATCTGATTTCTGTTAGTAAGCTGGATGATGCAGGTGCAAAAATAGTGTTCGAGAAGGATACCTGCAAGATGGTTCGGGGAGCACTGGTATTGATGTGGGGAGTTCAAATTCGAACTATGTACAAGCTGCAAGGTAGCATTGTTTTTTATGGGTACAACAGTTCCGTGGTTCCTGAAAGTGGAGCAGAAAATCTAGTGGTCTCTGGAGAAAAGACCATGATGTGGCATCAAAGGCTTGGACATATTGGAGAGAAGGGTCTTTGAATACTTCATGGTAAAGTTATGGTAGAAAGTATGAGTAATAGCTCTCTAGAATTTGATTTCTGTGAAATTTGTGTATATGGAAAGCAGAATCAGGTGAGTTTCCCCTTTGGTGGTAAGAGGGCGAAACATATATTAGAGCTGGTGCACAATGATGTGTTTGGACCTGTGAAGGTTCCATCACTGGGTAAGTCTGTGTACTATGTATCATTTATAGATGACTTCTCAAGGAATACATGGATATATTTCCTTAAGAAGAAATCTTAAGTCTTTGATAGGTTTAAAGAATTTAAGGCTCTAGTGGACAACCGGACAAAGAAGAAGATAAAGGTGTTGAGGACAGATAATGGTGGAGAGTTTTGCGGTAAGGAATTTGAAGAATTCTGCAAGAAGTGTGGTATAGCATGGTAGAAGACTACTCCATATACACCTCAGCTAAATGGAGTTGCAAAAAGAATGAACAAGACGTTCATGGAAAGGTCAAGAAGCATGCTCAGTGGTGCTGGGTTACAGTAGGAATTCTAGGCAGAGGCAGTGGATACTGCATGTTACCTGGTCAACAGGTCACCTTCATCAGCGTTAGAGGATAAGACTCCACAAGAGGTATGGACTGGTAAGAAACCCTCTCTTTCACATCTGAGTGTATTTGGATGTGATGCATATGTACATGTTCCAAAGGAGAAAAGAACAAAGTTGGATAGTAAATCTGAAAAGTGCATCTTTATTGGGTATAAGGATGGTTTAAAGGGTTATAAGCTTTGGAACCCAATAACAAGGAAGGTTATGTACAGCCGAGATGTGGTGTTCAGAGAGGTGAAAGATGTTATTAAACACGAAGTCCAGCCAAAGGAACCTGAGAAGATAGAGTTTCAGCTAAAGGAGGAAGAATCAGACTCTACAGTAGAGGAGGAATCAGAAGATGAAGAGCCACAAACTCCGGCTATGAGAAGATCAGTTCGAGAAAGAAGGCAGCCAGAAAGGTATAGTCCATCTGCTTTCTATTCAAATTTTGCTTTCTCTATTACTGATGATGATCCCAGAACTGTGAAGGAAGCAGTGGATTCAGAGGATGGAAAACTCTGGAAAGAGGCCATGGTTGTTGAAATGGCATCTTTGCACAAAAATGAGGCTTGGGATCTGGTGGAGTTGCCAGCTGGAAGGAAACCCATTGGCAGCAAATGAGTGTTCAACAAGAAGACAAATGCAGAAGGAAAAGTGGTGAAATACAAAGCTCAGTTGGTAGCAAAAGGTTATTCCCAGGTGTCGGGAATTGATTTTGGTGATATTTTTCTCTTGTTGGCAAGTTTTCTATTAGATTACTTTTATCTTTTGCTACTGCTTTTGAATTTGAGGTAGAACAGATGGATGTGAAGACAACATTTCTTCACGGGGATCTGGAAGAGGATATCTACACGAAGCAACCTGAAGGCTTTGTGGTGAAGGGTAAGAAAGAACTGGTATGTAAGTTAAAGAAGTCTCTATATGGATTAAAACAGTCACCAAGGATGTGGTATCAGAAATTTGATACATGTATACGAGGACTTGGCTTCACCAGAAGCAAAGCAGACCACTATGTGTATTTTAAATTAATTGGTGACCGTGTTATGTATCTGGTCTTGTATGTGGATGATATGTTGTTGGTTGGAAATGACAAAGAAGTTATTCAGGATTTGAAGACCCAATTGTCCTCCAAGTTCGACATGAAAGATCTTGGTGCTGCAAACTATATCTTGGGCATGGAAATTAAAAGAGATCAGGCAAAGAGGAAGCTTTGGTTAAACCAGAGGAAGTATGTCGAGACAATATTGCAGAAGTTTAATATGCAGGATAGTAAACTGATGAAGGTTCCTATTCCTGTAGGTGTGAGGTTATCTGCTAAACAGTGTCCCAAGACACAAGAAGAGGAAGAGGACATGTCCCGTGTTCCATATGCAAGTGCAATCGGTAGCCTGATGTACGCAATGGCCTGTACTAGACCAGACATTGCACATGCAGTGGGAGTATTGAGCAGGTTTATGTCAAAACCAGGGAAGGAGCACTGGATAGCAATGAAACGAGTTTTCAGGTATTTGCGTGGCACTAGTGATTATGGTTTGTGCTACCAAGGAAGACCAGGATTGGACAGAGTGTTAGATATTCATGGCTTTGTTGATGCAGATTGGACTGGAGATCTGGATCAAAGAAGATATACAAGTGGGTATGTGTTTAACCTATTTGGAGGTGCAGTTAGTTGGATGACTAAGAAACAATCTGTAGTGGCACTGTCAACTACAGAGGAAGAATACATGGCAGACACTCATGCAAGCAAGGAAGCAGTTTGGTTGCAGAGATTGTGTTCAAGTATGGGGTTAGTACAGGAAGCTATACAGATTGACTGTGACAACCAAAGTGCAATTTTCTTGGAAAATAACCCTACATATCATTCAAAGATAAAGCACATTGATGTTTAGTATCACTTTGTGAGGGATATGATAGAAGACAAAAAGGTTTTGCTGGTAAAGGTGGACACTTTGAAGAATACTGCAGATGCATTGACAAAATCTGTGAGCTCTAAGAAGTTCTCTTGGTGTAGAGAGACAATGGGCATTTCAGTGATGGAAAAATGACTAAGCTCTCTTGTGGCCCCCTATGGAAAGAAAACAACAAGTGCGAGAATGTTGGGTTGTGTTGTATTCTTTCCACGTAGTTAACAAGGGGTTTTAGGGGCACCCGTAACCCCACTTTATGGGGTCCATGGCAACGCCCCAGAAAATTTTGGTTTTGGACCCTATGTTAGGTTGGGTGGACCCACCTATGGTTTTGTGCATGATTTTCGCACATGTTTTTTGGACATGATAGTTTTCGGTCTATGGTATTGCATGCTTCGACATGTATAAATATGTACTGTAACATTGAAAGAAACATAATGAAAAATATCAAGATGGTAGTCCCGGTTTTGGGATCCAGGGGAAAATCTCTGTGTATATGTGTTTTATGTGTTCTGCTCTTGCATTATTTATTTTCTGTGTTTTAGAATTCGTATGCAAGTAATTTCTGTACAGGGTTAAAACCTACAAACCAGATTGTGTTGGGAGTCCTTAAAGCGCTGCTACAGGAGTTGCAGGTGCAACCTCCTCAGGCTGGTACCCTTTCAACCAGCCTCGCGGTCAGCTCAATGGCAGCAGAACAGATGTTGTGCACACGCATGATGAATACCATATTGCTGCCAGAAGGGGCACTAGTGACAACAAATGAGGCCGACAGGCCTACGGTTAGCACGCTAAAGGGTTTACATAGCTACATTCCCGTGAGAGACCTTATATGTTTTACAAGATGGGATAACGACTGAGCTACGAGCTAGGGAGAGCCGTGCACTGCAATCCTCAGCGAGCAGAAAATCAATATGAAACAATTGAGCTTGCAACTCAATGAAGTGGTGTCACAGAATCAACAGCTAGTACAGGTAATAGACGACACTTGCCAAAGCATCCTCGAGCTATCCATCCCAGTAGACATGCCAGTAGAGGCATGGATCCACAGGTTAATAGCAAGGGTACGTGAGGAAAGGGAAGATATGACAAAGGTTCAGCTAGAGCTAAACCCTCAGATCGTCGAGCTGCGGTTAAAGGCGCAACTGTCCACCCCCCAGAAGTCAGAGAACAGCGTGCTAGCGCTATCACAACAAGACTGGAGGAAATTGGCAATGTAGTGCGAGACTGCACCAACATGTTGGAAGAATCATTTGAGGTTCTCACAAATCTGTAGGAGGACCCCAACATCCAGCGCTTAGAGACAGAGGCGCGAGAACTCCAATAGCAGTATGACAACATCAAAGGAACTGTGCAGATGGTGGCCCTCACTCAGAGGCTTGCATGGATGAAACAGGCTAAAGCGCTGAAAGAATAGGTGGACGCAGCATGACACAAGGAAGCAGTCCTGAAGGTGCGCGTTCAGCCTTGGATTGACGAGGCCTTCACCATCACAAGAGAAATTGAAGGCAAGCTCGCATAAATGTAGGGGATGCACGCACTGATGCAGAGAAGTGCTTTTGACACAGTGCTCTTGGAACAACGTATGCAACAGATCCAGAAAGCAGTAGCTCAGTGTGCTACTAACCTTGTCGCAGCTCGAGAGTAGTTGGAGGGACTTCGCGCAAAGATCTCCACACCAATAGAGTGACTCAAGGGCAAGTCACAATGTTTGTGTTGGGGGCCTGTTGGGCACGAAATCCCCGCAAGGCATGCTTTGGGGCTCAAAGCCCAAGTTTGACCGAATCTTGTTGTAAAAGTTCTGTGAATTGTGGGTGCGGGGCGCAAAAGTATAATAGATTCACAGGGTTGTCCACTCTAGTTTTTGTAATGTAATGTCGGATGGATAGACCCCCCCATGGTCTGCAAACCATGGGATTGTATAAATAAAGCAAGGCTCTAAGCATATAGGAAAAAGAAGAAACTTATAGAAGAATGAGAAGTCTAAGTGATTGAGTCGAGGTGTAAAGTGTGTTTGTGGGTCATAGAGTAGGAGAAGGCTCTGCAGCTGTGTGCGCAGAGGCCTAGTAGTCCGCAGCTAAGTGCGTGGACCCCTGCAACTAAGTGCATAGGGCAGGTCAAGTCTGTAACCGTTGGAAGAATCAATAAAGAGACACTTGCTATAATTTTGTGTATCTTTTCCCGATTTAATGCATGATTGATATAATTTGCAAGTATATTGTTTATTTACTATGCGAACCTATATGAATGTTTTGTATTGTTAAGTATAACATAAGACAATTAAGTAGGTGAAGGGGCTTAATTAATACAGGAAGATGATCTAATATTCAGCCTATGAGTGACATCAGTTAAAGATTTATTAAACTAAGGTATTACAGACTCATGTGCTGGTGTGTCTTCTGTGTTATTGAAGCAACGGATCGATCAGATTGCCAATACACAAACAATAAAATGGAAAGACAACAGAGAAATACAATAAGCAACACAAAGACACAAAAAAAATTAATAAGGATTTCACCCTATTCTCCAGGCCTACATCTCCGGTCCAGCTTTCAGTGGTGGCCTTGTTTTATTGTGTCTTTAAGCAGAGAAATTACAATACATGGACTCAATGTGAGTTCACCTGAAGTAGGTTTTGCTTGGCAGGGTGGTTCTTGGATTTCCTAAGCCACTGGAGTACACAGACTCTTCTTCTTCCTACCAGCTCTGTGACCTTCTGGTCTACAGTGGAAAGAGCCAAATGTGATGCTCAGTCCGGACAGATTCCTTTATGGGATGGCTTGAATCTTCAAGATATCTAGTGCTTGATGTTGCCTTTGGTCAGCTCGACCCTCTATCTCTTCTGCTTGGCTTTATTGTTCTCTATGTTCCGTCCTCCTCACAGGATTCTAGTTCCTTTCTCTGTCTCTCTTCTTCGACCTTTTCCCCCTCTCATTCCACTGTCTCTGTTCATGGCTTTAGCCATTTGATCCCTATTCCTATTCTGTTCCTCTTCTGCCTCTATCGATTCACCTTCTACAACTGTGCTTGGAGTTCTCTATTCGGCGTCATCATGGATGCTCAGGGAGTGGCCACTTGTCTTCCTCTAAATAGCACTAGCATGCTTCGTCGGTTCATTTCTTCAGTTACATCATGGATGCGTTCTTCCTCCACCGTGGTGGTCAAACAGATTCCAAATCCCTTTAAAATGTGGCTTAATTCCCTGTCGATTCCGCTTCTTCCCATCGGGTGCGATCTCAGCCATCTGATCTGGGCCTTCCAGATCCAACGCCATACACACGTTTCACGCGATTGACTTGTTCAACTGATGGCACATGATCAATGATGATTTTCTCTCACCTTCACTTGCCACGTGTAGATCGATGTATGGAATCGCTCCGCTCTCATCCAAAACCTCTTACCGTTTAAGGGCGCCCCGATCAAAACCGCCAGTTTCGAGAGCTCAGGTCCCGCCTTGTACGATTAGCGCTTTTTCCCTTTTCCTCCCACGGTCCTTCGTTCCCCCACGCGATCGAGTGCTCGGGCTTTCCCATTATGGCCCTGTTAGCCCAGCGATGTGCGATTAGTACCTAGCACTAATCGCGCATCAAAAATCACCTCTATTCCCCGATCCAGGGCTCCCAGGGGCTAATTCGGCCTCCTACGCAGTCTACATGGGCCTCAGTCAGTGCGCTTTGACCGAGGTCCTCGTCGTTCCACATTGGATGCCATTTCCACTAGTTCAGGGTGTTTTTTATCGTTGTTTTGGATTTCTTTAGAGATTTTTCGACCTGATACAGTCATGGTTCTTTGACAGTCTTCTATGGATCTAATTCAGATCACGGCCTCCCCACTGAAAAAGCTTTTGGACCACCAAAAGTTGGTTTTCAAGCATCGAATAAGTGAGGGTACTAGTTTATCACCTATCCAATCTCAATCCACTTTGCACTGCTTGGCTTCGAACCTTTTAGCCCAATCCTGAGGTACTCAACATCTCCCCTATGCATCATCCTCACCTTCTTGTCCAACACTGTGTCTTCCTGCAACTCGTTAAGATATTCAGGTAGTAGGTCATCAATAGAAGGAAATTGACTTTGCTCTTCAAGGTCCTCAATCATTGAAAGTTCAAACAATCTCAAGCAATCTACATTTACGACTGAGTAGATGTGCATGTAAGCTGGTAGATCAAGGTGAAAAGCATTTTCACCAATCTTCTCAAGTATCCTGAAGGGTCCATACCTGATAGGCTTTAGCTTTTTACCTTCACCTTGCATCTTGTCCTTGCTGATATACAGCCAGAATTGGTCTCCAACTTGAAAACTATGCTCCATCCGATGCTTTTCATGCCTATCCTTGTACTTGGCCTGACTCTTTTCTAGTTGTTCCTGTACTGCCTAGTCGATCTCCTAGATCTGTTTAATGAACCTAGTTGCCTTGTCCACATCACTGTGTCAATCAACCATGGTATCTTTACCAAAGACAAAATCCAAAGGAGACCTTGGTATGAAACCAAAATAGGTCTCAAAAGGAGATCTCTGTGTAAAAGAGTGTTTGGCTCTGTTGTAAGCATGCTGCACATAACACAAGTGTTCATCTCAAAGCTTAGGATGTTTGCTGCAATAATCTCTCAGTAACTGGATCACTGTCCTGTTTACTACTTCTATCTGGCCATCTGTTTGTGGATGAAAAGTTGTTCTTTTCTTCAGTTTGGTGTCCATCAATTCCCACAGACTAGACCAAAACTTCCCCACAAACCGGGTGTGTCGATCAGATACAATGGAAGTGGGTAATCCAAAATGAACCCATACATGTTCAAAGAAAAATTTTGTAGTCTGTTCAGTTGTAATCTGTTTACTACAAGGTATCATAATACTCATTTTGTTGAACCTATCCACAACAACATATAGATAATCATGACCTTTCCTAGATTTAAGCAATCCTCCAACAAAATCCATGGAAACACTTTCCCAAGGGTGAGAAGGAACTGGCAATGGAGTGTACAAGCCTAGCTTTCTATTGCTAAGCTTGCTTTTAGCACACATGGCACACCCTCTTACATATCTAGAAACTGTCTCATTCATTTTCGACCAATAGCAGAACCTTTGCAGCTGTGCAACTGTTTCACTTACCCCAAAGTGACCTAATATCAGAGAAGTGTGTGCTTCCCTAATTATCTTTATCCTCTCAATTTGTGGAATGTATAGTTTCCCATAATGATACAAGATTCGGTCCTTCATGTGATAGTCCAATTCTTCTACTCTTTTTCCTTGACTCAAAGTTGCATATACATCTTTAAAGTCCACATCCTGAGCATATTATTCAATGTAGCTTTCATGTAGCACTGAATTATGCTTAAGTAAGGTAGATGCATTTATAATGGGTCTAGATAACATGTCTACAACCTTGTTATGTATGCCCTTTTTATATCCGATGACTAAGTGAAACTATTGTAGAAAACCCATCCACCTATAATGTCTTGATTGCTGCAACTTAGTTTGGGAGTGTAGATATTGAAGTGGCTGATGATCAGTATGTATTACTGTCCCTTTACCCATTAAATAATGTTTCCACTTTTTCACACTCTGAACTAATGCATACAATTCTTTATCATATGTAGGAT
The DNA here is from genome assembly GCA_031772625.1 of Pinus tabuliformis. Taxonomy (NCBI): domain Eukaryota; kingdom Viridiplantae; phylum Streptophyta; class Pinopsida; order Pinales; family Pinaceae; genus Pinus; species Pinus tabuliformis. Next base: position 1,851,282,576 of record CM062816.1, read on the forward strand.
AATTAACTACTGTAGAATTAAAAGTCTCAGAAAGATAACATATGGGTTTACCATGTTGTGTCAACACTGCTCCCATGGCATAGTCACTGGCATCAGTTTGGATCTCAAATGGTCTTTGTAAATCTTGCATAGTCACTGGCATCAGTTTGGATCTCAAATGGTCTTTGTAAATCTGGTAGTGCTAGTACAAGTGTTGTACTAATTTTCTCTTTCAAGGTGTCGAAGGTTTTCTGATGTTTGCCTCCCCACTGAAACACCTTCTTCAATCCTATTATAGCATGTAAGGGAGATGCAATCGAGGAGAAGTTAGAAATGAACTTCCTCCAATACTGTGCTACTCCTAAGAAGCTTCTCACTTCTATAGCAGACCTGGGTTTAGGCCAGTTCACAATGACTGCCACTTTAGAGGGATCTATTTTCAATTCACCTCCCCCTACTATATGACCCAAGTAGTTTAGAGATGTTTTTCCAAATTCACATTTTGAAGTTTAACATAAAGTTTTTATCTTTTCAGAACATCTAATGTCTGCTTAACATGCTTTAAATGTTCTTCCCACGTTTTACTAAAAATTAGAATGTCATCCAGATAGACAATAACAAAATCATCAAGAAAAGGTCTGAGTACCTCATTCATTAATCTCATGAAAGTAGCAGGAGCATTAGTTAAGCCAAAAGGCATAACCAACCATTCATACAATCCCTACTTTTTTTTGAAAGCAGTGTTCCATGCATCTTGATCTGCAACTCTGACCTAATGGTATCCACTATGCAAATCCAACTTGGTGAAATAAATAGCTTCCTTCAATTGATCTAAAAGATCATCTATGTGAGGAAGGGGAAAACGATTTTTTATTGTTACCTTATTTAGTGCTCGGTAATCAATGCACATTCTCCACGAGCCATCTTTCTTTCTCACCAAAACGATTGGCGATCCACATGGTGATATGCTAGGCCTGATGAATCCTTTCTCGACCAACTCCTGCACTTGCTTCTTGATTTCAGCATTCTCTAAAGCAGACAACCTTTTATACCTGTGGCTGGTATAGTTGTTTCATCTCCCAAGTCTGACCCCAAATCTTTCTGAATAGCTGCAGTTGTCTTCTTCTTCTTGCCCTCGGACTTCTTAGATCTCAGCTCTGGATGAAAAATCCAACAATTCTCATCATCATGCCCATCCTTTTTACAGTGAGTGCATGAAGCTTTGGCTTTCTGTGCAGTGTTAGCCTTCCTTACTTTCCACTTATGCTTTCTTTTCTCCTTGCTCTTGCTTACAGTGGGTTGGGATGGTCCCCCAACTTCTGGACTTCCATTCTTTCCTCTAGCTTCTAGATGAGTAGCTTGTACAGATACCTCATCTATACTAGTGGGATTAAACATGAGGATGGTATGCCTCATGTAGCTGTGTAGACCACCAATGTACTTTAAAAGAATCTCTGGTGAGTCTAATGAGATACCCAACATCAATGCTCTCTTTCTGAATTCTTGAGTATACCCTTGCACACTTTTCCCTTTCAACTGCTGAAGAGTTTTCCAACTCATCATGGCTTGTTTCATGTAGGCCAATGGATAGAACTGCTTTTTGATTGCAGAAAAAAATTCACTCCAGATAGAGATGGTCTTACCATGTCTTTTCATATCAGCTTGGGTTCTGCCTTCCCACCAAACCAAGGCAGTGCCTCCTAAGTGTAGGCTTGCCAACTGAATCTTACTCTTCTTTGAGTTTATGTTATGTACCCTGCAATACACATCAACTTGTCTAATCCAATTGTCCAACTTTTCAGCATTTAGCTCTCCATCATATATAGGCAAATCAAATTTAACATCTAGCTTAATCAAAGATTCTTTCTTATTATGAACAAGGCTATTAGGAGGTGTGAGAAAGCTTTCCTCTTTCCCCTTTCCTTTGGATTGGTCATGGAAGTGAGACTCATCTTCTTCTTTATCTTGTTTAGAGCCTGATGCATCTTCCACCTCTTGCTTTCTAAAGTCTTTGTACATATCTTCTACCATAGACTTTATAGCTAGGAAACTCTCTATGAATTGAGGGTCTGGCCTATAGAACCTTCTTCTGACATTGTCTTTCAAGAATAGACTCTCCCAATTTCAGGATTAGTTTCCACCAACTCTCCTTCTCCTAATTTGAGCTTTGATCTTGTGAGCATTCACAGCCAAACCAACACAAGCTTGTTTAACCTTATAGCCTAAAGCTCTGATACCACTTGATCTGATATTCAGCCTATAAGTGACATCAGTTAAAGATTTATTAAACTAAGGTATTACATACTCATGTGCTGGTGTGTGTTCTATTTTATTGAAGCAACAGCGATTAGATTGCCAATACATAGACAATAAAATGGAAAGACAACAGAGAAATACAGTAAGCAACACAAAGACACAAAAAAATTTAATAAGGAGTTCACCCTATTCTCTAGGGCTACGTCTCCGGTCCAACTTTCAGTGGTGGCCTTGTTTTATTGTGTCTTTAAGTAGAGAAATTATAATACAGGGACTCAATGTGATTTCACCTAAAGCAGGTTTTGCTTGGCAAGGTGGTTCTTGGATTTCCCAAGCCATTGGAGTACACAGACTCTTCTTCTTCCTACCAACTCTGTGACCTTCTGGTCTACAGTAGAAAGAGCCAAATGTGATGCTCAGTCCAAATAGATTCCTCTATGGGATGGCTTGAATCTTCAAAAAATCAAGTGCTCGATGTTGCCTTTGGTCAGCTCGGCCCTCTGTCTCTTCTGCTTGGCTTTACTATTCTCTGTGTTCCGTCCTCCTCACGGGATTCTGGTTCCTTTCTCTATCTCTCTTCTTTGACTTTTTCCCCCTCTCAATCAACTGTCTCTGTTCATGGCAGAACCGGTTACACGAGGAAACCACGCTCAACTGTAACATGATGACAAGGTCGTTGAACTGCATGGCAACAGAGGTAAGAGATCTACCTACGTATGATGGGTTGAGCGAGGTGGATGAATTTCTGAACAAATTTGAAAAAGAAGTACCTAAACAACAGTGTTTCAATGCTTTAAAATGGGTACTGTGAGATACACCCGCAAAATGGTGGGGGACGCACCAAATAAGTTTTTAGGACTGGCGCGAATGCTGAAGGATGATGTGCATACAGTTTGGGAAGCCTCAGATGCAATTGAAAGTCAAGTATGATAGACGAACCGGCCTGCACACCCACCTATCTAGGCATATACAGGCATATGGCGCGAAATCTGCATAAATGCACACCAGCCTCGTGGTAGAAGACATAATCGATAATTAGGTGCCGGTAAGGCAATGGCGTGAACGACCCCTCCAATTGGGACCAAAAAGTATGGAAAGACCAAGTGCGCAGAAGAATATCCACGCAGAAGCTTTTAGAAAAGTACGCGAACCGCTGAACAAGGTCCACAATTTGAAGCAGACTAACTGGGACCTGCATGTACCAAAATTCTCTGGGCTTATAGGGCCGCGTGCAAAAACCTGATCACGTAGGCACTGCCAAGGCTGGAGTATGAAGCAACCACAGTAAGCCCTATAATACTTGGAGAACTTAGAATGCACATGATAGCACCGATAGATACGACGGTTCGCGGAACCTTGGAAGCAGAAATCCAACACGAAAATCTCAAACTCCAAGAACTTGAAGAAGAAAGGATACGAGGAAGAAAAGTGTTTTGGTGGATGCGGAAGTCAACAAGCTAGAGGATGAGATAAGGGAAGATTTTCTGGGAAAAAACTAGGGTGATAAAGCCAGATGCGTACGATCGCGATGATAGCTTTAAGGCCTATCGTCACGGATTGATCAGTCTAATGCCTTCGCTTAGATAGCACATTGCTAAGCGTATGACCAGGGTAGGGCGTTGCATATGGTAAAGTGCACGATGCCGACCATAACAATAAAAGGGGGGTATTTTCTAGGAAACATGATGGATGACAGGATGAAACTTTTCACGGGTGGTGCGACCACCTGACTAGCGGAAGGAAGAATAGTCTTAGTGCTCCAGGTAGTTGAAAGGGAGCACGGGACTATAAACTATTTTTCCCAGGAGCTGCGCGATGTTGAATCTACATGCAGAAGCAAAGAGTCACAAGGTCCACGACCACACATGGGGGGCTGCGCTGCTGTACGGGTTGACTAGAAAGTGACTATTGAAGTCACTATTCATGATGCCATGCTCGACTTGAGACCAAATGGAGGGGGTGGTAGGCATTTAAGACGTGATTTATGGGCAAGATTTGGGAAAATCTGCCGCCAAGGGAGCATTAATGAACCAGATTTGGGGGGAATGGTCAAATTTAAATTCAAAAAGTGCTATAAATTACAAATGGCTTCCCAGCAAATAACACTTGGTCATTTTCAAATTGAATTATTGAGTAGAGCCCTGATTGTTGTGTGCCGAGCATTGATTGAGCCATTGAGTTTGCAAGTGCTAGATTTTTGGACAGATACGATGGCAACAGTTGAAGATGTTATGGAGATAACAAAAATGACCACCAAGGAGGCCACACAGGCCTTGACTATGGGGGATGCTTTGGAAGGTACCGGGATTGTGGCAGAAATCCTAAAATCATTGCACATGCTAAGACCCAAGAAGGACAATCAAGTAATGGTTTCCATATGTGTGTCCCCACGGAACCCGCTGTGCACCAAGCTATCAATGGAGGAGAAGGGGAAAGCCATCACCATAGAGACCGATGAAGAAGAGGAAGACCTAGAGGACCTAATCATCACAGAAGACGAGGATGAAGGCATGGAGGAGGAAACTCAGCCTGTGCACCCCCCGACAAAGTTGCCTGCCTATGTCCCCCCGCGAAAAGGGAAGGCTAAAGTGCCCAAGGACCTGGATGAGACCAAGAGCTTACTCCAGACCCCGCTCCTCCCAGACAACATTATTTTTGAGGGCACGCACCTAGGACGGGTTCCAAGCTTAAAATTCAAAGATTGGGACCTCGCTGACCACAAGAAGTTCCCTCACCTTGAGACCAGGCACCTCATGAAGCCCAAGCAGAACACCACGGCAGGGGTTATAGAATTAGAGCCGCGAAAGTGGTTGGGGAAGTGGAAAAGGATGGACTACTGAACCTGTTGTAGGTGTCCAATTTTTATGATGCCCCAATAACCATTTTCATCATCAGGCAGTTGCTCTGCCTGGTGCATGATGGGTTTTGTGGCTAGAGGAGCCCATCCCCATCATATCAAACTTGATTCACCGCATCTCCCGGCTTCCATGCAAAGGATAGGACGCTGCGGACATCTCAGAGGGGAAGAGCAGTGACTTGGCCATCACGGAGGCCATGAAGAAAAAATACAAGTTGGTGAAGAAGAAAAGGGGCTACACCATATCCAACATCAGCGACAAAGCAGTGAAAGTGGAAACCCAAATACTAGCTGGTAAGGTTATGCGCAAGTGTCGCACAGACGAAGTACCCACGCCGATGGTCGCACTAGCTGAGCAGTGTGTGGAGGGGGTCTAGTTTAACTGGTCTGAGTTCCTCTGCAAGGAGTTTTTAGAGAATTGCCACGAAGCTCAGGAACAGGGAAAAATGTTCCATTATGCATGGCTTCTGCTGTCCATAGTGCTCGTGGCAGGGGAATTACTAGAGGATAGTCAATTCCCCATAATTGATAGGGACTTGCCAGAGGCCGCGAAGTATTCTTCGCTATGGGCCATAAAGGATGCCAACAAGATCTGCGACAGTAAAATATTGTCAGTGTTCATGGAGATGAACCTCAGAATGGAGATCAACCGCAAGACGTGGTTGTCGCCCACTGTCTACAACAGCCTGCAGATTTTTGTGGAATTCAAAGCAGACATCCACAACATTTACATCAAAGCACGCAAGGACCCGACCAAACAGTGGATAAAGCTACCCTTCGTAGCCACATACGACATCATTTTTAACGTACTGGAGGCATGGCCATCGGATTGACGTGCCCCAGACATCATGGAGATAGAGAAGTTGGCAGCATAAAGAAAGAAAGACGAGGCCAAGCTGCGCATCGCACAGTTCACTGAAAAGCGAAGGGACGAAGCAGCAACAGCAGAAGTGTGGGCGGCGTAGGACGCTACACAGACAACACTTGAGCAGGAACAGGCCACAGTAGTAGCAGTAGCAGCGCAGGAGGTAGCCACGAAGGTGCGCAAGGGCCAACCGTCACCTTCGCATGGGCAGGAAGCAAGGGAAGAAGAGGAAGGCGCGGACCCACAAACCACATCAACACAGTTAAAGCGCGAGCACCCAGCTGAGCGGGCAAGGTTGCGTAAAAAGATCAAGGCATCAAAGCTATCGATTGACCCGATCACCCTAACTGAGGGTGATCTGCATGACATCGGCGAGACAGTGTGCGATGTCACCTCCAAGGCCCTCAAGAATTTCATGTAGGAGAACCATGTTGGGTTGTGTTATATTCTTTACACGTAGTTAACAGGAGGTTTGAGGGGCATTAGTAACCCCATTTTATGGGGTCCGGGGCAACGCCCCGGAAAATTTTGGTTTTGGACCCTATGTTAGGTTAGGCAGACCCACCTATGGTTTTGTGCATGATTTTTGCACATGTTTTTTGGACGCTATGGTTTTTGGTCCATGGTATTGGACGCGATGGTTTTCAATCCATGGTATTGAATGATTCGGCATGTATAAATATGTATTGTAACATTGAAAGAAACATAATGAAAAAAATCAAGCTGGTAGTCCCGGTTTTGGGATCCAGGGGAAAATCTTTGTGTATATGTGTTTTATGTGTTCTGCTCTCGCACTATTTATTTTCTGTGTTTTAGAATTCGTATGCAGGTAATTTTTGTATGGCGTTAAAACCTACATTTGGTATTAGCGCAGATTTGGCTTCAAGGGGACGCCTTTGTTGCTGAGGGGTTTCGCTCAGGCTTGTGGTAGACCCTGTTCAGTAGGAGATCTACGAGATCGATTCTAGTGGTGAAAGAAGATGGCGCACAGTAGAAAGAGAGAGATCGAGAAATTTAATGGTCAGAGTTTTGAGTTTTGGAAACTCAAGATGGAGGATCTGTTGGTGGATAAAGATCAATGGATCGTGTTAGATTTGGGTACTAAACCAACGAGAGTGTCTGATGAAGAATGGAAGAAGTTGGATCGGAAGGAAAAGAGCACAATACGATTGTGTGTCTCAGATTCAGTACTACTAAATGTATCAGGGGAAGCTACAACAAAGGATTTGTGGGACAAGTTAGGGACTTTGTATCAGTCTAAGTCTCTGGTGAATAAACTGTTCCTACAGAAAAAGTTGTATAACCTGAGGATGAAAGATGGAGACTTGGTGACAGAGCATCTAAATGCATTTAATACTATGGTAAGTCAGTTAGCATCTGTTGATATTAAAATTTCAGGTGAAGATAAGTGCATCAGTTTTTTTTGTTCTCTACTAGATTCGTGGGATAGTCTGGTTATTGCAATAGGTAGCAATGCAACTGCCTTGCAGTTTGATGAAATAGTCTCAGCCTTGCTGACGGAGGATATGAGACGGAAAAATATGAAGAGCCAAAATTATGATGCCTTGTTTGTACGAGGACGGTCCTAGAACAGAAACAAAAGTAAGTTATCGAGTGGGAGATCTAAATCTAGAGGGAGATCTAAATCTCCAGGAAAACCTGTAAAGGTGGTGTGCTGGAAATGCAGAAAGGAAGGCCACTTCAAAAAGGGACTATAAATCTAAAGCTCCTAACAAAGGAAAGGTATCTGATGAGGCTCCTTCTGTAGAGGCGAAAACCACCTCAGATGAAGGTGGGGATGTGTACTTGGCTTCTTTAATTAACATGTAGATCATGAGGCATTGTTGATTGACTCAGGTGCATCCTTTCACTTCACTCCCCATAGAAAGTGGTTCTATGAGTATGACAAATATGATGGTGGTGATGTCTTCTTGGGGGATGACAGGAGGGCTAGAATCATTGGTCGTGGAAAAGAAAAGTTGAAGCTGCAAGGTGGAAGGGCTAGAACACTTCCGGGTGTTCTGCATATTCCTGCATTAGCCAGAAATCTGATTTCTGTTAGTAAGCTGGATGATGCAGGTGTAAAAATAGTGTTCGAGAAGGATACCTACAAGATGGTTCGGGGAGCACTGGTATTGATGCGGGGAGTTCAAATTGGAACTCTGTACAAGCTACAAGGTAGCATTGTTGTTGATGGGTGCAACAGTTCCGTGGTTCCTGAAAGTGGAACAGAAAATCTAGTGTTCTCTAGAGAAAAGACCATGTTGTGGCATCAAAGGCTTGGACATATTGGAGAGAAGGGCCTTTAAATACTTCATGGTAAAGGTATGGTAGAAAGTATGAGTAATATCTCTCTGGATTTTGATTTCTGTGAAAACTGTTTATACGGGAAGCAGAATCAGGTGAGTTTCCCCTTTGGTGGTAAGAGGGCGAAACATATATTAGAGCTTGTGCACAGTGATGTGTTTGGACCTGTGAAGGTTCCATCACTGGGTAACTCTGTGTACCATGTATCATTTATAGATGACTTCTCAAGGAATACATGGATATATTTCCTTAAGAAGAAATCTTAATTCTTTGATAGGGTTAAAGAATTTAAGGCTCTAGTGGAAAACTAGACAAAGAAGAAGATAAAAGTGCTGAGGACAGATAATGGTGGAGAGTTTTGCAGTAAGGAATTTGAAGAATTCTGCAAGAAGTGTGGTATAGCACGGCAGAAGACTACTCCATATACACCTCATCAAAATGGACCTGCAGAAAGAATGAACAAGACGTTGATGGAAAGGTCAAGAAGCATGCTCAGTGGTGCTGGGTTAGGACAGGAATTCTGGGCAGAGGCAGTGGATACTGCATGTTACCTGGTCAACATGTCACCTTCATCAACGTTAGAGGATAAGACTCCATAAGAGGTATGGACTGGTAAGAAACCCTCTCTTTCACATCTGAGGGTATTTGGATTTGATGCATATGTACATGTTCCAAAGGAGAAAAGAACAAAGATGGATAGTAAATCTAAAAAGTGCATCTTTATTGGGTATAAGGATGGTTTAAAGGGTTATAAGCTTTGGAACCCAGTAACAAGGAAGGTTATGTACAGCCGAGATGTGGTGTTCAGAGAGGTGAAAGATGTTATTAAACACAAATTCCAACCAAAGGAACCTGAGAAGATAGAGTTTGAGCTAAAGGAGGAAGAATCAGACTCTACAGTAGAGGAGGAATTAGAAGATGAAGAGCCACAAACTCCGGCTGTGAGAAGATCAGTTCGAGAAAGAAGGCAGCCAGAAAGGTATAGTCCATCTGCTTTCTATTCAAATTTTTCTTTCTCTGTTATTGATGATGATCCTAGAATTGTGAAGGAAGCAGTGGATTCAGAGGATGGGAAACTTTGGAAAGAGGCCATGGTTGATGAAATGGCATCTTTGCACAAAAATGAGGCTTGGGATCTGGTGGATTTGCCAGCTGGAGGGAAACCCATTGGCAGCAAATGAGTGTTCAATAAGAAGACAAATGTAGAAGGAAAAGTGGAGAAATACAAAGCTCGGTTGGTAGCAAAAGGTTATTCCCAGGTGTCGGGAATTGATTTTGGTGATATTTTTTCTCCTGTTGGCAAGTTAACTTCTATTAGATTACTTTTATCTATTGCTGCCGCTTTTGATTTTGAGGTAGAACAGATGGATGTGAAGACAACATTTCTTCATGGGGATCTGGAAGAGGAGATCTACACAAAGCAACCTGAAGGCTTTGCAGTGAAGGGTAGGAAAGAACTGGTATGTAAGTTAAATAAGTCTCTATATGGGTTAGAATAGTCACCAAGGATGTGGTATCAGAAATTATATACATTTATACGAGGACTTGGCTTCACCAGAAGCAAAGCAGACCACTGTGTGTATTTTAAATTAATTGGTGATCGTGTTGTTTATCTGGTCTTGTATGTGGATGATATGTTGTTGGTTGGAAATGACAAAGAAGTTGTTCAGGATTTGAAGACCCAATTGTCCTCCAAATTCGACATGAAAGATCTTGGTGCTGCAAACTATATTTTGGGCATGGAAATTAAAAGAGATCAGGCAAAGAGGAAGCTTTGGATAAACCAGAGAAAGAAGTATGTCGAGACAATATTGCAGAAGTTTAATATGCAGGATAGTAAACCGGTGAAGTTTCCTATTCCTGTAGGTGTGAGGTTATCTGCTGAACAGTGTCCCAAGACACAAGAAGAGGAAGAGGACATGTCATGTGTTCCATATGCAAGTGCAGTCGGTAGCCTGATGTACGCAATGGCCTATACTAGACTAGACATTGCACATGCAATGGGAATATTGAGCAGGTTTATGTCAAAACCAGGGAAGGAGCACTGGACAGAAATGAAGCGAGTTTTCAGGTATTTGCGTGGCACTAGTGATTATGGTTTGTGCTACCAAGGAAGACCAGGATTGGACAAAGTGTTAGATATTCATGGCTTTGTTGATGCAGATTGGACTGGAGATCTGGATCAGAGAAGATCTACAAGTGGGTATGTGTTTAACCTATTTGGAGGTGCAGTTAGTTGGATGACTAAGAAACAATCTGTAGTGGCACTGTCAACTACAGAGGCAAAATACATGGCAGCCACTCATGCAAGCAAGGAAGCAGTTTGTTTGCAGAGATTGTGTTCAAGTATGGGGTTAGTATAGGAAGCTATAAGGATCGACTGTGACAGCCAAAGTGAAATTTTCTTGAAAAAGAACCCCGCATATCATTCAAAGACAAAGCACATTGATGTTCAGTATCACTTTGTGAGGGATATGATAGAAGACAAAAAGGTGTTGCTGGTAAAGGTGGACACTTTGAAGAATACTGCAGTTGCATTGACAAAATCTGTGAGCTCTAAGAAGTTCTCTTGGTGTAGAGAGACAATGGGCATTTCAGGGATGGCAAAATGACTAAGATCTCTTGTGGCCCCCTATGGAAAGAAAACAACAAGTGGGAGAATGTTGAGTTTTGTTATATTATTTCCACGTAGTTAACAAGGGGTTAGAGGGGCACCTGTAACCCCACTTTATGGGGTCCGGGGCAGCGCCCCAGAAAATTTTGGTTTTGGACCCTATGTTAGGTTGGGTGGACCCACCTATGGTTTTGTGCATGATTTTTGCACATGTTTTTTGGACGCGATGGTTTTTGGTCCATGGTATTGGACGCGATGGTTTTCGGTCTATGGTATTGGATGCTTCGGCATGTATAAATATGTACTGTAACATTGAAAGAAACATAATGAAAAATATCAAGATGGCAGTCCCGGTTTTTGGATCGAGGGGAATATCTCTGTGTATATGTGTTTTATGTGTTCTGCTCTTGCATTATTTATTTTCTGTGTTTTAGAATTCGTATGCAGGTAATTTCTGTACGGGGTTAAAACCTACAAACCAGATTGTGCTGGGAGTCCTTAAAGTGCAGGTACAGGAGTTTCAAGTGCACCCTCCTCAGGTTGGTACCCTTTCAACCAGCCTCGCAGTCGACTCAATGGCAGCAGAATAGATGTTGCGCACATGCATGACGAATACCATATTGCTGCCAGAAGGGGCACTAGTGACAACAAATGAGGCCGACAGGCCTATGGTGTTGGGTCCCTATAATACTAGTGATTACCCCATTACTATTGTAGTTATACCCCCTATTTATATTGTTGTGCCCCTATTACCCCCATATTGTTATTTCTATGCCCCATAGAATCCCTCTATTGTTATTTTTGTGGCTTTATATTATTATTGTTAGGTCGGCTGGATTATATTGTGACTCCTTAGACTCCTATATATAGAAAGGAGGTTTTGTCATTTGTATCATCCAAGAATTGTTCATTTATGTAATGTAAAGGAGGTTGCCCCCTCGAAGAGGCTGAATTCTAAGGCGTGGATCTCTCTTTTCTATCTTTTTGTGAGCTGGTTTCATAACATTTGGTATCAGAGCTTTGGATTCTAGGGTTTCGCTGCTCCAAACAGGTCATCGTGGAATTTTCGCTATAACTTTTTTTCTGTGACGTTTCAGAAGTCGCAAAAAAAACCCATTTGAGAAGAAATCGCGCTGAACCTTGGGTCCGAATTTCAGAGCTTTTCGCGTGATATTTGCGGAGATATGATCTGAGGAAGTTGGTCTTTTTGCAGACTCCTGAATTACATTCAAAACAGGTGACCTGGGGAAAATCGTCATAACTTTCTCTCTGGGGATCGGATTGAAATTTCGTAAGAAGGTACAGAAAGAGGACGGACTGTAGTTTCTTTTATATATGTTTCAGATTCAAAGGTTGAAACAGTGACTCGTGGCACGTCGTACAAGTTCGCTCTACTGAACCAGTCTAAAAGCAAGTCACTGTGGGAGATTTCACATAACTCTTCCTTGGAGAATCCAATTTGGCTCAGACTTGTGGCATTGGAAAGAGGACGCAGAAGGCTACTACAGGTAGCAATTTCAGAATTGGATGATTTGAAATTACAGAGATACATCAGATTCAATATCAGGCTTCTATAAAGTGAAAAAAGGTGTGTAGTTTTTTTTTTTTTAATTTTTGTGTAAGCTTGGTTTAACGGAATTCAAAGGGCATAGTAAAGCATTATTATCGGTAACTGATGCCCCGAGGAAAGAAAATGCAAACACCTAGTAAGGAACCTGAAAGCTCTAGCATGACTCATGAAGAAGAGGAAGAAATGCTACATGATATATCAAAATTACAAGAACAAGTGCAACAAATGTCACGCTCACAAAAGCTAACAGAAGCTAAGATAAATGGCGTGGAATCTAAGATAAAGGGCATGGAAGCTAATATGGAGGATTCGATGGAAATTTGAAGATAGATTTGAAGACAGACATGGAAGAATTGAAGAAGTTGCTACAAGAAAGGGTCACTAATGGTGAAAAGGTAGTAAAGGAAACTCATGATGAGAACAAAAGAAATGTTAATCATGATTCCATAGACTCTAATGTTGGATCGAAGACTCACCATGTTCCAAAAATCGATATGAGGAAGTTTGATGGCAAGGATCCCGCCACATGGATATTACAGATGGAGCAATTCTTCGATCTCAATAATGTGCAAAACACACAAAAGGTACGTATGGCAACTTTATATTTGGAACCAAATCAGTTTGTATGGTATCAATGGCTTTGTTCTCGTAAACAATTTATCACTTGGGCAATTTTTACGGAAGAATTGATAGCACATTATGAGGATACAAAAAGCAACACTTTTTTTAGCCAATTGATAAGTCTCAAACAAAAGGGTTCAATAATGGAGCACATTGAGGAGTTCCAAAAATTGAACATAAGGGTAAAAGATATTCCAGAGGAGCATAGGATTGATGTGTTCATAGGGTCTTTAAAGGATAATATCCAACATGATGTGCGCCTTTGGGAACCTGATTCATTAGAGAAGGCATTCAGGTTAGCAAGAAAAATGGAAAGCAAAATTATGGCAACTAGGAAGCATACCATTCACAACTATAAAGACGGAAGTGTTGTTGCCCATAGTCTTCCACAACCTACAAGGTTGACACCACAACAATTGGAAGAAAAAAGAGCAAAAGGGCTTTGTTACAATTGTGATAGCAAATACACAAAAGGTCATAAGTGTGCTGAGAAGAAATTATTCTACATAGATTGTGAAGAGGAAGAAGAAAAGGAGCAAGAAAGGTCAAAAGAAGAGGATATATTCCAGGAACAAAGCCTAGATGAAGAACAAATAAATCCGACCATATCTTGTAATGCATTGGCGGGAATTACCACTCCTCAAACCATCAAGATAGAAGGACAAATCAAGAAGAAAAAGGTAATAGTGTTGATTGATTCAGGAAGCACCCACAATTTTATTCATTGTAGGGTAGCAAAAGAATTGAATTGCTTCCTATATCCAGCACCAGAGTGTCAAGTGATGATTGCAAATGGAGGAACAATAAATTGCTCTGGAAAGTGCCATAATATCAAGCTATCCATGGGAGAATATGTATTGACTAGCCCAATGCTTTCCATTCCAATGGGAGGTGCTGATGTTGTACTAGGAGTCCAATGGCTACAATCCTTGGGTACAATAGCTTTTAATTTTCAAGAACTTTTCATGAAATTTTCTGTGGAAGGAAAGGAAGTTGAATTAAGGGGTATTGCAGGGAAACCAGGAAAGATAATCAGCTCTAATGGCATGACAAAGCTTCTAAAAAAGGAGCAAAGAGGTGTAATTGCACAATTATGTTCGCTAGATGTTTCCACATTGGAATCATCTATTTCTCCAGATCTCCAAAAAGTCCTGGACAATCATTCCAAGGTATTTGAGACTCCCAAAGGTCTCCCACCTATGCGTGATCATGATCATGCTATTCATCTGATTCCAGGAAGTGTTCCTCCAAACATCAGGCCGTACAGATATCCCTATGTCCAAAAAAGTGAAATTGAACGTATGGTTGCAGAAATGCTAGAGGCTGGTATAATTCAACCGAGTCAAAGTTCTTTCTCAGCTCCAGTAGTATTGGTGCACAAGAAGGATGGATCATGGCGCATGTGTCCAGATTATAGGGAGCTCAACAAGCTCACTATTAAAGATAAGTTCCCCATTCCTGTCATTGATGAATTACTGGATGAATTGCATGGATCAATTTACTTCACCAAGTTGGATCTTCGTTCGGGATATCATCAAATCAGAATGAAGATTGAAGACATTCCGAAAACGGCATTTAGAACTCATGAGGGTCATTATGAATTTTTGGTCATGCCTTTTGGCCTTACCAATGCACCTTCAACATTTCAAGGTTTGATGAATTCAATTTTCAAACCATTCCTTAGAAAATTTGTGTTAGTATTTTTTGATGATATACTAATCTACAGCAAGTCTTGGAAGGATCATGTTGAACATGTTGACAGGGTGCTACAACTATTGGAGGAGAAACAATTATATGCAAAAAGATCCAAATGTTTCTTTGGAGTCCAGGAGGTGGAATATTTGGGTCATATTGTATCTCATGAAGGAGTTAAGGTAGACCCTAGCAAAATTAAAGCCATTAAGGAATGGAAAATCCCCACATCCATAAAGCATCTGCGAGGATTTCTTGGGTTGACAGGGTATTATCGCAAGTTTGTTAAGAATTATGGGAGAATAGCAGCACCTCTAACAACATTATTGAAGAAAGATTCATTTTCATGGACTCCGGAAGCAACAAAGGCCTTTGAACATCTTAAAGAGGCAATGTGCCAAGCACCGGTCTTAGCTACACCGGACTTCACAAAAACCTTTATTGTGGAATGTGATGCTTCAGGAAATGGAATTGGTGTTGTTCTAATGCAAGATGAAAGACCCATTGCTTTTGAAAGTCGTCCAATCAAGGGAAAGTTTTTAAGCAAAGCTATTTATGAGAAGGAAATGTTGGCAATACTCCATGCACTTAAGAAATGGCGACCCTACCTAATGGGAAGACACTTCAAGGTAAAAACGGATCATGATAGCCTTAAATACTTTTTAGAACAAAGATTATCCTCTGAAGAGCAACAAAAGTGGGTCACAAAGATGTTGGGTTATGACTTTGAAATCATCTACAAAAAAGGGAAGCAAAATGTGGTGGCAGATGCACTCTCAAGAAAGGATGAGGATGTGGAAGCATTGTTGTGTGCCATTTCTATTATCCAACCAGATTGGATAAACGAAGCAAGGGAGGAATGGAAGAATGACGAAGAAGTGTGGGCACTTATTCGAAAGCTACAACAAGATTCCAGTACTTCTGATACATTTAGCTGGCAAAATGATTCGTTATGGTACAAAGATCGCTTATACCTCTGTAAGAATTCCCAGCTAAAACAAAAGATTCTTATGGAATTGCACACTTCTCCCTTAGGAGGGCACTCAGGATTTTTAAAAACTTACCACAGGGTTAAGAAGGAATTTTTTTGGGATGGCCTTAAATCAGATATTCAAAAGTTTGTGGCGGAATGTTTGGTTTGCCAACAAAATAAAGTTGAAACAATTAAGACACCGGGTCTATTACAACCTTTATCCATTCCAAGCCAACGTTGGGAGGAGGTTTCAATGGATTTTATCACAGGTTTACCCAAGTCTGAGGGAAAGAGTGTCATCATGGTGGTAGTTGACAGACTTACCAAGTATGCACACTTTTGTGCATTATCACATCCATTTAAAGCCAGTACAGTTTCTACTGCATTTATGGAAACAGTTCAAAAGCTACATGGAAACCCAAAGATTATTGTAAGTGACAGAGATCCCATTTTCACTGGAAATTTTTGGACAGAATTATTTTCTTGTCTTGGTACTCAGTTAGCTCATAGCTCATCTTATCATCCTCAATCTGATGGGCAAACTGAGATAGTAAACAAATGTTTGGAAGGATATCTTCGTTGCTTTGTATCTGATAAACAGACACAATGGGTCAAATGGTTGCCTCTGGCTGAATGGTGGTATAACACTTCCTTCCATACAGCAACAAAAATGACCCCATTTATGGCACTTTATGGGTATCAACCACCATCCATCACATCATATTTAAGAGAAAATTCTAAGGTTCAGGCAGTGGAACATCACATCGAACATCAACAACAAGTCCTCCAACTCTTAAAGGATAACCTCGTGTTGGCACAAAATAGAATGAAACAACAGGCAGATCAACATCGCAGTGAAAGAAGTTTTGATGTAGGTGATTGGGTATTCCTACGGCTACAACCATATAAGCAAATGTCCCTAAAGCAAGCTAAGAAGGATAATAAATTATCACCAAAGTATTATGGTCCGTACAAGGTGTTGCAAAAGATTGGTACTATGGCATACAAATTGGAGCTTCCTGCAGCTTCTCGATTGCACCCAGTTTTCCATGTTTCATGTTTAAAGAAGGTTATAGGTGACAAGCTCCCAATTCAAACAATATTGCCAGAACTTGACGAGGAAGGAAAAATTATATTGGAACCGGAAGCAGTCACAGAAACAAGAACTCGACAGCTACGAAATCGATCAATTTCAGAGTATCTTATCAAGTGGAAGAACTTATCCGCTGAAGATTCCACATGGGAGGATGAGAATTTTATGCAGAAGTATCCAGAACTGCTCAAGCGTTGAGGACAACACTTTTTTGAAGGAGAGGGGCATGTTGGGTCCCTATAATACTAGTGATTACCCCATTACTATTGTAGTTATACCCCCTATTTATATTGTTGTGCCCCTATTACCCCCATATTGTTATTTCTGTGCCCCATAGAATCCCTCTATTGTTATTTTTGTGGCTTTATATTACTATTGTTAGGTCGTCTGGATTATATTGTGACTCCTTAGACTCCTATATATAGAAAGGAGGTTTTGTCATTTGTATCATCCAAGAATTGTTCATTTATGTAATGTAAAGGAGGTGCCCCCTCGAAGAGGCTGAATTCTAAGGCGTGGATCTCTCTTTTCTATCTTTTTGTGAGCTGGTTTCATAACATATGGTTAGCACACTAAAGGGTCTACATAGCTACACTCCCACGAGAGACCTTATATGTTTTACAAGATGGGATAACGACTGAGTTGCGAGCTAGGGAGAGCGGTACACTACAAGTCCTCAGCGAACAGAAAATCAATATGAAACAATTGAGCTTACAACGCAATGAAGTGGTGTCACAAAATCAACAGCTAGTATAGGTAATAGACGACACTTGCCAAAGCATCTTGGAGCTAGCCATCCCAGTAGACATGCCAGCAGAGGCACGGATCCACAGGTTAACAGCAAGGGTACGTGAGGAAAGGGAAGAGATGACAAAGGTTCAGCTAGAGCTAAACCCTCAGATCGTCGAGTTGTGGTTAAAGGTGCAGCTGTCCACACCCCAGAAGTCAAAGAATAGCGTGCTAGCGCTATCACAACAAGACTGGAGGAAATTGGCAATGTAGTGCGAGACTGCACCAACATGTTGGAAGAATCATTTGAGGTTCTCACAAATCTGTGGGAGGACCCCAACATCCAGCTCTTAGAGACAGAGACGCGAGAACTCCAATAGCAGTATGACAACGTCAAAGCAACTATGCAGATGGTGGCCCTCACTCAGAGGCTCGCTTGGATGAAACATGCTAAAGCGCTGAAAGAATAGGTGGACGTGGCATGACACAAGGAAGCAGTCCTGAAGGTGTGCGTTCAGCCTTGGATTGACGAGGCCTTCACCATCACAGAAGAAATTGAAGGCAAGCTCGCCTAAATGTAGGGGATGCACGCACTGATGCAGAGAAGCGCTTTTGACACAGAGTTCTCGGAACAACGTATGCAACAGATCCAACAAGCAGTAGCTCAATGTGCTACTAACCTTTTCGTAGCTCGAGAGTAGTTGGAGGGACTCCGCGCAAAGATCTCCACACCAATAGAGTGACTCGAGGGCAAGTCACAATGTTTTTGTTGGGGGCCTGTTGGGCACAAAATCCCCGCAAGGCATGCTTTGGGGCTTAAATCCCAAGTTTGACCGAATCTTGTTGTAAAAGCTCTGTGAATTATGGGCGCGGGGTGAAAAAGTATAATAGAGTCATAGGGTTGTCCACTCTAGTTTTTGTAATGTAATGTCAGATGGATAGACCTACCCATGGTCTGCAAACCATGGGATTGTATAAATAAAGCAAGGATCTAAGCATAGCGGAAAAAAAAGAAACTTATAGAAGAATGAGAAGTCTAAGTGATTGAGTCGAGGTGTAAAGTGTATTTGTGGGTCATAGAGTAGGAGAAGGCTCTGCAGCTGTGTGCGCAGAGGCCTAGTAGTCTGTAGCTGAGTGCGCGGACCCCTGCAACTAAGTGTGTAGGGCAGGTCAAGTCTGTAACCGTTGGAAGAATCAATAAAGAGACACTTGCTATAATTTTGTGTATCTTTTCCCAGTTTAATGCATGATTGATATAATTTGCAAGTATACTGTTTATTTACTGTGTGAACCTATATGATTGTTTTGTATTGTTAAGTATAACATAAGACAATTAAGTAGGTGAAGGGGCTTAATTAATACTGGAAGATGATATGATATTCAGCCTATGAGTGACATCAGTTAAATATTTATTAAACTAAGGTATTACAGACTCATGTGCTAGTGTGTGTTCTGTGTTATTGAAGCAACGGATCGATCAGATTGCCAATACACAAACAATAAAATGGAAAGACAACAGAGAAATACAGTAAGCAACACAAAGACACAAACAATTTTAATAAGGATTTCACCCTATTCTCCAGGCCTACGTCTTTGGTCCAGCTTTCAATGGTGGCCTTGTTTTATTGTGTCTTTAAGCAGAGAAATTACAATACAGGGACTCAATGTGAGTTCACCTGAAGCAGGTTTTGCTTGGCAGGGTGGTTCTTGGATTTCCTAAGCCACTGGAGTACACAAACTCTTCTTCTTCCTACCAGCTCTGTGACCTTCTGGTCTACAGTGGAAAGAGCCAAATGTGATGCTCAATCCGGATATATTCCTCTATGGGATGGCTTGAATCTTCAAGATCTCTGGTGCTCGATGCTACCTTTGGTCAGCTCGAACCTCTATCTCTTCTGCTTGGCTTTACTGTTCTCTGTGTTTCGTCCTCCTCACGGGATTCTAGTTCCTTTCTCTGTCTCTCTTCTTCGACCTTTCCCCCTCTCATTCGACTGTCTCTGTTCATGGCTTTAGCCATTTGATCCCTATTCCTATTTGATTCCTCTTCTGCCTCTATCGATTCACCTTCTACAGCTGCACTTGGAGTTCTCTGTTCAGCGTCATCATCGATGATCAGGGAGTGGCCACTTGTCTTCCTCTAAATAGCACCAGCATGCTTCGTCGGTTCATTTCTTTAGTTACATCATGGATGCGTTCTTCCTCCAATGTGGTGGTCAAACAAATTCCAAATCCCTTTAAAATGTGGCTTAATTCCCTGTCTATTCCTCTTCTTCCCATCAGGCGCGATCTCAGCCATCTGATCTGAGCCTTCCAGATCCGACACCATACACATGTTTCGCGCGATTGACTTGTTCAACTGATGGAGCGCGATCAATGATGATTTTCTCTCACCTTCACTTGCCAGCGTCGATCAATGTATGGAATCGCTCCACTCTCGTCCAAAACCTCTTACCGTTTAAGGGCGCCCCGATCAAAACCGCTAGTTTCCAGAGCGCAGGTCCCGCCTTGTACAATTAGCGCTTTTTCCCTTTTCCTCCCGTGGTCCTCCGGTTCCCCCACGCGACCGAGTGCTCGGGCTTTCCCAT
Source organism: Pinus tabuliformis (assembly GCA_031772625.1). NCBI lineage: Eukaryota > Viridiplantae > Streptophyta > Pinopsida > Pinales > Pinaceae > Pinus > Pinus tabuliformis. The sequence goes on from CM062816.1 coordinate 1,851,302,717, forward strand.
TATGGCCATGTTCACCCAACGATGCACGATTAGTACCTAGCGCTAATTGCGCATCAAAAATCACCTCCGTTCCCCGATCCAGGGCTCCCAGGGGTTAATTCGGCCTCCTGCGTAGTCTCCATGGGCCTCGGTCAGCACGCTTTGACCGAGGTCCTCGTCGTTCCATGTTGGATGCCATTGCCACTAGTTTAGGGTGTTTTTTATCGTTGTTTTGGATTTCTTTAGAGATTTGTTCGACCTGATACAGTCATGGTTCTTTGACAGTCTTCTATGGATCTAATTCGGATCATGACCTCCCCACCGAAAAAGATTTTGGACCACCAAAAGTTGGTTTTCAAGCATCGAATAAGTGAGGGTACTATTCTCTCACCTGTCCAATCTCAATCCACTTTGCACTGCTTGGCTTCGAACCTTTGAGCCCAATCCTGAGGTACTCAACATCTCCCCTGCGCATCATCCTCACCTTCTTGTCCAATACTGTGTCTTCATTCAACTCGTTAAGATATTCAGGTAGTAGGTCATCAATAGAAGGCAATTGACTTTGCTCTTCAGGGTCCTCAATCATTGAAAGTTCAAACAATCTCAAGCAATCTACATTTACGACTGAGTAGATGTGCATGTAAGCTGGTAGATCAAGGTGAAAAGCATTTTCACCAATCTTCTCAAGTATCCTGAAAGGTCCATACCTGATAGGCTTTAGCTTTTTACCTTCACCTTGCATCCTGTCCTTGCTAATATACAGCCAGACTTGGTCTCCAACTTGAAAACTATGCTCCATCTGATGCTTATCATGCCTAGCCTTGTACTTGGCCTGGCTCTTTTCTAGTTGTTCCTGTACTGCCTGGTGGATCTCCCAGATCTGTTTAATGAACCTAGTTGCCTTGTCCACATCATTGTTTCAATCAACCATGGTATCTTTACCAAAGACAAAATCCAAAGGAGACCTTGGTATGAAACCAAAACAAGTCTCAAAAGGAGATCTTTGTGTAAAAGAGTGTTTGGCTCTATTGTAAGCATGCTGCACATAACACAAGTGTTCATCTCAAAGCTTAGGATGTTTGCTGCAATAACCTCTCAATAATTGGATCACTGTCCTATTTACTACTTCTATCTAGCCATCTATTTGTGGATGAAAAGTTGTGCTTTTCTTCAGTTTGGTGTCCATCAGTTCCCACAGACTAGACCAAAACTTCCCCACAAACCGGGTGTCTCGATCAAATACAATGGAAGTGGGTAATCCAAAATGAACCCATACATGTTCAAAGAACAATTTTGCAGTCTGTTCAACTGTAATTTGTTTACTACAAGGTATCAAAATACTCATTTTGTTGAATCTATCCACAACAACATATAGACGATCATGACCTTTCCTAGATTTAGGCAGTCCTCCAACAAAATCCATGGAAACACTTCCCCAAGGGTGAGAGGGAACTGGAAATGGAGTGTACAAGCCTAGTTTTCTATTGTTGGGCTTGCTTTTAGCACACATGGCACACCCTCTTACATATCTAGAAATTGTCTCATTCATTTTCGACCAATAGCAGAACCTTTGCAACTGTGCAACTGTTTTACTTACCCCAAAGTGACCTAATATCAGAGAAGTGTGTGCTTCCCTAATTATCTTTATCCTCTCAATTTGTGAAATGTAGAGTTTCCCATAATGATACAAGAGTCAGTCCTTCATGTGATAGTCCAATTCTTCTACTCTTTTTCCTTGACTCAAAGTTGCATATACATATTTAAAGTCCATATCTTGAGCATATTGTTCAATGTAGCTTTCATGTAGCACTGAATTATGCTTAAGTAAGGTAGATGCATTTATAATGGGTCTAGATAACATGTCTGCAACCTTGTTATGTATACCCTTTTTATATCTGATGACTAAGTGAAACTATTGTAGAAAACCCATCCACCTGTAATGTCTTGATTGCTGCAACTTAGCTTGGGAGTGTAGATATTGAAGTGGCTGATGATCATTATGTATTATTGTCTCTTTACCCATTAAATAATGTTTCCACTTTTTCACACTCTGAACTAATGCATACATTTCTTTATCATATGTAGGATAGTTAACTACTGCAGGATTACAAGTCTTAGAATGATAACATATGGGTTTATCGTGTTGTGTCAACACTGCTCCCATGGCATAGTCACTGGCATCAGTTTGGATCTCAAATGGTATTGTAAATCTAGTAGTGTTAGTACAGGTGTTGTACTAATTTTCTCTTTCAAGGTGTCGAAGGCTTTCTGATGTTTGCCTCCCCACTGAAACACCTTATTCAATCCTATTAAAGCATGTAAGGGATATGCAATTGAGGAGAAGTTAGAAATGAACTTCCTCCAATACTGTGCTACTCCTAAGAAGCTTCTCACTTCTATAGCAGACCTAGGTTTAGGCCAGTTCACAATGACTACCACTTTAGAGGGATCTATTTTCAATTCACCTCCCCCTACTATATGACCCAAGTAGTTTAGAGATGTTTTTCCAAATTCACATTTTGAGAGTTTAACATAAAGTTTTTCTCTTTTCAAAACATCTAATGTCTGCTTAACATGCTTTAAATGTTCTTCCCATGTTTTACTAAAAATTAGAATGTCATCCAGATAGACAATAACAAAATCATCAAGAAAAGGTCTAAGTACCTCATTCATTAATCTCATGAAAGTAGCAGGAGCATTAGTTAAGCCAAAAGGCATAACCAGCCATTCATACAATCCCTACTTTGTTTTGAAAGTAGTCTTCCATGCATCTTGTTGTGCAACTCTGACCTGATGGTATCCACTGTGCAAATCCAGCTTGGTGAAATAAACAGCTTCCTTCAATTGATCTAAAAGATCATCTATGTAAGGAAGGGGATAACAATTTTTTATTGTTATCTTATTTAGTGCTCGGTAATCAATGCACATTCTCCACGAACTATCTTTCTTTCTAACCAAAACGTTTGGCGATCCACATGGTGATTTTCTAGTCCTAATGAACCCTTTCTCGAGCAACTCTTTCTTGATTTCAGCATTCTCTAAAGCAGACAACCTTTTATACCTGTGGCCGGTATAGTTGTTTCATCTCCCAAGTCTGACCCCAAATATTTCTGAATAGCTGCAGTTGTCTTCTTCTTCGTGCCCTCGGACTTCTTAGATCTCAGCTCTGGATGTAGAATCCAACATTGCTCATCATCATGCCCATCCTTTTTATAGTGAGTGCATGAAGCTTTGGCTTTCTGTGCAGTGTTAGCCTTCCTTGCTTTCCACTTCTGCTTTCTTTTCTCCTTGCTCTTGCTTATAGTGGGTTGGGATGGTCCCCCAACTTCTGGACTTCCATTCTTTCCTCTAGCTTCTAGATGAGTAGCTTGTACAGATACCTCATCTATACTAGTGGGATTAAACATGAGAATGGTATGCCTCATGTAGCTGTGTAGACCACCAATGTACTTCAAAAGACTCTCTGGTGAGTCTAATGAGATACCCAACATCATTGCTCTCTTTCTAAATTCTTGAGTATACCCTTGCACACTTTTCCCTTTCAACTGCCGAAGAGTTTGTCAACTCATCATGGCTTGTTTCATGTAGGCCAATGGATAGAACTGCTTTTTGATTGCAGAAACAAGGTCACTCTAGATAGAGATGGTCTTACCATGTCTTTTCATATCAGCTTGGGTTCTGCCTTCCCACCAAACCAAGGCAATGCCTCCTAGGCATAGGCTTGCCAACTGAATCTTACTCTTGTCTAAGTTTATGTTCTATACGCTACAATACACATCAATTTGTCTAATCCAATTGTCCAACTTTTATAGGATAATCAAATTTAACATCTAGCTTAATCAAAGATGCTTTCTTATTATGCAAAAGGCTATAAGGAGGTGTGAGAAAGCTTTCCTCTTTCCCCTTTCCTTTGGAGTGGTCATGGAAGTGAGACTCATCTTCTTCTTTATCTTGTTTAGAGCCTGATGCATCTTCCACCTTTTGCTTTCTAAAGTCTCTGTACATTTCTTCTACCATAGACTTTATAGCTAGGAAACTCTCTATGAATTGAGGTTCTGGCCCTATAGAACCTTCTTCTGACATTGTCTTTCGAGAATAGACTCCCCCAATTTCAGGATTAGTTTCCACCAACTCTCCTTCTCCTAATTTGAGCTTTGATCTTGTGAGCATTCACAGCCAAACCAACACAAGCTTGTCTAACCTTATAGCCTAAAGCTCTGATACCACTTGATCTGATATTCAGCCTATGAGTGACATCAATTAAAGATTTATTAAACTAAGGTATTACATACTCATGTGCTGGTGTGTGTTCTGTGTTATTGAAGCAACGGATCGATTAGATTGCCAATACACAGACAATAAAATGGAAAGACAACAGAGAAATACAGTAAGCAACACAAAGACACAAACAATTTTAATAAGGAGTTCACCCTATTCTCTAGGGCTACGTCTCCGGTCCAGCTTTCAGTGGTGGCCTTGTTTTATTGTGTCTTTAAGCAGAGAAATTACAATACAGGGACTCAAAGTGATTTCACCTGAAGCAGGTTTTGCTTGGCAAGGTGGTTCTTGGATTTCCCAAGCCACTAGAGTACACAGACTCTTCTTCTTCCTACCAACTCTGTGACCTTCTGGTCTACAGTAGAAAGAGCCAAATGCGATGCTCAGTCCGAACAGGTTCCTATATTGGATGGCTTGAATCTTCAAGCAATCAAGTGCTCGATCCTGCCTTTGGTCAGCTCGGCCCTCTGTCTCTTCTACTTGGCTTTACTGTTCTCTGTGTTCTGTCCTCCTCACGGGATTCTAGTTCCTTTCTCTATCTCTCTTCTTTGACTTTTTCCCCCTCTCATTTGACTGTCTCTATTCATGGCTTTAGCCACTCGATCCCTATGCTTGTTCGTTTCCTCTTTCGCCTCTGTCGATTCACCTTCTACAATTGTGCTTGGAGTTCTCTATTCAGCATCATCATGGATGCTCAGGGAGTGGCCACTTGTCTTCCTCTAAATGGCGCCATCATGCTTAGTCGGTTCATTTCTTCAGTTACGTCGTGGATGCGTTTTTCCTCCACTGTGGCGGTCAAAAGGATTCCAAATCCCTTTAAAACGTGGCTTAATTCCTTGTCGACTCCGCTTCTTCCCATCGGGCGTGAACTCAGCCGTCCAATCTGGGCCCTCTAGATCCAACGCCATACGCACGATTCACACGGTTGACTTGCTCAACTGATAGCACGCGATCAACGGTGGTTTTCTCTCACCTCCGCTTGCCACACATCGATCGATGTATGGAATCGCTCTGCTCTCGTCCAAAACCTCTTACCGTTTAAGGGCGTCGCGATCAAAACTGTTGGTTTCCACAGTGCGGGTCCTGCCTTGTACGATTAGAACTTTTTCCCTTTTCCATCCACGGTCCTCTGGTTCTACGATGCGATCGAGTGCTCGAGCTTTCCCATTATGGCCCTGTTCGCCCAGCGATGCGCGATTAGTGGCGCTTCAAAAATCACCTCCATTTCCCGATCTGGGGCTCCCAGAGGCTAATTCAGCCTCCCGCGCAGTCTCCATGGGCCTAGGTTAGTGCACTTTGACCAAGGTCCTCATCATTCCACGTTGGATGCCATTTCCACTGGTTCAGGGTGTTTTAGATTGTTGTTTTGGATTTCTTTAGAGATTTGTTCGACCTGATACAGTCGTGGTTCTTTGACAGTCTTCTATGGATCCAATTTGGATCAGAAGATAAATAACATCTCAGGTAATAGTGCAGAGCGCATCACAACCCTTGGTTAGGGCCATGTGAAGGCAGGGTATCAGGGCGCAAAGAACAAAAGGTGCGTGAAGCCACCTGCGCATAGGAACAAAGGACCAGTCGAACCTCTTAGACATCTCAAGGGTGTGGAAACCTGGTTCTAGCACCCTCCCATACTACTTCAGGTGAGACCTCAGTCCGCGCTCCACAGACTATTGCCGAAAGGGACAGTAGTACAAGGATTTGCTTGGCTAATTAACTTTGAACCTGGGTCAGGCCCCAACAAGCCAACAGTTCAACTAGTCAAATTGAATGGAGAACCCTTCCCAGGGAAGGTGAATGGCAGTTGATTGAAGCCATACACTAGTGATCCAGCTAGGTGACTATATGAGGGAAGCCCAGTCTTAGTGCTCTAGGCAGCTGAAAGGAAGCGCAGGGCTATAAACTACACTGCCCGAGTCAAAGAGCTGCGCGAGTGGGGAACTGTGCGGAACAAAGAAATATCACATAGCCCGCAGAAGCACATAGGGAGTTGTGCTACCTGTTGAGCCTCGAACCTGCACCTTCCTATACACCCTCTCAGCCTTCTTTTTCCACTCATTTCATCCACCTAGTCGATTAAATCATTGTATTTTAGTTTAAAAAAGAGCTTTTGACATGGTTTTCTAACTACGCTGATGACTGTTGTTTGGTTTAGAATTTTGTTCAGACAGCTGCGGAAGCTTCTCAGTTTCCGCAGCCAACACAGGTTTCCGCAGCCGACCCAGGTTTCTGCAGCTGACACAGGATTCCGCAGCCGTTTTGTCAAACACCATGCTACAGGTGTCCTCTGAAGGAACGAGCCACATGGGCAAGTTCCAGGAGTCAAGGACATGGAACGTGTCCCTCCAGATCATCCAGCATGACCATAAAAGCCCGCGGTCAAACAAGGGGCAAAGGATAGTGTTATAGACATTTTTGTGCCTTACAGCATTGAGCATGAAATGTCCATAATCCAAGGGATCCAAAGTCCCTAAAAGAGTTGTTCCTACCCCTAAAGGAACAAGGTCAACCAATGACAGCTTCTCCCAGAAGTTCTCCACCAAAAACTTCTCCACCAAAAACTACTCAGAAACAGTCAATTCAAGATCAATTCAGAAGCTCTTCTAGCTGCCTGCGTTGCAATGCACCCTAGTACACTAGCTAGGTGCGTTGCAACGCACCTAAATGCACTACCAGGGTGCGCTGAGCGGGAAATGACAAATGGCAAGCTCATTCAACGAGGTGGAAAGACCATGGAAGCTTCCAGAATCTTCTCCAATGACACTTGTCTCAATGAATTCGACTAGTGATGAGTAAGAGGCTCTCAACCTCCAAGTGGAAGCAAGAACTGACAGAGAGAAGCCACAAGTCAAAACATAAGCTGACTCATCCTCTCTGCTTACATCTATATATGGATCCCTCATCCAAGAGATCCAGAGGCTGGAATTTTGTACTTTGCAGAGAATTGATGTTGGTTTGAGATTGAGATTAGTACATTGGGTGATTTATGCTTTGTTGGAGGAGAGGAAGGGATTCCTTTGCTGGGAGGTAGATGCTGGATCGGGACTCACTTGGTTGTATCTCCTCTTCGACTTTCTTATCATATCAATAAAACTATTTGAGTTTCTCCTATATGCTTGGATATCAATGATGCTTTGTTATATTTGCATATTTAGTTTATATCTGATCCTAAACTAGTTATGAATGTAAATCTATGTCTTTTGTGTAGTTTTCCTCTCTTGTGATCTTGCAGGAACTTGGTGTAGCTGGACCAGTGAAGGATCAGGCAGCGGGAAGCAAACAAAGGAGAGAGTGATTGGATCGACAAACTAGCGGAAGACACCGGTTAGTTACATCCTTCTTCTCCATTTACATTTCATAAAGAAGAATACGAAAATAGTTTTTCCTTGTTTGTTGCTAAGGCACTATCACACCTTAGAGTGGGATAGGGGCATTCCGAATGGATACTTTTCCCAACAACAAATTGGCGACTCCGAGAATATATAACGCTCTTTTTCGCGAGTTCAGAGATGTCTTTGCTTGGTCATATGATGAAATGCCAGGCATTGACTCGAGTATCGTTGAACACGAAATTAAGATGTATCCGGATGTCAAACCGGTAAGACAACGGCTCAGGCAGGTGCACCCCAAGAAAGCCGCTGCCATTAAGGCAGAAGTTGAAAAACTTCTCCATGCTGGTTTCATCTACCCGGTTCCTCTAACCGATTGGGTATCGAATATTGTCCCTGTTATGAAGAAACAAGGGACAATTAGAGTGTGTGTTGATTATAGGGATGTAAACCAAGCTTGTCCAAAAGACAACTACCCTACACAATTCATCGACCAGATAATTGATGAATGCGCCGGATGTGAAATCTTTTCATTCATGGATGGATTTTCCGGGTATAATCAAATAAATATCCGCCCACAGGACCAGTCAAAGAATGCATTTATTTGTCCGTGGGGCACATTCGCATATCGAAAATTACCCTTTGGTTTAAAGAACGCAGGGGCGACGTTTCAGAGGGCAATGAATTATGCCTTCCATGACATCAAGAACATCGTTCAACCATACCTCGACGACCTTCCGGCTCATTCGCGAAAGCGAAATGATCATCCGCAGCATTTAAGAGCAATATTTCTACGTTGCCGACACTACAAGATACGACTCAATCCGCACAAATGTGTATTTTGCATCAGTTCTGGTCGTTTACTTGGCTTTGTAGTCTCCAAGGATGGGATTCGTCTCGACCCTTGCAAGGTCCAGGCAATCATCAATTTGCCTCCACCTTCGAATTTGCTTCAGATTCAGAAACTCCAAGGGAAAGCAAACTTTCTGAGGAGGTTCATTCCAAATTATGCCGAACTTGCTAAAGGTTATACACGTCTTTGAAAAAGGAGGTACCCTTCGTCTGGGATCAAGTTGTGCAAGCTTCCTTTGATGCTTTAAAGGATTCCTTAATAAAAGCATCATTAATGTACGCACCCGATTATCAAAGAGACTTTAACCTGTATCTGGCTGCAGCAGATACAACCATCGCAATGGTTTTAGTTCAAGAAGTCGATGGAATTGAACACCCTATATATTATTTAAGTAGAAACTTAAATGATACAGAAAGCAAATATTCTTATGTTGAAAAACTAGCACTTGCAGCTATTCAAGCGATACAAAGGTTTCGACACTATGTCCTCTTTCGGAAAACTACCATTCTGTCAGATTGCAACCCCATGACTTATATATTGTCGCGACAGTTGCTGGGGGGAAATATTCAAAATGGATAGCAATCCTTCAAGAGTTTGATCTGGAATTTGTAAAATCCAAATCAAAGAAAGCTCTAGTTTTGGCAGAATTATTGTGCGATCTCCCATCGTCGTCCAACGATGAAACATCTGAAGAATCAATCGTGGACGAGAATTTATTTCTGATATCTACAAGCAATGAGTGGTATGGAGATATAATAATTTATCTCCAGACCCAAAAGTTTAGGCCTAACACCTCTCACTCTAAACAAAAACGTATACGATACCAAGCAAAAGACTACATGATCGTCGGTGATACGCTTTACCGTCGTGGTATCGATACAGTTCTGAGAAGGTGCCTCACCAATGAGGAGGCCGAAAAAGCCCTGAATGAGTGTCATTCAGGTGCGTGTGGGGGGCACCAATCTGGATATGCTACAGCACAAAAAATCTTACGAGCAGGATACTTCTGGCCAACCATGTTCAAAGATTGCATAACCGCAGTCAGAAGTTGCCATGCTTGTCAAATTTTTGATAGCAAAACCAGAAGACCACCCGCACCTTTACAGCCGATAGTTGTTGTTGGGCCTTTCGCCAAATGGGGCATCGATTTCATGACATGTAACCCCACCTCGACCGGGGGGCATGGGTATATTATAGTCGTCGTTGACTATTTTACCAAATGGGCCGAGGCGATGCCTACATTAGATAACACTGGTGAAACAGCTGCCCTTTTCTTTTTCAATCATGTAGTCACCAGATTCGGCGTACCACAGGCTATAGTTACGGATCATGGATCGCATTTTCGCAATCACATGATGCTCGAATTAGCTGCCAAACTAGGATTGTCTAAGCCAACGGACAAGTTGAAGCGATCAACAAAGTCCTGAAGCATATGTTGCAAAGGATGATCGGAGTTCACAAAAGAAGATGGCACCTAATCCTGTACTCAGCCTTGTGGGCTTACTGAACATCGGTAAGGAATGCGACCGGGTTCACACCCTTCCAACTGGTATATGGCCTGGAAGCAGTCTTACTAGTCCAGTGTGAAATCTCGTCTCTTAAACTCGCAATCGATCTCCTCCCCGGAACTTCAGAAGAAGAGGCCCGTTTCTTGGAATTAATCCAATTGGATGAAACCCGTCGTGATGCCGCTTTGGCTAACGAAGTCCATAAGAAACGAGTCAAGGCGCAGTTCGACAAAAATGTCAAACCCCGTGTCTTCTCAGAAGGTGACTTGGTCTTTCTTTACGACCAAGAATCCGATAAATTGGGAGCAGGTAAATTCAATTCTTTATGGATGGGCCCCTACATTGTTAAACGAGTGTTAGCAAAAGGAGCCTATGAGTTAATGGATTATGACGGAATTCCACTGGCGCAACCTCGTAATGGGTTGTACCTCAAGCGTTACTATGCTTAATAGTGACCAATATGCTTTTGTTGTATTATGCTTATGTTCATATGCACCTCGATTTGCGTTATTATGCTGGGGGCATGCAAACATAAGATCGAGCAGTTTTAGCACATAGTTCATGCTCGTTAAAAAATAAACATAAGATCGAGCAGTTTTAGCACATAGTTCATGCTCGTTAAAAAATAAACATAAGATCGAGCAAGTGTTTCAATTCGCATTTAAGCTCGTTAAAAAATGAACTATCCTCCGGTAAATAACCACCGTGAATGTAAATTTATCAGCCATCAAAGCCTTGGTCGTGTTTGCACCGTCACCTCCACTTTTCCATTGGCCGATCATTCACCTCCATTTGATTGTTTACCCATTTTGAGGAACAACTGCGAAGAGTGATTTCACTAGCCATCCTTGTGACACTGCCGTGATTGGAAAATTCCAACCCTTACCTGGAATCAGCTGCTACCCGTTTTATCACTCGTTCCTCAAAAGACGAGTCTTCTTTAAGCTCTTTTCATCTGACTCGTAAAATATGAAAAGATTGCCGAGTTTTGGCCTTCCAGCTCGTTAAAGCGACCGGAAGTGCTATCCCTCCTCTAGATTTTAATCTTTTTGGACCTGAGAGATTATTGCACAAAAAGATCGAGCGCTTGTTTTGTTCGGCTCGTTAAAACTATCGAAAATTCATCCCTTCTGTATTGTTTTATACTTTTTTGGACTTAATGGATTAGATGACGAAAAAGGAACTTTGGAGTTATCTTTACGTACCTTTTCAGACTCTCTAAAATGAAAAGGACCGAGTTATCTTTGTCGTTAGACTCGTTAAAAAGATTAATAGCGACAAACTTGTCTTTAGACGAGAACGAGTTTCACTATCGCTAGGCTCGTTAAAACATAGCGATGGGTTTGCCCGAAAGGCAAATTATAGAACAAGCATATGTTATCCTCCTCAAGCTTGACAAAAATAAAGAGGTACTGGTCAGAAATGACTGGGGAAAATTGGGAAGAAACTTAAAGAACTTTTATTGGTAGCAAGTCGCTCTTGAACATGACACTTCCACTCCGTGCCTGAGTCGGGTTGGGTTGTTTCATTCACCGGTCACATCACCATGGTCTCGCCATACCATCCACCTTTGGGGTAAATGCTACCAATCCATCACATAAGTGTCGCCGATATGTTCAAGAGAAGTCATCCAGAGAAGTCAACCGTGTCCCATCCACTACCATACATTATCCTTCATTCTTTCATGACCGCCACCCTGAACCATATATCATCAGATCGTTTTCACCTCCATCAAAATCATTTTCTCCGTTCCGTGTCACTGATGTGGGATACATTAAGGCCCTCCTTTGACGGATCGCTTCTTGTCGACATCAGCTCATTATCCAAGAAGTTGATCTAGGAACACCCCCTTCAGTACTTTGAAGCTTGCATGCCTCAATGGCAAGTTTCTCACTTCCGGCGACAGGTATACATCAATGACCTTCGACCGAAAGATTTTGCGTGGTGTTCGACGCCAAATCCTTTATTCACACCACGTGAATTGTACTGCAGTACCTTGAGGGTCATTATCATTATCGGTGATTCCTCTCGCGCTTGTTAACAGTTTACATCATTGACTGGTAATCAAGCGATGTCTTTCCATGTTCGACTTCAGAACATTTATCACATGGATCAACTTGTACTTAGAGTGAAGATCGGACGAGATTGAAGACCCCGGATCCAGTTTTATCCATCCGGGATGTGATATATATTCAGGAAAAATAAAGACATTGACATGTACAACATTACAGCACAGATAATCATCCTACCAAAAGGATGGTGATTTCATCAAAATCAACAGTCTATCATCAGACGATTGTCTGTTCTATGTACAGAAAAATGAATTTATAAAGCTGAGCATGGGAATGCCCGCCTCAGCTAGATCATGAAAACAGTATGAAAAATAATGTATTGTATTGTATCTTATTACAGGTCTCCTCCCAGCATTGGAAGAACTTCGGATCCTCCTAATAAAGCATTTCACCCGATAAACGGCCTCATACTTTAGGGGGCAACTGTTATAGACATTTTTGTGCCTTACAGCATTAAGCATGAAATGTCCATAATCCAAGGGATCCAAAGTCCCTAAAAGAGTTGTTCCTACCCCTAAAGGAACAAGGTCAACCAATGACAGCTTCTCCCAGAAGTTCTCCACCAAAAACCACTCAGAAACAGTCAATTCAGGATCAATTCAGAAGCTCTTCTAGCTGCCTGCGTTGCAATGCACCCCAGTACACTAGCTAGGTGCGTTGCAACGCACCTAAATGCACTACCAGGGTGCGCTGAGTGGGAAATGACAAATGGCAAGCTCATTCAACGAGGTGGAAAGACCATGGAAGCTTCCAGAATCTTCTCCAATGACACTTGTCTCAATGAATTCGACTAGTGATGAGTAAGAGGCTCTCAACCTCCAAGTGGAAGCAAGAACTGACAGAGAGAAGCCACAAGTCAAAACATAAGCTGACTCATCCTCTCTGCGTACATCTATATATGGATCCCTCATCCAAGAGATCCAGAGGCTGGAATTTTGTACTTTGCAGAGAATTGCTGTTGGTTTGAGATTGAGATTAGTACATTGGGTGATTTATGCTTTGTTGGAGGAGAGGAAGGGATTCCTTTGCTGGGAGGTAGATGCTGGATCGGGACTCACTTGGCTGTATCTCCTCTTCGACTTTCTTATCATATCAATAAAACTATTTGAGTTTCTCCTATATGCTTGGATATCAATGATGCTTTGTTATATTTGCATATTTAGTTTATATCTGATCCTAAACTAGTTATGAATGTAAATCTATGTCTTTTGTGTAGTTTTCCTCTCTTGTGATCTTGCAGGAACTTGGTGTAGCTGGACCAGTGAAGGATCAGGCAGCGGGAAGCGAACAAAGGAGAGAGCGATTGGATCGACAAACTAGCGGAAGACACCGGTTAGTTACATCCTTCTTCTCCATTTACATTTCATAAAGAAGAATACGAAAATAGTTTTTCCTTGTTTGTTGCTAAGGCACTATCACACCTTAGAGTGGGATAGGGGCATTCCGAATGGATACTTTTCACAACAACAGATAGTCAACGAAAGTGTTCAGCGGTGGCACGGCTCTGCGTAGCTCTGTTTTTGAGCACGTGAAGCTACGTGGCACAGTCTTTAGCCACGAAGACATCCTGGTAGCATGAATCCAACAGCCATACCTCTCGGATTTAATAAACATGATGACAGTTACCTAGATCCGGGCTGAAGAGGATTTACGTGTCTCTGGCAGCATGGTTAATAGCGTAGATCTATTTAATCTGTTTAGTTTTCTTTCCTTATAAATAACGCGTCCATGAACGCTGTAGAGGTTAATCTCTGTTAGTGTAATTCAAAGTTGTTGTATTTCCCCACTGCACTTTTTCATTGCTGTTTAATATATGAGAAGACTGGTTTAAACTTACGCTTGTAGTTGTTTGTTGAATCGGCTGAAGTGGCAGAGGGCCCCTGCTTACTAAAGCCTTGTACAGTTGTCCTTTAACTCTTGCATTACTTTATTTCTGTTCATGTATATTAGCTGTACAGTTGTCATTTAAATGTTGCGTTTTATTTCATCATGTATATTAGCTGTACATAACAAAGCTTTTTGATTTCTGTTGATTTACATTTTCATTGCTGCTCTTTTATGGTTACAACTGATCAGTGTTTTCTGCAGGTTTTCTTAGGCAGCCCGGGGTAATTTTTCACCTTTTCTTTTTATCACTATTGGCATACGAGATCATCTTGTCTTTGTCGCTGACTTTTGTTTTCTGAAGTTTGATTTCCAGTACTGTCATTTCCTTGAGTAGTACATTTATTTTTTGTTCTTAGATATCATGTTATTCATCTGTTAATGGTTTCTTTCTATAATCAAGTAACTTTATTAGGAACCAGAATATCACTCATTATAGCTTGATTTAGTTTGCTTTAGACCTCACATTGCTTGACTTGTTCATGATTGTTTCTCACAGGGTAAATTAAGCTGAAAGGCAAAAGGTCAAGAGAGTTAAAGTAGTGTGATTAGCTTCTTTTATGTAGTTTAACTTCTTTTAGATTTCACATTGCTTAACATTTCATGATATCTTTTCACAAGGAAGATTGAGTTGAAGAGTTGAAATAGTGTGGATTAGTTGTTCTTACTTTTAATTGAATTTAGTGTAGATTTCACTTTCATTTTCATTCAGCAACAAAGATACTGGGCCGATGTCATTAGTTCATTGTTTGATGTCTTTATTTCTTTTTAAAAATTGATTTCATTTCAGTCACTTTAAAGCTTGCTTTCTTTTAAGTTTTGAAAAACCACTTAGAAATCACCATAATCATCCATATTTCACTTGCTTTATCATCATCTCACATTAGGGAAAGATAAATCCAAAAACAACTTTAAAAAAAAACGAAAAACGACAAAAGACTAAGGAAAAGGTTATCTAGTACATATAGTACACTTCACTTCGTCAGTTTACGAACCCCGGGTTGACATTTTAAAGTATCAATTTAGACCTCACTAAATTGACCAAACATTTTGGCGCCGTTGCCGGGGAAGTGAAATTAGGTAGCCAATTTCTAAAAAAAAAAAACAAGAAAATTTCAAGAAAGGAAAATTGATAACCTCTCAAAGTATGCTCTCCTCTTGCACTTAGTGTGATCTGGAGGATCAGAAAAGAGAAAGTTATTGGTTTGATAGTTTCTTGAGTATGCTCTCTTCTTGCACCTAGAGTGACCTGGAAGATCAGAAAGAGAATTATTCGCCCGACTTGAAGAAAAATAAAAATAAAAAATGACATGCATAGAGCAAGAGATTCTAGGGGAAGGTTTTTAGCTAGAGCCAAAAGTTCGATTTTTACAACTCCATCTACTTCAAGGAATAGACGGGAGACACCTCCATCATCTCCAACTTACACTCCTAGCCCTAGGATTCCTGGAATTCAAGAGGCAGGAGTCGACTCTCCCACACCTTCCATCGAATCTGAACTAGAAAAAGATCCTTTCCTTCCTTCTACAAAGAGACAAATTGTAATTGAAGAAGTAGAATCATCTGAAGAAGAAGAGGGAGAAATTCCTTCTCATTCACCCTTAGTAGAAGAACCAGAAGACTCTGAAGTCTCCAGGGAAACTACCATGACAGAAGAAGGAGCAACTGGATTTGGTAGAGGTAGAGGTAGAGGAGGAGGAGGAAACAATGGAGGAGGTAGAGGTAACATTGGGGGAAATAGGGATGGGGATAACTCATTCGGATTTCCTATAGTTGATGAGGACTCCCGAGCCACAATGAAAAACATCTCACCATCTGTCCTCCCAAACTTCCATGGGTTCAGGAATGAGGACCCTGAAACATTTCTATTTGAGTTTGAAGTCGTGTGTCGAACTTATGATTATTTGGAAGACTCTCAAAAACTCAAATTGTTTCCTTCAACATTGAAAGGAGCAGCCTTGAAATGGTTCATGGGATTACTCACTCAATCCATTAGGACTTGGAATGATATGAAAAAAGCATTTTTGGATAAGTACCTGGACTATTGTATGCCCACCAATCACAAGGATGAGGTATTCAAAATGGTGCAAAGAGAAGATGAAAACTTGGAGGAGTTACTTGAAAGATTTCAATACAACCTGAAAAGAGCAAAAATGAGTAACTTAGATTAGGAGACCTTGAAAGCCCTTCTATTAAAAGCCATTAGAGATGAATGGATAGATATTTTGAACATGATGGGAAAGGGAGATATATCTCAACTTCCACTTTCTGATATAGCAGAGTTATGTGTCCATCTCTCAAGGGGGAAATCTAAAACTCAAAAATGACCTAGAGATCCTTCTCTCATCAGAGCAAACAAATCTGCAACTGGATCAGTAAGTAGGGCTGAGATTGGCAACATGCTTGATGAATTCAAAACTGACATCTTAGGGAGTCTTAGTGAGCAACTAGACACCCTTAAGATTCACAATAAGCAGAAAGCAGAAGCTGAGGCTTTGACCATCTTTTGCCCAAAGTGTAGGAAGAAACATGCTCTAAGGGAATGTCCCTTGGATGCAAAAGTTGTAGAAACATGTGTAATTTGTTCAGAGAATCATGAGACCAAGGATTGTCCTTCAATTCCTGGGCTCAAAGCTGTCTTTCAAGAAGATCCAAATACAATCGAATCTCTCTGTTTTGTTGCAAGGATACCTTGGCAGGGGCAACAAAATCAAGGGTTTAGCAACTCTATGAATTTTCAACCCCCACCAAATTGGAATCCTTGGCAACAACCTTGGTCCCAACCTCAAAATCCTTTTCAATCATGGGTACAAGGTATGCAAAATCCTTATGGGAGATTTGCTCAATTTTATCAATATCCCCCATCTTTTCAAAACCAACAAGCTCCACAACTTCCAAATCAAAATCCACAACTATCATTGCCATTTCCACAACAACCTTCTCAACAGAATCCAAATTCTCAACTCTTGCTTCCATTCCAACAAAAGTCAAATCAACTTCCCTCTCAGCCATTGCCAAACCCCAATAACAAAAACCCTCAAAATGCTTACATGATGGAAGGTCAACAATTTCCTGCCTATATGATTGTTCCTCTCAATGATGTACAACTCAGATCAGGTAGAGTCTTAGATAAGCCTTCTATAAATGCTCAAAAGCAAAGCATTTTTGAGGAAGATTCTCTTGAAGCCAATAAGGGTTCTGAAGCATCTCTTCAAAACCCAAGTACTCAAAAAGAAAAAGAAAAAGAGTTAACCCCCACAACTCCCATAGTTGAGAAACCTGCATCTTTATCCACACCTCCTTTTCCTGAAAGATTACAAATTGACAAAGGAGTGGAAAAACAAATTTGGTTGCCTGACTATAATTTTCTAGATGAATTGAAGAATGTCTGTATCAAGATTCCCTTGTTACAAGCCATTAAAGAGATTCCTATTCTAGCAAAAATAATAAAGGAGTTTAGCCTTAAAAGACCAGGAAAGAAACCAAGAGACACAAGAAGAATCCACCTGGTAGGAAAAATTGCAGATATCATGATGGGAAAAATTACTATGCAGAAATATGTAGATCCCGGTAGTCCAATTGTCAAAACACATATCAATGGGGTAGAAATACCAAATACTTTGATTGATTTAGGGGCTGCTATCAACATTATGAGTAGACAGACTATGGAACAGCTAAAACTTCCTAACCTTCTCTTTACACCTACTTTACTGCAACTTGCAGATTGATCAATTATCAAACCAGATGGTGTATTAGAAGAAATTCTAGTCTCCTTAGACTCTTGGGAATATCCAGTCGATTTCATGATTTTAACTCCCAAGAGTAATCTAGGAGGACATCCTCTTATTTTAGGAAGACCTTGGCTAGCGACAGCTGATGCTTTTATCAGTTGTAGGTCTGGGGATATGTATATTTCGGATGGTAATTCAACAAAGAAGTTCAATCTGTATCCTCCAGCAAAGGCAATAACAGAAATAGAAGAAGATGAGTGGGTCGATGATGAAGATACTATACAACCTGTCTTTACCATTTCTGAGATTAGTGAAGATAGTCAAATTCTGAACACATTAGAAAACTTTGAACCATCTTCAGAATACAACCACACACAATTTCAGTTGGATTCTGACATCGAGTGTCTATCATCTAGACAAATGTCTCTTTTCTCTATGGAAGAGTTTGGTAGTTCTACCATTGAGATTTTTCCAGGAAAAACATTGAATATCAACAAAAACTTGGAAAAATCACAACAGGAAGAGCTAACCAAAATCTTGCAAAAACATTCTACTGCATTTGCATGGGAGTATACCGATATGAAAGGTATTGACCCTAAGACTTGCATTCATCACATCTACATTGAGGAAAACAGTAGGCCAATCAGACAACCTCAAAGAAGGATGAATCCAAACCTTAGGGAGATAGTGAAAGAAGAGCTCCAAAAGTTACTTAATGTAAACTTCATTTATCCAATTTCAGATAGCCGATGGGTTTCTCCCTTGGTTATAGTACCTAAAAAGAATGGTAAATGGAGGGTTTGCATTGATTACAGGGAATTAAACAAAGCAACTTTGAAGGATCACTTTCCTTTACCCTTTATTGATCAGGTATTAGATACTTTAGCAGGCAAAAAGTATTTCTCATTTTTGGATGGTTTTAGTGGTTACAATCAGATTTAGGTAGCACCTGAAGATCAGGACAAGACCACATTTACTTGTCCATGGGGAACTTTTGCTTACCGAGTACTTCCTTTTGGATTATGTAATGCACCCGCAACATTTCAAAGCGCAGTACTAGGAATCTTTTCTGATCTAATTCATGATTGTGTAGAGGTTAATATGGATGATTTTACAGTTTATGGTAATTCATTTGAAGAGGCATTAGAGAATTTGGAAAAAGTCCTTATAAGATGTAAAGAAACAAACCTTTCATTAAGTCATGAGAAATGCTTTATGATGTTTACTGAAGGGATTGTTTTAGGACATCATATTTCAGGAGATGGGATTAAAGTTGATAGATCAAAAGTTGAAGTCATCTCCAAGTTGCCTATTCCAAATTGTCAAAGAGATGTTAGAAGTTTTCTTGGATTTACTGGATATTATAGAAGATTTATTGAAAACTTCACTAAGATAGCATCTCCGCTCTTCAAATTACTTACAAAAGACTGTGAATTCAATTGGGATCCTGACTGTCAATCTGCATTTGAAACTTTAAAAACAAGAATATTTGAAGCACCCATTTTGAGAGGGCCGAATTGGAAACTTCCTTTCCATATTTCTACAGATGCTTCAGATACAGCTCTAGGAGCTGTGTTGGGTCAAAAGGATTTAGTTCCTTATGCCATTTACTACACCAGTAAAAATTTGACTCCCACTGAGTTAAATTATACTGTGACTGAAAAAGAGTTCTTAGTTGTTGTTCATGCAATCAACAAGTTTAGACATTATATAATAGGCTATGAAACTTTTGTCCATACTGATCATTCTGCAATTAGATATCTCATGAAAAAACCTGTTACTAATGGCAGAGTTACAAGATGGCTTTTACTTTTACAAGAATTCAATATTACTGTGTTAGATAGACCAGGGAAACAAACTACAGTAGTTGATTTCTTGTCTAGAATCCAAAATACTAACGAAGATTCTCCTGTAGAGGATAAGTTTCTAGATGAATATTCGTTTGCAGTAACTACTAAAACTCCTTGGTATGCAGATATTGCTAATTATTTGGTTACAGGGGAACTACCTCCACATTTATTTCCTAATGAAAGGAGAAGAATTATTCAGGAGAGTTCGAGTTATTCATGGATTTCTAATGAATTGTTCAAAACAGGGCTAGACTGTGTGATCAGAAGATGTGTTCGAGAAGATGAAATGCCTGACATCCTCAAGGCATGTCATGATGAGCCATGCGGTGGGCACTTCGCTGACAAGAAGACAGCTTATAAAATCCTTTCTTTAGGATATTATTGGCCTTCTCTCTTCAAAGATGCAAAACAATATGTCAGGAGGTGTGACAGCTGCCAAAGAATTAGGAGACCAACTCTTTCAAATGAAATGCCATTACAGCCACAGGTACTCATCGAACCCTTTGAAAAATGGGCTTTAGATTTCATTGGACCTACTAATCCACCATCTAAACAAAAGAAGTATATATTGGTTTGCACTGATTATGTTACTAAATGGATAGAAGCCAAGGCATTGCCTTCTGCCACTGAAAATTCAGTTGTTCAATTTCTTTTTGAGGATATTTTTACTCGTTTTGGTGTCCCAAGAGAAATTGTAACAGATCAGGGAAGTCAATTCACATCTAATTTGATGGAGAAGCTGATGGAAGAATACAAAATCAAGCATAGAAAATCTACTCCGTACCATCCGCAAGCAAATGGCCAAGTGGAGTCTACAAACAAAGTCCTTGAGAACATCATCACCAAAACTGTTCATCTACATAGAAGAGATTGGGCAGAAAGGCTTCCTGAAGCCTTATGGGCCTATAGAACCACATGGAGGAATACAACAGGACATTTTCCCTATGAACTTGTTTATGCGAAAGAAGTCCTGCTCCCCATTGAGTTTCAAGTCAAGACCTTCAAGATAGCAGTTCAGTTGGGGATGAATCTATCAGAAGCCCAAAAGCACAAAATGGAGCAGCTGAATGAGCTAGATGAAATAAGACAAGATGCAATTTTAAGGACTGATCTAGTTCAGCACCAAAGAACTAAGTGGCATGACAGATATATCAAAGAGAAAAAGTTTCAAAAGGGAGATTGGGCGTTACTGTTTGATTCCAAGTTTAAAGACTTCAAAGGAAAATTTCAGACTCATTGGCTTGGACCATATGAGATTGACGAAGTCTTTAGCAATGGAGCAGTTCGAGTCAAGACCATTGATGAGTTTCAAACTCCCCTTATTGTGAATGGCCACCGATTGAAAATTTATCATAAGCCACTCTCAAAAGAGGAATTTGTCAAAATGTTTCAAGAAAATTCTGCAATGAGGCTGGTGGAGAGGAATCCTTCTCCTCCATCAGCCTAGTCTTTGTTTCTTTCAGTTGAAAAAAAAAAAAAATATATATATATATATATATATATATATATATATATATATATATATATATATATATCTTTTCTATAAGCCTGAAAGCCAATCATAGATTGGCAGTCTTATACAGAAAATGTAGAGTGAAAATCAGAGGCACCTGACACTCTATATTTTCCAAAAAAAAAAAATCTCTCTTTCTTTCCATCTTCACTCCACCTCATTTGCCATTTCAGTTCATCCATCTCATTTTCATCTCCATATTCACTCCACTTCATTTCCATCTCATTCCACTCATCTCATTTCATTCCATCAAGAAAAGTCCCTCTCAGGACTATTTTATTTAGTTAGTTCTTCTCTAACTATATTTGTGCAGTTAAAGGGGTGTTGTCTTAGTTCCTGCAGCTGGAAATCATTTCCACAGCCATAACCAGTTTCCGCAGCCAGAAACGATTTCCGCAGCCAGCATCACTCTGTCTTTACAGCCGGCATCACTCTGTTTTCAAAAAAAAAAAAAATCACAGTCAAAGATTAGTGTCATCATCACCAAGTGCAGCAAATACATGGGGCATCTTAAAGATCAAAGAACAACAATGGGTCAGAAGCCTTAATCAAGAAATGATAAAACTTCCAAAGGTATGATCAAAAATCTCTACCAAATAACAATTTAATGTCATTATTATGCATAGTTATTAAACCATGGCAAGTTCCACTAAATGCAATGATTTGATATGGCAAGCCCCATACCACTCCTCTTCCACGATGTCATTCCACAACGGTCCCACGATCATTCTAAATTTAAACTCGAGATGGACTGCTCTCCCATTTATTGGCCGTACTTTGGAGACGTGACCGACTGTACTACGGCTCTCCTTCACCATAATTCCCGCAGCCGTCTGCTGAGACGTGTGCGCAAGTCATCCGATCCAAAAGGACTCAGCCGTTATTCTGCCCATTTATCACTTCACTCCCGCATGCATTCGATATTAAACTCATTACTGTTGCTTACCCTTTACTCCCTCGGTACTCATACCATTCCCTATTCTCCATTTTCGCTGCGTCCACTACAGTTTGCTCCAAACCCTGGCCACAGTCACCACATACATTCCAAACTTCGATTACGGCCACTCCAGTTACCCTAAGAACCCTGTAATCAGCCCATTTTTTTTCTGAACCGTCATACGCAGTAGAATTTCCAGTCGGAATTTAAAGCCGAGAATGGGAAAACTGCTAAGAGCTGAACTGGAAGGACCAAAATACCTAGAGGGTTATCCTCAAACGAAGGAGTCATTGAAGAAAGCAAGGTGGCTAAGATTCATTCAAAAGTTCAGGGGCTATAACAAAGAAGTGACTAAATCTTTTGCAAGGTCTTTTAATGGACAAACAGTGGAGGTTGGAGACTTGAAATTTACAATGAATGAGGCCACAATATCAGCTGCAAAAAGTCTTCCGCAAGAAGGTGAAAGGTGGTTCAAAAACAGAAGTGTGGAAGATCAAATATGGAGAACAATGCTACAAAACCCAGGTATGGATACCTCTATATTTACAAAAGGAATCCCTGTGCATACAATAAAGGAAGAATGGTCCCCTCTGTTATTACTTATCCAGAAATTTATCACATGCGAGGGTCGTTTTGGCTCCATGTACATGTATCATGCCAGGCTAATGATGAATTTTATGGAAGGTTATACCCTTAATTTGCCTTATTTTCTGTTATCAAGCTTGAAGAAAATGAGCTTTACTGTTCAAAAACACGTAGGAAATATTGAACCCCATCTTTACCATCACGGGTTCATAAAAATCCTTATTGAAGATCAGTTGAAAAACACTAAGGATACTTTGGAAAAGTTTTTGACAAGAAACCACTTCCAAGAACTGACTGAAGCCTCTGGAAGCAGTCCCCCAAAAATTCCAAAGAGAAGTAGGAGGAAAGAAAAGAATATTATAGCCCAAGACTCTCCTACAATAGACATTCAGGAAACTGTTCAGAAAGTAGAAGAAGAGGGAGCTAAAAACAAGAAACAGAAGAAGGACAAGGGCAAAGTAATCATTCAAGAAACCTATCCATCCCCTGAACCATCCATAGAGGAAGATTCTCAAACTTTGGCAGAAAGATTAGCACATCTTCAAGCTGCTGCCATAGCAAAGAAACAAAAAGGAAAACAGAGTGCACAGGAAAAGAGCACTAGTCCACACGTGAGGAGGAGCAGTAGGCTAAAAGGAAAGAAAAGTGTAACCCAAGAAAAACAATCACACTTTATTGATTTAGGTGAAGGAACACCTGAAAAAGCTCCAGCTCAACCAGACATTGAGTCAAGTCCTCCACGTGATGAAAGCCCTTTTCGGCCAGAAAGAGAGGACAGTCTTCCTCCTCCACCAGATTTTGATTTTGAGCCTAGCCCAAGAAAGACACCAGAACTAGATCCTAATTAGCAAGAGGTATATAACTACCTAGAGTCCTTGGAACAATCAGTTGCAGGACCAAGCACCACCTTGCCACTTGATGCACAAGTACAGTCTTTAAAACAGGAAGTGTTTGAATTGGAAGTCCTAAATAGGCACATTAAACAGGAAAACAAAGCACTCAAAGAGCAGAGTAAGGTAGACAAGATTGTCCATGATAACACTATGCTCCATTTAGGACTATGGCAAAAGAAGAACAGGAAGCTGAAGAAAAAGTGTAAAAAGTTGAGCAGGGCATTGATTAATCTTAAGTTCAAATGTCTAGTCAGGAAACCAAGGACTATTTTAGCATCAAAGAGAAAGAGAAGAGGGCTAGATGTTCTTGCAGAAGCCTCAGAGCATATGGATTAAAGGAAAATAACTAAGTTTTGGTTGCATGAGGACATGCAACACCTTCACAGTGGGGGTATGTTGAGCCTCGAACCTACACCTTCCTATACACCCTCTCAGCCTTCTTTTTCCACTCATTTCATCCACCTAGTCGATTAAATCATTGTATTTTAGTTTAAAAAAAAGCTTTTGACATGGTTTTCTAACTACGCTGATGACTGTTGTTTGGTTTAGAATTTTGTTCAGACAGCTGCGGAAGCTTCTCAGTTTCCGCAGCCGACCCAGGTTTCTGCAGCTGACACAGGATTCCGCAGTTGTTTTGTCAAACACCATGCTACAGGTGTCCTCTGAAGGAACGAGCCACATGGGAAAGTTCCAGGAGTCAAGGACATGGAACGTGTCCCTCCAGATCATCCAGCACGGCCATAAAAGCCCGCGGTCAAACAGGGGGCAAAGGATAGTCAACGGAAGTGTTCAGCGGTGGCACGGCTCTGCGTAGCTCTGTTTTTGAGCACGTGAAGCTACGTGGCACAGTCTTTAGCCACGAAGACATCCTGGTAGCGTGAATCCAACAGCCATACCTCTCGGATTTAATAAACATGATGACAGTTACCTAGATCCGGGCTGAAGAGGATTTACGTGTCTCTGGCAGCGTGGTTAATAGTGTAGATCTAGTTAATATGTTTAGTTTTCTTTCCTTATAAATAACGCGTCCATGAACGTTGTAGAGGTTAATCTCTGTTAGTGTAATTCAAAGTTGTTGTATTTCCCCACTGCACTTTTTCATTGCTGTTTAATATATGAGAAGACTGGTTTAAACTTACGCTTGTAGCTGTTTGTTGAATCAGCTGAAGTGGCAGAGGGCCCCTGCTTACTAAAGCCTTGTACAGTTGTCCTTTCACTCTTGCATTACTTTTTTTTCTGTTCATGTATATTAGCTGTACAGTTGTCATTTAAATGCTGCGTTTTATTTCATCATGTATATTAGTTGTACATAACAAAGCTTTTTGATTTCTGTTGATTTACATTTTCATTGCTGCTCTTTTATGGTTACAACTGATCAGTGTTTTCTGCAGGTTTTCTTAGGCAGCCCGGGGCAATTTTTCACCTTTTCTTTTTATCACTATTGGCATACGAGATCATCTTGTCTTTGTCGCTGACTCTTGTTTTCTGAAGTTTGATTTCCAGTACTGTCATTTCCTTGAGTAGTACATTTATTTTCTGTTCTTAGATATCATGCTATTCATCTGTTAATGGTTTCTTTCTATAATCAAGTAACTTTATTAGGAACCAGAATATCACTCATTATAGCTTGATTTAGTTTGCTTTAGACCTCACATTGCTTGACTTGTTCATGATTGTTTCTCACAGGGTAAATTAAGCTGAAAGGCAAAAGGTCAAGAGAGTTAAAGTAGTGTGATTAGCTTCTTTTATGCAGTTTAACTTCTTTTAGATTTCACATTGCTTAACATTTCATGATATCTTTTCACAAGGAAGATTGAGTTGAAGAGTTGAAATAGTGTGGATTAGTTGTTCTTACTTTTAATTGAATTTAGTGTAGATTTCACTTTCATTTTCATTCAGCAACAAAGATACTGGGCCAATGTCATTAGTTCATTGTTTGATGTCTTTATTTCTTTTTTAAAAAAATTGATTTCATTTCAGTCACTTTAAAGCTTGCTTTCTTTTAAGTTTTGAAAAACCACTTAGAAATCACCATAATCATCCATATTTCACTTGCTTTATCATCATCTCACATTAGGGAAAGATAAATCCAAAAACAACTTAAAAAAAACGGAAAACGACAAAAGACTAAGGAAATGGTTATCTAGTACATATAGTACACTTCACTTCGTCAGTTTACGAACCCCAGGTTGACATTTTAAAGTAGCAATTTAGACCTCACTAAATTGACCAAACACTACCAAAGGGAAAACCACACAGGATAGACAGAAAGTGACCGTTAAAGTCACTGTTCATGATTTGACGATGAAAAAACGGCTAAAGGGAGCAGAAGGGCGGCGTTTAAGTCGGAATTTATGGACTAGATCTTTGAAAATATGCCACTAGTATAGCATTAATGAACCGATTTGGGGGGAACGATAGAATTTGAACTTTAAAGTGCCTATAAATTATAGGTGGTTTCCCAATGAAAAACACTTGGCATTTTGAGAATTGAGTTGTTGAGCTCTCAGGCGCACATGAACCATGAAAACTTTGAATTTTTGCTCGCAAGTTCAATGTTTAGACATTGCCACAAGAGACACAAGAGTTGTTGCATAGCATCATGGCGATGCCCGCAGAAGCTATGAGCGCTGAAGTAGTGACACATGAGGGAGTTGTTCCATAGATAGCTATGGTAGCAAAGGGAGCTTCCCTGGAAGTTGAGCCTGCATAAGTACCGACAGAAGTACCTAAATCCCTCAGGACACCCCGGCCAAGGCCTAAGCTAAACCAGGAGGGGACAAAACTGAAGAAGGAAAAGCAGAAAATGCAGTTGTCAGTGCATGCATCACCTACGAAACACCCATAGTCGGGAAAACCCACCACTCAAGAAAAATTCCAAAATGATTGACCTAGAGCCGAAAGAAGAGGCCAAAGAAATCCCCATGGATGATGAGGATATTGCAGTGGAAACGGAGGCCGTTGAAATTGAGGGGTCAGACCCCATATCTAAGCTGCCTGAATACATTTCTCCGTGCAGTGTCAAGATGAAGGTGCCTAAAGATATTGATGAGAGTAAGGTCACCCTACACACACCCCTCCTACCAGACCAAATTATCTTTGAGGGACCACACTTGGGGCATGTCCCCCTTTTGAAGTTGGAGGACTGGGACTTAGCTGACACGGAGCACTTCCCTCATTTAGCGACAGACCAACTTATGCACCAAGTCTTCCACAAAATACTGGGGTGACCGCGTTGGAGCCAAGGAAGTAGCTGAATGATGTGGACAAGGTAGGCCTGCTAAAACTGCTATGGGTGCCACATTACAACCGCGCACTTATCACACTGGTAGTGATCAAGTAGCTGATGTGCTTAGTGCATGATGGGTGTCTATGGCTGGAGGAGCCAATACCCATCATGGACGTGTTGATTCATAGGGTCATGTGTCTGCCATACACAGGAGAAAATTTGGCCATGGCATTTGGCATAAAGGTTGGCGAGCCGCGCGGCTACACTATTTCAAGTATCTATGACCCTGCGGTCAAAGTGGCGATGCAAATCTTGGTAGGGAAGGTCATGCGAAAGTGTCGCGCAGATGAAATGTCAACACCAATGATAGATTTGGTGGCCCAGTGCGCGGAGGGAGTTTAATTTAACTAGGCGCGCTACCTCTACGTTGAGTTTCTTGTGAACTGCCGCGAGGCACAAGATCATAGTAAAACTTTCCACTATGCATGGCTATTATTGTCCATAGTGCTGGTTGCGTGGAAGCTACCTAAAGATAGTCAGTTTCCTCCAATTGTTCCGGACCTACCAAAGGCAGTGAAGTTCACTTTGCTGTGGGCGACGAAGGATCCTCAGCAGATAAAGGAAATGAACATCCATATGGCCATCAACCGCAAGCCGTGGCTGACGCCTAAAAATTTTGAGAAGTTGCAGGAATACATGGAATTCAAGGCTGACTTCCACCATGTATCAATACAGGCACAGAAAGACCCTGAGTAGAAATGGCATGACTTACCATACTTGGCCACAAATGATGCAATTGCAGCAGTCCTTGATTGCTGGCTCGCAGATTTATGCAATGCCATGGACTCAACAGTGGGATCTAGCAAGACCGCCACACAGCGAAAGAAGGAAGAAGCCAAGCTGAATATGGAACAGTTGGCCATGAAGAGGAAAAAGGAGGATGATGCTAGGGACAAGGCAGAGCACGCTGCTGTGCAGCAGTCAGGTGGATACGCAGGCGAAGAGGAGCGTGACTCTGACTAGAGTCAAAATTTGCCTTCCCCGGAGACCGAGGAAGAAGATTATTAGACAGAGCATGGAGGAGCGAACTTGGAGATGACTTCATTATGTACCAAGTGCACCAAAGATCCAGAGAAAGTAGGGCTGCGGAAGAAGTCCAAGGCTAGCAAGACGTCTCTAGACCTGATCACCCTAATAGAGGGAGACTTAAATGATATAGGTGATACGATGTGGGATGCCACCACGGAACTGCTGTAGCATTTCGAGTAGAAATAGCAATAGGCATTGGGTGCTCTACAATCAGGTCTGTGCAAGCTACAAATCCACACATCATAGATACAGAGCAGTGCGGCGTCAACCATCTTGGCGCCTAGCACCTTAGAAGCCGCAGGGATGCTGCGCAAAAGGGATCCCCAAGAAATAGTGTTGCTGGATGGAGCACTAACAATAGAGACTGAAGCTGACAAACCCATTATCAACGCACTCAAGAGAGTTTGACTCAACTTGGACATGCTTCCCAATGATGTGCTTCACCTTTTGTAGGACGGCGTGGCCGCAAAACTTTGGGCTCATGAACAATGTGCCTTACAGGTGATCATTGAACAGAATGTCAACAACGCCCAGCTAACCGTGCAGAGAGACTCCACCCTTAATCTTGTCAAAGACATTACGGAAAAGAACCAGTGCATTGTCACAGTCATGACTG
This sequence comes from Pinus tabuliformis, assembly GCA_031772625.1. Classification (NCBI taxonomy): domain Eukaryota; kingdom Viridiplantae; phylum Streptophyta; class Pinopsida; order Pinales; family Pinaceae; genus Pinus; species Pinus tabuliformis. The sequence goes on from CM062816.1 coordinate 1,851,331,063, forward strand.
AGGTGTGCAGGATTGTCCCGGAGGTGGGCAATCTCGAGGCTGAGCCAATAGATGTGAGGGTTCGGAAACTCACTGCTATAGTGCAAGACACACGAACTAAGTTGGCCAAGGTTCAACTGGAGCTGAACCTAAAAATTTCAGAGTTGTGGTTGAATGCCCAACCTTTGACTCCGCCATAGATCAGAGAGCTACGCGAGACTATTTTGAAAGACGTGGTAGCAGTAGTAGAGAGCGCAGTGAAGGACTATACCACTCTCTTTGAGTAGTCGCTTGAGGTAGTCACCTGCCTATAAGAAGATCCTACTCTACAAGGGCTGGAAACAAAAGCAAGGGAGTTGCAGCAGCGCTACGACAAAGTCAAAGCGACAGCGTGAACTGTCACCATCACGCAGAGGTTAGCTAAGCTATAGGAGGCCAAGGCGTTGAAAGAGCAGGTAAATGTATTTCATCACAACAAAGTCGTGCTGAAGGCTTGCTTGAAGCCTTGTTTGGATGAGGCCTACTTGATTACGGCCACTATTGAAGGCAAGCTGGCTAGTCTACAAGAAACTTAGCAGAAGATTAAGTTAGACATGCAAGGCCAGTGACAAAGTAGTCGGTCGAGGAGATGAAGCAAGCGGCAACATAATGCATTGACGAGGTAGCAGTTGTCCAATTTGAGTTGGGAGGTCTTTGCAAAAAGATCCCCGCGCCAGCTGAGTGACTCGAGGGCGAGTCACCATTTTTGTGTTGGGGGCCTGTTGGGAACATGTCCCTTGGGGGTGAATTTTGGGGTTAAAAACCCAAGTTTTGGGGCAGAAGGCTTGAAGCTTGTATAAATAAATGTAAAGTCTCTGCATTTTCGAGTCACAAAGCACGAAGATATCTAAAGTCAAAAAGGGTTTTCTACCCTTATTCTAGATAGGTTGTGTCAGTCTTAGACATTCACCCTTGGTCCGTGGACCATGGGATTGTATAAAAAGGAGGTCTTAGAGGAGTCTAAGGGAGAAAGAGAGAAAGTATAAGTACTTGATGAGTCTGTAAGAAGCTAAGAGTGAGAGTCTTAGTGTAGGAAGAGGCTCTGCAACTGAGTGCGTAGAGGCCTAAGGTAGAAGTCTACAGCTGAGTGCGCGGACCCCTGTAGCTGTGTGCACAGGGCAGATAGAGTCTATATTGAGAATTTGAATCATAAATAAAGAGAAGTGTTATGAAATTACTGTGTAGTTTTCCTCTGTGGATCGCATATGATTATGTTATGTTAAGTTTTAGGTTTATGTTATAATGCTAATTTGATGCGCGAATGTATATGTTCCTATCTATTATATGAATGCAAATAATGATATATGTCCACGTGAAGATAATCTTAACTACATGGTAAATTTGATGAACACTTACGATAATTTGGGAACCTATATAGTAACATACTTACAGAGGCGCATAGGTACCTGAATCATCATGTAAGGTTGCACGAAGGATGATCGTATACCTTTGCGAAGGTGCTAAGAGATGAAAGAGAAAGTACATCGATAATCCCTAAAGGCTTATCGATCTATGCAAAGGAAGGGTTTAAGATATAAAGTTGACATCACGACCATCTCAGGTTGCGAAAACTTGGTTCCTACATCCCCCCATACTACTTCGGGTGAAGCTTCGGTCTGCGATCCGCAGACTGATGCCGAAAGGGCCAGTAGCGTGGGGATTTGCTTGGCTAACTAACGCTGAACCTACGTCAGGGCCCATCAAGCCAACAATATGCTTCACTAAAAAAAGAAACCAAACACTATTTTCAAAATGATAATAAACCTACAGAAATAAGAATGACTGGCTGCAATGAATAAAGGAAACTTTTCAATCTTGCTGAAATGAAAACACACCAGTGCAGGAACCTTAAATGTATGTTTTCTTAGTAAAGAAAAAGGCAACACACATTTGCAGGAAAGAATGGAAGGGAAATAGAAGTGAATGCAAATGAACCACGCACACACCTAGATCCAGATCACACAACTTGCAAGAAATTAAAGTTCATTAGCTATAAAGAATCCAAACATGATCTGCTTCATTAACCTTGCATAAAAAATAAATCTAACACACCTTTAACAAAGGGAGAACGAGCTGGGTTGGTTGGGCCCTAGCCAACCAGCTCATTTCCCTGTAACAAAATAGAAACTTCAAGCACTCAAATGGAGCATAACAACAATATCAAAACAGAGAACTTCACAACTGGCATGTTCCTTTGTATTAAACTTCAAAAATAGAAAATACACATCGTGGATCCCCTGATCCAGCCCAGAAATGGTGATACTCAAAAATTACGAATAGTAGCAAAGGTTTGATACAACATCGCTCCCTAACATCTATAAAGAAACCCTATTAAATACATACTTCGGCTCTTGGTTGCAATAAGAAATATAACAGCATGACATATTAAACTTTACAGTTGTTCACAAAAAGCTAAACAGGGGTTTTGCAGCTGATGTCTAGCCTTCTTATCCCGATTTCTTCTCTAAATGTTGAGCCCAGCAAAGAAACTAATCTCTTTCCAAGAAATTTTCGCGGTCTACTAAGCTGTCTCGTCCATAAACAATGGGTCGAACAAGGAATTGACAGCTGCCTCGAAAGTGGAGGAACGCTAACCAGTACAAGCACGATTCTGCACGAACCATATCTTCCACATAGATTAACACTTTGGTTCCATCGTATTACTTAGGAAAGGAATATATTAGTTACAAAGCAATTTTAAGATATATAAAACCTGTAATTTAATGATTAAGTACCTATATAACCTTTGAATACGAAAAACATAATAGGAGTGCAGGAATGTGTGAAATTGGGAAAAAATACAGGAATAGATAGGCCTTTTGGGTTAAAATAGGGGTTAAGGTGGTATGTTTGGGATAGCATAGAGACCAAAAATTAGGACAATTCTAGCCACCAACATCCTCCCATCCCTATCTTGTTGTGTGTCCTCACACAACCTCACCCTTACCTCTGCAAAAAAACACATGGAGACCTCCCTTCAGTCATATATTTGAATGTTGATTCCTATCTTCAACGTCCTTTGCTTCTTAGTTTGAACTTTCTTGACCCGTTTGACTAATTTCCTGAGTCGTCCATAACATTTTGAAGCTTAGAACTTCCACACTCTTTCCTGTCATTTTCGTTCTTGCACTTCCTCTTCCAATTCAACATTCTTATTCTTCAGCACTACACCCTATTCTTTCATGGCCTGATTTAGAATTTCGAGTCCATAAATGCGTTGCTTCAACTCCTTGATTTGACTATTCAAATTCAGAGAGGATTCCTCCTTAACTAATTCCTCCTGCATCAGAATATCCTCAACAATTGACTCAAAGAAGTGTCATCAAGACCAATATCATCTCGCATTTCAACATCACAAGGTGTCTCATCACCCTTCATGTCCTCATCACATTGTGTTTCATCTTCCTGTTCTTCAGCATTACATTGCACTTCATTACCCTGATCCTCTTCTGGACCCTTCTCTGCACTAAAATTTGGTGTCTTAGAGGTCTTCTTCTTTTTCATCTTTCCAACTAATACTGATAGAGGAGTAAAATCTTCCTCTTTGAGGTATCCTTCACTACACACTGTGTGAACCACCACATTTGCAAGGAGAAAAATATTGTTCTCATTCGGTGAACTAGGTTAGGAATCATCTATATTTATTGGAGAGGTTGATTGAATATGGACCTATCTCGAAAAGGAAAACTCCTTCTTAACAGAACTTCTATTTATTATCTTCAAAGGGCGAGGGGTATCGATTATGGATGGTTGTTTCTCTTCCTACATTGGTTCCTTTGGCAGGGTCTTTTTCCTCTTACTAGTCTGCAGGGTAAGGGTTTTATCTGTTTGACTAGATTCTTCCTTCCTACTTCTACCCTTCTTCCCAGGTTATTCTATTATCTTTCCTCCTTGTAACTCCTTCAAAAACCCTTTCCAGGTCACATTTTGACTCTCTAATTCCTTCCTAACTAGAATTGAGATCAACCCATAATGATATAGCTTGAACCCAAACTGACTCTCTTTACTTTTCTGAACACCCTTCGACATTTTTTTCAAACTTTTAAAAAATAAGTAAGGAAAGTTAATCAAATTACCAGACTCAAAGTGTAACAGCAAGCGAATGTGATATAGGAAGGCTAGGGAATATCATCCCTCACAAGTGAGAAAATTTTGTAGAATGTACAATAGGTGTCTCCATTTCTCGATCATAGCAGTTTGTTGCATCCCTTGCTTCCAATCCACTTTCTACTTTTTATTGACTAAAAGCCTACGCCAAGCCCCTTTTTCGAGCTCTCCTTTCTTAAACCATTATTCGCCTACAACCGCTAGCCATGTAGCCTATGAAATAGTTTGCTCTGTCACTTCAAACTCTAAAGACCCCACCTTGGCTCTACATCCATCAAAGGTTCGAGAAAACTCTAATGCCATGGCTGAATCAAAACCATCAAATTTTAGCAAGAACGGGAGAAATCTTTCTTCCTGCATCATGGACAAATTGTTCTTGTACTCTGTTGTTTGCTCTACTTCCTTCACATACCATGGTTCAATTCAGACAGGCACCATTGCTTGTTTGAATTCACTCAACTACTCAGAATTGGGAGAGTTAATTAGCAGGGGTTCAGGACTGAGAAATTCGGAATTACCGAATGAACTGGACATTGCTATATTAATCTTTTCTTTAACGACCACACTCATGAAAATATCAGTTCTTGGGAAAGGATATGATATGGCCTGATCTAATCGTGCATGTAGTAATAATGATTGGTGGTGGGAGGTGGTGATGGAGAAAATGTGAGGTGGTATATATGAGCAGTCATTATTTAATTAACAGCATGCTTTTCAAAAATGAATGTTGGATTCGGGGAGATTTTCGCACACATCCTTTGATCAACTCATGATTTCATACAAGGCACACATGTTAACTTAAATAAAGATAGGTTTTCATAATTAAATGTCCATGTACTTAAAAGAATATTTCCTAATTAGAAACGATGAACAAAGTCTAATCATCTATGAAAGAAAATCATTGCATGACATCATCATAAAGTAGTGCAGTTAGTTGTGCTTGAGCGCAATTGTACCAAACATAAAAAATAAATTCCTTTTTATCCATGGACTTGCTTCAGACATTCACGTACCATAGCACACATTCTTGCACTGAAGGAATTGTTAGTTCCTGCACTCGAACATACATTCATGCACTGAAGACTACTATTGTTCCTGCATTGAGCACAAGTCTTGTGCTCAAGGCACGCAGAAGTGCGTATTCCTGCACCTGAAATTTATTGTTCTTACACTAGAACATACATTCTTGTACCAAAGGACATCATTGTTCCTACACTAACTGATGTTGCGGAAAATCTGAAAAAGGTTTCTAAAAAAATACAATTTGTGGGCTGAATCTTGAAAGATTTGCGAAATTTCCAAAGGATGTTTTATTCGCTAGTTTCTTGGTAGTGATACATGCCTTCTGATCTAATCCATGAATTAATTAGATCCTGCAATACAATCCATGAGGGAGAAAAGAAGTGGGAAAGGAGTAAATTTCAGAATGGGAAGGAAATTCAACAAGGAATTCAAGTGTGAAACCACCAAGAGGGCGTATGGAAAAAGGGAAAGGGAAAGGGAAAATAATTTCAGGGGAAAGAGAGGGAAAAACAAAGTTGGATAGGAGAAGTTTCTTTGGAAGAAAGGGAAGGTTCATTTTAATAGGAAGAAGAAGGGAAAAATAGAAGGGAATTTACGAAAAAGGAAATAGAAGAAGAGCAAATTTTCACCTCAAAAATCTGCTTGGATAGTGTCGAACCAAAAGTAAATGCAACAAGAATTGAGTTTTGCTTGCATAAAAATTTCCGTGTCAAATGTCCCAAAATTGGATAAGGGCTCAATTCTTGCACTTAAAAACCTGCTTCTTCTTGGTGACAATTAGCACATATAAAGATCAAGCAATATTCCCATTTTATTAAAATTTTGGTCTTCCTTCCAGCATGTTGTTTTTTAGGATGATCCTTCTATGACCATGTCAGCAAACTGATTTTCACAATCACAGAAAAATATTTTCTTTTGTTTTATTTTTAGTTTTTGTCATTTTTTTCTTTTTCTTTTTATTCTTTTATCTTTTATTTTTTAAAAGAGAGAATCAAATTTTTAATAGGTTGGCATGGCCACCTACCATCTCTAGCTCAGATTGTTGTTGCATGAAATCCTCCTTTGTGAGGGGTTAAAAATATACTTTGAGCCTATGCCCATTCACAAGGAATACTGAAATTTTTGCATCAATAGTTTTGATCTCTTCAGCCCCATTCTTAAAAATTCTGACTACTTCATAAGGTCTCGTCTAGCTATTAAGAAATTTACTGCATAATATAAATAATTACTAAGAGGAATAAATATAAAAATAACCAGCAACAACCATAAACACATAAACACAAAAGTTTATCTGGGAAAAACCCAACCTAATAAGATCTCATTAGCATTGGCCAAAACCCTGGCCAATCTGACTAAGCGAGCCTTCACCGCTCACCTCCACGTCTTGCATTACAATGAAGTCCTTCTAGCCTTTTATAAGCTCCATTACATATAATACCACGGGTAGAATACTATGGGTGCACAATACCATGTGCTCCAAAACCATCACTGTTTAACCTAGTCAACTTTGGCTCTATCCTGAGTCAAGTTTACCTAACAATTCCCCCCTTAAACTTGACTTGGGGTTCCTTGACTAACTCTAGCCAAACCTACTAAGTGAAACAATCCCACTCACTCTAGCTCTTACCCCCCTCAAAGTTTTTACCCGGGGTATTGTTAACCCGACATCTCCCCAATCACCTAAGTCTAACCCAGACTTTACCTGTGATCACCGAGGGGTACACATGCCTTACCGGGTCTTACAATAGTATGCCCATTTACATGCAATAATTTTGACTTCATTAATTTTTTTATTTTTTTTTGTTTATTGCTGTTGCGATTCTAATCCATCCTCTCTTGATCAGGTGCTCATGTCCTAAGTGTCGTAAAATGCTCAAAATTTAAAGTGCTTAGAACTAGTTCAAAGTTGAATGACTAGAAAGTGCTCATCTTCCCGATTCTGGCGCCGAAATGATTCGAAAAACGGTCGCCGTATGAGGAAGTTATGGCAAAAAGAAGAATTTGTCCATAACATTAGAAATTTTAATTTTTCAAAAAAAAATTAAAAAAGGAATATTCCGTCGAGCACGAAATCCGAGGCAACCACCAAACATTAAATGTAACTGCAGTTAAGTTGGCGAAATTTTGGCAGGAGCGCCAAATTTGGCAGACCCGCCATAATTGGCAGAGCTATCTGAAGTTAACTAAAGTTAGCTGGAGTTTTTCTAGGGGCAAACTGGAGAAACTTTAAATGGCCATAACTTTGGCTAGGAAAGTCGGTTTTGGACGATTTTTTTTTGATTTTGGGTATTTTCGACCTTCTGAAGCCATTGGTGCAGGTCTTACAGCCATTTGAGGTCATTTGCAGAGGTTTTAGAGCCGTGAAAGTTCTAGGAGCCACCAGGGCCCAGTCTTGTGAAGACTGTATAGGGTTGCAGGTATCCATTGGAGGTGATCCAATAGTCAATCCTGAAGGATTCAGGTGTTCTGAATCCATTTTTACCATCTATTTCTCCTGTAGATGCTTCTATTCAGTTGTATTTTCAATTTGAGCATTTAATAAAAACAAGGACAAGCCCGGTTGGGAGCTTTGGACCCAGCAGATGTAGCCCTGGAGGGGGTGAACTACTTTATCAACTTCTTTTGCATTTGTGGTTGATTTATTTTGTAGATCAAATTCATTTTAATGTGTTAAACAGTAAAAGGAAATAACTCTGCTATGCTTAAACGGGTCATGAACAGCTGAAAATTTCATGTGTTTTCTTTCTACAAGACATGGAAATCTTTTAAACATGTTTAATTCTGAATTGAATACCTTGCAAACAAATTTCAAGTAGTTTCAAATTCAGATCAAGTTGGTATCATAGCTCAGGGTTTTGTGCAAAGATCTTCTAACTGTCTTGCAAAGTATTGATGCTTACCAAGTTGAAACTTAAAAGAGGGGAAGGACAGTTGACTAGAGAACGAGAGAATCCTCAGTCAAGGAAGGCCAGAGAGCCATCACCTCCACCTTCAATTTCACCCTCAAGAGTCTTAGCAGAAGCTTCAAGGATGTCTGAACATGAAGGAGAAATTCCTACAGAGACAGATCCAAGAGAAGAAGAAAGAGTCTTCAGGAAGGCTTTCTTGGACCTCACTGAAATGGTGAGGATATTGTACCAAGAAAGAAATGAGAAATTGGCTGGAGAAGGGTCCAAACATCCACATGAAGGAGAGGGCTCTTCAGGAGGTAAGAAGGATGATGATCATTCCAAGAAAGGACATGGAGGAAATGGTGATCCACCACCCCCATCTTCACCTTCTTCCTCTTCATCTTCGTCTTCTTCTGTTCATAAGCATAGATCCTCTGGAAAAAGTCCTTTTTTGAAGCTTGATGTAAAATTCGAATTACCTATGTTTAATGGTGAAGTGAATGCAGAAAAGCTTGACAACTGGATTAGGCAGTTGGAAGTTTACTTGAGGATCCAAAATATGCATGATGATGCCACAAAGATTCAGTTGGCTTCTTTGAGAATGGATGGAGCAGCATTGGTCTGGTGGGAGGCCAAGACTAAAGAGGAGATCAAGAAATTTGGTAAGGTTACCTTAACATGGCCTGAATTTCTGTTAGCCATTAGAAAACAGTTTTATCCTCTTGCTCACATGCAGAAAGCCATTATGAATTGGCAAAATTTCAGACAACTTAAGGGTCAGAGTGTCCAAGACTACACCCAAGAATTCAGGAGAAGAGCTCTCTTGTTAGGGGTAGATTTACAAACCCAAGAAACCTTGCTGAAATACATCGGTGGCTTGCATAGCTACCTTAGACACACCATCTTGATGTTTAACCCTACTAGCCTGGACGAGGTTTGTGTCCAAGCTACCCATTTAGAGGCAAGGGGAAAAAACACATTTGAAGAGGGTAGAAACAAGCCCCCCAAGGGGAAAAACAAAGAGAAAGCCTCCAAGGGAAAGGCCAAAAAGAATGCATCTATCAAACAGGAGAGTGAGAAAGTGATCTGTAAACACTGTTCTAAACCAGGTCATGAGGAGAAAAACTGTTGGAAATTATATCCTGAAAAAAGACCTCAATTTAACAAATCTAAAGGGAAACAGAAAACTGCTGCTACTACGTCTACACCACAAGATTTAGGGGAAGATTCAGGTGATGAAACGAAAATTACAGCCATGGGTTTGAAAAACTTGAAGGAAAAAGAAATTGAAACTCAAGCCAGCACTAGTACCTCAAACTACCATGTACAAGCTCCTAATGAGGAAGAAAGAATTGAACTGTTTCATGTGAGGGTGATTTCAAAACATACTAAAATTGACACACTTTTTGATAGTGGGTCACAAGCAAACCTTATATCAGAGGACTCGGTCAAGCAGCTTAAACTTGAGACCGTTCCACATCCGAAGCCATATCCACTTGGATGGATTTGCAAGGATGCAAATTTACAAGTTTCAAGAAAGTGCACATTGCGCTTTGCAATTACTGCACATTTTATTGACACAGTTGAACTTGATGTGGTACCTTTTGATATAGCAGGAATTGTTTTAGGAATTCCTTACTTGTTTGACAGGAAAGCTATCTTTCATCGCCATGAAAACAAATATCATTTGTTCAAAGATGGCAAGGAGTTCATTGTTAGAGCTCATCGCAAGAAGACAAATATAGCGATGGTGAATGCAGGACAAGTAAAAAGGCTGGTCAATTCAAGTAAGAATTTTGTTCTTCTTATGATTAAGCCCAAGGTTGATGTGAATCATGAGTCATTTGACAATTGTGATCCAAAACTTAAATCAGATCTGTATGATGTAGTTGATGCATATCATGAGATGTTTCAGGAGCCAACAGGTTTGCCTCCTAAGAGGGAGATTCAGCATGAAATCCATTTGCATCCAGATTGTCCTCTTCCAAACATAGGCATGTACTGCATGTTTATAATGGACAATGCTGAAATAAAGAAGCAAATCAAGGACTTGTTGGACAAGGGTTTCATAAGGCCAAGTACTTCGCCATGTGGGTCACTGATTGTATTGATTCCAAAGAAAGATGGCACTTGGCTTATGTGTGTTGATTTCAGGGCCTTGAATAAGATAACGGTAAATAATCGTTACCCACTCCCAAGGATAGATGATTTGCTAGACCAGCTGAAAGATGCTCGATATTTCACTAAGCTAGACTTGCGCAGTGGATATCATCAAGTAAGAATTGAAGAAAGTGACGTTTGGAATACAACCTTTAAAACCAAACAAGGACTCTTTGAGTGGCTTGTGATGCCGTTTGGTTTGTGCAATGCACCTGCAACTTTCATGCGGGTAATGGATGATGTTTTACGTCCTTTTCTTGATGATTTCGTTATTGTCTACTTAGATGACATCTTAATTTTCAGCAAGTCTAGAGAAGATCATGTCATGCATGTTAGAAAAGTACTTGATGTTTTGAAGAAGAATCAGTTATTTCTTAAAATGTCAAAGTGTGAATTTGGAAAAACTTCTTTGGTTTATTTGGGACACATAGTAGGAGGAGGTGCTTTGAGAATTGATCCTGCTAAGATTGAGGCTATTGTGAAGTGGCCTACTCCCAAATCCATAACAGAGATAAGAAGTTTGTTGGGTGCAATTCTTCTACAGCGTGGTAAGCCTATTGCTTTTCATCTGAAACTTTTAATGGTGCTGTTGTAAATTATCCTACATATGATAAGGAGTTGTATGCATTGGTACAAAGCGTCAAAAAGTGGAAACACTACTTGATGGGCAAAGAAACTGTTATACATACCGACCATCAGCCCTTACAGTACTTGCAATCACAAAGCAAGTTACAACAGTCACGACACTTCAGATGGATGGGCTTCTTGCAACAGTTCCATTTGGTAATAAGGTATAAGAAAGGTACTTTGAATAAGGTTGCTAATATGCTTTCAAGGCCTATTATTGGTGTTGTTACTTTACTTAAGAATGATTCCATTGTACATGATAGTTACATAGAACAATATGCATCTGATGATGACTTTAAAGAAGTGTATACTAACTTGAGTAAAGGAAATCATGTAGAGGAAAATGACTATCACATGCATAACAATTTGCTGTTTCATTTGGGCAAGTTGTGTATACCACAGGGGGAGAGGATAAATGTCATAAGAGAAGCTCATTCTTCTCTTATTGCTGGCCATTTTGGTGTGAGCAAAACAGTTGCACATCTATAGAGGTATTGCTATTGGCCTCGCATGGTAGATTACGTTTCAAGGTTCATAAGAGGTTGTTCATTATGTGCTACAAGCAATCCTAGCAACAGGAAGCTTGGTTTGTATACTCCTTTGCCGGTACCTTCTAGACCATGAGAGAGCATCTCTATGGATTTTGTAGGAGGTTTGCCAAAATCTCGAAAGCAGCATGATCATTTATATGTAGTAGTTGATCGTTTCAGCAAAATGTGTATACTTATGCCTTGTAAGAAAACTATAACTGCTGAACAAACTGCTGAATTATTTTTTCATCATGTATGGATTCACTTTGGTTTGCCTACTTCCATTATTAGTGACAGGGATTCCAGATTTGTGGGGAATTTTTGGTCCAACCTATGGGAGATGATGGACACAAAGTTGAAGAAAAGTACTGCTTTCCATCCGCAAACAAATGGACAAACCGAAGTTGTGAACAGAACCATTGTGCACCTCTTGAGAGGTTATTGCAGCAAGCATCCCAAGCTTTGGGATGAACATTTACACTATATACAGCATGCTTACAATCGTGCCAAGCACTCTTCCACAAACACCTCACCGTTTGAAGCTTGTTTTGGTTACTTGCCAAAATCACCTCTTGATTTCATTCTTGAGAAAGATGTCGCCATTGAGGGACATAGTGACATTGACAAAGCTCGTTCATTCATCGAAAGAATTCAGCAAATACATCAGCAAATTCAAGAACAGCTTGAAAAGAGTCAAGGCAAGTACAAGGAAAGACACGACAAGCATAGAGTCGATCACAAGTTTCAAGAAGGATATGAGGTATGGCTATAAATTAGTAAGGAAATGATGCAAGGAGAAGGTAAAAAGTTGAAGCCTATTCGTTATGGTCCATTCAAAATCCTCAAGAAGGTTGGAAATAATGCTTTTCAATTAGATTTGCCTTCCTACATGCAAATGTATTCTGTTGTCAATGTGGAGAACTTACGTTTGTATGAACCTCCTTTGATTGATGATCATGAAAATGCTGTTCAGCTACCATTTATAGAATATTTCTCGCCAGAATTCTTAGATGAGCTGAAAGAAGATACAATCCTTGACAGAAGGACACGCACTTCAAGAAGGGGCAGTGTAGATTATGTTCGGGTTGGTTTCAAAGGCAGCAAACCGAACAAGGCAAATTGGATGGAGGTGGACAGAGTGAGGGAGTTGTACCCTCACCTCTTTAACAGGTAGTTGAAGGCTTTTGGGGTCCAAAAGCTTCCCAATGGGGAGGCGTGATCAGGTGCTCATGTCCTAAGTGTCGTAAAATGCTCAAAATTTAAAGTTTTTAGAACTAGTTCAAAGTTGAATGACTGGAAATTTCTCGTCTTCCCAATTCCGGCACCGCAAACGGTTCGAAAAACGGTCGCCGTATGAGGAAGTTATGGCAAAAAGAAGAATTTGTCCATAACATTAGAAGTTTTAATTTTTCAAAAAAAAATTAAAAAAGGAATATTCCGCCGGGCACGAAATCCGAGGCAACCACCAAACATTAAATGTAACTGCATTTAAGTTGGCGGAATTTTGACAGGAGCGCCAAATTTGGCAGACCCGCAATAATTGGCGGAGCTATCTGGAGTTAACTAAAGTTAGCTGGAGTTTTTCTAGGGGCAAACTGGAGAAACTTTAAATGGCCATAACTTTGGCTAGGAAGGTCGGTTTTGGATGAATTTTTTTTTGATTTTGGGTATTTTCAACCTTTTGAAGCCATTGGTGTAGGTCTTACAGCCATCTCAGGTCATTTGCAGAGGTTTTAGAGGCATGAAAGTTCTAGGAGCCACCAGGGCCCAGTTTTGTGAAGACTGTATAGGGTTGCAGGTATCCATTGGAGGTGATCAAGTAGTCAATCCTGAAGGATTCAAGTGTTATGAATCCATTTTTACCATCTATTTCTCCTGTAGATGCTTCTATTCAGCTGTATTTTCAATTTGAGCATTTAATAAAAACAAGGACAAGCCCGATTGGGAGCTTTGGACCCAGCAGACGTAGCCCTGGAGGGGGTGAACTGCTTTACCAACTTCTTTTGCATTTGTGGTTGATTTATTTTGTAGATAAAATTCATTTTAATGTGTTAAACAGTAAAAGGAAATAACTCTGCTATGCTTAAATGGGTCATGAACAGCTGAAAATTTCATGTGTTTTCTTTCTGCAAGACATGGAAATCTTTTAAACATGTTTAATTCTGAATTGAATATCTTGCAAACAAATTTCAAGTAGTTTCAAATTCAGATCATCTCTCAATTTGATTTGTGGTGGGCTCCAGTATTGCAGCAATAATGTTGCAACTCCTGGGACTCCCTTCTTTACTTTTATCAACCCGGTAGTTCGTAACAAACTTGGAAGCAACAGTGTTGTATGAACAAGTACTAGCTCTTGCCGCAGCTGTCACTTGGTCAGCTGGCACAAGTCCGCTAGGGGCTTAAGCCAACTTCTATGAGCTCTTAGAAGAAGCTTTTTAACTGATGGACGAAAGCTAACTCAAAGGAAGCTAATCTACTTGTGGAAAGAAACTGAAAGCCAAAAAGTAACGCAAACCCTAGCAAACCCTAATTCTACCAGCTAGTCCTACTGATGCAAAGGAGAGGATGAAAACTATTAAAAGAGATGCCATTACTTCTATGAAGGTAAAATTCATGTGCCTAGACTACCTCTATCTGAAGAAAACATCTTTTTGTATTTTTGAATAAGTTATCAGAATTATCATGCATGTGTTTTTAACTGGCTTTTTGTTGTACAGGGGTGGATCAAGGAGGAGAAATGCTTGGAAAAGGTTGGGAAGGTTCAGAGAGGGTCTAAGGAGTCCCTAACACCCTTCCAGCGAGTCTCACAGAGTTTGGCTATCAAAAAACCTCATTCGTGAGCTTCTACAGGAAGTCTGCAGGGGTTCTACAGGATGTTTCAGGAATTTCTACAGGATGTTCAGAGATTTCTACAGGATGTTTAAGCATTGGATTTTGGAGGATCGGTGAGTGAAGGAAGATGCATGGATGGATAAGGAGGTAGGATAGGGGCCTGAAATGACCCAGGGACTGATGGATGGAGTGCTTAGGGGGTGTAGAAGGTTGACTTGGCTTGAAGAAGGCTAAGACAATGGAGGAGCAAGAAGGTAGGGTCATGTGGGCAGAAGAGCAGTTGTGAGACAAGGAACTTAACTAGGAGATGGAGCAGCTGGCCTGGATGAAGCTTAGGCGGATGAGAGAGAGGTGGAGATGCCCTGCACGATGTACACTTAACCGAATCAACAAAGTCCTGCACACAATCAAAGTCTTAGCTAATCTACTCTAACTGTCAATGAAACAAATGAAGAACAGCTTTATTTGTAAAGAGAACCATGTACATCACTCAAGCAAAGAAACATTTCAGAGGTCTGAACGCATAACTAACTTCTACAAATGAAAACATTACACCAAGGATTGCATGGTCAAGCAAACTAGTGTTTTTGTTGGGGCAGCACTGTTTCTGCAATTCCAGCCCCTAATCCAATAAGGATGAGGTGAAACTAAGAGTGTTGTCAACCCTCTTCTTGGAGTTTTATCTGTTATTATCCTACCAAACTATTCTACACATCTGCAGCAATTCTATTTATCACCAGTGACCTATTTAACCAACACAACTAAATCTGCTCAACAGAAACATGTTTCAAATGCAAAAAAGGAAAATCATGATGCATAAAGAAAAGGTAACAGTACAAAGAAGGAGGCCCTAGGCTCTCAAGTTGGGCCCAACCCCGAGAGCTATGGCTCCTATAGAAAACTCAGAGCTGATATCAAATCGGACTGCTTCTCATTATCAAAAAATAATCATAAGTCAAGAGTTATGCCAAAAATGGCTACAAGAGAACAAAATGAAGCTAGCAGCACTATCGTGCAAAGTATGCAAGAGTTTCCAAAAGTCCCTCACGAAGGCTGAGGCCTTAACATTTATACACCACGAGGCCCTAGCTAGCCTCCTAAATCTATGGGACTTGGCTGCCCAAACTGTGAGTGAACAGCTCCTTCCAAAATCTGTTTGGATGCCTTCTAGATCTGGTTTTGGTGGCCTTTGGAGCTCAGAGTTGGGGGTGAGGATCTCGAGGAAGGCTATTTAATGCCATAGACAAATAGACAACCCCCTACGAATCCTCAACCCAAGCTTGGCTGTCTTCTAGCCCATGATTGCTCAGTTTTGCTCCAACATGTGTCAAAAAACCTGAAATGAGCACGTGTTAGCCACCTAGGAAGAGTGACTACCCTTATTCGTACAAATGACATAAACATACTGAAAAATAATGATAAGTTATGGAAAATGAAGGATTGAACAAGGATAATTAGGCCAAATGAGCCCAAAATGTTACCAAATTTGGGGCTCATCATCACCCCCTGCTAAAATGATTGCTCATCCCTGAGCAACTAGTCCAGCTCCTCGTCTTTCATTACTTTAATCGCCACCCTCACATCGTAATATACTTCATAATCTGGAGGCTAACTTCACTCCAGAGCGGTTGTAGGCTAGTTCTTCGAACTCCATTCTTGTCCTGTGAAAATTGTTCCTCTGGAAAGAAGAACTCCTTCTTAGCTTTCTGACCTAGTTTTCTCCCCTCCTTATCCTAGGGTACCCCCATAGGTAGATCAGTTACTCTGCTAATGAGTTGTGGGGTGAGTCTGAGGGTCAATCCTCTGAAGTTGACAACGGCCAATGTCTTTGACTTTGGCTTCAAGGACCTTAGGAATTCTTCTGCAACTTTGTCATCGTGACCTTGAAGCTTGTCACAGAATGACATCCAGTGTGCACGGGAAAACAAGTCCACCACCTCAGGGGTTTCCCGTAACTTCTTGGAGTCCGAAGGCTCTTTTCTAATGAACCCTCCCAGCATGGTAAAAACTTGTTTTGTTGTCCTGAGCTTGCCTGCTCGCATACAGAAGTAGAGCTTCGGGATTTTCTTAGATAGAGCGCAGAGCTATGTCTCTGTTATGCACACAGTTATATAAAATTCACAACTTTCTACCAGTAAGCCTTGACAGTGGCTCAATTATAATTCAAAAACCTGTAGAAAATTCCGCATACATACGACGACGACAATTCTCATGCAGCGATAAGAAAACGGCTTGTAAATTCATGAATAGACTTTTATTCACATTTTCCTACCCCTTCAACACGTCGAATGCACCACCTTTTGAATCAATTGCATGGGAGAATTATGTTCAGGCTTACCTTATTCCAGAATTGACACCTTCGACGTGAACAGTCCACATTCCTCCGTAATGTTGAGCTTCTTGTAGCGCAGCTTCCTGTAGGAGTCATGCACGGATTCTGGGGAACACTTCAGTGGTTTTGGACCTTCTGTGCAGCAACAGTATGTTGGAACACGCCGAGAACTCGGGCTAGCAGCCTTCAGAGATGCGTACTCGGCTGCAAAACAGTTGTAAATAAATGGCTGCAGTGCATCATAAGTGATTCAACTGGCTGATTTGAATTGCTGCGGAATTCATGGCACGGTGGTGAGCTGTCCCCGTTGGCCGACGTCACCACTATCATTCCGCTGCATGTATTCCTGACCACCGAATCCTTCCCTTTGTACCTACCGTCGCCATTCCTGTTAGACTGCCGCTTCTCTCCGACTGGATGCTTCCCACGTGTCCATTTCCTATCTTTTCGACATAACCAAAGCCTTTCGGATCCGACGAGGCCATTGGACTGGTTGTGGTGGCCAGTTGAATGGCTACCCGACTTGTTCAATCCATTCATTTTCACAGTTACGCACATTTTAGAGTATAGCTCATGTAATTTGACGAAATAAGGTTAGGCACTTACCTGTGCGACCGTGGACGTGGTTTTCTCAGGCTTCAGGACGAGGAATGATGGATCTGCTTGCTGTTGCTTCGTGCACAGGCACTGGAGCTCCTCTTCATTGGCTGCTGCTGGTTACGAGACCTTGAGACCTGATTTCCTGGCCGTGAATGTTGCATGCACCGGCTTCATGAGCTGCGGGTGTCTCCATGGTATGTGCTCCAGTCGGATCAGCTACTACAGGATTCCTTTAGGACATCCTGTAGCCGCTTCTCCTCCTGGGGTGCATGCCGAGATAATTAAGTCACGTTCACAGGTGCAGGGTCCTGAGATCACCTTGACAGGTAAGGTATGTGAGCCTCTGCAAATTCCTTTATCTGAGAAAACAAAGTTCTGGTATGACTGTGTAGGTATATTTTGACCGTATGGCAGCAATGGCGGTGAAAGGAGGTGAAACAAGTGGAGGATGGAGGAAAAGAGTGGTTGCATAACTCCTCAATGAACTTAAGCTTCCAATTATTCTTGATGATCGGTCCTGGCCCGCCAAAAGGCTCTACAGGATGTTTCCTGTAGAAATACAGAACTTCCTGTAGAAAGTCTTGTAGCTTCCTGTAGAAGGCTAAACTATGACCAGATTATGTCCAAACCTTGGAAGAGATGAGTGTTCATGGAGGGAGTGTTTGTGTGGTTGCCTAGTAGCTTGGTAGGGACCCTTGTCCTTGAGTTGAGAGGCCTCCTTTTTGCATTGAATCCCTGCAACCTGCAACAATTCCAAATATTAAGCCTGTTTTTCTGTTTCTGCCTCTTTCTCTTCTTTTTTTCTTTTCTTTTTTTTTATTTTTGTTTTTAAGAGACAGAAGGGGCGCCTCAATGAGGTTTTCACCCCTACTATCTGCCTTGGGTGCCTCAGAGAGGTTTTCACCCAAGGGTCTTTTTATTCCAATTCTTTTTCAGAGAGACAGGAGGGGCACCTCAATGAGGTTTTCACCCCTACCATCTGCCTTGGGTGCCTCAAAAAGGTTTTCACGCAAGGATCTTTTTTTTTTTTTAATGATGCTTAGGGTATGCCCAAAACAGACGCAAAACCCTTCTCTATGACCAGCACTGATTTTTCCACAGTTTTGATGAACTCTTGCCTTGAAAGAGGTTTCCTGTAGATCTTTAGTCGATGCCCATTGACGAGCATGGGGATGTCTTCTTCATCAATGGTCCAAATAAGGATAGAACCATTGTCATTACACTTCTCCACTGCATATGGTCCTAGCCATCTTGTTCTCAGCTTCCCCTTGAAATCCTTATGTCTGGAATCATACAGCAGCGCCCAATCTCCCGGCTGGAACTGTTTGTCATTGAGGTGTCGGTCATGCCATATCTTTCTCTGAAGTTGAACCACTTCTGAGTGGAGAAGGGCCTGCATTCGGTGTTCATCTAACCCATTCAGCTGCAATAACCTTTCTTGTTGGGCATGGCTGAGATCTAGGTCCAGCTGAGCTGCCATCCTCAATGTGCTGTACTCGAACTCAATTGACAGCAAAGCTCTCTTCCCATAGAAAAAGCTCATAAGGTGTGAAGCCGGTTGTGGTCTTCCAGGTGGTGTTATAAGCCCAAGTGGCCTCAACCAGGCGATCTTCCCAACCCTTTCTGCTGCTACTCACCACCTGAATCAAAATTCCTTCTAATGCTCTATTGGTGACTTCCACCTGCCCATTTGCTTGAGGATGATAGGGGGTGGAAATCCTATGCTTGATCTTGTGATGAGCGAGCAAGTCTTCAATTAAGTTAGAGGTGAATTAGCTTCCTTGATCGGTGACTAACTCTCTTGGGTAGCCAAATTTGTATAAGATGTTTTCTCTTAAAAACTCAGCCACCTTTTCTTCTATCGTTGCTTTGATTGCCTTGGTTTCTGCCCACTTTGTTAGATAGTTTGTGCACACAATGATGTAAGACCTTTGCCTTGAAGGAGGGTTGATAGGACCCACAAAATCCATACCCCATTTCTCAAATGGCTCAAGAGTCACTTGAGGTTGGAGAGGCATTTCGTCCCTTGGAGTCGGCTTCCCTATCCTTTGGCATCAGTCACACTGGCTGATATATCTTTTGACATCTTGATGAAGCGTGGGCCAATAGTAGCCTGCGTGTAAAATTTTGAAGGCAGTCCTCTTGGCTGCAAAATGTCCTCCACAAGGCCCATCAAGACAGGTTAGGAGGATGTCAAAGACTTCCTCCTCCATTACACAACGCCTTAAGATCTGATCGGGGCCAAGTTTGAACAGGTTGCCCACGGTCCAAGTGATTGAGGCACTTTTCCTCATGATTCTTCTCTTCTCCTTTGAGGATAGATGTGGAGGGAACTGTGCTGAGACCAGGTAGTTTGCTATGTTAGCACACCAGGAAGAGAGTACTGAGATAGCGAACAGATGTTCATCTGGCATCTGGTCATCCACTGTTCCATCTTCACCTGCAGGTAAATCCAATCTAGACAAGAAGTCAGCAACAACATTTTCTTTACCTGGTTTGTCAACGATAGTCAAATCAAACTGCTGCAACAAAAGTAACCATCTAATAATACGAGCATTCACATCCGGTTTATTCATTAAATATCTAATTGCAGCATGATCAATATGATCAAATGTTTGATAGCCAGTGATGTCGTGTCGGAACTTGTTCAGGGCATGGACCACGGCCAAGAACTCTTTCTCAGTTACAGTATAATTCATTTCTGCCTTGGATAAGTTTTTGCTGACAAAGTATATGGCATATGGGAGTTTTTGTTCAACCTGTCCTAAGGCTGCCCCTATGGCTTTGTTCGAGGCATCAGTGTGGATGTGGAAAGGTAGGGCCCAGTTTGGACCTCTCAAGATCGGGGCGGACACCAACTTATCCTTTAATTCGTTCAGAGCCCTCTCACAGTCGTCAGTCAATTTAAACTCAACATCTTTTGCTAAGAGGCCAAACAATGGCAAGGCTAGCTTACTGAAGTCTTTAATGAATCTTCTATAATATCCTGCTAAGCCTAAGAAAATCCGAACATCTCTTACCTTCTGAGGAGGTGGAACCTTTTTTATGAGAGCAATTTTGTTAGGATCCACCTGTAATCCTTGGCGAGAAATGGTATGTCCTAGCACGGTCCCTTCAGTCATTAGGAATTCACATTTTTCAGGACTGAGGGACAGGTTCATCTCAATGCACTTGGTTAGAACTTTTCCCAGATTGGACAATGCTTCCTGGAAGTTGGACCCATAAGGAGTGAAGTCATCCATATAGATTTCCACCGAATCATGGACCAGCTCCGAAAAGATGCTCAATACTGCTCTCTGGAAAGTGGCAGGAGCGTTGCATAGCCCAAAGGGAAGGACTCGGTAAGAAAAGGTACCCCAAGGACAAGTGAAGGTGGTCTTATCTTGGTCTTCCGGGCTGATTTGGATCTGATTATACCCGCTAAACCCATCTAGGAAAGAGAAAAATTTCTTTCCTGCCAGTCCATCCAACACTTGATCTATGAAGGGCAGAGGGAAGTGGTCTTTCTTGGTGGCTTTGTTCAGTTCTCTGTAGTCCACACAGATTCTCCACTTCCCATTTTTCTTGGGAACCAACACTAGAGGGGAAACCCATTCGTTTTCCGAGATGGGGTACATGAATCCTGCATCCAACAGTTTTTGCAATTCTTCTTTGACAATGTCCTTAAGGGCTGGATTCATTCTCCTCTGAGGTTGCTTGAATGGTTTACAATCTTCTTTAATGTAGATGTGATGGGTATAGACAGAAGGATGGACTCCTTTCATCTCCTTATAGCTCCAAGAAAAAGCATCTAGATGACTGGCCAGCAAGCTACACGGCTCCTTTTCCTGGGAAGGAGATAGGGAGGAGTTGATCTTTAAAGTTCTCTCAAGGCCAAGCTCCACATTTTTAACTCCGGGGAGGTTGGATCAGTCACACAGAGGTCCACTAAGGTGCTGGCTTGAGTATCCTCCACCAATTTCTCTAAGGACAATGCATTGGGAGGTGGATTTTGAATCAAGGTCTCAATAAAATCATCCTCGGTTTGAGGACCTCCACTGGTGGGTTCTAAGGTGCACAAGGGTGCAGAGTATACCTCATCCTCTTCTCCTTCTTCCAACCAAAGTGGTAAGTCATGCTCTAGCAGAGGTTGGGCAGGAGGGTATAGGACTAGCTGCTTGGACATAGGACCAATTTTGATGGTTATGTTTCCTGCTCGGCAGCTTATGTAAGCATCCGTAGTGGCTAACCAAGGCCTTGCCAAAATAAGGGGGTATCCAGTAAGCTTTGTCTTTGGTTGAAGGACCAAGAAGTCCGTAGGATACTCCCAAGAGTCAACAGAGACCAAGACATCCTCCACAATCCCTTCTGGAGTCACGGTGGAGCAGTCTGCCAATTGCAGGACTGTCGAGGTCTTCCTTAAGGAACCCTAAAGGTTGAGTTTGAGCATGGTATCCCTGGTCATCACATTAATGGCAGCCCCTAAATCAATCAAGGTGTGGGGTATGATGGTGCCATTGATGTGGACATCAACTACAGGACTCCCAGGATCCAAATACTTTGGACAGATTACTTGCCCCAACATAAGATCAGACAGTTGTCCTATGACATTGATAGTCGAGGCATCTCTTTTTCGCCTGCCTGGGTACCTGAAACACTTTTCCTTAACCAATTTGTTGTATATCGGTACATCTTTGATGGCCTGGAGAAGTGGTATTCTCACACACAACTGTTTGAGTTCTCCCAGAAGCTCATTCTCTTGTGGGTTGGGTTGCGTGGTTACTGTTAGTCTCTCAGGAAAGGGTGGAATGGCTTTTGGTTCACTTTCCTATTTGTCTTCCTCTTCCTCTGGGGGAGGAGGTTGGCGATCTGGAAGAGTCCTCCCGGATCGCAGGTTGATCTCCTGGATCTCCATAGCATAGGTAGGGCATGTTGTTTCCCCAGTATATACCTGTTGGGCCTGTCGATTGTTGGGGTTCGGGTTCGTTGAGCAGGCATTTGGGGTTGTCTTAGAGGAGCAGGAGGCAATGGTTGTGGTTGAGCTAGTGGTGGAGGAAAAATGGCGGGAGGAGTGTTGTACTGGGGCCTCCACCCCAGTTGAGGTGCATTCCACTGAGGCTGTGGTTGGACATGTGAGTGAAATGAATGAGTAGTGGGCTGAGTATGGTATTGAGATGGGTAAGACCATGGAGGAGGTACACACCAGGGAGGATGAGTGGGGGGACCCCATGAAGGCATAGGAGCAGATTGGTTGGGGCTATAATAAGCTTGGGATGTCCCTTACATCCCCTGCTGGTAAGGTCTAGGTCCATGCGGCCTCCTTTGGTTGAGGAAGTAGAGAGGTTCAGTGGGTGCCGCAGTCCCTTGGTATATGGCTTTAAATCCAGGTAAGGTTGGGCATTGGTTTGTGGGGTGGTCCTCCTCACAAACGAAGCATACCTCTACCAAGTGTAATGGACACTCGTTCTTAGGGTGCTTCCTTGTACACCTAGGACAGAAGATGGCCAAATCCCTCTCGGCTTCCTCTTTCTTTTGCTAGATTCGGAATGTATCAAGTTGCATGGCAATGGTCTGTCTCACCTCACTTTTGAGGTCCTCCAGCTGATTAGCAAACTCATGCTTGGAGAAGGTAGTACTAGCTGAAAGTGGGTTTCCCCTACCTCTTTTCTGGGCTGCCCTAGAGTGGTTTCTAAACACAGTCTTTATATCCTCATAAGGTAGTTGGTAAATATCTCCTCTAGCTAGCATGTGAAGGGTATCTAGAAGGTCTTCAGGGACTCCTCGGAGCAGGACCAACTTTAGAGATTCAGGGTCAAGTGTGCACCTGGCCCGTCTATAGCTAAGTTGGAACCTATCCTCGTAATCTTCTAAAGACACATCGTTTCCCATGGTCATCCGAAAGATTTCTCCCTTGGCTTCCTTGGACCTACAGTAGTCCCGGTATTTGGTATTGAAAGCTTGCTGCATCTGAGCCCAAGTGGTGATACTGTTTCCAGGTAAGCCCATGAACCAGCGTAACGCTGCATCCTTGAGGGTAGAGGGAAAGAGTTTCAATTTTTGCTCATCTTCTGTATAGTCATAAGTTCGACAAAGGACACCAAACTCAAATAGGAAGGCATCAGGGTCTTCAGTAGTCAATCCATGGAAGTGAGGTAAAGCGGAGGGGCTTATGTTTTTCATTTTCATGTCTCCAGTGGTCTCTCGGATGGGAAAGTTACCTTCTATTCTCTCGTCTTCTCTTCTACCGTTTCGGTTTTCAGCCATGGCTTCAGATGGAGTGTTCTCTAACTCTTCTTCTGTTATAGGATCTTCGTATATCTCAGGAGGCTCACCTATAGGTTCTTCTGGATCACTGTCACCAAAGAAGAGAGAAGGGTGACTCAGTGAAGTGGTGGGGGTGTTGGGTAAGAATTTTCCGGTTTTATCTCTATTCCTACGAGGCATGAAATGGAAAGACTTTTGATTGCTTTTTTTTTTCTTCTAGTACCTGCAAAACTAAAATAGATTGAACTGCAACTAATCTATCTTGCTGAAATGGAAATGCGGAATTGAAATGAAAGCATGAAAGGACTAATCTATTTTGCTCAAATGAAATTGCAGGAATGAAATGCTAGTCTATGCTTGCAGAATTGAAATTGCAGAATTGAAATGCTAATCTACGCTTGCAGAATTGAAATTGCAGAATTGAAATGCTAATCTATGAAAGCAAGAAATATCTACTCTACTTTTGCGGAAATGAAATTTCAGAATGGAAATGAAATAAACTATTTAGCAGAAGGCGAGAGTAGGAAAATAGCAGAAAAGCAACAATCACCAATACACTGATGCTTCCCCGGCAACGGCGCCAAAAAGATGGTGGGCTCCAGTATTGCAGCAATAATGTTGCAACTCTTGGGACTCCCTTCTTTACTTTTATCAACCAGGTAGTTCGTAACAAACTCGGAAGCGATGGTGCTGTATGCACAAGTACTAGCTCTTGTCACAGCTGTAACTTGGTCAGCTGGCACAAGTCCGCTAGGGGCTTAAGCCAACTTCTATGAGCTCTTAGAAAAAGCTTTTTAACTGATGGATGAAAGCTAACTCAAAGGAAGCTAATCTACTTGTGGAAAGAAACTGAAAGCCCAAAAGTAACTCAAACCCTAGAAAACCCTAATTCTACCAGCTAGTCCTAGCGATGCAAAGGAGAGGATGCAAACTATTAAAAGAGATGCCATTACTTCTATGAAGGTAAAATGCATGTGTCTATACTACCTCTATCTGAAGAAAACATCTTTTTGTATTTTTGAATAAGTTATCAGAATTATCATGCATGTGTTTTTAACTGGATTTTTGTTGTGCAAGGGTGGATCAAGAGGAGAAATGCTTGGAAAAGGTTGGGAAGGTTCAGAGAGGGTCTAAGGAGTCCCTAACACACTTCCAGCGAGTCTCACAGAGTTTGGCTATCAAGAAACCTCATTCGTGAGCTTCTACAGGAAGTCTGCAGGGGTTCTACAGGATGTTTCAGGAATTTCTACAGGATGTTCAGAAATTTCTACAGGATGTTTAAGCATTGGATTTTGGAGGATGGGTGAGTGAAGGAAGATGCATGGATGAATGAGGAGGTAGGATAGGGGCCTGAAATGACCCAGGGACTGATGGATGGAGTGGTGAGAGGGTGTAGAAGGATGACTTGGCTTGAAGAAGGCTAAGATAATGGAGGAGCAAGAAGGTAGGGCCATGTGGGCAGAAGAGCAGTTGTGAGATGAGGAACCTAACTAGGAGATGGAGCAGCTGGCCTGGACGAAGCTTAGGCGGATGAGAGAGAGGTGGAGATGCCCTGCACAATGTACACTTAACCGAATCAACAAACTCCTGCACACAATCAAAGTCTTAGCTAATCTACTCTAACTGTCAATGAAACAAATGAACAACAGCTTTATTTGTAAAGAGAACCATGTACATCACTCAAGCAAAGAAACATTTCAGAGGTCTGAACGTATAACTAACTTCTACAAATGAAAACATTACACCAAGGATTGCATGGTCAAGAAAACTAGTGTTTTTGTTGGGGCAGCACTGTTTCTGCAATTCCAGCCCCTAATCCAATAAGGATGAGGTGAAACTAAGAGTGTTGTCAACCCTTTTCTTTGAGCTTTATCTGTTATTATCCTACCAATCTATTCTACACATCTGCAGCAATTCTATTTATTACCAGTGACCTATTTAACCAACACAACTAAATCTGCTCAACAGAAACACGTTTCAAATGCAAAAAAGGAAAATCAAAATGCATAAAGAAAAGATAACAGTACAAAGAAGGAGGCCCTAGGCTCTCAGGTTGGGCCCAACCCCGAGAGCTATGGCTCCTATAGAAAACTCAGAGCTGATATCAAATCAGACTGCTTCTCATTATCAAAAAATAATCATAAGTCAAGAGTTATGCCAAAAATGGCTACAAGAGAACAAAATGAAGCTAGCAGCACTGTAGTGCAAAGTATGCAAGAGTTTCCAAAAGTCCCTCACGAAGGCTGAGGCCTTAACATTTATACACCACGAGGCCCTAGCTGGCCTCCTAAATCTATGGGACTTGGCTGCCCAAACTGTGAGTGAACAGCTCCTTCAAAAATCTGTTTGGCTGCCTTCTAGATCCGGTTTTGGTGGCCTTTGGAGCTCGGAGTTGGGGGTGAGGATCCCAAGGAAGGCTATTTAATGCCATAGACAACCCCCCTACGAATCCTCAACCCAAGCTTGGCTGTCTTCTAGCCCATGATTGCTCGGTTTTGCTCCAACATGTGTCAAAAAACCTGAAATGAGCACGTGTTAGCCACCTAGGAAGAGTGACTACCCTTATTCATACAAATGACATAAGCATACTGAAAAATAATGCATAAGTTATGAAAAATGAAGGATTGAACAAGGATAACTAGGCCAAATGAGCCCAAAATGTTACCAAATTTGGGGCTCATCATCACCCCCTACTAAAATGATTGCTTATCCCTGAGCAACTAGTCCAGCTCCTCATCTTTCATTGCTTTAATCGCCACCCTCACATCGTAATATACTTCATAATCTGGAGGCTAACTTCACTCCAGAGCGGTTGTAGGCTAGTTCTTCGAACTCCATTCTTGTCCTCTGAAAATTGTTCCTCTGGCAAGAAGAACTCCTTCTTAGCTTTCTGACCCAGTTTTCTCTCCTCCTTATCCCAGGGTACCCCCATAGGTAGATTAGTTACTCTGCTAATGAACTGTGGGATGAGTCTGAGGGTCAATCCTCTGAAGTTGACAACGGCCAATGTCTTTGACTTTGGCTTCAAGGACCTTAGGAATTCTTCTGCAACTTCGTCATCGTGACCTTGAAGCTTGTCACATAATGACATCCAGTGTGCATGGGAAAACAAGTCCACCACCTCAGGGGTTTCCCGTAACTTCTTGGAGTCTAAAGGCTCTTTTCTAATGAACCCTCCCGGCATGGTAAAAACTTGTTTTGTTGTCCTGAGCTTGCCTGCTCGTGTACAGAAGTAGAGCTTCGGGATTTTCTTAGACAGAGCGCAGAGCTATGTCTCTGTTATGCACACAGTTATATAAAATTCACAACTTTCTACCAGTGAGCCTTGACAGTGGCTCAATTATAATTCAAAACCCCGGAGAAAATCCCGCATACATACTACGACGACAATTCTCATGCAGCGATAAGAAAACGGCTTGTAAATTCATGAACAGACTTTTATTCACATTTTCCTACCCCTTCAACACGTCGACTGCACCACCTTTTGAATCAATTGCATGGGAGAATTATGTTCAGGCTTACCTTATTCCAAAATTTCCACCTTCGACGTGAACAGTCCACATTCCTCTGTAATGCTGGGCTTCCTGTAGCGCAGCTTCCTGTAGGAGTCGTGCACGGATTCTGGGGAACGCTTCAGTGGTTCTGGACCTTCTGTGCAGCAACAGGACGTTGGAACAGGCCGAGAACTCGGGCTAACAGCCTTCAGAGAATTGAGGACGCGTACTCGGCTGCAAAACAGTTGTGAATAAATGACTGCAGTGCATCATAAGTGATTCAGTCGGCTAATTTGAATTGTTGCGGAATTCATGGTACGATGGTGAGTTGTCCCCGTCGACCCGTTGGCCGACGTCACCGCTATCATTCCGCTGCATCTATTCCTGACCGCCGAATCCTTCCCTTTGTACCTACCACCGCCATTCCTGTTAGACCATCGCTTCTCTTCGACTGGACGCTTCCCATGTGTCCATTTCCTATCTTTTCGACATAACCAAAGCCTTTCGGATCCGACAAGGCCGTCAGAATGGTTGTGGTGGCCAGTTGAATGGCCACCCGACTTGTTCAATCCATTCATTTTCACAGTTACGCACATTTTAGAGTATAGCTCATGTAATTTGACGAAATAATGTTAGGCACTTACCTGTGCGGCCGTAGACGTGGTTTTCTCAGGCTTCAGGACGAGGAATGATGGATCCGCTTGCTGCTGCTTCGTGCACAGGCACTGGAGCTCCTCTTTATTGGTTGTTGCTGGTTACGAGACCTTGAGACCCGATTTCCTGGTCGTGAATGTTGCATACACTGGCTTCATGAGCTGCGGGTGTCTCCATGGTATGTGCTCCAGCTGGATCAACTGCTACAGGATTCCTATAGGACATCCTGTAGCCGCTTCTCCTCCTAGGGTGCATGCTGAGATAATTAAGTCACATTCACAGGTGCAGGGTCCTCAGATCGCCTTGACGGGTAAGGTATGCAAGCCTCTGCATGCGTTTATTTCCCAAAGAAATTTCTTTATCTGAGAAAACAAAGTTCTGGTATGACTGTGCAGGTATATTTTGACCGTATGGCAGCAATGGCAGTGAAAGGAGGTGAAACAAGTGGAGGATGGAAGAAAAGAGTGGTTGCATGCCTCCTCAACAAACTTCAAGCTTCCAATTCTTCTTGGTGATCGGTCCTGGCCCACCCAAAGCTCTACAGGATGTTTCCTGTAGAAATATAGAACTTCCTGTAGAAAGTCTTGTAGCTTCCTGTAGAAGGCTAAACTATGACCAGATTGCGTCCAAACCTTGGAAGAGATGAGTGTTCATGGAGGGAGTGTTTGTGTGGTTGCCTGGTAGCTTGGTAGGGACCCTTTTCCTTGAGTTGAGAGGCCTCCTTTTTGCATTGAATCCCTGCAACCTGCAACAATTTCCAAAGATTAAGCCTGTTTTTCTGTTTCTGCCTCTTTCTCTTTTTTTTTCTTTTTTTTTTTCGTTTTTTTTAAGAGACAGCAGGGGCGCCTCAATGAGGTTTTCACCCCTACTATCTGCCTTGGGCGCCTCAGAGAGGTTTTCACCCAAGGGTCTTTTTATTCCAATTCTTTTTCAGAGAGACAGCAGGGGCACCTCAATGAGGTTTTCACCCCTACCATCTGCCTTGGGTGCCTCAGAAAGGTTTTCACCCAAGGATTTTTTTTTTTTTTTATGATGCTCAGGGTATGCCCAAAACAAAGGCAAAACCCTTTTCTATGACCAGCACTTATTTTTCCACAGTTTTGATGAACTCTTGCCTCGAAAGAGGTTTCCTGTAGATCTTTAGTTGATGCCCATTGACGAGCATGGGGATGGTTTCTTCATCAATGGTCCGAATAAGGATAGAACCATTGTCATTACACTTCTCCACTACATATGGTCCTAGCCATCTTGTTCTCAGCTTCCCCTTGAAATCCTTATGTCTGGAATCATACAGTAGCGCCCAATCTCCCGGCTGGAACTGTTTGTCATTGAGGTGTCGGTCATGCCATATCTTCCTCTGAATTTGAACCACTTCTGAGTGGAGAAGGGCCTGCATTCGGTGTTCATCTAACCCATTCAGCTGCAATAACCTTTCTTGTTGGGCATGGCTGAGATCTAGGTCCAGCTGAGCTACCATCCTCAATTTGGTGTACTCGAACTCAATTGACAGCAAAGCTCTCTTCCCATAGACCAGCTCATAAGGTGTGAAGCCGGTTGTGGTCTTCCAGGTGGTGTTGTAAGCCAAAGTGGCCTCAACCAGGCAATCTGCCCAATCCTTTCTGCTGTTGCTCACCGCCTTAGTCAAAATCCCTTCTGATGCTCTATTGGTGACTTCCACCTGCCCATTTGCTTGAGGATGATAGGGGTGGAAATCCTATGCTTGATCTTGTGATGAGCGAGCAAGTCTTTAATTAAGTTGGAGGTGAACTGCTTCCTTGATCGGTGACTAACTCTCTTGGGTAGCCAAATTTGTAGAAGATGTTTTCTCTTAAAAACTCAGCCACCTTTTCTTCTATCGCTGCTTTGATTGCCTTGGTTTCCGCCCACTTTGTCAGATAGTCTATGCACACAATGATGTAAGACCTTTGCCTTGAAGGAGGGTTGATAGGACCCACAAAATCCATACCCCACTTCTCAAATGGCTCAAGAGTCACTTGAGGTTGGAGAGGCATTTCGTCCCTTGGAGTCGGCTTCCCCATCCTTTGGCACCGGTCACATTGGCTGATATATCTTTTGACATCTTGATGAAGCGTGGGCCAATAGTAGACTGCCTGTAGAATTTTGAAGGCAGTCCTCTTGGCTGCAAAATGTCCTCCACAAGGCCCATCAAGACAGGTTAGGAGGATGTCAAAGACTTCCTCCTCCCTTCCACAACGCCTTAAGATCTGATCAGGGCCAAGTTTGAACAGGTTGCCCCCGATCCAAGTGAATGAGGCACTTTTCCTCACGATTCTGCTCTTCTCTTTTGAGGGTAGATGCGGAGGGAACTGTCCTGAGACCAGGTAGTTTGCTATGTGAGCAAACTAGGGAGAGAGTACTGAGATAGCGAACAGATGTTCATTTGGCATCTGGTCATCCACTGTTCCATCTTCACCTACAGGTAAATCCAATCTAGACAAGAAGTCAGCAACAACATTTTCTTTACCAAGTTTGTCAACGATAGTCAAATCAAACTGTTGCAACAAAAGTAACCATCTAATAATACGAGCATTCACATCCGGTTTATTCATTAAATATCTAATTGCAGCATGATCAGTATGTACAAATGTTTGATAGCCAGTGATGTAGTGTCGGAACTTGTTCAGAGCATGGACCACAGCCAAGAACTCTTTCTCAGTTACAGTATAATTCATTTCTGCCTTGGATAAGTTTTTGCTGACAAAGTATATGGCATATGGGAGTTTTTGTTCAACCTGTCCTGAGGCTGCCCCTATGGCTTTGTTCGAGGCATCAGTGTGGATGTGGAAAGGTAGGGCCCATTTTGGACCTCTCAAGATCGGGGCGGACACCAACTTATCCTTTAATTCCTTTAGAGCCCTCTGACAGTCGTCAGTCCATTTAAACTCAACATCTTTTGCTAAGAGGCCAAATAATGGTGAGGCTAGCTTACTAAAATCTTTAATGAATCTTCTATAATATCCTGCTAAGCCTAAGAAACTCTGAACATCTCTTACCTTCTGAGGAGGTGGAACCTTTTTGATGAGAGCAATTTTGTTAGGATCCACCTGTAATCCTTGGCGAGAAATGGTATGTCCTAGCACGGTCCCTTCAGTGATCAGGAACTCACATTTTTCAGGACTGAGGGACAGGTTCATCTAAATGCACTTGGTTAGAACTTTTCCCAGATTGGACAATGCTTCCTGGAAGTTGGACCCATAAGGAGTGAAGTCAGCCATATAGATTTCCACCGAATCATGGACCAGCTCCGAAAAGATGCTCAATACTGCTCTCTAGAAAGTGGCAGGAGCGTTGCATAGCCCAAAGGGAAGGACTCGGTAAGAAAAGGTACCCCAAGGACAAGTGAAGGTGGTCTTATCTTGGTCTTCCAGGCTGATTTGGATCTGATTATACCCGCTAAACCCATCTAGGAAAGAGAAAAACTTCTTTCCTGCCAGTCCATCCAACACTTGATCTATGAAGGGCAGAGGGAAGTGGTCTTTCTTGGTGGCTTTGTTCAGTTCTCTGTAGTCCACACAGATTCTCCACTTCCCATTTTTCTTGGGAACCAACACCAAAGGGGAAACCCATTCGCTGTCCGAGATGGGGTAGATGAATCCTGCATCCAACAGTTTTTGCAATTCTTCTTTAACAATGTCCTTAAGGGTTGGATTCATTCTCCTCTGAGGCTGCTTGAATGGTTTACAATCTTCTTTAATGTATATGTGATGGGTACAGACTGAAGGATGGACTCCTTTCATCTCCTTATAGCTCCAAGCAAAAGCATCTAGATGACTGGCCAGCAAGCTACACAGCTCCTTTTCCTGGGAAGGAGATAGGGAGGAGTTGATCTTTAAAGTTCTCTCGGGGCCAAACTCCACATTTTTAACTCTGGGAGAGGTTGGATCAGTCACACAGAGGTCCACTAAGGTGGTGGCTTGAGTATCCTCCACCAATTTCTCTAAGGAAAATGCATTGGGAGGCGGATTTTGAATCAAGGTCTCAATCAAATCATCCTCGGTTTGAGGACCTCCACTGGTGGGTTCTAAGGTGCACAAGGGTGCAGAGTATACCTCATCCTCTTCTCCTTCTTCCAACCAAAGTGTTAAGTCATGCTCTAGCAGAGGTTAGGCAAGAGGGTATAGGACTAGCTGCTTGGACATAGGACCATTTTTGATGGTCATGTTTCCTACTCGGCAGCGTATGTAAGCATCCGCAGTGGCTAACCAAGGCCTTCCCAAAATAAGGGGGTATCCAGTAAGCTTTGTCTTTTTTTGAAGGACCAAGAAGTCCGCAGGATACTCCCAAGAGTCAACAGAGACCAAGACATCCTCCACAATCCCTTCGGGAGTCACGGTGGAGCGGTCTGCCAACTCCAGGACTGTCGAGGTCTTCCTTAAGGAACCCTAAAGGTTGAGTTTGAGCATGGTATCCCTGGTCATCACATTAATGGCAGCCCCTAAATCAATCCAGGTGTGGGGTATGATGGTGCCATTGATGTGGACATCAACTACAGGACTCCCAGGATCCAAATACTTTGGACAAATTACTTGCCCCAACATAAGATCAGACAGTTGTCCTATGACATTGATAGTCGAGGCATCTCTTTTTCACCTGCCTGGGTGCCTGAAACACTTTTTCTTAACCAATTTGTTGTATATCGGTACATCTTTGATGGCCTGGAGAAGTGGTATTCTCACACACAACTGTTTGAGTTCTCCCAGAAGCTCATTCTCTTCTGGGTTAGGTTGTGTGGTTACTGTTAGTCTCTCAGGAAAGGGGGGAATGGCTTTTGGTTCACTTTCCTTTTTGTCTTCCTCGTCCTCTGGGGGAGGAGGTTGGCGATCTGGAAGAGTCTTCCCAGATCGCAAGTTGATCTCCTGGATCTCCACAGCATAGGTAGGGCATGTTGTTTCCCCAGTATATACCTATTGGGCTTGTCGGTTGTTGGGGTTCGGGTTCAGTTGAGCAGGCATTTGGGGTTGTCTTGGAGGAGTAGGAGGCAATGGTTATGGTTGAGCTAGTGGTGGAGGAAAAATGGCGGGAGGAGTGTTGTACTACGGCCTCCACCCCGGTTGAGGTGCATTCCGCTGAGGCTATGGCTGGACATGTGAGTGAAATGAATGAGTAGTGGGCTGAGTGTGGTATTGAGGTGGGTAAGACCATGGAGGAGGTACACACCAGGGAGGATGAGTGGGGGGACCCCAAGAAGGCATAGGAGCATATTGGTTGGGGCTATAATAAGCTTGGGATGTCCCTTGCATCCCCTACTGGTAAGGTCTAGGTCCATGCGGCCTCCTTTGGTTGAGGAAGTAGAGAGGTTCAGTGGGTGCCTCAGTCCCTTGGTATATGGCTTTAAATCCAGGTAAGGTTGGGCATTGGTTTGTGGGGTGGTCCTCCTCACAAATGAAACATACCTCTACCGAGTGTAATGGACACTCGTTCTTAGGGTGCTTCCTTGTACACCTAGGACAGAAGATGGCCAAAGCCCTATCAGCTTCCTCTTTCTTTTGCTGGATTCGGAATGTATCAAGTTGCATGGAAATGGTCTGTCTCACCTCACTTTTGAGGTCCTCCAACTGATTAGCAAACTCATGCTTGGAGAAGGTAGTACAAGCTGAAAGTGGGTTTCCCCTACCTCTTTTCCGGGCTGCCCTAGAGTGGTTTCTAAACGCAGTCTTTATATCCTCATAAGATAGTTGGTAAATATCTCCTCCAGCTAGCATGTGAAGGGTATCTAGAAGGTCTTCAGGGACTCCATGGAGCAGGACCAACTTGAGAGATTCAGGGTCAAGTGTGCACCTGGCCCGTTTATAGCTAAGTTGGAACCTTTCCTCGTAATCTTCTAAAGACACATCGTTTCCCATGGTCATCCGAAAGATTTCTCCCTTGGATTCCTTGGACCTACAGTTGTCCTGGTATTTGGTATTGAAATCTTGTTGCATCTGA
The DNA here is from genome assembly GCA_031772625.1 of Pinus tabuliformis. Lineage (NCBI taxonomy): Eukaryota > Viridiplantae > Streptophyta > Pinopsida > Pinales > Pinaceae > Pinus > Pinus tabuliformis. The sequence goes on from CM062816.1 coordinate 1,851,364,520, forward strand.
GCCCAAGTGGTGATACTGTTTCCAGGTAAGCCCATGAACCAGGAAGGTATCAGGGTCTTCAGTAGTCAATCCATGGAAGTGAGGTAAAGCGGAGGGGCTTATGTTTTTCATTTTCATGTCTTCGTTGGTCTCTCGGATGGGAAAGGCACCTTCTATTCTCTCGTCTTCTCTTCTACCTTTTCGGTTTTCAACCATGGCTTCAAATGGAGTGTTCTCTAACTCTTCTTTTGTTATAGGATCTTTGTATATCTCAGGAGGCTCACCTATAGGTTCTTCTGGATCATTGTCGTCAAAGAAGAGAGAAGGGTGACTCAGTGAAGTGGTGGGGGTGTTGGGTAAGAATTTTCCGGTTTTATCTCTATTCCTACGAGGCATGAAATGGAAAGACTTTTGATTGCTTTTTTTTTCTTCTAGTACCTGCAAAACTAAAATAGATTGAACTGCAACTAATCTATCTTGCTGAAATGGAAATGTGGAATTGAAATGAAAGCATGAAAGGACTAATCTATTTTGCTCAAATGAAATTGCAGGAATGAAATGCTAGTCTACGCTTGCAGAATTGAAATTGCGGAATTGAAATGCTAATCTACGCTTGCAGAATTGAAATTGCAGAACTGAAATGCTAATCTATGAAAGCAAGAAATATCTACTCTACTTTTGCGGAAATGAAATTGCAGAATGGAAATGAAATAAACTATTTAGCAGAAGGCGAGAGTAGGAAAATAGAAGAAAAGCAACAATCACCAATACTTTGACGCTTCCCTGGCAACGGCGCCAAAAAGATGGTGGGCTCCAGTATTGCAGCAATAATGCTACAACTTCTGGGACTCCCTTCTTTACTTTTATCAACCCGGTAGTTCGTAACAAACTCGGAAGCGACGGTGCTGTATGCACAAGTACTAGCTCTTGCCGTAGCTGTCACTTGGTCAGCTGGCACAAGTCCGCTAGGGGCTTAAGCCAACTTCTATGAGCTCTTAGAAGAAGCTTTTTAACTGATGGACGAAAGCTAACTCAAAGAAAGCTAATCTACTTGCCGAAAGAAACTGAAAGCCAAAAAGTAACGCAAACCCTAATTCTACCAGCTAGTCCTACTGATGCAAAGGAGAGGATGAAAACTATTAAAAGAGATGCCATTACTTCTATGAAGGTAAAATGCATGTGTCTAGACTACCTCTATCTGAAGAAAACATCTTTTTGTATTTTTGAATAAGTTATCAGAATTATCATGCATGTGTTTTTAACTGGCTTTTTGCTGTGTAGGGGTGGATCAAGGAGGAGAAATGCTTGGAAAAGGTTGGGAAGGTTCAGAGAGGGTCTAAGGAGTCCCTAACACCCTTCCAGAGAGTCTCACAGAGTTTGGCTATCAAGAAACCTCATTCGTGAGCTTCTACAGGAAGTCTGCAGGGGTTCTACAGGATGTTTCAGGAATTTCTACAGGATGTTCAGAAATTTCTATAGGATGTTTAAGAATTGGATTTTGGAGGATGGGTGAGTGAAGGAAGATGCATGGATGGATAAGGAGGTAGGATAGGGGCCTGAAATGACCCAGGGACTGATGGATGGAGTGGTGAGAGGGTGTAGAAGGCTGACTTGGCTTGAAGAAGGCTAAGACAATGGAGGAGCAAGAAGGTAGGGTCATGTGGGCAGAAGAGCAGTTGTGAGACGAGGAACCTAACTAGGAGATGGAGCAGCTGGCCTGGACGAAGCTTAGGTGGATGAGAGAGAGGTGGAGATGCCCTGCACGGTGTACACTTAATCGAATCAACAAAGTCCTGCACACAATCAAAGTCTTAGCTAATCTACTCTAACTGTCAATGAAAGAAATGAACAGCAGCTTTATTTGTAAAGAGAACCATGTACATAACTCAGGAAAAGAAACATTTCAGAGGTCGGAACGCATAACTAACTTCTACAAATGAAAACATTACACCAAGGATTGCATGGTCAAGCAAACTAGTGTTTTTGTTGGGGCAGCACTGTTTCTGCAATTCCAACCCCTGATCCAATAAGGATGAGGTGAAACTGAGAGTGTTGTCAACCCTTTTCTTGGAGCTTTATCTGTTATTATCCTACCAATCTATTCTACACATCTGCAGCAATTCTATTTATCACCAGTGACCTATTTAACCAACACAACTAAATCTGCTCAACAGAAACACGTTTCAAATGCATAAAAGGAAAATCACGATGCATAAAGAAAAGGTAACAGTACAAAGAAGGAGGCCCTAGGCTCTTAGGTTGGGCCCAACCTCGAGAGCTATGGCTCCTATAGAAAACTCAGAGCTGATATCAAATCGGACTGCTTCTCATTATCAAAAAATAATCATAAGTCAAGAGTTATGCCAAAAATGGCTACAAGAGAACAAAATGAAGCTAGCAGCACTGTAGTGCAAAGTATGCAAGAGTTTCCAAAAGTCCCTCACGAAGGCTGAGGCCTTAACATTTATGCACCACGAGGCCCTATCTGGCCTTCTAAATCTATGGGACTTGGCTGCCCAAACTGTGAGTGAACAACTCCTTCAAAAATCTATTTGGTTGCCTTCTAGATCCGGTTTTGGTGGCCTTTGGAGCTCGGAGTTGGGGATGAGGATCCCGAGGAAGGCTATTTAATGCCATAGACAACCCCCCTACGAATCCTCAACCCAATCTTGGCTGTCTTCTAGGCCATGATTGCTCAGTTTTGCTCCAACATGTGTCAAAAAACCTTAAATGAGCACGTGTTAGCCACCTAGGAAGAGTGACTACCCTTATTCGTACAAATGACATAAACATACTGAAAAATAATGCATAAGTTATGAAAAATGAAGGATTGAACAAGGATAATTAGGCCAAATGAGCCCAAAATGTTACCAAATTTGGGGCTCATCATCATCCCCCTGCTAAAATGATTGCTCATCCCTGAGCAACTAGTCCAGCTCCTCGTCTTTCATTGCTTTAATCGCCGACCTCACATCGTAATATACTTGATAATCTGGAGGCTAACTTCACTCCAGAGTGGTTGTAGGCTAGCTCTTCGAACTCCATTCTTGTCCTCTGAAAATTGTTCCCCTGGTAAGAAGAACTCCTTCTTAGCTTTCTGACCCAGTTTTCTCTCCTCCTTATCCCAGGGTACCCCCATAGGTAGATCAGTTACTCTGCTAATGAGATGTGGGGTGAGTCTAAGGGTCAATTCTCTGAAGTTGACAACGGCCAATGTCTTTGACTTTGGCTTCAAGGACCTTAGGAATTCTTCTGCAACTTCGTCATCGTGACCTTGAAGCCTTTCACATAATGACATCCAGTGTGCACTGGAAAACAAGTCTACCACCTCAGGGGTTTCCAATAACTTCTTGGAGTGCGAAGGCTCTTTTCTAATGAACCCTCCCGGCATGGTAAAAACTTGTTTTGTTGTCTTGAGCTTGCCTGCTCGCATACAGAAGTAGAGCTTCGGGATTTTCTTAGACAGAGCGCAGAGCTATGTCTCTGTTATGCACACAGTTATATAAAATTCACAACTTTCTATGAGTGAGCCTTGACAGTGGCTCAAATATAATTCAAAACCCTGGAGAAAATCCCACATACATACGACGACGACAATTCTCATGCAGCGATAAGAAAACGGCTTGTAAATTCATGAATAGACTTTTATTCACATTTTCCTACCCCTTCAACACGTCGACTGCACCACCTTTTGAATCAATTGCATGGGAGAATTATGTTCAGGCTTACCTTATTCCAGAATTGCCACCTTCAACGTGAAAAGTCCACATTCCTCCATAATGTTGGGCTTCCTGTAGCACAACTTCCTATAGGAGTCGTGCACGGATTCTGGGGAACGCTTCAGTGGTTTTAGACCTTCTATGCAGCAACAGGACGTTGGAACAGGCCGAGAACTCGAGCTAACAGCCTTCAAAGAATTGAGGACGCGTACTTGGGTGCAAAACGGTTGTGAATAAATGACTTCAATGCATCATAAGTGATTGAGCCAGCTAATTTGAATTGCTGCGGAATTCATGGCACGGTGGTGAGCTATCCCCATCGACCCGTTGGCCGACGTCACCGCTATCATTCCGCTGCATGTATTCCTGACCGCCGAATCCTTCCCTTTGTACCTACCGCGCCATTCCTGTTAGACTGTCGCTTCTTTCCGACTTGACGCTTCCCACGTGTCCATTTCCTGTCTTTTCGACATAACCAAAGCCTTTCGAATCCGACGAGGCCATCGGACTGGTTGTGGTGGCCAGTTGAATGGCTACCCGACTTGTTCAATCCGTTCATTTTCAAAGTTATGCACATTTTAGAGTATAGCTCATGTAATTTGACGAAATAAGGTTAGGCACTTACCTGTGCGGCCATGGACGTGGTTTTCTCAGGCTTCTGGACAAGGAATGATGGATCTGCTTGCTGCTGCTTCGTGCACAGGCACTGGAGCTCCTCTTCATTGGCTACTGTTGGTTACGAGACCTTGAGACCCGATTTCCTGGCCGTGAATGTTGCATGCGCCGGCTTCATGAGCTGTGGCTGTCTCCATGGTATGTGCTCCAGCTGGATCAGCTGCTACAGGATTCCTATAGAACATCCTGTAGCCGCTTCTCCTCCTGGGGTGCATGCCGAGATACTTAAGTCACGTTCACAGGTGCAGGGTCCTGAGATCGCCTTGACGGGTAAGGTATGCAAGCCTCTACATGCATTTATTTCCCAACGAAATTCCTTTATCTGAGAAAACAAAGTTCTGGTATGATTGTGCAGGTATATTTTGACCGTATGGCAGCAATGGCGGTGAAAGGAGGTGAAACAAGTGGAGGATGGAAGAAAAGAGTGGTTGCATGCCTCCTCAACGAACTTCAAGCTTCCAATTCTTCTTGATGATCGGTCCTGGCCTGCCCAAAGGCTCTACAGGATGTTTCTTGTAGAAATATAGAACTTCCTGTAGAAAGTTCTGTAGCTTCTTGTAGAAGGCTAAACTATGACCAGATTGCGTCCAAACCTTGGAAGAGATGAGTGTTCATGGAGGTAGTGTTTTTGTGGTTGCCTAGTAACTTGGTAGGGACCCTTGTCCTTGAGTTGAGAGGCCTCCTTTTTGCATTGAATCCCTGCAACCTGCAACAATTTCCAAAGATTAAGCCTGTTTTTCTGTTTCTGCCTCTTTCTCTTTCTTTTTTTTCCTTTTTTTTTTTTTTTTTTTTTTTCAAGAGACAACAAGGGTGCCTCAATGAGGTTTTCACCCCTACTATTTGCCTTGGGCGCCTCAGAGAGGTTTTCACCCAAGGGTCTTTTTATTCCAATTCTTTTTTAGAGAGACAGCAGGGGCACCTCAATGAGGTTTTCACCCCTACCATCTGCCTTGGGTGCCTCAGAAAGGTTTTCACCCAAGGATCTTTTTTTTTTTTTTATGATGCTCAGGGTATGCCCAAAACAGAGGCAGAACCCTTCTCTATGACCAGCACTAATTTTTCCACAGTTTTGATGAACTCTTGCCTCGAAAGAGGTTTCCTGTAGATCTTTAGTCAATGCCCATTGACGAGCATGGGGATGGCTTCTTCATCAATGGTCCGAATAAGGATAGAACCATTGTCATTACACTTCTCCACTACATATGGTCCTAGCCATCTTGTTCTCAGCTTCCCCTTGAAATCCTTATGTCTGGAATTATACAGTAGTGCCCAATCTCCCGGCTGGAACTGTTTGTCATTGAGGTGCCAGTCATGCCATATCTTCCTCTGAAGTTGAACCACTTCTAAGTGGAGAAGGGCCTGCATTCGGTGTTCATCTAACCCATTCAGCTGCAATAACCTTTCTTGTTGGGCATGGCTAAGATCTAGGTCCAGCTGAGCTGCCATCCTCAATGTGTTGTACTCGAACTCAATTGACAGTAAAGCTCTCTTCCCATAGACCAGCTCATAAGGTGTGAAGCTGGTTGTGGTCTTCCAGGTTGTGTTGTAAGCCTAAGTGGCCTCAACCAGGCGATCTTCCCAATCCTTTCTGTTGCTGCTCACCACCTTAGTCAAAATCCCTTCTAATGCTCTATTGGTGACTTCCACCTGCCCATTTGTTTGAGGATGATAGGGTGTGGAAATCCTATGCTTGATCTTGTGATGAGCGAGCAAGTCTTCAATTAAGTTGGAGGTGAACTGGCTTCCTTGATATGTGACTAACTCTCTTGGGTAGCCAAATTTGTAGAAGATGTTTTCTCTTAAAAACTCAACCACCTTTTCTTCTGTCACTGCTTTGATTGCCTTGGTTTCCGCCCACTTTGTCAGATAGTCATTGCACACAATGATGTAAGACCTTTGCCTTGAAGGAGGGTTGATAGGACCCACAAAATCCATACCCCACTTCTAAAATGGCTTAAGAGTCACTTGAGGTTGGACAGGCATTTTGTCCCTTGGAGTCGGCTTCCCCATCCTTTGGCACCGGTCACATTGGCTGATATATCTTTTGACATCTTGATGAAGCGTGGGCCAATAGTAGCCTACCGGTAGAATTTTGAAGGCAGTCCTCTTGGCTGCAAAATGTCCTCCACAAGGCCCATCAAGACAGGTTAGGAGGATGTCAAAGACTTCCTCCTCCGTTACACAACGCCTTAAGATCTGATCAAGCCAAGTTTGAACAGGTTGCCCCCGATCCAAGTGAATGAGGCACTTTTCCTCACGATTCTGCTCTTCTCTTTTGATGATAGATGCGGAGGGAACTGTGCTGAGACCAGGTAGTTTGCTATGTCAGAAAACCAGGGAGAGAGTACTGAGATAGCGAACAGATGTTCATCTGGCATCTGGTCATCCACTGTTCCATCTTCACCTGCAAGTAAATCCAATCTAGACAAGAAGTCAGCAACAACATTTTCTTTACCTCGTTTGTCAACGATAGTCAAATCAAACTGCTGCAACAAAAGTAACCATCTAATAATACGAGCATTCACATCCGGTTTATTCATTAAATATCTAATTGCAGCATGATCAGTATGTACAAATGTTTGATAGCCAGTGATGTAGTGTCGGAACTTGTTCAGGGCATGGACCACAGCCAAGAACTCTTTCTCAGTTACAGTATAATTCATTTCTGCCTTGGATAAGTTTTTGCTGACAAAGTATATGGCATATGGGAGTTTTTGTTCAACCTGTCCTAAGGTTGCCCCTATGGCTTTGTTCGAGGCATTAGTGTGGATGTGGAAATGTAGGGCCCAGTTTGGACCTCTCAAGATCGGGGCAGACACCAACTTATCCTTTAATTCATTTAGAGCCCTCTGACAGTCGTCAATCCATTTAAACTCAACATCTTTTGCTAAGAGGCCAAACAATGGCGAGGCTAGCTTACTGAAGTATTTAATGAATCTTCTATAATATCCTACTAAGCCTAAGAAACTCCGAACATCTCTTACCTTCTGAGGAGGTGGAACCTTTTTTATGAGAGCAATTTTGTTAGGATCCACCTGTAATCCTTGGCGAGAAATGATATGTCCTAGCACGGTCCCTTCAGTCATCAGGAACACACATTTTTTAGGACTTAGGGATAGGTTCATCTCAATGCACTTGGTTAGAACTTTTCCCAGATTGGACAATGCTTCTTGGAATTTGGACCCATAAGGAGTGAAGTCATCCATATAGATTTCCACCGAATCATGGACCAGCTCCGAAAAGATGCTCAATACTGCTCTCTCGAAAGTGGCAGGAGCGTTGCATAGCCCAAAGGGAAGGACTCGGTAAGTAAAGGTACCCCAAGGACAAGTGAAGGTGGTCTTATCTTGGTCTTCCAGGCTTATTTGGATCTGATTATACCCGCTAAACCCATCTAGGAAAGAGAAAAACTTCTTTCCTGCCAGTCCATCCAACACTTGATCTATGAAGGGCAGAGGGAAGTGGTCTTTCTTGGTGGATTTTTTCAGTTCTCTGTAGTCCACACAGATTCTCCACTTCCCATTTTTCTTGGGAACCAACACCAGAGGGGAAACCCATTTGCTGTCCGAGATGGGGTAGATGAATCCTGCATCCAACAGTTTTTGCAATTCTTCTTTGACAATGTCCTTAAGGGTTGGATTCATTCTCCTCTGAGGTTACCTGACCGATTTACAATCTTCTTTAATGTAGATGTGATGGGTACAGACTGAAGGATGGACTCCTTTCATCTCCTTATAGCTCCAAGCAAAAGCATCTAGATGACTAGCTAGCAAGCTACACAGCTCCTTTTCCTGGGAAGGAGATAGGGAGGAGCTGATCTTTAAAGTTCTCTCGGGGCCAAACTCCACATTTTTAACTCTGGGAGAGGTTGGATCAGTCACACAGAGGTCCACTAAGGTGCTGGCTTGAGTATCCTCCACCAATTTCTCTAAGGACAATGCACTGGGAGGTGGATTCTGAATCAAGGTCTCAATCAAATCATCCTCGATTTGAGGACCTCCACTGGTGGGTTCTAAGGTGCACAAGGGTGTAGAGTATACCTCATCCTCTTCTCCTTCTTCCAACCAAAGTGGTAAGTCATGCTCTAGCAGAGGTTGGGCAGGAGGGTATAGGACTAGCTGCTTGGACATAGGACCATTTTTGATGGTCATGTTTCCTGCTCGGCAGCTTATGTAAGCATCCGCAGTGGCTAACCAAGGCCTTCCCAAAATAAGGGGGTATCCAGTAAGCTTTTCCTTTGGTTGAAGGACCAAGAAGTCCGCAGGATACTCCCAAGAGTCAACAGAGACCAAGACATCCTCCACAATCCCTTCGGAGTCACAGTGGAGCGGTCTGCCAACTGCAGGACTGTCGAGGTCTTCCTTAAGGAACCCTGAAGGTTGAGTTTGAGCATGGTATCCTTGGTCATCACATTAATGGCAGCCCCTAAATCAATCAAGGTGTGGGGTATGATGGTGCCATTGATGTGGACATCAACTACAGGACTCCTAGGATCCAAATACTTTGGACAGATTACTTGCCCCAACATAAGATCAGACAGTTGTCCTATGACATTGATAGTCGAGGCATCTCTTTTTCGCCTTCCTGGGTGCCTGAAACACTTTTCCTTAACCAATTTGTTGTATATCGGTACATCTTTGATGGCCTCGAGAAGTGGTATTCTCACACACAACTGTTTGAGTTCTCCCAGAAGCTCATTCTCTTCTGGGTTGGGTTGTGTGGTTACTGTTAGTCTCTCAGGAAAGGGTGGAATGGCTTTTGGTTCACTTTCCTGTTTGTCTTCCTCATCCTCTGGGGGAGGAGGTTGGCGATCTGGAAGAGTCTTCCCGGATCGCAGGTTGATCTCCTGGATCTCCACAGCATAGGTAGGGCATGTGGTTTCCCCAGTATATACCTGCTGGGCCTGTCGGTTGGTGGGGTTCGGGTTTAGTTGAGCAGGCATTTTGGGTTATCTTGGAGGAGCACGAGGCAATGGTTATGGTTGAGCTAGTGGTGGAGGCAAAATGGCGGGAGGAGTGTTGTACTAGGGCCTCCACCCGGTTGAGGTGCATTCCACTAAGGATGTGGCTGGACATGTGACTGAAACGAATGAGTAGTGGGTTGAGTATGGTATTGAGGTGGGTAAGACCATGGAGGAGGTACAGACCAGGGAGGATGAGTGGGGGGACCCCAAGAAGGCATAGGAGCAGATTGGTTGGGGCTATAATAATCTTGGGATGTCCCTTGCATCCCCTGCTGGTAAGGTCTAGGTCCATGCGGCCTCCTTCGGTTGAGGAAGTAGAGAGGTTCAGTGGGTGCCTTAGTCCCTTGGTATATGGCTTTAAATCTAGGTAAGTTTGGGCATTGGTTTGTGGGGTGGTCCTCCTCACAAATGAAACATACCTCTACCGAGTGTAATGGACACTCGTTCTTAGGGTGCTTCCTTGTGCACCTAGGACAGAAGATGGCCAAAGCCCTCTCAGCTTCCTCTTTCTTTTGCTGGATTCGGAATGTATCAAGTTGCATGGCAATGGTCTGTCTCACCTCACTTTTGACGTCCTCCAGCTGATTAGCAAACTCATGCTTGGAGAAGGTAGTACTAGCTGAAAGTGGCTTTCCCCTACCTCTTTTCCGGACTGCCCTAGAGTGGTTTCTAAACATAGTCTTTATATCCTCATAAGGTAGTTGGTAAATATCTCCTCCAGCTAGCTTGTGAAGGGTATCTAGAAGGTATTCAGGGACTCCTCGGAGCAGGACCAACTTTAGAGATTCAGGGTCAAGTGTGCACCTAGCCCGTTTATAGCTAAGTTGGAACCTTTCCTCGTAATCTTCTAAAGACTCATCGTTTCCCATGGTCATCCGAAAGATTTCTCCCTTGGCTTCCTTGGACCTACAGTAGTCCCGGTATTTGGTATTGAAAGCTTGCTGCATCTGAGCCCAAGTGGTGATACTGTTTCCAGGTAAGCCCATGAACCAGCGTAATGCTGCATCCTTGAGGGTAGACGGAAAGAGTTTCAATTTTTGCTCATCTTCTGTATAGTCATAGGTTCGACAAAGGACATCAAACTCAAACAGCAAGGTATCAGGGTCTTCAGTAGTCAATCCATGGAAGTGAGGTAAAGCGGAGGGGCTTATGTTTTTCATTTTCATGTCTCCATTGGTCTCTCAGATGGGAAAGGCACCTTCTATTCTCTCATCTTCTCTTCTACCATTTCAGTTTTCAGCCATGGCTTCAGATGGAGTGTTCTCTAACTCTTCTTCTGTTATAGGATCTTCGTATATCTCAGGAGGCTCACCTATAGATTCTTCTGGATCACTGTCACCAAAGAAGAGAGAAGGGTGATTCAGTGAAGTGGTGGGGGTGTTGGGTAAGAATTTGCCGGTTTTATCTCTGTTCCTACGAGGCATGAAATGGAAAGACTTTTGATTGCTTTTTTTTTCTTCTGGTACCTGCAAAACTAAAATAGATTGTACTGCAACTAATCTATCTTGCTAAAATGGAAATGCGGAATTGAAATGAAAGCATGAAAGGACTAATCTATTTTGCTCAAATGAAATTGCAGGAATGAAATGCTAGTCTACGCTTGCAGAATTGAAATTACGGAATTGAGATGCTAATCTACGCTTGCAGAATTGATATTGCAGAACTGAAATGCTAATCTATGAAAGCAAGAAATATCTACTCTACTTTTGCGGAAATGAAATTGCAAAATGGAAATGAAATAAACTATTTAGCAGAAGGCAAGAGTAGGAAAATAGAAGAAAAGCAACAATCACCAATACTCTAACGCTTCCCTGGCAACGGGGCCAAAAAGATGGTGGGCTCCAGTATTGCAGCAATAATGTTGCAACTCCTGGGACTCCCTTCTTTACTTTTATCAACCCGGTAGGTCGTAACAAACTTGGAAGCGACGGTGTTGTATGCACAAGTACTAGCTCTTGCCGCAGCTGTCACTTGGTCAGTTGGCACAAGTCCGCTAGGGGCTTAAGCCAACTTCTATGAGTTCTTAGAAGAAGCTTTTTAACTCATGGGTGAAAGCTAACTCAAAGGAAGCTAATCTACTTGCGGAAAGAAACTGAAAGCCAAAAAGTAATGCAAACCTAGCAAACCCTAATTCTACCAGCTAGTCCTACTGATGCAAAGGAGAGGATGCAAACTATTAAAAGAGATGCCATTACTTCTATGAAGGTAAAATGCATGTGTTTAGACTACCTCTATCTGAAGAAAACATCTTTTTGTATTTTTGAATAAGTTATCAGAATTATCATACATGTGTTTTTAACTTGCTTTTTGCTGTGCAGGGGTGGATCAAGGAGGAGAAATGCTTGGAAAAGATTGGGAAGGTTCAGAGAGGGTCTAAGGAGTCCCTAACACCCTTCCAGCAAGTCTCACAGAGTTTGGCTATCAAGTAACCTCATTCGTGAGCTTCTACAGGAAGTCTGCAGGGTTTCTACAGGATGTTTCAGGAATTTCTACAGGATGTTCAGAAATTTCTAGAGGATGTTTAAGCATTGGATTTTGGAGGATGGGTGAGTGAAGGAAGATGCATGGATGGATAAGGAGGTAGGATAGGGGCCTAAAATGACCCAGGGACTGATGGATGGAGTGGTGAGAGGGTGTAGAAGGTTGGCTTGGCTTGAAGAAGGCAAAGACAATGGAGGAGAAAGAAGGTAGGGTCATGTGGGCAGAAGAGCAGTTGTGAGACGAGGAACCTAACTAGGAGATGGAGCAGCTGGCCTGGACGAAGCTTAGGCGGATGAGAGAGAGGTGGAGATGCCCTGCACGGTGTACACTTAACCGAATCAACAAAGTCTTGTACACAATCAAAGTCTTAGCTAATCTACTCTAACTGTCAATGAAACAAATGAACAGCAGCTTTATTTGTAAAGAGAACCATGTACATCACTCAGGAAAAGAAACATTTCAGAGGTCGGAACACATAACTAACTTCTACAAATGAAAACATTACACCAAGGATTGCATGGTCAAGCAAACTAGTGTTTTTGTTGGGGCAGCACTGTTTCTGCAATTTCAGCCCCTGATCCAATAAGGATGAGGTGAAACTAAGAGTGTTGTCAACCCTTTTCTTGGAGCTTTATCTGTTATTATCCTACCAATCTATTCTACACATCTGCAGCAATTCTTTTTATTACCAATGACCTATTTAACCAACACAACTAAATCTGCTCAACAGAAACACGTTTCAAATGCAAAAAAGGAAAATCACGATGCATAAAGAAAAGGTAACAGTACAAAGAAGGAGGCCCTAGGCTCTCAGGTTGGGCCCAACCCCGAGAGCTATGGCTCCTATAGAAAACTCAGAGCTGATATCAAATTGGACTGCTTCTCATTATCAAAAAATAATCATAAGTCAAGAGTTATGCCAAAAATGGCTACAAGAGAACAAAATGAAGCTAGCAACACTGTAGTGCAAAGTATGCAAGAGTTTCCAAAAGTCCCTCACGAAGGCTGTGGCCTTAACATTTATACACAACGAGGCCCTAGCTGGCCTCCTAAATCTATGGGACTTGGCTGCCCAAACTGTGAGTGAACAGCTCCTTCCAAAATCTGTTTGGCTGCCTTCTAGATCCGGTTTTGGTGGCCTTTGGAGCTCGAAGTTGGGGGTGAGGATCCCAAGGAAGGCTATTTAATGCCATAGACAACCCCCTATGGTTTTTCTCCAACATGTGTCAAAAAACCTGAAATGAGCACGTGTTAGCCACCTAGGAAGAGTGACTACCCTTATTCATACAAATGACATAAACATACTAAAAAATAATGCATAAGTTATGAAAAATGAAGGATTGAACAAGGATAGTTAGGCCAAATGAGCCCAAAATGTTACCAAATTTGGGGCTCATCAATTTGCTCAAAAACTTCTATCAAACCACTCCAACTGCGAGCTTGTCGAGAACCTTTTAGATTCCAGCACTAGTGGCCTCATGTAGCAGAAAATGAACAATTTTCGAAGCTGCATGAACAATTTTCTTCTGCTGACCTGCATGCAGCCCACTCCTTCTTTAAATAGTCGCATGAATCCTGAACAATTCGTCGGCATGTTCCAAACTGGTAAATATCACAAATGCACTGTGATCCCTGGCAGTTACGGCACTATCTTCCGCACATTCTCCTCAAGGTTCTTCCATGTATGATTATTCCACCATTATTTTCCAGACTTGGATCTATAAAAAGGCTACATTGATCTCATCATGCACTATAAACCCCTGGCATCAAAGAATCCCTTTCAAGCCAAAACCTAGCTCTCATACCAATTGTTAAGAAATTTATTGCATAATATAAATAATCACTGAGATGAATAAATATAAAAATAACTAGCAACAACCATAAACACATAAACACAAAAATTTATCCGGGAAAACCCCTAATCCGGGAAAAACCCAACCTAATAAGATCTCATTAGCATTGGCCAAAACCCTGGCCAATCAGACCAAGTGAACCTTCACCGCTCACCTCCAGGTCTTGCATTACAATGAAGTCCTTCCAGCCTTTTATAAGCTCCATTACATATAATACCACGTGAAAAATACTATGGGTGCACAATACCATGTGCCCCAAAACCATCATTGTTTAACCTGGTCAACTTTGACTCTATCCTGAGTCAAGTTTACCTAACACTAGCATGTATGGAATTTTCCTTGAAATGTTTAAATCTAGAGTCATAAAGAAGTACCCAATCACCTGGTTGGAACTGCTTCTTTCTGATAGACTTGTCATGCCACTTTTTGTGTTGTTGTTGTACTAACACATTCTGTTGAACAACATCTCTTCGAAATTCATCTAACTCATTTAATTGTAATAGACGTTGTTGTTGTGCTTCTGAGAGATCTAAGCCAAACTGAACTGTTATTCTAAAGGTTTTTATTTGGAATTCTATTGGCAAAAGAACTTGTTTCTTGTATACCAACTCATATGGTGTATGTCATGTGCTATTCCACCAAGTGGTTCGATAAGCCCATAAGGCTTCAGGTAACTAGCTGGCCCAATCCTTCCTATGCAGATTTACTATTTTGGTGAGGATGGATTTGATCACCTTGTTGGTAGACTCCACCTGGCCATTTTCTTGTGGGTGATACAAAGTGGACTTTCTATGCCAAATTTTATATTGATCCATGACTTCCTGTACCAAATTAGAAATAAACTGCAGCCCATTTTCAGTAATAATCTCTCTAGGAACACCAAATCTAGTAAAAATTTCACTAAACAAAAATTCAACAACAAATTTTTCTATAGCAAAAGAAACAACTTTAGCCTCTACCCATTTTGTAACAAAATCAGTGCAAACCAATATATGCTTTTTATTCATAGATGTTGGATTTATTGGTCCTACGAAATCGATAGCCCATTTTTCAAAGGGCTCAATCATAATCTGAGGACATAAAGGCATTTTGTTGGCTTGAACAGGTTGACCCATTCGCTGACAGTTATCGCATTGCTTGACATATTGTTTGGCATCCTTAAACAAAGAAGGCCAAAATTATCTAGGACGTAAGATTTTATATGGAGTTCCCTTATCAGTGAAGGGACCACCACAAGGTTCATCATGGGAAAATTTTAGTCTTCTTCCTCTCTTACACCAATGAATGATAAGATCTGGTCTAGTGTAAAAGAGGTCTCCTTGGACCCAAGAATATGCAGCACTTTTTAATATGATATTCCTCTTTTCATAAGCGGATAAGTGAGGTGGTGTTTTTCTGGTGACTAAATAGTTAGCTATGTTAGCAAACCATGGAGACTTTGTTGACTCAACAAAAGATGTTCATCAGGGAAATAATCATCAATGGGAATTACTTCACTAGGATTATTCAATCTAGAAAGATAATCAGCTACAACATTATATTTTCTTGGTCTATCAACAATAGTAACATTAAATTCCTGTAACAACAGTAACCACCTAGTCACTCTACTGCTATTCAATGGTTTATTCATTAAATATTTTATCACAGAATGATCAGTATGCACAAAGAATTCATATCTTATGATGTAGTGTCTGAATTTATTGATAGCAAAAATTACAGCTAAAAACTCTTCCTCGGTCACTGGATAGTTCAATTCAGCGAGTGATAATTTTTTATTGATGAATAAATTAACATAGGATTTTTTGTTTTCTTCTTGTCCTAAAGAGGCGCCAATGGCAGTATCTGAGGCATCTGAGGAAATGTGGAATGGGAGGGATGAGTTGGGACCTCTCAAAACTGGTACTTGCACTAATTTTTACTTTAATGTCTCAAAAGACTGTTGGCAAGCTGCGAACCAGAGAAACTCACTATCCTTAGCTAACATTTATAAAAGGGAGGTAGCTATCCTAGAAAAGTTCTCAATGAACCTCCTGTAATAGCCAGCATGTCCCAGGAATAATTTTACTTCCCTTTGTGTTTTGTGTGTAGTAAGACGCAATATAACTTCTATTATGGTCGGGTCTACCTGGATACCTTTATCGGAAACTAAATGTCCAAGGACTACTCCTGCTTTACACAATAATCTACAATTTTTATCACTCAAAAAAAGGTGAGCCTCTTGGCAACATAAAAGCCCTTTTTCTAAGTTTTTGAGGGCTTCTTGGAAGGAGTTACCAAACATTAAAAAATCATCCATATAGATCTCAATACACTCGAGATCAGAAAAAATAGCCAGCACAACCCTTTGAAAGGTGGATGGGGCATTAAATAGTCCAAAGGGAAGCAATCGGTAAGAAAATGTACCCCATGGACATGTAAAGGTGGTTTTACCTTGATCTGTGGGTGTGATCTGAAATTGGTTGTACCCATTGAAGCCATCTAAAAATGAAAAGTACTTTTACCAACAAGGGTATCTAGCACTTGATAAATAAAAGGAACGAGAAAGTAATTTTTGAGAGTGGCTTTATTAAGCTCTCGATAATAAATGCATATGCACCATCTCTCATCCTTTTTCGGGACTATTACCAACGGGGAGAACCACTGGCTATTGGATATAGGATATATAAAGTTAATGTCTAAGAGTTTTTGTAATTGTTCTTTCACAACATCTCTTAGCGCAGGTTTCATGCACCTTTGGGGTTGACGAATAGGTCAGGCTCCATCTTGAATATAAATATGGTGAGTATAGGTTTCAGGAGGTATGCCTTTCATGTCCTCGTACCTCCATGCAAAGGCATCAAGATGATCACACAACAAATCAACAAGTTGCTCTCATTGAGATAAGTCTAGGTCTGTACTGATGAGACTTGTCGTGATGCCACTCTAGCTAGCAAGGCTCATAAGAAGCGTATTAAATTATAGTTTGAAAAAAACCTTAATCCTTGAGTCTTTTCAGAAGGTTACTTAGTCTGGTTATATGATCAAGAACACGAAAAGATAGGAGCTAGAAAATTCAAGCCCATGTGGAATGGTCCTTATATTGTAATACATGCACTTGCAAAAGGAGCCTATGAGCTAGTAGAATATGATGGGATCCCTTTACTCAAGACCAAAAATGGCCTTTATCTAAAAAAGTACTATGCCTAGATTTTTGCATGGGTGCTTTGTACATATTTGTACTTTTATTTTTTGGTGTGTTGTGTGTTCTTTTTGCAAACAATTTTTATCTCTGCTACTTATCTTATGTTTCACTTGGTTTGTAGATGTCAACGAACTCACCTTATATTGGCTTTGTTGATGGTGCTAGTCGTAGTACTCAGAACCTTTCATCTATTGCTTGGGAAATTTTCATGCCTAATGATGAGTTAGTGAGTTTGCATGGGATATGTTTGGGTTGTACAACTAACAACACATATATTATAGTGCAGTAATTGAACTATTATCCAATGGCATCGCTCTGGTATTCGTCGATTAGTTGTTATACTTGACTCTCAACTCAGTTCTATGGCTAAGTAGGGTTTATTCCAACAACTCATGATGTGATTAATCTGAAATAATTTATCAAAATAGGGTTTATTCGATCAAAATTCCATAGATATTAAGAATGATTTCAAGAATTTGTCTCTTGGAAATAAATTTTGATTATATTTAATATCAACACATTCCAAGAAATTTAAATACATTAACAAAGGAATTAGCAAATTAAGTTTTAGATAAAATTTTGTGCCATTTATGAAACCATAGAATGCATACACTGTAATAGCTCATATAAAGATGGATATATCTCCATATATATGTTTTCAAAATATTTTATACATCAAAATTGTGTTCAAGACACATGAGGCTCTCAAGCCTTTATTATGTCAATGACATCAAAACATCAAAAACAACCTAAAATTCCTAAACCCTAGGCATGATGCTCATGATAACATACTACGACCCTAACAACATGTCCAAGTAACAAACATAGTTGTGCAGACACACCCATTGTATGCCTCTGGTAGAAAATTGGTATATCATCAACCCAAAGCCTTGAATACCTTGGGTAAGTCCCTCTAGGTTCTGCTCCAACTCTTGAAGTGTGTCAGCAGCCTCCAAGTTTTGTTCTCTAATATCTACCTATTGTTGGCCTAGCCTTTGGGTAGAGGGCATCCCGGTTGGTCTCACTGGTCCAACATCTGCATAATAATCGAATTTCAGTCTTAATACAATAAAAAGAAATAAAAAAATGTTAATAAAAACAAATATTTTTACTTGACTCGTCCCACTGCATGCTTGGTCGAAGAACTAGATCTGGATCTCCTGAAAAATTAGCCCTTGCATATGGGTAATCCTCAATCATGATAACTTACCAATGAAGCCATCTATAGAAAGGAGGAGTGACTGACATCATTTTCCCGCCACCATGGATGGCCATTAGGTCAACCCATCAACTGATGAATGTATTTCTTAGAAATGGAAGATCCACACCTACCATCTAATACTGGAATATTTCCACCCATTCTAAGAATAAAGATACCAAAATAGATCCATATCCAAACTCTTTCAACCATTCTATCTTACACGTAGTTAGTTCCTCTTTCATGTTGATCAGCAGTCCCTCACACTAGTTAAATACTTTTGGCTCCATGAATTCAATAGAATATTGCATCTGAGACTTCGTGGCTACATGAGGAGTTGTGCTCCTAGCCACTAAAGACATGGTAAAAAGAATAGTTTTCAGTGGAATGTCTCATACATCCTTGATCTCGATCTTTCCACTACTCTCTTTATGAGATCCTTGGATGCAATATTGAGAAATGTAATAGTCGGTGGTTTCACCACCACCACAATGGCTAGATAGTTGAACTCTAGCTCCTCTCTTGGATAATCTAGTTAGAAAATAGATGTCCTCTATTTCAATTGAAAGGGAATGGGAACCAATTTGGAAACATTGCTCATTGGCATCCCATTCCCTTACCAAGAACTCTAAGAGCTCTAACTAAGCTCTCATTCCAGGAGTTAGAAATAATTTAGCCAAACCACATCGTTGAAGTGCCAACATAGTGTTTGGGTCTTTTTTTGCTTCAAAATCATCAGTTTCATGCTTCCTTTCCCTCCATTCAATCACCATGATGGATTAAAACCTTTTTAAAAGCAAAGGAGGAAAATGTTAGATCACAAGAATGTCAAAATTTTGAAGAAATTTCATGGCAAATTCTTAAATTTTTGTGTGTTTTCTTCCCACTGCATCTGCTTTTTAAAAATAGTCATTTCGTCGTGATTTTTCTCTTTGTACCCATGATCATCGTGAGTCCGAAGAAAAAACCCGCGATGATCTTGCAATGTAACCTAGTTTTCTTAACAAGCTTCAATCTGAAAAATGAACCATTAAAAATCAAAAATTGAATTGTGAAAATGAAGAGGAAGGAGAGATCTCTTACCTAGAAAAAGTGATGCCTAAAATCGTTAGTCAGATTGATCACAATCTGCTTCAGAAGTTTGAAGGTAAAAATGGGGTTTTAGCTCTGTAATTGGTAAAAATGCAAATGGTGAAAATAAAATGAGTTTTTAGGTTTTTATAGAAAATTGAATTATTTTTAATTATTATTTTTACCAATTTTTGCCTAAATTAGTCAAAATTGAGCCTTTTTATCACTTTTTTAGTATATTTGATGATTTCTTTTATTTAATGTGTAGATAACATGTTGAAATGTTGAAATATAACGTAATGGTGAGAGTATAATTTATCACCTTTTTGGTCTCGTTAAAACTATATTAAAATCAATCCCCCTAGAGTTATCTTTAAGCCCTTTTATGCCTCTCAAAATAGGAAAAGGTAGTCGAGAAAGCTTATTCCATTCACACTCGCAAAAGATTAGAAGGAACATTTATCCATTATAAGTTTAACCCTTTTCTGGATTGAGTAAATTATATACAGAAAAGGAATACTTTAGTCAATCATGACTAAAGGATTTCTCGCTTGTATTAGTTTATACTTTTTCGGCCTCGAGAGAATAAATTTATGAAAAAGGACCTTATGGATTTTCTTTCTCATTTATTTTTCAAACCCTCTAAACATGAAAAATAAGTTTAGTTACCCCTTCATTAGACTTGTATATCGTAAACAATGTAGAACTCATTCATCATGATGAGACTGATCCACGCCTTCCTAGGGTTCATTAAAAATACTCTCAATGACTCATCCGAAGGATGAGCTTATATGACAAGTATATGTTATCCTCCTCAATCTTGTGCAAAAATAATTAGGTACTTGCCATTAATGGTGGGGGGAAATGGGAAAGGAAAATTTATCTTTTGTATTTGAAAAGGTGGTATGTCGCTCTTGACCATGACACTCCATAACTTTTTCATGCCAAGGTTAGGAAATCCATTCACCTCTCATTTGATCATACCTCATTGAAAGTATTCATATTGGTATCTGATCCTATTTTGAGTCAAATGTTTCCAAGTAAAATTTCATGTCATCATTTATTCAAGAGAAGTCCAACCCCAGTTAAAAGTACTTTGCAATATTTGAAGCCTTCTATTGTGTGTTATCGGGAATAGTGTTTATGCAGAGCTGCTAATCACACTAAGGTTGGTAGCTACCTTAGAAACAAACACACTAAAAACTACTTTCATTTTCCTTTATGAGAAATAGATAAGAGAAGAATAAGGAGACCAACCTCTGTCTTGCGCTTGGTTCCTTGCTCGATTCCTCTCTCTTCTGGTAGGTCTTTGCCACTCGCTTCCTTGTCTACCCAGCTTCAAAGAGTACCTATAGAATCAAAGCAGCATAACACTATCCAAGAACATAGATCTATTATCATAAACAATATAGGATTAGATGTACATTGACCATACAAATGCATAAATCCTCAATCATACAAGAATATGGAGGAAAACTTGAATAGATTTATTGATAATCAAGAAAGAGCAAAGAGAATTACAACCGATTGTTCTGACCCAGTATCATCCTCTCAGCAAGTGAGCCCTTCTTCACCTCATAAAAAGCTTAGATCACCCAACACTATGATATTGCACCAAGAAACCAACAACACTTCCTTACAAGATACAAAATTCCAGCCTCCCAACCTCTGGATCTCTGGGATGAGGGATCCATATATAGAATTCTACAAGGGAGGTGAGTCAACTTTTGAGATTTGATTAGTGTCTTCCCTCTGATAGTTCTTGATTCCACTTGGATATTGATGATATATTACTCATCCCTGGTCGAATTTAGAGAGGCAAGTGTCACAGGAGAAGTTTCTGGAAGATTCCATGCTTCTCCACCTTGCGAATTGACCCTGCCATTTGTCCCTTCTCGCCCATCACACCCCATAGAAGGGATTTTTGACATGTATCGCACCTACTGTGTGTATTTAGGTGGGATGCAATGCACTTTGCCTATGGAGCAGGTGAAATGGTCCAGTTTTGACCAGTTCTGAGTAGTTTTTCATGGAGAACTTCTGGGAGATGCTGTAATTAGTTGACCTTGTTCTTCTAGGGGTTGGAACAACACCTTTAGGGACTTAGGAGCCCTTGGTTTATGGACATTTATGCTTGGGGTTGCAGTGCCCAAAAATGTCTATAACAGTTGCCCCCTAAAGCATGAGTTCGTTAATCTTTTGATGTCGGGTGAAATGCTTTATCATGAGGATCCGAAGTTTTTTCGAGCTGGGAGGCGACCTGTAATAAGATACAATACAATACATTATCTTCATTTTATTTTCATGATCTAGCTGAGGTGGGCATTCCCATGCTCAGCTTTATAAATTCATTTTCATGTACATAGGACAGACAATCGTCTGAGTGTAGACTGATGATTCTGGTAGAGCCATCATCCCTTAGATTGGATGATTATCTGTGCAGCAATGATGTACATTTGATGTCTTTATTTTCGTGAATATATATTGCAGCCCGGATGGATGAAACTAGATCTAGGGTCTTCAATCTCGTTCGATCTTCACTCAAAGTACAAGTCGATCCATGTGAGAGATGTTCTGGATTCGAACATGGAAAGACATCGCCTGATTACCAACCAATGATGTAAGCTATTAACAGGCACGAGAGGAATCACCGATAATTATAATGATCCTCAAGGTACTGCAGTACAATTCACGTGGTGTGAATAAGGGACTTGGCGTCGAACACCACGTAAAAGCTTTCGGTCGAAGTTCATTGATGTAAACCTATCGCCGAAAGTGAGAAACTTGCCATTGAGGCATGCAAGCTTAAAATTACTAAAAGGGTTGTTCCTAGATCGACTTCTTGGATAATGAGCTGATGTCGACAAGAAACGATATGTCATAGGAGGGCCTTAGTGAATCCCACATCAATGACACGGAACGGAACAAATGATTTTAATGGAGGTGAAAACAATCTGGTGATATACGGTTCAGGGTGGCGGTCATGAAAGAATGGAGCGAAAATGTATTATAGTGGGTGAGACACAGGTGAATTCTCTAAGCGACTTCTCTTGAACATATCGGCGACACTGACATGATGGATTGGTAGCATTAACCCCAAATGTGGATGGTGTGATGGAACCATGGTGATGTGACCAGTGAATGGAACAACCCAACCCGACTCGGATGCGGAGTGAAAGTGTCATGTTCAAGAGCGACTTGCTACCAACAAAGTTTCTTCAAGTTTTCTTCCCAATTTTTTCCCCAGTCATTGCTGACCAGTACCTCTTTATTTTTGTCAAGCTTGAGGAGGATAACATATGCTTGTTCTATAATTTTCCCTTCGGGCAAACCCATCGCTATGTTTTAACGAGCCTAGCGATAGTGAAACTTGTTCTTGTCTGTTATGGACAAGTTTGTCGCTATTAGGTTTTAACGAGTTTAACGACAAATATAACTCGGTCCTTTTCAATTTTAGAGAGTCTGAAAAGGAACGTAAAGGAAACTCAAAAAATCATTTTTCGTCATCTAATCCCTTAAGTCCGAAAAAGTATAAAATAATATGAAAGGGATGAATTTTCGGTAATTTTAATGAGCCGAACAAGACAAGCGCTCGATATTTTTTTGTAATAATCCCTCAGGTCCAAAAAGATTAAAATCTAAAGGAGGGATAGCACTTTCGGTCACTTTAACGAGCTGGAGAGGCCACTGGCTCGGCAATCTTTTCATATTTTACGAGTCAGTTGAAAAGAGCTTAAAGGAGACTCGTTTTTTGAGGAACGAGTGATAGATTCGGGTAGCAGCTGATTCCAGGTAAGGTTTGGAATTTTCCATTCACGGCAATGTCACAAGGATGGCTAACAAGATCACTCTTCGCATCTGTTCCTCAAAAGGGGTAAACAATCAAGTGGAGGTGAATGATCGGCCAATACAGAGTGGAGGTGATGATGAGAAAACGACCAAGGCTTCAAAGGCTGAAGTAATACATTCACGATGGTTATTTACCGGAAATTGGTTTATTTTTTAATGAGCTTAAAAACTAGGGGAAACATTTGCTCATTTCTTATGTTTATTTTTTAACGAGCTTGAATTCCGCGTTAAAACTGCTCGATTAATCCAGTCGCATAATAAGGATGTCTCATATATAAAAACGGCATTATTTCAAAGCTTTGCCCCACATCCTTTCTTTATGCAAGTTAGGAAACGACCAATCCTACAAGTTTAAAGGGTTAGAGGGCCTATAAATTTAAAAAATAAATGGTCGCTCTTCGCTTGCATGCCAAAAGGTTTGCATGCCCCCAGGTATAGTGAAATAGAGTTTCAAGGTTACCCCTCAATTTGCAGACAAAACATTTGTTTTATCGGGAAAGGCCTACCTTTTCAGGTTACCCCTCAATTTGCAGACAAAACATTTGTTTTATCGGGAAAGGCCTACCTTTTTCAGGTTACCAAAGATTGTTCTATTTGTGCCACAAACAAAACACTTCTTCGGCGATGTCTATCAAAATAGACAAAGGTGAGTGGCGCAGACGCCTCCACTCACATAACTTTGACGAGGGAATCTTATTCTAGTCTAATCCCCTTTTCCTAAACGGACGGGTGTGTCAGACTAGTCAGATATCCTTCGCGGAAACCTACCCTATACCTGAAGTTTTCTTGTCGAAACAGGCCAGGGTGCATGCCCCCTTGGGTTTCAGTCATGCCCTCCGAATCACTCGCGCTCATCAGGAGGACGGACTGGGGATTGATGAGACATTCCTTGCGTGAAAAGACCATTCAGGGTTGGTATATGACTATTTGCTATGTGTGAACCAGGGAATGAAAGTTGGTCTACGAGCTTGACCACTCTTCCTTCGTGCGGAAAACACATTACTCTAAAGAGTGAGGAGACAATGGCTTCCATGCAATAAATATAGTCTCGTCCAAGGAGTAGATTATAATCCAAGGGTCCTTGGACTACCATTACGTTCATGCGAACATTTTTCCTACTCAATGTTATCAGCACATTAGGAAGGATCCCTAACGGTCGACTGGTTCCTTTGTCAAAGCCTGTTAGATTTCTCATCTCAGGCAAAAGCGATGGCGAACCAAGCGCTTTCCAAGCAGTTGAGGAAAGGATACTCACAGAAGCCCCCTCATCTATGATGGTACTAGCCATAACCATTCTATATACTTGAGCAATGATTCGGAATGGTACACTAGCTGGTAAACGGGGTCTGCCTAGTAGATTCCAGTCAAAGGAAACAACCAGGTTGCTTGGAGGTGGGACCGAATAGACGGTCGGGTATGACTCTGACGAACTTCCTTCCTGCGGTAAAGGAACGGGTAGACTGCCCCCATGTTCATCGGAGTCTGTGTTTACGAAGAGAATTTGAACAGTGTCATTCTTGTTCTCTTCAGTGACTGTATCATCTGAAGATTGATCCTCTGAAGGCACGACCGGGTCAACTGCCGCCTCGACCTTTTGACTTTCGTCTGGTATGGATTCAGATGGTTTATCTTCAATGATAGATGCTTCAGCTGACCACAAGGGAGTGTCAGCCGTATTTTCAACCACTGACGGACTCAGCAAGAGTTTCTTGTATCCAGGAGGAAGCCGTAACGGTGAAACCCGATAGTCGTTCAAGACTCTTTTAGGGACGGTGGACGACGTGATCGCCTTCACACAATTTACAAGGAAATTTATACTTTCCTTTTTGTCCAGGGGCTTCACTTTCACTAGTTGACGGTGTATGCTCAACATGATCGTCAGAGGTTGATGACACCGGATTGTGCAAATGAGGAGACCAGTCCCTTAAGATTCGAGGGATGCAAGGACAATCTCGATGGTAGTGGTCTCCTTTGCAAATGACACATGGCGATTTAGGCCTGGTCGGTGCAGTGTGTGGATTTTCGCTAGAGGATGCTTGGTTGCCCCTTTTCGCCTTTGGCTCCTTCTTCTTCTTCTCTTTCTTCTTCTTCTCCTTCTTCTTCTCAGTTACTTGATTTTGGGCTTTACCAGCTTCATCAAGCGAAGAGGAAGGAGGAGAGGAAGAATTGGACGAAGTAGAGGGTTGGGGGGTAACTCTAATATCGTTTAGTTACTAACTTGATTTTTCAAGAATTACGATGTTCTGAACGATAGAAGTCGAGAAGAGCCATATGGGCAAGCCGATTGTCAATCCTGGAAGAGACAATGTGGCCATATGGGGTGCACCAACATCTCCCCAAGAGGAGAAGGGACTAGGATTTCCTCCAAGGGGAACTCCTTGGTTGGTGGACTCCATTTTTCTCAACTTAAGATCAACGTAGGAAAGGTGATGATTATTCCGTTTAAAATAAATTTTAGACGCTTTGACACAACTTGTTTTTTCAATTTTTAAGAGTCGAGAAAAAACAAAAGATGACTCTAGTCGCCTTCGATTTTTAATGAGCCTAAAGTGACAAGTGCTCAGATGGACCTTTTCCATTAAGGAGTCTAAAAAGGAACGAAAGGGACTGCTCTGGAAATCTAGATAGAGGGATTACCAAACCAATCGCAAAACTGCAGAATACTTTTTACGGTACGACAGTCAATCTTCCCGAATGTTGTGTTCAGTGCATTGCGATCGATAGGGCGGCAAACACGGCTTCCTATGGATAAAGGATAAAGCCTATTGTGGTCTCCCAAAATATACTCGACGATACGTGGGAGCACAAGTCCATACTGGCACTTATCGTCTCAAAGTGGAGGAATCACCCAACCAACAGTGAAAACAACAGTTACCAGGCTTTACGACGCCGGAATATGTCTCTAGCCTAGACTTCTAGATGTTTTGCGTTAGGTTCCAAAGCGTTTTTAGATTCATTAAATTTATTTTATAGTTGATCTTGCTTAAGAAATTTACCTTTCAGGTTCATCGCGTGATGTGGATGTACAATTCTTAAAATGAAATCTAAGATGATAAACAGTCGTTTAATCTTCTTTCTGCAATGAAAATCCTAGCTACTAAGGAAAGAGAGATGGCGTTCTTTCAACAAAGAGCATAGAGCACACACTATGTGCATTGTCCTAAATCAAACCAACAAACAGTCTAAATGCAAATGCACATGCATGTATTTTTTTTCAGCTTTCTTAATGTGTGAATGATAAAAAGAAAGCTAAGCGCAAATCTGAATTATTTTCTAAAGCGACAATTACTAACAAGTTTCTTTTCAAAAAAAAATGAGGACAATGACAACACTTTGCGATTTGGAATTGAAAACTTGCTTTTGACACTAGAAAAAACTACTAATTCAGATCAAATACAAGAGTAACAGTGTAATCGACTATCAAGAACAATCATATTCTCTTCTATGACTGAAAACGACACTTGTGACACTTTCAAATCAAGAAACGACAGTATAATTACGCTACTTCTTTGTAAAGGAGAACTGAAAATGACTCAAAAATACATAAAAAAATTTACAGTTCTTTGCACAATGGAGGCAGAATAACAGCAAGGAAAGGGGTTTCAAACAGAGGTGTACTGACTACAGGCAGCAAAACTCTTGAATAGAGCTAAAAAGAGTGAACACAGAAACCAAAATTTAGGAACAAGGCCTTGTCTGATCAGCGCACCTATAACACAATGAAACTGAAATGCAACGCGCCTACTACACTCGGGAAGTGCGCTGCATTTGAAGTTCACAGAATAGACAGTGCGCTGGACCAGGGACGAGACTTTGATTGGATTCCGGGTCACAGTTTTCAGTTCAGTTCAAGGATTTAGGCCAAGCAAGTGGTAATCAGTAAATCAATCACAGGGGTAGATCTAAGGAGGTTACTAGAGCCACCACAAGGGCAATTAGAAAGCTTGTAAATCAATTGTTTAATTCATAAACAAAACCAGGAGATTGACTGAAGCAGCGTTGATCTACTTTGCACTTGCATAGAAAATGCAGTTCGAAGGCTAGCTGGCTTGACTTCAGGCTCCGTCTGTAAGTTTATAAAGTAAACAAATGTAGATGAATAAACAATCTACTCGCTCCCCAGCGGAGTCGCCATTTTTTTATCGGGAATAGTGTCTATGCAGAGCTGCTAATCCCACTAAGGCTGGTAGCTACCTTAGAAACAAACACACTAAAAACTACTTTCATTTTCCTTTATGAGAAATAGATAAGAGAAGAATAAGGAGACCAACCTCTGTCTTGCGCTTGGTTCCTTGCTCGATTCCTCTCTCTTCTGGTAGGTCTTTGCCACTCGCTTCCTTGTCTACCCAGCTTCAAAGAGTACCTATAGAATCAAAGCAGCATAACACTATCCAAGAACATAGATCTATTATCATAAACAATATAGGATCAGATGTACATTGACCATACAAATGCATAAATCATCAATCATACAAGAATATGGAGGAAAACTTGAATAGCTTTATTGATAATCAAGAAAGAGCAAAGAGAATTACAACCGATTGTTCTGACCCAGCATCATCCTCTCAGCAAGTAAGCCCTTCTTCACCTCATGAAAAGCTTAGATCACCCAACACTATGATATTACACCAAGAAACCAACAGCACTTCCTTACAAGATACAAAATTCCAGCCTCCCAACCTCTGGATCTCTGGGATGAGGGATCCATATATAGATGTCTACAAGGGAGGTGAGTCAGCTTTTGAGATTTGATTAGTGTCTTCCCTCTAATAGTTCTTTATTCCACTTGGAGATTGATGATCTCTTACTCATCCCTAGTCGAATTCAGAGAGGCAAGTGTCACAGGAGAAGTTTCTGGAAGATTCCATGCTTCTCCACCTTGCGGATTGACCCTGCCATTTGTCCCTTCTCGCCCATCGCACCCCATAGAAGGGCTTTTTGACATGCATCGCACCTACTGTGTGTATTTAGGTGGGATGCAACGCACTTTGCCTATGGAGCAGGTGAAATGGTCCAGTTTTGACCAGTTCTGAGTAGTTTTTCATGGAGAACTTCTGGGAGATACTGTAATTAGTTGACCTTGTTCTTCTAGGGGTTGGAACAAAACCTTTAGGGACTTAGGAGCCCTTGGTTTATGGACATTTATGCTTGGGGTTGCAATGCCCAAAAATGTCTATAACATTGTGTCATCCATCCCTGAGTCAATTATGAATCACTCCAATTTGTTCTTCAAAACTTGACATGTGTTTCATGTCATAGGCCCTCCTGTGATGAGCCACTTCCTATCAACTTCAACTCATTATCTAGGAAGTTGGGCTAG
This sequence comes from Pinus tabuliformis, assembly GCA_031772625.1. Classification (NCBI taxonomy): domain Eukaryota; kingdom Viridiplantae; phylum Streptophyta; class Pinopsida; order Pinales; family Pinaceae; genus Pinus; species Pinus tabuliformis. The sequence goes on from CM062816.1 coordinate 1,851,392,809, forward strand.
AAACCTCCTTTAGTACCTTAGAGCCTGATTCCTTAATGGAAAGTTTCTCGCTTTCGACGATAAATTCTTATCATTTGCCTTCAATCAAATGATTCTATGGGTGTTCGACTTAAATAATTTATTCACACCTCATATATCGTACTAGATTCCATTAAAGGCCATTATTATTGTTGGTGTTTTTTCTCGCATATGTTAACAGTCCTCATTAATGATCAATAATCAGATGGTTTCTTCCATGTTCGAGTTGAAGTCACTATTCGCATGGTTATGTTCATACTATGGATGGATAAAGATAAAGAACCTATACCTTGTTTGACATATCTAGGTTGCACGGAGTTTTGAGTATTCATGATTGTAAAATTGATCCATGATTATATCAGATGGTTGCATCTATACTAATTCTTTTAACATGGATCTTTGTACACTTCCATACTTTACTTTTGAGATACTTGTAATCTAAGTATGGGAATGCTTACATAAGTGATAATCATATGACGATATTGTACTTTAATTCCTTTATTGTTGATTTGCAGGTCTCCGATCGACGATTCCTTCATTCCTGCCTTTGCATGATTAAGAACTTTAGCCATCATACCCTTTTTGACTTTGTACTTTAGGGTGGAAATACATTACACATCAATTTGTCAATTATGAAAAATATGTGAAATCTAGATATTTCACTATCCAATGAACCATTGTCATAAACCCCCTTGAAAGATGGAAGAAATACCTCTTTGTGGTGTATAATAATCCTGGATTAAATACCTAAAAAACCTAATTTTAGAGGTCATCATGGGTAGTTAGTTTACAACTTGTGATGACATGTGTTGTAGAGTAAATACAAAGTGATGTCACTGCAGTACTCCTATGTTAAGGTTGTGATGGTCTTTTAACATAGGTAAAAAATAAAAATTAAACTAAGCTTTCTCTTCTAAATGCCTCGTGGTTGGTATCTAATCCAAAGTGGTTTAGATTGGGCTCAATCTCACTTTATCCTGGAACTCCTTCCTACCATAGTGGATCCATCCCATTCTTCTCAACCTACACTCTTTCCTATAAAGTACAATGCACTTAAAGAGATATGGGTTGCCATTCTATACTTTTGAACTATGCTTACATTCTGCCCAAATATCCATTGGATTTTTTTTGAATGCAAGGGTTTGGATTGAGGATCATTGCAAGGAGGCTTCCAACATCAAGGCTTGGTTGTAATTATCCTTTTCTTCACTATTATTACATATACGTGTTTCTTCCCGTATACATTGGTTATGTCATTTATTGTAACGTTCCTTGATCACTTACATACTTTATGGTTGAATAATGGACGTGTTATATGCTTTGATCACTTGTTTGTCTTTGCCTTTGCATGTCTCTCATTAGGGCATCAAGGGAGAAAGGTTGAAAGCTACAAAGGACAACAACAAGGATCATCATCAAGAATTTCATAAAGAGTTATAATCTTTTCATCCTATTTACATTTATGATTTAATGATAAATTAGGGAATGTTTTGATGTGTTTTCCTATTTGTTTCTAGACTTGGATTCTGAATCTAGGGAGATTTTTCCTGTTCGCGGAATAAGATTTGTCTGCTAAACACTTTTGGAGCAAGGATGTCCCAAAATGCACTCTATTTCAACTACATAGAAACAACAAGCAAATGGTTAGAAATAAAAACACAAAAACAAATAAACAAAGAAACTATATATAAACAAGATCATGAGTTACAATGTTAGAACAAAGAAAACAAAAATGGAGGTAGGGAAGCAAGAAATCTCTTTTATTTCTTGATGAAAAGAGTTACAATATTATCCCAGAGACACTAAAGGGAGTTGATAAGGAAATGGACCCTATGACTCTCCTAAAGGAAGGTCCCTTTTCTCCCTCTCTTTGTAAGAATGATCTCTCCTCAATAAGTTCTTTGAGAGCTCTAATGGTGAACTCTATGAACACAAAGTTATGCCAATTGTGAGACAATTTGGTAGCATAACATTGCTTTGAACTTCCTTCTTCTAATGGTCCCAAATGTAGTGATATTTATAGGCCCAATCTCATGCCTTGCCTCTCCTTGGCTCATTGATGATATTTGATCTTTGAGTGAGCTAGTGGGAGATAAGGGAGTCCTTTAGAGGCTCCTTGACTCTACTTAAATGATGTAGTTTCTCAAGATTGAGTTCTCTAACATATTCCTTTCACTTGGTGGTTTCCAATTTAAATTGATTTGGCTCATGGACTATTGATATTTCATTTATATGGATATTCATGGATATGAAATAAACAACCATGGTGATCTATGAAAAATTTCTTAGGTGAATTCATGCAGTTTCATTTTTTAAATAGACACCGTAGCAAGCTTTAGTTTTTCCTTGATTTTTGATGTTTTCCAACAATCACTAGTGCATTTACACATGACATTATTTAATGTTTAGTTCCTTGGATGGTACATTTTAGTGCACTATTTTTCAATTATAATAGTTTCCCCCTGATGTTTGAGGTTAGGAGCAAGCATATAATCAAAATATATCATTGTTTTCTACATGATGATGAGGCTTGTTGACTTCTTAGAAGAGATCATGATCAATGCGAGAGGAGGGGATCATGAAGGAGAGATAATAGAATCCACTATTGATAGAAAATATTTACAATATACTTAGAAGGTGGGAATGTCTCATGCTCATGATTATGAATTTGGCAAATATGGTTACATTTTTACATAATAAGAATCTTGCTAAGAACGCTAAGAACATAGTTAATATTTCTAAAGTAGATGAATGCTTCATCCTCAGGGGAATATCTTATAGAAGTTATTATATCTTATGCATATTATCTCATGTACTAGGAGCCATTAGTTATAAGGATACTATTAGCATATGTGCCACCATCGTAGGATCTTCGTCCAAAATGAGAAATTGTAATTGTTGCAAAGTACGAAAATTCTTGACATGAAACAATGTTGATGTCGAATGTCGGGGATCTCAATCAAAAGGAAATGACCAACATATTAATCCTTTAATATAACAAGCCACAACACTATAAGTATATAGTCTTCTAAGTAAGAGGGAAAGTTTTTAGCACAAACTTCTCTCATCAAAACCATGGATCTAAATCATGAGGTCCCTTGCTCTTTTATTGATAAATCTTATTTTATGCACCTTGCAACATTATTGTTGTTGGATATTATATCTAGGAGCCTAGAACAAGTGCTTACAATACACTTGTTGATTAATATTTCTTAACAACGGTTCATTATTCATGTACTAATTGTATATAAGAAAGAACGTGATGCATTTCTCATTTCAGGGATTGTGGAACTTTTGTAAATATTGACATGAAATAATAGTTATTATGAACATAATTTCCCAAACTAGTGGCTCCCATCATGTTAAGATGATCTGTCAAATGACTCAAATCATTAGGTGTTAGTTTGAAGTTTGAGCTTGATCTCTTCCTTTCCTCTTGCATTGTAGTTTTCAAAAACTGATTATGCAAAATATTCATCCTAGATCTGTCTTGGAAAAATAGAAACAATTATTATCTCTCAACTAGCAGGGAGAGATAATGTATCAATTCCACATTCCCATTGACTTTTAGTGACTATAATGATTTACAAATGCATAGTATATCATGTTCCCATTGAGTGGGAAAGCAAATCATTGAAATTGGCAGAAATCATAATGCTTTACGAATGCACAGTCTATCATGTTTCCACTAAGTGGGAAAGAAAATCATTGAAATTGGCATAAATCAAAGCACTTTGTAGCCTTGTAATAATAATCAATGCCTTGAAGAAACATAAAAAATAAATAAACAAAAATGATGGTGCCCCTGTACATATTAGGAAGCACTTTTCATGAGAAGATTGAGTGGAATTTTTGAAAATGGAAGGGACAAGTATGGAATGGAATATGGAACAATAACCATAGTGAGAGCTATAAATACACGGGGATGCTCAACACTTCTCATAACAAAAATAAAATCACGCGACTCCTGCAATTATATTTGCTACTCAGGCTCGATAATGAACATTACAAAATCAATTAATACCTTTATCCCTGTAGGTCAAAGCTATTTACACTGAAAAATAATGATCTAAAGAGCTATGTGTATAATGCTAAAAGGTACAGAAAATCTTAATTTCCTTCCTAGTGGAAATTTCCTGGATCAAACACAGAAAAATCAGAAATGGTAGTTAAGACTGGAGATACTAGTTAAAGCTTACATATTATTTGCGAATATATATTATGACTTAGTAAATTGGAAAGTAAAAGTGGAAACATGATTACTAAATTTATAACAGATGGCAGTTAATATCTAAACTTGTTTCCCTAGACTCGAACAATTTCTTTATCATAAAATGTGTTTTATTTTTATGGAACACTTTAGAATCCTATAGTGTTATGGAAGAAGTCTCTAATGCAGAGGAAGTTTTTTGGATGAAACACAAAAAATTAGAAATGGAAATTAAGGCTGGAGATTCTTGTTAAATCTTGTAGATTCTTTGTGAGTATCTATTATGAGTTAGTAAATTGAAAGTGAAAGTGGTAAACATGTTTGCTAAATATTTATAAGAGATGTCACTTAATACTTAAACTTGTTTCCCTAGATTGAGAGTTTCTCTATCATAAAATGTGTCTTGTTTTCATGGAATAGTTTAGAATGCTACAATGCTAGGGAAGAAGTCTCAAATGCATATTGTGGACCAACCATATGAGTAGTTAATCTAACTTGATCAGGAACATGTTTAGAGTAGTAAATTAACATGTTTGAATCCAAAAAAATCCCATCACTGAGGCACTTCTCTCATTTAGTATCGGCAGACAAGAGTGTATCATCAAATATAGGATTAAGATTTGACAAAAGCACATCACTGCGGCACCACTTCTCTCATTTGTCCCCAGCAAAAAAAAACATATCATGAAAGATAAGATATGAAGAAAGCTAGTTTGACCTCTGATGGCTTGCCACTTATTCATTCTATCAAGTGAAATGACAATAAATTTTGTCAATGGAATACAGTTCAAATTTTGTGTCTTGTGAGTCAATATAGTTAGATTTTTGAAAATAATCAAATATAATTAGGAAGATGCTTGTAGGAAAACTCATTAGGAGGATTGTTGTAACAAAAGCACCTGTACAAGTGATGTTGGATGGGATGTTTACAGTTGACTAGTATCATAAATACATAAGGTTTTGTTAACCATCTTTGAAAGCCCCTTTTCCTTACACTTCCCCATAAACAGTAATTAGCCCTCTGATCTCAAGGCCTCTTGTAATTTCCAGATAACATATTTTTTTCAAGCTAATAGATTCCCTTCTCTCTTGTCCTTAGCCCCTTCTCATAAAATTCACTATTGATTTTTTCCACTTCCTGCAACTCTCTTCTTGGACCAAGTAAGATTATACATGGTGAAGTTGCATTTCTCCAGGTTTGCAAAGTACTGCCTATCACAAAGGGTTTGTGAGACTTGCAACATTGATGCCAAATTGTGCACCTAGCCTAGTTATCACATCCACAACTACAGTTGCAATATATTTATCTAATACATAATCATTGTAAACTAACATAGACATTGAAAAAGTTAATTCAAAGAAATAGAAATGAATGTGTATAGCATCATATAAGAGAAATAGAAATGAATGTGTATAGTAGCATATACAATTGAACAAAAGAAGTTTGCAGGTTATTAAATTTGAATTCTCATTATGAAAAATTTCCACACAGCATTGATTAGGGCATCATGAAGCTCAATACAAACTAACAATTGGGAATAATATCTACACAAACCACCAATCTGATTGCAATCTAAGGGAGGTACAGGGAGGTGAAGAAATAATATAGGTTGGGGGAATACAAAGCATTATAAGGAATACATACCTATAAGGTTTAATTGACGTTACAAACTAGGCGAACCACCAGAATTAAGAAATCTCGCAACATTAAGGCCTACTGTTATGTGGAATTTTTCATCTACGAATAAATACAATTTCCCTAGGTGGGTAGCTACACCTAGAACAACATATTTAAAGTGTTTATCCTTTTTATATAGAAGATATATAAGACAAGGGACCTACTTGTTATCTTTCGCTTTCCTTTTGTCTCCTTTGTGTGGCTCCCTTCGCTCTTTCTCAAACTTAATCCGCTCAAAAAGTACCTGCAATCATAAGCAGAGGACAAAAACCAATCAAAGCCAGAGATCTATCTACTATAAGAAAATGGAATCAAAAGAATTTACACATATAATCATCATACATAAAGACGAGAATATGTGAAAAGGTGTAAACAACTTTATTAAGTAGAAGGAAGAGTTACAACCATGAAGTTTGATCCAATGTCACTCCTCCATCTTGAGTTCCATCCAACATCACATCAAAATCACAACACTCCAGCAGCATAACAATACTTGCTTACAATCTAAAACCTCACACCAATAGTATCTCCTTACAAATTCTCAAAGTCCAACCCTTGATCACTTAGATGAGTGCTCAATTTATAGGAAAATGGAGGTGGTTTGGTCATAAATGAGGGTATTGAATGGCCTTCCAAACTTAGAGTTAGTTTCCATGGAGGAAGGGATGAGAGGATAGGAGGTTACTTAACTCATTCCCTATCCAATTTCGAGCTCATAGGAGATGATAAGTGTGGGAATCTTCTAGAAGGCTCCAGAAGATAAGAATATTCCCAGAACCCTATGAGGATTTCACTCAATCTTGCCCAGCGTAGGTCAAAGTGGGCCTAGGTGCACTGAAATGCACCCTTACATGGGCCTACCTACACTGAAGCACATTTACCCCTGACCAAGGCTACGCTGGTCCCTCAAGGAGGCATTTCTGGAGGGCTTCAGGCCAAGAAACTTTCAGGGAAGGAGGCATTCAAAGTGATGACTTGTTTAGGGCATGTAGCAACTAGATTAAGGTTTGATGATCCCTAATAGTACTGATTTGAATGTTGGGAGTGATATGCCCAAATAGACTTGTAACAGTTGCCCCCTAAAGTATGAAGTCGAAAATGATAATATCGAGTGATATGCTTTACGATGTGATGAGGAGGTTAGCGGATGGTGACCTGCATCAATTACAATACATAATATCATGATATTTTGGATTTTTCATGAACTAGTGAGGGAAGGCATACCCATGCTCAACATATAAACTTTCATTACATGTACATAGATAGTCGTCTATAGATATAGACCCATGATGGGATGACCATCAATATAAATCCATCGTACAGATGATTTAGTACTATCCTGAAATCGCAGCCCGGATGGAGAAACTAGATCTAGGGTCTTCTATCTTGTTCAATCGTTCGCTCAAGTACGAGTCTAAGCATGTGAATATGTGATCTAAAGTCAAACATGGAAAGACACCGTCTAATTACCAGCCAGTGATGTAAGCCATTAACAGACGTGAGAGAAATCAATGATAATGATAATGATCCTCAAGGTACTGCAGTACATTCTACATGGTGTGAATATATGTTTTGATGTTGAACACCATACAAATTCTTTCAGTCGAAGGCCAGTGATGTCAACCTATTGCAGGAAGAGAGAAACTTTCCATTAATGTATGCAAGCCCCAAGGTACTGAAAGGGTGTTTCTAAGTCAACTTCTTGTATAATGTGTTCGACAAGAAGCGACTCGTCGCAGGAGGGCCTTGATGTATCCCACATCAACGACACAAAATGAGTGTAATTATTTTTGGAGATGGAATGTGACTGGTGACACAAGGTTCAGGAATGGCGGTAATGAAAATGAAGGTTTATGATTATTGAAAAGGATGAATTTAACTGAGTGACTTCTCTTGAACATGTCAGCGACACTGAATGAATTGGCATCATTGACCCAAAATAAAAGTAATGGATGGTATGATATACCATAGGTATGATAACCATCAAGCAGATAACCCAACCGAAGTAGTCATAGAGATGAAGTGAATGTGTCATGTTCAAGAGCGACCTGCTACCATAAAGTGGTTTACACCTTTTCCCATTTTCCCTAGTCATATCTGACCAGTACCTCTTTATCTTTTATCAAGCATGAGGAGGATAACATATGCTTGTTGTATAATTCCACCCTGCGGGTGAATCCATTGCTATGTGATGTTCTAACGAGTCTAGCGAAGGTGAAACTTGGTCTTGTCATGATGGACAAGTTTGTCGCTATTGATGTTTTAATGAATTTAACGATAATGATAACTCAGTCCTTTTCATGTTTAGAGAGTTTGAAAAGGGACAAAAATAAAACTCCACATGTTCTTTTTCATAGATTTGTGTCTCAAGTCCGAAAAAGCACAAAATAATATGAGAGAGAACCTATTGACCGTGTTCTATCAACGTATTCCTTTTTCGTAAATAATCTATCTTAGTCCAGAAAAGGGTTAAACTTATACCGAGTAGATGTCGTTTTCAATCCGTTGACGAGCTGAAAAGGACAAGTACTCGGCAATATTTTCATATTTTTTATGTTGGAACTTCTCAAAACATGTTGACTTATGTGAAGAGGCTAGCTAATAAGACCACTCATTGCAACTGTTCCTCAAAAAGGGTAAAACAACAAGTGAAAACGTATGATCGACCAAGCATATAGTGACGATGGAAGGAGAAAAATCAAGGCTCATCTGACGGAAGAGGCTGATAGAATGGAAATCACGAGGGTTAAAATGGAGATGGGTTCATTTTTACACAAGCTTGAACAATAAGGAACTATGATTGGATTCAGTTTCATGTTTACACAAGCTTGAAACAAAAACTTGGATTCAGTTTCATTTTTACACAAGCTTGAAATGAAAATTATGCTTGGATTTAGTTTCATTTTTTTTTTTTTTGTATGTAAGCTAGTTCTCTTCTTTTCTATTCACATTAAACATAAAGGCCAGATACACATTTATGGTGGCCTCAACCTGCCCCTAGGGGAAACCAGGTCTGTTGGCCACCTCAGTTTACTGTAGGCATTCCAAAACCAAAATTTGGTAATTCTGTCCATACTGGCTATATAAACATAACATCTGAAATTACTTAATAAGCTTCTATGTAACATAAAATAGTATTTGTAAAGAAACAAAAAACCTCCAGTGTATCATCATTCGCATCAGGCAGTTCTGGTTCCATTATCTTTGTTTGTTTCCATGGGGAAATTCGCATGATCTTCCTGGCTTAGGACCAAACTTGCTATCCTTAACAGGGTCTGAGATATCTCTGCCAGCTTATTGTTCTGGTTGATCATAATGGTTTGGAAATTTTTCATTTCCTTCTGAACATTTGGGATTCCATTGGCAATTTCAGCCATTTCTTTAGCGACTTGTTCCAAGGCCTTTGCCCAAAGACTCTTCAAAACCCAATAAATGTGCAGGGATCTTCGATATAGCGTTGGTCTCCCCCTTGTATTGCCTGGGTCACTAACTATAGCATTTCCGAGCCCGACTGTTCTTCAAGGACACTTTCCTCCAGATTTTGAATTATACGGTGAATGCCTTCTTCCGTTTCCTCTTGGTAAGCATGGGTTGCCTCTTGGTTAACAGTCTGGGTGGACCACCTCTCTCTATGTTGATTCTCGGGTTCCTCCAGAGGTCTGTCACCCTGATTACTTTGTCTCGGGCGACCCCTTCCTCCTCGACCACGCCTTCGACCCTGTTGAGCCATTCTCGCTTCTACCTCCTCCTGTTCACACACATCAATCACAGGTGTTAGATTTACAGCAATTTCATTCTCTTCATCGGGAACCACTTGACTCTTTGGTATTTCTTTCCTCCTACTACACTCCCCTTCCATTTTTATGCTCTGTTCATAATAATCCTTTCCCAAGTTCAAGGGGTGGAGCATTCCCTCAGTCATATGGGTCAGGTACCATTTTAAGGGGTCCATCGGCAAATATTCGGTGTCTATCTTTCCTTTACTTCCAGCCATGGATGTCACATTCTGGTTTTCCTCATTATTTCTCAACCTCTACCTCTGACTGCAGTTTCTTCCTCCTCCCTGGGATCTCTCCAGATGGTCTTCATACTGCGAAACATGGGGCCTTCCCAGTTTTCCCAGACTCTTTCCACCTCCCATCTCCTCCCACAACTAACTGTTATTCATTCTACTGGTAAAAAGGAGAACAAGTAAGGTGAGAAAAGCAGTTTGCACGTACCAAAGCTTGCAGATTACCCTGGTAATGTTTTCCTCTTGCTCCTCAAGCCGTTCCTCGTTCACTCTCTCCGCATTATCGTTTTCTTCGCCTCTCGTCACCTTCTTGTTATGCTTCTTCACCGTCCTTCTCTCCCAGTCGTAACATTTTTCTCAATCATCTGTACTCCTCCTTTCCCACCCCTGCCACTTGAAGTTTTGTCTAATAGAGTATTCATTTCGCTTGTTGGGAGGGTGGCCTGATACCTGCGGTCACTTCCTACTGTCCTGTCCTTATAATGAATGCCCTTGCCATTATCACCTCCACGTTTCCTCATCCCGATCGGGAGTGGATTCAGTTTAATTTTTACACAAGCTTGAAATGAAAATTATGCTTGGATTCAGTTTCATTTTTACACAAGCTTGAAATGAAAATTATGCTTGAGATTAGTTTACATGCCCCTAGCACGATGACTTGATTCTAGGTGCATGCCCCCCAAGATTCATTTCATTCACCTAAGTAGACTACTCGTGGCTATCAGGTGGATGGCATGAAGGTTCATTTATGAGATCAAGTGAAAGACTCGACTGGGATTTTACAAGATCTAATCAAAGACTCGACTTGGAACTTTGCTCCATGGGACCTTGTTTCATTTTTTTAATGAGCTTGACACAATACAAGGAACTCTACTCAGATTCCTTGTTTCATTTTTTAACGAGCTTGACACAAGACAAGGAACTCTACTCCGATTCCTTATTTCATTTTTTAACAAGGTTGACGCATGACCAAGAACTATCCTCATATTCCTTGTTTCATTTTTTAACGAGCTTGACACAAGACAAGGAACTATGCTCATATTCCTTGTTTCATTTTTTAACGAGGTCGACACAAGACTAGGAACTATCCTCATATTCCTTGTTTCATTTTTTAATGAGGTTGACACAAGACCGAGAACTATCCTCGTGATTCCTTGATCACGACCCATAAGAGTTCCTGCCTTCCAAGAGGTTCTCATCATATGGGAGAACAATGCTCTGGAAGGGATACGTAGCAAGGAATCCATTAGAGAGATCTGGATCCAATGCCCCTAGTACATAATGCACAACATCACGGAATTGATCGTTAGTTGATGTAGGCATGGAACAGGTTGCCACATAATTGACCCGTGGTGGGGAAGATACCATTGGGACAAAAGGACCATTTAGGGAAGATGGTTGACTAGAAGCCATATTTGGAACAGGAAATGAAAGCTGGTCAACGGTGACAATTCTTCCTTCATGCAGGAAACACATCACTCAAAACAGCGTTGAAATAATAGATCCCATGTCATAAACATAGTCACGCCCAAGAATTAAATTGTAATCTAAAGGGCCTAGGACTGCCATCACATTGAGATAAACATTTTTTCCTCCCAAAGTAATAGGAAGTTGAGGAAAGATCCCTAATGGCTGACTGGTTCCTCTATTAAAAGCCAATATATTCTGAGTAATAGGCACAAGTGGTGGCAAACCGAGTTCTTGCCAAGTAGTGGAGGAAATGATACTCACTGATGCACCTTCATCTATAATAGTGTCAGGTATAACCATATTACCAACCTGTACTATGATTTGGAAAGGCACATAAGAAGGAAGACGACATCTTTCTAGTCAATTCCAATCAAAGGAAGCGACCAGACTACTTGGAGGGGGTGTCGTAAAAATGGGAGAATTACCCCCTTGAGTTACGAGAACAAGAGGTTTTTCCTCCTGTCTTGATGGAACAGGAGGGTTTCCTCCAAGCTCATTGGAATCTAAAGAAACGAAAAGAACCTTATTGGTATCATACTCACTCTCTACGGGAAAGGTATGATTAACTAAAGGTGAAATCGGGTCAACTGTTTCCTTGACCTATGATTGGTCAGGTATAGACTCATGGGATTCACATTCAAAGAGAGTGGGTTTGACTGATGGTTGATTTGGGTCAGTCACTTTATCAACTAGTGAAGGATTAAGGGAGAGTCTCCTGTAACCAGATGAAAGTCATTGCGGTGAAGCAACACAATTATCCAACACTTTTTTGGCTTCATCCAAATAGGGACAAAGGTGAATGGGATGATTCCCTTCACATAACCTACAGGGAAACTTAACTTTTACCCTTTTTTCCATGAACTTTAATACCACTAGTTGATGGTGTGTCACCAGCACGATCTCTAGAAGTTGATGACATAGGATGATGTGAATGAGAAGACCATTATTCTAATATTTGAGGAATACTAGAACAATTTCAAAGATGATGGTCTCCCGTACAAAGTTTGCATGGATATCGAACTTTGTGAGGCTTATCGAATGGTTTCTCATCAGAAGTTGCATTTAAAGAAATGGTTGCTTGGTTGCCCCCCTACTGAATTTTCTTCTTCTTCTTCTTCTTCCCTTTCTTCTTATTCTTAGCCACCTGGTTACTAGTGTCAATACTTTCACCACGCAAAGAGGAAGAAGGGGAGGAAGAAACAACCGATGAAGCAGGAAAAGGGTCAACTTTAGGATCAACTGGAGGTTGATTTTGTCTAGTTGTAGGAATATTCAATTGTGGAGAAATTACGACATTTTGAACCAAGGAGGTTGAAAAAAACCATACTGGCAAGCCAATGGTAAATCTCGGAAGGGACAATGTAGCCATATAAGGAGCACCAATATTTCTGAAAGGAGCAAAACGACTAGGATTCCCATCAAAAGCAATTCCCTGATTGGTGGACTCTGAAGTCGTTGCCATATGTCTCAACCTAAGGTCAACTAAGGAGTGATGTCGAGGATGTTATCCGTGGTCAATTAATTTTATTTTAATCAAAATAACATAACAAAACAAAAGAGGTATAATCTAGGCAAAAGGATTACCAAGCAACTGTGAACTGCAGAATACCTCCCGGCGAACCAAGAAGTACGAGTAGGCAATATCCCCGAATGTTGTGTTCGATGTATCACAATGTACAAGGAGGCCGACTCGGTTACCTATGGATGGATAGAAACCTAATGTAGTCCTCCCATATATATCCGAAATTATGTGGAGGCCCAATCCGTGTTAGCGTTGTCTAATGCAAAACTGCGCAGTGAGAGCATTCCTTTATACTTTACATACTATAACACCGCCCCATATACCCAAAGGTATGTGGACGAGCTATGATATACTTACATACGTGGAATGAGGTATCACACTCGGAATGTATCTCAGACAAGGTAGCGATAGCTTCTATGTTTAACGACGTCGGAATACGTCTCTAGCCTAGACCTATAAATGTTATGCGTTAAGTTACAATGCTCCATTAGGTTAAGTGAGATAACTTTTAAGTTGATCTTCAAAAGAATTTTCCTTTCAAGGTTCACCACGTGATGTATGTTTGCAATTCCTAGAATGCAACTAATATGATAAGCATTCTTTTCATTCAATTTGAACAATGAAAACCTTAGCTAATAGGGATAGAGCAATCAGATTCTTTTAATCAAAGAGCATAGAGCACATCTAATGCAATTTCCCTAAACTATTCCTACAAGCACACACAAACTTTTCAATGCACGATGCAAGTTTTTCTTTTCAATTCCCTTAATGTTGAGATGAACAAAAGGAAACTAATGCACATACAATCAATCAATCTTTTTGCAAGAACGAAGACTTTATGACAATTCCTTTTCGAAAGAAATGAAGACTTTTATGACACTTTCTTTTGATCAAAGATTAATAGACTATAAACTAAATTTGACAATGAACTGATAGTGATAAAGAAATAATTTAAGAAACACTAAACAATCAAGGCCAAATTAGGGCTAGGAAAGGAAACACATTTCAGAGACACAACAATCATTTATCTTTTAGCAAGCAAAAACAGAAGGAAATTTGGGAAAAATCAAGTCAAAGGTGGGACTTTTGACCTAAGGAGGATCAGCGTAGCCCTAAATGGGAAACAGTGCACTTCAGAGCATTGTCCTCAAGCCAATGGTTCTCTGCAGCGCTTTATGTCCTGACCATGCCTGCGCTGGGGCCAGAGAGGCCATCCTAGGGGATTTCAAGCACAATTTTTACCAAAAAACACTTCAAAAGGGTTGAAGCAAGACCAATGGAAGTAAGTAAAGTCTACTAGGGTGTACTAGGATGAAGGTAAACTACCTGAAACAATGATCATTCCCCAGGGGAGTCACCAATTTTTTATGTGGAATTTTGCATCTATAGATAAATACAATTTCCCTAGGTGGGTAACTAAACCTAGAACAACAGATTTAAAGCGTTGATCCTTTTTCTATAGAAGATAAATAAGACAAGGGACCTACTTGTTATATTCCGCTTTCCCTTTGTATCCTTTGTATGGCTCCCGTCACTCCTTCTCGAACTTAATCTACTCAACAAGTACTTGAAATCATAAGTAGAGGACAAAAACCAATCAAAGAAATAGATCTATCTACTATACGAAAATGGAATCAAAACCATTTACACATATAATAATCATACATAAGGACAAGAATATGGGAAAAGTTGTAAACAACTTTATTAAGTAGAAGGAAGAGTTACAACCATGAAGTCTGATCCAATGTCACTTCTCCATCTTGAGTTCCATCCAACATCACATCAAAATCAAAACACTCTGGCAGCATAAAAATACTTGCTTACAATCTCAAACCTCACACCAACATTATCTCCTTACAAATTCTCAAAGTCCAGCCCTTGATCACTTAGATGAGTGCTCAATTTATAGGAAAATGGAGGTGGTTTGGTCATAAATGAGGGTATTGAATGGCCTTCCAAACTTAGAGTTAGTTTCCATTGAGGAAGGGATGAGAGGATAGGAGGTTACTTAATTCATTCCCTATCCAATTTCGAGCTCATAGGAGATGATAAGTGTGGGAATCTTCTAGAAGGCTTTAGAAGATAAGAATATTCCCAGAACCCTATGAGGATTTCGCTCAATATCACCCAGCGCAGGTCAAAGTGGGCCTAGGTGCACTGAAATGCACCCTTACATGGGCCTATTTGCACTGAAGCACATTTACCCCTGACCAAGGTTGTGCTGGTCCCTTAAGGAGGCATTTCTGGAGTTTTTCACACCAGGAAACTTTCAGGGAAGGAGGCATTCAAAGTGATGACTTGTTTAGGGCATGTAGCAACTAGATTAGGGTTTGATGAGCCATAATAGTATTGATTTGAATGTTGGGAGCGATGTGCCCAAATAGACCTGTAACACCTACCACACAAGAGGAATATCATAAGAATAATAAGTGATAGGTGGATGAAGGAGAGGAGCCAAACAAGACTAGAGGAAGAAGTTTCCCCTCTACAAACAACACTAAACATCACAATTTGGAACAATTAAGGGTACAACCAAGAAGTGAATCTAGAATGGAAGGTGTGAATGAAACTCGCAATCACAATTTGGAATATGAAAGGTGCGAATGCAACTTGCAATCACAATGTGGAATGATTATGGGTATGACCAAGAAATGAATCCAGAACAGAATGTGAGAATGAAACTCACTTAGGCAGCCTAGCTGTGAGAGGACATTAATAAAAAGACATGAAATAATTAAAATAAAGAGAAAATAATTAAAAAATTTGTCAAAATAATATTAAATGAAATAATATGATGTTTAGAAAATAGATATATGTATCCTGCACCTTGACCTCATTCATTTGCATGAACCCCACGTGCCACCTTACATGCCCTCGGTGATGTAAGCTCACCTAAACCATCTTCCAAGCTCATTTTCTCACAATTTCTAGCTAGGTTTGGAATCATATGAAGCATCTCTCTGAGAGCGTCCAAGGTTGTGGAGTCCACAATGTGTAAGGCTATAGGTTTATCTGCTTGCTCGACTATCTCCTCACTTACACACTGAAAACGACTGGCTTTCCCATAGCTGGTGATAGTACTTTGCCACCCTCCTTTCTTTGTATGGTCAAGCTGCTGGAAATGATTTTATTTTATTTGCGATGACCTTCTGTATCCCAGTTTGTTCCCTCTTAAGGGTTAAGTCAATATGAGTTAGCCCTCTTCATGTTCAGAATGTTACTATTTGCACGACTTCGAACAGAGTGGCCTCTGTAAGAGGCTAAGGCTATATTTCATAGTATTACGACCTACAAGGGGTATTCCCACTATGCGCATTACAAGTAGTGGTATGGAATGTTAAAAGTAGAGTTACTAATGATTTTGTTTTTCTTTTGGGAAAGACTCAGCATTGTGAGACTTGGTTATACCAGAGAACAATATTTGAATTTGGTCTTTGCGCAGTCCTAAACTTGCCTTTACTTTGGCCTTGCCTCTCACTCTTCTCGAAATACAAAAGGATTTCCCCCTACATCTCCACTTGAAGCTCCTCTATCCCAGGTAAGTGAGGCCCAACATTTCAACCCTTTCAACGTTTGGATTGATTGATGACCGGGGCATACATACTTTCATGATTTCTTCTCTAGTGGGTGTGAAATCGAATTCGAAAGTTAGTTAGTTAGTAGACTGATCATATTGATTTCTTCGACTAAGCAGAACTTGGGGTTAGGGAAGTCAATTAGTCCCATTCAATCAGTTGACTGGTAACCCCAAAAGCTAGACAAGCTACTCCATTCTACTGGATGTATATCATTAGGTTAGGAGAGCCTCAAGTATGTGCTCAGATAATGATCATTCGTTTCACTCTGGCTTGGCAAGAACCATCTCTCTTGGTTGACTCGACTGGGGTTGGCTCCACTCTAGCTACCCTTCCCCTTGCATAATTATTCTAATCTCTATAGCGTAGCAATTCATGGTGGCACACAAGTAAGAGAAAACTTGCAAGTTCCATCCAATTATGTGGATTCAATCATTTAACCACTCCCAACTCTTGTGCTTGGCTCGATTCACATCTGCATTCGTTAATAAAAAACCAACCATATCGACTCATAAATGATTCTTCCTTGTTAGTAGTTACAAAAAACCAACCATATCAACTTACCAGTCATCCTTCCCCATTAGTAGTTACAGAAAGGGATTACCTAATGTGTTGTAATGTGTTGCATCATGTAGCTGGCACACCATTCACAGGTAGCACATCGCCCAGGCATGCACATATCCATACCTGTCTCACGATATGTGTTGTGGCGTGTGCCTACTACATGTGTTGAGGTGTGTTCCTATCACACTAGACATGTGTATTACTTAAAAAATATATATACAAACCAATGAAACTTAACATTTAATGCCCAATTTTGAAAATCATTCCATGAATTTGATAGGTAAAAAGATTATATGAGTAATCATATTTCATGAAAAGGCACGGAAAACTTTAGGTTAGTTCACAGGGGAATTAATGTCAAGTGAAAAAATCAGTTACTAATAGTCCCATGCCGGGACTAAAACTAATAAAGACCGAGATACTTCAAATAATAAAATGGTCCTTAAAATTTATAATAACGAGGATTCACTTTCAACAAAGAGTATTAAAGTTTTAATGATAAGATTTACTTTTAACAAAGAATATTAATTTTTTAATGATAAAAAATAACTTATTTGGTTTTATAGTTTATAATGCTTTTCATCTTTTTTGTTAAGAGGATCTGAAAAAGAATGGTTATACACTTCATTTTAACGTTAACTTCAACTTTATTGTATTCATAATGAAATTTAAATTATCTTTTATTTAATAAAAAATAAACATAGTTCTAAATTTAGAAGAATAATTTAAAAAATAGATATTTAAATTATATTTACATATTATGTATAGCAAAAATATATAATATGATTTACTCAAAAAATTTATCTCATTTTAATAACATAATAGCTGTGAGTTTTGCATAATATGATGGAAGGCGTGACGCGATCCTGCATTGAGGAAACCCATCGAATTTATATTCACTCACGGTGGAAGCGTGTAAAGAAATTTAAATAATGGTGATGATGGAACGCGTGACGCGATCATGCATTGAAACCCACAATGGTTTCCAGAAGTTGATATTTGTAATAATTTAACAAATTGAACCACGTGTTTGTTGACATGCAAAATCTTACTAATATGTCATGAATGAATGGCAAGTGGGCTTATTATATGTAAACAAATGGAGTGGCTGGAACCTACAACATTATTTATTCAGAGTTCAAAATCCAGGTCTCTCTACCATTGAGAAAATGGCACAATGGCGCGGTTGCAGGAAATATCTGAGAAGCTAAAGTTAATTGCGGTTTGGAATCGATTTACAAGTAGTCTCACTTGTGTTCTGGTATATGCCAGTAGTCTCACTTGTGTTCTGGTATATGCCAATCTTTTTACGATAGTTATATTTGATTGTTTTTACTAGCATGATTTGTTTCAAATTCATCCAATACGATATCATGTCAAGCTGTGACTTTATTTAGATTGCTGAATATTTTATTTTATTTTATTTTATTGTGATTTTATTTAGATTGCTGAATTATCCAGTGCTAAATATTTTGTGATTTTATTTAGAAAAGTAAAATTAATTTTACAATTTTAAATTTAATATCTTATTTTAAATTAAAATAAAATTAATATTATGTTTTATTTTTAATAATTAAAAAAGTTGATAATAATTTAATATAGATTTATTATATTTTTATTATATTTTTAAATTTGAAAGAGTATTTGTATTAGATAATTTTAATTCTGGATATAGCAAATACATTAGGCATCACAAAGTTGATTCATTAAAATTTTCTAATTGTTTTCTTATTTTCAATAAGAATAGGAATACATGATTTTTCTAAGGAGAATATATCTAAGTAACAAAAAGAGGGGTTTTGTAGATAAATCATTTACAAAATTGCCCTAAAACAATATAAAATTTACAACACATAATCTTATTTAGGAATTTTTTTAATAGACTTCATCCACCATTGGGAAATTATAGCAGGTCTATTTGGCCAATAATCTTTAATTCATTCATCTTCAATTTAAACTCATGTTTAGTACACTGTTCGACTTCTATGTTGAAGTCTTAAAACATGGAAATATGCTTTGGATAGGATATTTTCCTTAATTTTAGTGATTATTCTCATGATGTTTTCCATATATTTCTGGTTTGGGAGGGAGCCTTTGACCAGATGATACAGGACTAGGAGAGAATCTCCCATAACCATAAGTTTGTTTAGCTCATGTTTTTTGGCTAACAAAAGTCTCTGGTAGAAACCATATATCTCTACTTGATATTTGTCATATGACCAAAACCCGTGAATACTTTAAAACTTTCTCTTCCTACCACTTTTGTAAATTTAAAAACAATATGTAATTTTTTTTATATTTTTATAAATGATTAATAAATTAGTTAATAAATCTTACGATGAAAAAAAAGTCTATGATATTTTTTTTTAACTTTTAAAATAACTAAACATTTTATCTTTACTCTTAATATATTTATATAAAAATTTAAATTTTATTTATTTTTCTATAAAACAATTTGAATTTTTTCATTTATACGTAGATGTTATACCCGACTCATATGAATACACATAAAGATAAGGATGGATTACATATAATATGAGTTTGAGTGCCAAAAAGAGGTGGATAAATCTTGCATAAGCATGGTAGGCTTACACTTGGTAGGATAGTGTATTGATGATACTTAAATTCGAGAATAATTTGACTTTGTTATAATGGTTGAGCAGTGAAAGATTATTTAAAGTCAAGTCATAAGGCATCATAAAGTATTTGATATTGGTAATAAATTAAATAGAATAAAAAATTTATTATAAAAATTTATTGTTATTAAGATTTAAATAAAAAATATATATAATAATTTAATTTATAGTTTGAATTATTGATTTGTTAATTGAATTTATTAATGGTTGGGAGAAGTATTTGTTATTTTTTTTCACTGTGTTAATTTTCACAAGTGATATGATGAGTTTTGTTATAATGATTTCAAATCTTCTAATTGAGTATGAGGAGTCTTTCTCATGAAAAACAAAAGTTTGAATAGTTGGAGATGATTCGCTTTTTCCATTATCTCAAAAAGTATTTGAATGAATTTGAAGTTAATACTAACTAAAACAAAGACACCATCTCAACATAGTCATTAATTTACATATATTTTGAGTATAAGGAGTCTTTCTCATGAAAAACAAAAGTTTGAATAGTTGGAGATGATTAGCTTTTTCCATTATCTCAAAAAGTATTTGAATGAATTTGAAGTTAATACTAACTAAAACAAAGACACCATCTCAACATAGTCATTAATTTACATATATTTCAAAAAATATATTGTTGATCATTAATATAATTTTGTTTCTTATGTGCATAAAAAAAATTGTGACAATTTTTTAAATCAATAATATATGGATATCAAATGAAATACAAACACCCAGTTAAAATGATTTTAATACTAAGACTTCAAGGAATGTTAATAGTAAGACATTAAAAAATGTCAAGGACAATGAGGCAAATAAAGATGAGAAAACCTTCATATAACACTCCCTTCTATAAATGAAAAGAATCCTTACAAATTTCGGCCAATTCCTTGATAATAAGATATAATGGCAAGAGTGATAAAGGTGGCTTGACATGATAGTATAGGAAGAACAGTACACTATTCTTTATTTCATTTGCATGATCTACAAAAAGCTTAGGGGTGTAAGATACAAGTTCAAAGGTGTGGTGTACCAAGTATGATGCACTAAGGGAATCCTGAGGGAGGTGAAGTATGTGTAAGAAGATATAATGGAAAGAGTGATAAATATGACTTGACATGACAGTATAGGAAGATCAACACACTATTATTTCTTTGATTTTCATGCTCTAAAAAATATTAGGGATGTAAAATACAAGTTCAAAGGTGTGGTGCACCAATTATGATGTACTAAGGGAATCATGAGGGAGGTGAAGGATGTGTTCAAAGTTTTGGCATGACACACTAAGGGAGTCATTAGGTGATTTTAATGAAGGCTTAGATGAGGTTGATTTATCATAAAGGTAGGGATCATATCTATACATATATATATATAGTTTGATTATGGATGCCATTGATGTACGGAGTTTAAGACAATGGATATTGACATAACACCATGAAAACACTTTCTTTATGACCCCAAATGTGTGTGTATATTGATGTGATTATATGAAGGTTTTGGAGTAACCATATCAAAATGCAAATATAGATGTGATTATAAGAAGGTTTCGGGATAATTATATCAAAACACATAAATTCAAATAAAGGGAAAGGAATGCATATCAAATGTAGTAGTTTGGTTTGGTCTTTCATTAAAAGCTAGCAAAGAAAAGTGAATAAGAAGTTTAAACCATCTTCATAAAGTATGTGCATATACAGAAAGTGTGGATGAGGTATGTTAGGGTTAGGATGAGTAGGTTGTATTCCTCCATGGTAATAGTAAGAAAAATGGAGTTGTGTCATTCCATAGCATGATGATAGAAAGGAGTAAATCCTATTTCACTTTTTAAAAACAAAAAATAAATACCATAGAAAATAGTGAAATGAATATTGATTTAGTTATAGTGGTTGTTGGGTTAGAAATCCAATATAGTATCTTAAATGGACGATTTATTGGACTTAAAATGCAATTTGAGAATGCTCCATAATAATGATAGTCGGTTTGGAAATTTTTAAGACCTTGGAGGATTTCGTTGGATTTGAAAGGTAATTTGAGAATGATCCATAAGTCAAAAAATGAAGCTATAATATACTTAAATGTAGAATCTGTAGAAAATCTTGTAGATTCACAAGCTAATGCAATTTTCTAAAGCAAGAGACAAGAATCTACTTCTACTATTTACAGCGGAAGCCCATAAAAATCGAGCAAACAATAATCAATAGAGGAAGAGAATCAAAGGCACATAACAGAATTAATATCCAGGGAAAGCCACAACTAAAAACCCCACTATCTGTTTTGTATTATTTCGGAAAATCAAGATGAAATTACAATGCTTGTTCTCTCTAGAACAATCCCAACACTCAGCAAAGTCAATCCCCAACTCATAAGGAAGCTCAAGGCCAAATATTAGCCTCTTCACAAGCTCTCCAAGTCTCTATTCCAATATGTAATTCCTATGAATGATAAATTGTATTTAAAGGGAAATAAAGCCTATAAAAATAGCGCAACCACTCAAGAATCAGTTCTTGATTGCATCCACTATCAGTGCAACTCAGAAAAATCTAAAACAAATAGTACAATGTCCATGTACTCCAGTCTCAACTAGGTCTTTCTTAGAATCAACATGCATGAGTTTCTTATGAGTACATATTTAGTTAACTAGAGTATCACTGGTGGAGTTCATTAGTGTCACCACTAACTGTTAACTCACTATTAGTTCTCTCAATCAATTTGAGAACTAATTTAACTAAACTAACTCATGAAACTGAGTCTTCTATTTTACAACTCACAATTAACTCACACTGGACTCCTACAAAGTATGGAGAACATATACATGACTTCAAAAAGACTTCCAACTCAAATTTCCTAAGTTAAGTAAGTTTAATAAACTTAATTTAACTATTTTAAGTTGCTATGAGAATAGAATTCGAATTTAATTCACAGTTTAATTCAAGGACAAATAAAATTGGAATTTATTGTTGACGTTTCTCAACACTCCCTCTCAAGAAGAAAGGGATTATCAACTACCCTGATCTCTGTGAAACTCGAATTTACATCTTGACAATGCCTTTGTCAAGATGTCAGCATCTTGCTCCTCTATGGGAATGTAATCTAACAACATGATCCACCTCAATACACAATCTCTAAGATGATGATACCAGATATCAATATGCTTGGACCGATCATGAAAGACTGGATTTTCATAAAGTTTCATACAACTCTAATTATTACAATAAATCACCATTGGATCCATATTCTCACCAAACAAACCAACCAGGTTCTTCCTCATCTAGATAGCCTCACATGCTGCTTGACTTGTAGCCATGTACTCTGCCTCTGCTGAACTGAGTGCAACCAATCTTTGTTTCTTGATGTACCAAGAAACTGTCACTGACCCAATACTAAAGATCCCTCCTGATGTGCTCTTCTTATCGGATGGAATCCCTGCCCAATCTGCATCGGTGAAGCCTTGAAGCTTCACTCCCTCTGTTCATCTGTACCATAACCCAAACTGAGTAGTGCCTCTGAGGTATCTCAATACATGCTTTGTCGCCTTCCAATACAGCTTGGTAGGCCTAACCATCGCTTGACTAAGCTGGTTAACTGCATAGCACATATCCGGTCATGTGTTCACCAAGTACATGAGTGAACCCATAAGCTATCTGTAAACAGTAGCTTCCACTACTTCCCCTGAAGTAGCATCCTCATTCCTCCAGTTACTAGTTGGAGGAGTCTCCATGGGTTTGCTGCTCTCCATGCAGAATCTCCTGAGTATCTCATTGGCATACTTTCCTTGAGATACAAACAACTCCCCATCTCGATGCCATGCGTCCATGACAAGAAAGTAATTCATGAGCCCCATGTCCTTCATCTCAAACTCTCTTGCAAGGTCCTCCTTGCAAGATTTGATGAGCTTCTCATCACCTATCAGTATAAGATCATCTACATAAAGTACAATGATCAACAACTTACTTTCCACCACTATGTGATATAGGTTCACATCCACTTCACTCTTCGTGAAGACCAACAAAGTGAAGTAGGTATCTATCGTGGTGTACCAAGCATGGGGTGCTTGCTTCAACCCATACAACGCTCTCTTGAGTCGACATACATGTGACTGATGGTCCAATGTTTCAAAACCTTCAGGTTGCTCTATGTACACCTCTTCCTCAATCATGCCATTGAGGAAGGTAGTCTTCACATCCATTTGATGGATCTTCCAACTCATCTGTGGTGATAGTGCCAAAATAGATCTGATTGATGAATACCTTGCAACAGGAGCAAAGGTATCATCATAGTCAATCCCTTATACCTATGAAAAGCCACGGGCCACAAATCTGGCCTTATGTTTCTCCACACTACCATCTGTAGCTTTATTTACCTTGTAAATCCAATGGGAGCTCACAACTAACTTGTCCTCCGGTCTCGGGACCACATCCCAAACATTATTTCCAACTATGGAGTCATACTCCTCCATCATCACGTCAACCCAAACCGGCTGCTACACTGCATCCTGAAAGGAATATGGCTATGTCACAACACATGAACCCATAAGTGCCATGTATCTAGTGTACCTCTCTTGTGACCTCCTCCGTCTATGCTGAGAAGAGGGTTCTCCCATATTCTCCCATGCATCATCCAGCAATTTGTCAGCCTTTCTAGTGTGCTTTCTTCCCTCTTTGGAAGACTATGTCTGAGTTGATGTCTCCACTCTCTAAACCTCTACATGTGGCTGTTCCACATCAATTTGAGGTCCCTCAGCCTTAGGATCTAAAATATCCTCATCCACATGTAGCTCAAGATCCATCTCAAGGGATACTCACATGGCCTTCTCCTCATCGAACCTGATATCCCTACGAACCACTGTCATCCGACTGGTTGACATGTACACCCAATAGTTGTGGGGTGTATCAATGTACCCCATAAATATTCCCAACTTTGTTGTTGGATCAAGCTTCTTCCATGCATCTTTTGTCGCATGGAAATAAACCGATAACCCAAAAATCCTGAAGTGACCAACATTTGGCCTCTTACCAAAATAAGCCTCATCTAGTGTCTTCATCTCAAGTATCCAATGTGGGCTACAGTTCTGAACATAAACCATTGTGTTGCATTCCTCAGCCCACAAGTGTAGTGGTAGGCCCTGATCATGCAACATCACCCTTGTTGCCCCTACTATGCTCCTTTCTTCCCCTCGGCAACACCATTCTGTTGAGGGCTATGGGGTGTCGTCATCTCTTGTTTAATCCCTTCCACTGCAAAGAAGTTCTTAAACTCATTTGAGACATACTCACCATTGTTATCACCCCGTAGAGCTTTAACCTTCTTTCCAGAGTCTTTCTCTACCATTATTTGAACTCACAAAACTTTGTGAAATTTTGATCCTTTTTCTACATAAAAAATACCCATCATTTACGAGAATAGTCATAAACAAATATAACATAATACTTGTGTTTGGCCATGGATGCTATCGAGAATGGTCCACACACATCTGAATCAACTCTCTCCATAATAGACTCTGTTCGACTGTCTCTGTCTCCAATGGAAGACTTGGTGTATTTTCCAAAAGTACAACCCTTGCATGTATCAACTTGCTCAAGCGTACCTTTAGGAAGACCGATAGAGATTTGTTGCAATATCTTCAAAGCCCCATGATGCAAGTGGTCCAATCATCTATGTCACAACTCATCAACGTCTCGACTCAACATATTTTCCACTTTTGAACTCAAAGCAACACAATCCTCTACCTCTATCCTATAGAGATTCTGAATTTGAACCCCTATCTTCTTTACTTGACCCATGGCTATGTGTCAAAGGAATGCCTTTCCTTTCGAAAAGATCACATGATATCCTCCTCTATCCTCAAGCATGGAAATGGATACCAAGTTCTTTGTCATTCCAGTACATGCATAACATTCTTCAAGGTGAGTGGAGCCGTAGTAATAGTGTCCACACCAGTAACATTATACTTATTGTCATCACCCATATCGATATGAGCCTTGAGATCTTTCTCCTCCTGGTCACTGAATAGCTCTTTGTCACTAGTCATGTGGAAAGAAGCTCCATTGTCTAAGCACCAAACACTCCCAATCATTGAAGACACCATGCATGAAATGAGGGAAAAGTCCAATTCGAATTGTGAGGCTAAAGCCTCACCTTTCGCTCCTCCTGAGGACTTCTTCAATGGACAATTTGTAGCAAAGTGACCCATCTTGTGACAATGAAAGCATTTAACTTTCATCATGTCCTTCTTCTTACCTCCATGATAAGAATATGATTTGGAATGGGGAATTTTACCTTTCCCCTTCCTCGCCTTGATCGCTAAGGCACGGTTCTCTTCATCATCAATCTTTGATGAAGAGACATCCTTGGTGTTCCTCCTAATCTCATCTTGCAGCAAATCCAACCATAGTCGTTCCCAATCTGGCAGCTTCTCCTGACCATTGACAGAGCCCTGATAACTATGGCAACTCTTTGGGAGTCCAAGAAGAGCAAGGCTCACCATATCCTCCTGAACAACCATGAGTCCAACACTTCCAAGTTCATCCTAACATTGAGTGAACTTGGTCAAGTATTTCAGAATCGTCTCGCCTTTCTCCATCTTGATTTTACAAAGTTTATCCTTTAGTGCCAACTTCCTCTGATCATTGTTATTCTGATACAAGTTTGTCAATGTTTTCCACATAACATGTGGGGTTTCCTTTCCTTGGATAATCGAGACAATATGATATCGAACTCCCTCAAGTATTATCTTCCTTGCCTTATTGACACACTTCTTCCACTCGACCAAGTTTTGTGCATCAGTAGTTGTTGGCTTAGGAATTGCTTGTTCAACAAATTCGTTCAAGCCATTGTCCTCTAGCACAGCCTCCATCATGTCCCTCCAGGCTATGAAATTTGAGCTTCCTTCCAAGGCATACTCAAGCCTCAACCCATGGAATGCCATCTGCCGATCTTGAAGTATGTATTGCAAATTCGACTTTCACCTATAACCCAGAAACTCAAAACTTCAAAACCTCCTTTAGAGAGTTGATTTTAAATCAACAATATCTCCCTCATCCAAACACCAATTCGGCCGATTTTTTTTTTTATTTCAGTATCTTTTCCCAAGGAATCCAGATCGGCAATTCGTTTCTAAAAATTTTTCACAGAAGGTTTCAGATCTTCTTTGCAAACTCTCATCCCAAAAACAATCTTGCTCCGCTACCATGTAGAAAATTCTGTAGATTCATAAGCTAATGCAATTTTCTAAAGAAAGAGACAAGAATCTACTTCTAATATTTACAGAGGAAGCCCACAAACATTGAGCAAACAATAATCAATAGAGGAAAAGATTCAAAGGCACATAACACAGTAAATATCCAGGGAAAACCACAGTGAAAAACCCCACTATCTGTTTTGTATTAATCGGGAAAATCAAGATGAAGTTGCAATGCTTGTTCTCTCTAGAACAATCCTAGCACTTAGCAAATTCAATCTCCAACTCATAAGAAATCTCAAGGCCAAATCTTAGCCTCTTCACAATCTCTCCAAGTCTCTATTCCAATGTGTAATTCCTATGAAGGATAGATTCTATTTAAAGGGAAATAAAGCCTCTAAAAATAGCGCAATCCCTCAAGGATCAGTTCCTGATTGCATTCACTATCACTGCAACTTGGAAAAATCTAAAAAAAATAGTACATTGTCCCTGCACTCTAGTCTCAACTGAGTCTTTCTCAGAATCGACATGCATGAGTTTCTGACGAGTAAATATTCAGTTAACTAGAGTAGCACTAGTGGAATTCATTAGTGTTACCACTGAATGTTAACTCACTATTAGTTCTCTCAATCAGTTTGAGAACTAATTTAACTGAACCGACTCATGAAACTGAGTCTTCTATTTTACAACTCACAATTAACTCACACTAGACTCCTACAAAGTAGGGAGAACATATACATGACTTCCAAAAGACTTCCAACTCAAATTTCCTAAGTTAAGTAAGTTTAATAGACTTAATTTAACTACTTTAAGTTGCTATGAGAATAGAATTTGAATTTAATTCACAGTTTAATTCAAGGACAAATTAAACTAGAATTTCATGTTGTCATTTCTCAACAGAATCAAGTGTTTCTATGTTTTTGTTTGTGTTTGTAATATATCAAAAAGAATGAAAAAAATGTACTTCCTATAAAAATATGAATGAAAAGAATAAGCAAAGGTCGATTAAGTTGCATCATTGTGAATATTTTAAGATGATTTTTTACCTATTAGGGATCATTGCATGAATACTTAAGTTAATTAGGCTACTTCCTTGTCCCCACATCAAGGAACTAGACATAATGGATTAAGCGTAGCGCAAATAATAAAAAATGGAGAGAAAGGAGACAAGACTAAGGGGAAAGTAAGGTTGCTCAATAGAAAAGAAAATCAAGAAGGGTTAAAACAATAGGACAAGGGAACCTTCATTAAAGATATGGAATGATTGATGTGAGTCAGAAAAACATACTGTGGCAGTTACATTGAGGCATTAAACTACCACAAAGATGAAGATGTGGAGCCATCACTTAATTAGGGAGGAAATTGGAAGCTCTAAGAGACAAGAAGAGAGGAAGGAAAGGGAAGGAGGAATTTAAGGTTGATTTGTGACTTATAGTTGTAGATTAATTAAGGTAGTTTGATTGGGGTTCAATAACAAATATAGGTAACATCAAATTGACAAAGTGAAGAAAACTAATTGGAATTGGTTTATTCAACTCCTTTGTTGAGCTAACTAACCTAAGTGTTGAATATTAAAGAGCTATAAAAATGTTGTAGGTTTTCAAGATGATTAGGGTAAAGACAGGTGATATAATAGGCCTTAAAGAGTTATTTACTCTAGTTGGATGAACAGTCACTCATTGTTACACCTTCCTACAAACTAAGCATGATGTAGATCTCTAATGCAATGTAATAAAAACACATGTATCTACCATATTAAATAATGAAACAATGAAGTGTTGTACAATGATCCAAATTTCTCTAAAAGAGGAACCTATATTACCCTAGTTGTGTGGGAAAATAAGAGTTGAATCATCAAAGGTGTGAGAGGGGGGGACTAAACCAATGGAGACACCTTATGAAAAGATAGAAAACCTTCATGGAAGAGGCATAAGAAACATATAGAAGCACTAAATATTATAGGTGTTAGTGTCAGCCTTTGAAGCCTTCCATCAGTGATCAAATATGCTCTTACAAAGTGGTTTTAGGATGTCAAAGTCAAATTTTGTCATTTCATTGAGTCTTCAAGTAAAATCTCATCACTAGGTATTAGGTCTAGGGTTTGTTTTCACTCATTTAAAAGTTGTCCAAATGTCAGTCTATGTCACCATTCAGCTGAGTGTACCATCATTCAGAGAGTTGTCATCATCATTTCAGGTTCCCATGGGTAATTTTACACCTTGTTCGTGCTTCAGTTGTACTTGTGGAAGGCCCATTTCCTTCTCCTAGGGTTTTGAAGGTAATTTTTCGTGGCTGGCCAAATGATCAACAAAACTTGTGTCCTGATGTTCATACACCTTCCCCTATCCCTAATATGCCTTCTCAAACAATTCCCATCATTCATATCCCTCAAATTCATCATTTTCCCACAAACCCTAGTTTATTGCTACAATTGACAATTTTCTAGGCTAGGCCTGTGTTTTGACCTTTTTGACCCCTTCCCCTCACTCAATCTTTGAAATTCCACTTTCCCCTGCTTCCTAACATCCCTCCCTACTTCCCAAAATTTTCTCAAGAATTTATAAGCCCCTCATCCCCTTCATTTCCCTTCATTTCTACAAATCCCCTATTCCACATATCGGGATAGGTTTTCTTCAAACTATGTTTCTAAGAAAGAAAAGATAAATTTGAAAAAAGTCAGAGAGTTTTTTGTTCATCATTGACCCAAGAAGAAAAACCTCTTTCAGTTTTTACACAAGTTTCATGGTTTGGGAGAAATGTCGAAAACATCATTGGCCTCAAGAGGATTGATGCACTTCTGGAGTGACCTTGGGAAAATCAAGATTTCACCTAGCTGGGATGTTCAAATGACTTTCTTGATGATTTAAATGATATATATACAGAGATATATTTCCAATTAGCTATCATGTGCTCAATTTGGAGTTGAGGAAGACCTTTAGAAGTTGACTGCAACAGCACTCTGCATTTGGGCAACCTCATTTTTCACATTTTGACAAGTCTTGGGAGATTTGACTTTTGATAGGGAAAATTAACTCCAAATTGAGAAATTCAAGATTTTTTGGAAAGTAGACTCAATAATATTTCCAACGAGCTATATTTCATCTAATTTGGACACTAGGAAGGCCTCCAAAACTGGTCTGCAAAAAGGCATTGCGCATCAGGGAGGCGTTGCGCATCATAGGCTTTCCTGTAGTGTTATTTTGAACTGGCGCTGCGCATCAGGAGTGCACTACCCATTGGGCCAGAGGCATTGCGCATCAGTCCAACTTGCTCCAAATCATCCCAAATCGTGCCAAATTGCTCAACAAACTTCAAATTTGCTACATTTTCCCTCTATAAGTAAGTATTCATTTTCATAAGGTTGAAATTGAAGTCACCTTGGTGTTTTTCATAAATCTTGCATATGAAGAATGAAACCCTAATTTCTCTTCATTGTTTGCCATCCGATTGTGTTATTTTCACCCCACCTTCACAAAAACTTCATCAAACCCATTTTCACTCTTTATCTACCCTAATACACTTCATTCATCACATTTTCTCATACCCCACTCCCCAAAAGCAAAAATTCCCCTCACCAAACCCTAAATCCCTCACTAAACCCTAATCTCCCAAAATCATTCCTTTCACTCTCCAATTTCATCTCCCAAGAGTAAAATCTCTTCATACTCATCACTATTGTCCTATTTCATCACCATTTTTCATCATACCATCATTTCATCGTTTTCCCTAAAAACAAGCACCATGGCAAGAAACAGTGACTCAAGCTATGAGAACACAAAGTGACAGTTCAGGAGACATAAATTTGCAGCCTAGGAGACCTCACAAGGGTGGGAAGATCATCAGAGAGGAGCCTATTAGTATTGTTGAACTTCTTGCTTGTCCTCTTGCCACCACTTGTTTCAGATACCAATCTTGCTTTGAGTTTTGTGAGATGGTAGAGAGGGTCAGGTATCATCATGAATTGGCTAGGAAATTTGTCATCAACATGGAGGACAATATGGTACAGCTTGTTGGCATCAACTTTACTCTTTCATCAGCCATTATTGCAGAAGAAACTAAGATTCCAGATTGTTATCGGGAAAAGTGTCTATTCAAAACGACCCTATCCCACTGGGTTGTGACAGAGACCTCAGAAACAAACAGGGAAAACTAATCTTGTATTCTCCTTTATGAACTATAAAAGAAGAGGAATAGGATGAACCAACCTGTGTCTTGCGCTAGTCCTTTGATCCAATCTCTCTTCTCTTTGACAGCTTCCAGCTACCTGCTCCCTTACTTGCCCAGCGTCACCAAGTTCCTGCAATTTCACAGAAGAAAGAAACTACACAAAGACATAGATTTATGTTCATAAAAATCTTAGGATCAGATTTAAGCTAAACATACAAATATAACACACATCAATGATATACAAGCATGTAGGAGAAACTCAAATAGTTTTATTGATAAAACAAGAAGATCCAAGAGGAGTTACAACTGATGATTCCTGATCCAACATCAACCTCCCAGCATAGAATCCCTTCTTCACCTCTAACAAAGCATAAATCACCCAATACTCTGATATCTATCTTAAAACCAACAGCAATTCTCTGCAATGTACAAAATTCCAGCCTCCGGATCTCTTGGTGAGGGATCCATATATAGATGTATGCAAAGAGGATGAGTCAGCTCATGAATTGATTAGTGGCTTCTCTCTGTCAGTTCTTGCTTCCACTTGGAGACTGAGAGCCTCTTACTCATCACTGGTCAAATTCAGTGAGGCAAGTGTCATTGGAGAAGATTCTGGAAGCTTCCATTGTCTCTCCACCTCGTGGAATGACTCTGCCACTTGTCATTTCCCACTCAACGCACCCTGGTAGTGCATTCAAGTGCGTTGCAACGCACCTAGCCAGTGTATTTGGGTGCTTTGCAACGCAGCTAGCTAGTGGAGCATCTGAAATGATCCTGATTTGCCTAGTTCTGAGCAGTTTCTGGTGGAGAACTTCTGGGAGAAGCTGTAATTTGTTGACCTTGTTTCTTTAGGAGTTGGAACAACACTTTTAAGGACTTAGGATCCCTTGGTTTATGGACATTTCATGCTTATAGTTGTAAGGCACAAAAATGTCTATAACACAGATGTGGAGGAAAGATGGAATAAGAGACAAAATATCAGCAAACAGAACTACGAACCCTACATTAAAGCTAGATATCATAGCCAATTGGGCAGGGTGTTTCCTTTCAAGTTTTTGGAGGACCGGTATGTGCCATTAATGAAACTCATCATTAAATACTTCACATGTGAGGGAAGGTTCTCCCGACTCTATGCTTATCATATCAGGTTGCTTATGCATTTTACTAGGGTTAGAATGATGAGCATACCATACTTCATTTGCAAAAACATAGAGAGGATGACTGTAATTTCAAAGAGGAAACCCTACCCACAGCAACTCAATAGCATATATCACTTTGCTATCATCAAAATTGTTGTTTTGCACCAGTTGACTCAGTTGGGAGTGCCATGGGAAACCTTCATTGCCCATGAGATTTTCAAGGGACCTCAAATATTTGCAGAACCTCAAGAGGAAGCTGGACCTTTCGGGCAACAAAGAGAACATGAAAGAAAAACTGAAGAGGCTCACATTCCTGTTTTTATCACTTATCAAAAGGGGACAAAAAGACTTTTGCAGCTGCAAAATGAGTATTATCTCCACCAAGGGTTGAAGGGGTCTCATTCTCTTCACCGGAAAATAGGAAAATGTTATCTTCACCCGGGGTGAAAGGGGCTTTTCCTTCTTATTCAGCAGAGTAGGTACAAGATAGAGGAAAGAAACCATTGCATGATGAAAGGCCTTCTGAAGGTCAAGAGAGAGACTTTATTTTGATTCAGTAGGAAGGCACTGATTTGACTTCCCAAAACTCAAGGCTCAAGGAGGTCATTAGAGAACAAGAAGCTGATATCAATGCATTATCCATCAACCTTGAAAGGGCTAAGTGGATCATTAAATACCTTGAGCAGCAAAATAAGCAATTGGAGGATAAATAGATGATCATGGAGCTACAAACTATCAGGGAAAATCGACAGATGGAAAAAAGGAGGAAAGTCAAGCTGACTTCACTAGAGCAAGAAATAGAAGCTGACCGAGAATCATGGTTGGAAAGAGTGAATTTCCACCTTGAGAAGCTTCTTGACAAGGCTAATAAGGAGAAGAAAATGTTGAGGCACATGGCCTATCACTATTTGGCCCGGAACAAAATTTGTAAGGCAAGAATAAGAAAACTGAAAGCCAAGCTAGGGAGAGCCTTAAAGGCCAAAAAGGAGCAAGACAAACTTAGAATCTTGGTTGAAGCTTCCTTGGCTCAGCAAAGTAGTTGATCAGCTTGCCTCATGCCAATTTTGAAGGAATTTGGAAAACTTTTTTTCATTTTCAAATTTTTAATTGCAATACACAGGGATTTTCCTCTGATGCACAGCACCACTGGCGCTGCACATTGAGCTGGTAAGGAATTTTGAAGATTGGCTTATATTTTTGGATTTGTCATGAAAAATATGAAAACCCAGAAAATTTCATGAGTTTTGGAGGAGATCTGGGTCACCTAAAGGGCAAAAAACACCTAAAAAATGCCCTCTTTGCCACTTTTTTGACCCACAGGAAGCAATCTTGGGAGAACTGATTTTTGAAGGGGAAAATGGATACCAAATCCAAAAATTCCACTTGTCCTAGAAATTATACAGATATACCTTTCCAACAAGCCATCTTGGAGAAAATTTGGTGAAGGGGAAGGCCTTCAAACTCAACTTGGAAAAGGTGCTGCGCATCAGGCACAATTTGCTCAATTTTGCTCAAAACTCAAAATTTTCGCCTAGCTTTTTCTCAGTTTAACTTTTTCTCTCTCATGGTGAAACTCATGATGTAAATTGATGTAAATTGATTTACTTTGATATAAAAATGATGAAAATTGACTCAAGGAGGTAGATACATCATGTATAGGTGGTTTTGAACTGAATGAATCAGTTTCCATAGTTTTAGAGGCAAGTTGTTCCACTGCCTATTTTTCAGTTCTTAGTTTAGATCTTGTTGAAACAGCTCCTAAACTCATGAATTCAACCCCTAAAGGCTAGCATGGGTGGTTTTTTGCCTATATCTTGTACTTTATTAGTCATTTGTCAAGGTTGGACTCTTGTGAATGCTTTGAGCATTATTGTACATTCATCTCTGCAGTTTGGCAAGGAAATAGACCAGGGTTTGCAGCATTTTGTGGGATTCTTGTGGCAAGGTGATTTAGTATTGTTTTTCCTTCTGTGATTCAAGTTATCATGTGTTTATGTGTACCATCATCTCTCTCTTTTCAGCTTAACTAAATGAATCAAGTATAAAGGTGGAAATCATTGATGTTGCAGTGCTCTACCTTAGGGTTTATTTGGTTTTACATGTTTTCAATTGTTTGAAGAGGATTCCTGATACTTTCATGCCCTCTCCAACTCCTCACCAGTCTTAAGACTCTGCATTTCACTTATTTCAAAGTACTAAATCATTTTCCGACCTCACCCCACAGAAACCTCTGCAAAACTGAGTTCATTCCTCGGACCCAAAATTGCCTTTCACATTTGATCCAGCAATCAACCATAAAATTCAATCAAACTCCTATGAGCATATTCCTAGCCTAAAATTAGTCTTTACATCAGTCATCTCAAGCCTCATTTGCTATATTTTCTTTGAGATTGACAAGGAGAGAGCCCTCTCCCGACCTGGTAGGGCTACCTACCAGGTTAAGCGTGGTTTGATGTTACCCTAGACCTGCCTTTCTCAGCATGAGG
The DNA here is from genome assembly GCA_031772625.1 of Pinus tabuliformis. Lineage (NCBI taxonomy): Eukaryota > Viridiplantae > Streptophyta > Pinopsida > Pinales > Pinaceae > Pinus > Pinus tabuliformis. The sequence continues at coordinate 1,851,427,451 of CM062816.1, forward strand.
TAGATTTAGGCCATAACACGGTCCATGGTATTGGACGCGATGGTTTTCGGTCCATGGTATTAGATGCTTCGGCATGTATAAATATGTATTATAACATTGAAAGGAACATAATGAAAAATCAAGCTAGTAGTCTCGGTTTTGGGATCCAGGGGAAAATCTCTGTGTATATGTGTTTTATGTGTTATGCTCTTGAATTCTTTATTTTCTGTGTTTTAGAATTCGTATGCAGGTAATTTCTGTACAGGGTTAAAACTTGCATTTGGTATCAGAGCAGTTTTGACTTCAAGGGGATGCCTTTGTTGCTGAGAGGTTTCGCTCGGGCCTGTGGTAGACCCTGTTCAGTGGGAGATCTGCGAGATCGATTCTGGTAGTGAAAGAAGATGGCGAGCAGTGGAAGATAGAGATCGAGAAATTTAATGGTCAAAGTTTTGAGTTGTGGAAACTCAAGATGGAGGATCTGTTGGTGGATAAAGATCAGTGGATCGCGGTAGATCCGGGTACTAAACCAATGGGAGTGTCCGATGAAGAATGGAAGAAGTTGGATCGGAAGGCAAAGAGCACAATACGATTGTGTGTCTCAGATTCAGTATTGTTGAGTGTATCAGGGGAAGCTACAGCGAAGGCTTTGTGGGACAAGTTAGGGACTTTGTACCAGTCTAAGTCTCTAGTGAATAAATTGTTCCTGCGGAAAAAGCTGTATAATTTTAGGATGAAAGATGGAGACTCGGTGACAGAGCATCTGAACGCATTTAATACTATGGTAAGTCAGTTAGCATTTGTTGATATTAAAATTTTAGATGAACATAAGTGCATCAATTTATTGTGTTCTATACCAGATTAGTGGGATAGTCTGGTTAATGTAATAGGTAGCAATGCAACTGCCTTGCAGTTTGATGAAATAGTCTCATCCTTGCTGATGGAGGAGATGAGACGAACAAATATGGAGAGCCAGAATGGTGATGCCTTGTCTGTACGAGGACAGTCCTAGAACAGAAACAAAAATAAGTCATCGAGTGGGAGATCTAAATCTCCAGGAAAACCTGTAAAGGTGGTGCGCTGGAAATGCGGAAAGCAAGGCCACTTCAAAAAGGGTTGTAAATCTAAAGCTCCTGACAAAGGAAAGGGATCTGATGAGGCTCCTTCTGCAGAGGTGAAAACCACCTCAGATCAAGGTGGGGATGTGTACTTGGCTTCTTCAAGTACACATGTAGATCATGAGGCATGGTTGATTGACTCAGGTGCATCCTTTCACTTCACTCCCCATAGAGAGTGGTTCTGCAAGTATGAGAAATAGGATGGTGGTGATGTCTTCTTGGGGGATGACAGGAAGGCTAAAATTGTTGGTCGCAGAAAGGTAAAGTTGAAGTTGCAAGGTGGAAGAGTTAGAACACTTCCGAGTGTTCTACATATTCCTGCATTGGCCAGATATCTAATTTCTGTAAGCAAGCTAGATGATGCAAGTGTAAAAACAGTGTTCGAGAAGGATACCTACAAGATGGTTCAAGGAGCACTGGTATTGATGAGGGGAGTTTGTATTGGAACTTTGTACAAGCTGCAAGGTAGCACGGTTGTTGATGGGTGCAACAGTTCTGTGGTTCCTGAAAGTGGAGCAAAAAATCTAGTGGTCTCTAGAGAGAAGACCATGTTGTGGCATCAAAGGCTTAGACATATTGGAGATAAAGGCCTTCGAATACTTCATGGTAAAGGTATGGTAGAAGGTATGAGTAATAGCTCTCTGGATTTTGATTTCTATGAAAATTGTGTATATGGGAAGCAGAATCGGGCGAGTTTCCCCTCTAGTAGTAAGAGGGCGAAACAAATATTAGAACTTGTGCACAGTGATGTGTTTGTACCTATGAAAGTTCCATCACTAGGTAAGTCTGTGTACTATGTATCATTTATAGATGACTTCTCAAGGAATACATGGATATATTTCCTTAAGAAGAAATCTGAAGCCTTTGAAAGGTTTAAAGAATTTAAGGCTCTCGTGGAAAATAAGACAGAGAAGAAGATAAAGGTGATGAGGACAGATAATGGTGGAGATTTTTGCAGCAAGGAATTTGAAGAATTCTGTAAGAAGTGTGGTATAGCATGATAGAATACTACTCCATATACACCTCGTCAAAATGGAGTTGTAGAAAGAATGAATAAGACGTTGATGGAAAGGGCAAGAAGCATGCTCAGTGGTGCTGGGTTAGGACAGGAATTCTGGGCAGAGGCGGTGGATACTGCATGTTACCTAGTCAATAGGTCATCTTCATCAGCGTTGGAGGATAAGACTCCACAAGAGGTATGGACTGGTAAGAAACCCTCTCTTTCACAACTGAGGGTATTTGGATGTGATGCATATGTACATGTTCCAAAGGAGAAATGAACCAAGTTGGATAGTAAATCTGAAAAGTGCATCTTTATTGGGTATAAGGATGGTTTAAAGGGTTATAAGCTTTGGAACCCAGTCACACGAAAGGTTGTGTACAGCCGAGATGTGTTGTTCAAAGAGGTAAAAGATGTTATTAAACATGAAGTCCAACCAAAGGAACCTGAGAAGATAGAGTTTGAGCTTAAGGAGGAAGAATCAAGCTCTACAACAGAGGAGGAATCAGAAGATGAAGAGCCACAAAATCCGGGTGTGAGAAGATCAGTTCGAGAAAGAAGGCAGCCAGAAAGGTATAGTCCATCTGCTTTCTATTCAAATTTTGCTTTATATATTACTGATGATGATCCTAGAACTATGAAGGAAGCAGTAGATTCAGAGGATGGAAAACTCTGGAAAGAGGCCATGGTTGATGAAATGGCATCTTTGCACAAAAATGAGGCTTGGGATCTAGTGGAGTTGCCGGCTCGAAGGAAACCCATTGGCAGGAAATGGGTGTTCAAAAAGAAGACAAATGCAGAAGCAAAAGTGGAGAAATACAAAGCTCGGTTGGTAGCAAAAGGTTATTCCCAGGTGCAGGGAATTGATTTTGGTGATATTTTTTCTCCTGTTGCCAAGGTAGCTTCTATTAGATTACTTTTATTTGTTGTTGCTGCTTTTGATTTTGAGGTAGAACAGATGGATGTGAAGACAGCATTTCTTCACAGGGATCTGGAAGAGGAAATATACATGAAGCAACCTGAAGGCTTTGCAGTGAAGGGTAAGAAAGAACTAGTTTGCAAGTTAAAGAAGTCTCTGTATGAGTTAAAACAATCACCAAGGATGTGATATCAGAAATTTGATACATTTATACGGGGATTTGGCTTCACTAGAAGCAAAGCAGATCACTGTGTATTTTAAATTAATTGGTGACTGTGTTATTTATTTGGTCTTGTATGTGGATGATATGTTGCTAGTTGAAAATGACAAAGAAATTATCCAGGATTTGAAGACCCAATTGTCCTCCAAATTCGACATGAAAGATCTTGGTGCTACAAACTATATTTTGGGCATGGAAATTAAAAGAGATCGGGCAAAGAGGAAGCTCTGGTTAAACCAGAGGAAGTATGTCGAGACAATACTGCATAGGTTTAATATGCAGGATAGTAAACCGGTGAAGGTTCCTATTCCTATAGGTGTGAGGTTATCTGCTGAACAATGTCCCAAGACACAAGAAGAGGAAGAGGACATGTCCCGTGTTCCATATGCAAGCGCAATTGGTAGCTTGATGTATGAAATGGTCTGTACTAGACCAGACATTACACATTTAGTGGGAGTATTGAGCAGGTTTATGTCAAAACCAGGGAAGGAGCACTGGACAACAGTGAAGCAGGTTTTCAGGTATTTGCATGGCACTAGTGATTATGGGTTGTGCTACCAAGGAAGATCAGGATTGGACAGAATGTTGGATATTCGTTGCTTTGTTGATGCAGACTGGGCTGGAGATCTGGATTAGAGAAGATCTACAAGTGGGTATGTGTTTAACGAGGTGCAGTCAGTTGGATGAGTAAGAAACAATCTGTAGTGGCACTATCAGCTATAGAGGCAGAATATATGGCAGCCACTCATGCAAGCAAGGAAGAAATTTGGTTGCAGAGATTGTGTTCAAGTATGGGGTTAGTACAGGGACCTATAAGGATAGACAGTGACAGCCAAAGTGCAATTTTCTTGGCAAAGAACCCTGCATATCATTCAAAGACAAAGCACATTAATGTTCAGTATCACTTTGTGAGGGATATGATAGAAGACAAAAAGGTGTTGCTAGTAAAGGTGGACATTTTGAAGAATACTGCAGATGCATTGACAAAATCTATGAGCTCTGAGAAGTTCTCTTGGTGTAGAGAGACAATAAGTGTTTTAGGGCTGGAAAAATGACTAAGCTCTCTTGTGGCATCTTGTGGAAAGAAAACAACAAGTGGGAGAATGTTGGGTTGTGTTATATTCTTTCCATGACTAGCCCACGTAGTTAACCGGGGGTTAGAGGGGAGGGGGTCACAGGGGGTTTGAGGTGTACCTGTAACCCCACTTTTTGGGCGGACCCACCTATGGTTTTGTGCATGATTGTCGCACATGTTTTTTGGACACGATGGTTTTCGGTCCATGGTATTGGATGCTTCGGCATGTATAAATATGTATTATAACATTGAAATGAACATAATGAAAAATCAAGCTGGTAGTCCCAGTTTTGGGATCCAAGGGAAAATCTCTGTGTATATGTGTTTTATGTGTTATGCTCTCGAATTTTTTATTTTCTGTGTTTTAGAATTCGTATGCAGGTAATTTCTGTACGGGGTTAAAACCTACAGATTAAACATAGAGAAGTTAAGAATTCTATATTTAATTTCAGATTGAAAACACAAATATTTCTTATAAGCCAAGACAAAGTGTAATTAAACAAATTTAGTCTTTCATTTTCTTTAAACAATATAGATCAGAATAACATATGGAAAACAAAGATACAACAAGTTTACAAAAATAAAAACATCACCAGTTCGCCTGACACAAGAATCCTGGAACAAATTTTTGTATTAAAGAAATGATCACTTTCAGCTCAGTGAACAACTTTACATCAATAGCATGCTTTCTTCATCCAAGTTCCAACATTTGTACTTCGATTTATCAAGTACTTATACAAAATTATCAAAAAATATCTTGAGTGAAAACCTCAAGATCTTTTACAAAATATCCTAAACTGTTTGTAAAAATAGAACAAAAATATAGATAATTGAAGTTGTTGTGATGCTTTGGCACTATCTTCAAGGTCTATTGTTGATGACTCAGCCTGAAAAAGTGTTGCCTTGTTGTTGGGGTAAAAACTGTCTTACTCAAGTAATTCACACAATTCTTCCCATCTTTTTTCACTTGGAGTGGAGAATTTTACTAACTTTCTGAAAGTTTCATCCACATCAGTATACTTTTGAAAAGTAGGCTTGATGACAAATAAGTGTTTGATCTCATGTTTGATAGAAAGATCAAAATCCAAAGCTTCCATGTAAGCTTTTCCTATGATGCCAGCAAACTTTGATTTATCCCTTGCTATGTGGTACAATTGCTGGTGACACTCTTCTAAACTAATCAGCTTGTCTCCAATTCCTATTAACCCAGGTAGTCCCTTCTGATTAAGCACATTAAATTTCTTGTGAAATTTTTGAACGTTGGACTCCATATTATGGCATTTATTCTCCAATTGCAGCATAATGTTCCTTTTTGTAAGGATATTCGTTACTTCCAAAATTGTCTATGTCCTAACTGTCATTTCTAGTTCTTCCCTTGTTTTAGAATTCATAATTCTGATGAGAGCAGTAGCTTCACCAGGCTTCTGCCCTAAATCTGCTTTTACTTATTTGATGACCTCTTTTGACCTCTGTACTAATTCTTCCTGCTCAAAGATAATTTGAATTGAGGACCATATTTCAGTCATCATCTCATTTATTTCTATCCATATGCTCTCTTTAGCCTATTCCGATGTATGTGCAATTGCTGATTCACTTTGCAATTGCTTAATCTGTTGTGTTAACCTATGTGTTTTCTGCAATTCTATCAAGTATACATTGTCAACCTTTAGTTTCTTCTCCTGAAGGTTCTTTAGTTGAGTTTTCAGCTTCTTAATTTCATTTCCTCTAATTGACAGGTCAACCATTGCCTTGATAAGTTCCTCTGAAGAGTCTTTTGATTGCCCCTCAACTGTAATGGTTGCTGAAGTGGAGGCCCGTGTTGTTGATGTAGATGCAATAGGGTTTAATGTCAATGGAACTGCTACTAATTGTGTTGTTTGTTCTCTCTCTTTTAGAAACTTCTCCATTTCAACCTCCATTGCCTTGATTTTTCCATTCTATTCAATTAGGATCATGAAAATATCTTCCATTTCCTTCTCAAGCTCCCCAACTTCCTTAGTTTTTGGGTCTTCTGTGGATGGAAGCTTGAGTTGTTGTATTGGAGAGTACCTGTTCTTCTGCCTTCTGCAAAGTTTTTTCCTACCACTGATCCTGGTTCACATACTTCTTGATCTATGGCCTCAGAATGTGAGTAGGGAGTAATCTTATGTTCTACTCTCAAGCTTGAAATGATTCCTAGGGTGTCATAGGACCAGGTGAAGCTCAGTGTGAAATTCATTTGCTTTAGGAGGTTGTCTGCTTCTTTGGATGTTGCTCTACTATTACAAATGAATGGGCCCATCTGTGTTTTAATCTTAAACTATGATTTCTTCTTTGCTACCACAAAATGCAGCTCATCCATATTGATCATTTTTCTTATGTACTCCAATGAGAAAATTCTCATTGGGACAAACTTTGGCAATCTGTAAGGTGGAAATTCACAACCATAAACCCTAATCTTTGTGTAGTTCTAGTAAAGGTACCAGTCGCTTGTTTTAATATGCTCACTTAGATGGAGGAATCTCTTAATTTCTTGACCTATTCTTGGCTCAATATCATTGTTTAAAAAATAGGAGACTGTGTATAAAAATTGATCAACATACCTTGTGAAAGTAAATTCATTGGACTGCTTCCTTACCAAGGGAGTCCAATGAATTACTGATTGAGGATTGCCCTGTTCATCCAATTTTTGGAAAGGAAATTGAAACCTATCTGCCTGATGGTAAAGAAACAAGTACTGAAGTATATTTGAAAGCTCCCTCTATGGAGAATTTGAGAAACTGATCATGGATTGCATCTTATATAAACTAAATGTAATTGAAGATGGAGGGTTTTTCACCTGTCGTGAATACTGATAAAAGATCAATAATGGCCTCATCAACCCACTAATTGGATTGGTAGCCCAGTAAACATTAAACAATAGACATGATTTTTTTTGTCATCTCTGGGAACATAGAGGATGAATGGGGGGGGTTTTCTTGTGTAATTGGGCATCCTCAGGGAGAAAAGTATCAAAAATCTTAGCTCTTCTTGGGAAGGTTAGTTTTTTGTAGAATTCCATGAGGGAATGTACTGAAAATGGTTTAAAATAGTCGGAATTTTTTAATTGGAGCATTTGGGAGATGGATTCAACTATAATGGTGAAAAGGATATCATTATTTTGGGCCACAATTTCCCTCTGACTGGGGATATATCTGAATTGACACCATGACACAAACTCAGGAAAGTGGTAGGTCTGGGGAAAAATGAATTGGGGTAGGGAGGATTCCCATAGACCCAATTCATCACTGAGGTCTATGAATTTATGTTTTAACTAGTTGTGGAGTTCATACAAGTCGAACTCACAACTAGTTTCAACAATCTTGTATTCCTGGTCTACTAGAGGTTGGTGGTCTAAATCTAGAATAGGGGGTAGCAGGGGGTTGTCCTCTATGACTTTAGATTTTCCTTTAGGCACCATGATAGAAGAGAAATGAACAGGAGGTTCAAATTACCCAGGAAAATTGGTCAAAAATTGGTATCTAAGGTGTAGACTAGTAGTTGGCCAAATGCACAGGTCCTAGTGATCGTCTGGATCATTGTTGCAGTGACAGGTTCTGGTTTGCAGACATGGAACTGTAATAGCTCTGATACAATTGTTACCTTGAAACATCAAAAGAAGGGTGGATAGAATGGTTTATTTGATAATATAGGAAAAATGGCTTACTGTTGCAATTTAACGGTTAGAGGAGTGGGTTCGTTATCACAAGAAAGGATAAATATTAATTGCTCAATGGTTTGATGATGAGGTGGTGGAAGTGCTAGGTGGCAGTAGTGTATTGGAGAGAAGCGGGGACGAGATATTGATTTTGCAGAAGGGAAATGGGTGAATAGGGGGATAACACGTAGTGGTGTGGTATAGGTCTAAGGTGGGGATGGGAGGCCCACTTGGCGGATGGTGAATGGAGTGGAAGCAGAGTGGAGTCAACGGTTGTAATGGAGGGAGCAGGATGGTTGATTAGACGGGGGGAGAGGTGGTTTGTGGTATTGGGTGGGGTGGGTTCAAAATGTATGTGAAGTGGACACATCGCCAGGGTGGTATAGGAGGGAACTGTTTTTCGGACACCCCCCCCCCGGTTAACTGTCGGAGGGACGGGGGGGACTGAAGCTCCTCACCCACCATTGATCTAGGTGGGTGAGATCTTCACCATCCAAAGTTGCGTGAACTTTATTTAGAAAATGACAAAATGTCTTGTCGCATTGAACTTTATTCAAAACTACATACATTTGCGCTTCTACCATGTAAAGAGGGCTTATTGCATTAATTTTATTTTATTTCCAATTAAACCATGATTAAACGATGTAGTTTAATTAATCAACTTTAACTAATCTAATCGACTCAAAGTTAAACCACGATTAAATAGTGTGGTTAAAATATTATTTTTCTAACTAAACACATTTTATTAACAAACCTAATCACGCTTAAATGGTGTGATTAAACTAACTAACCTTATCTATCTAACTTCAATGTGGCATTTTAACTGGCAGCACATTATTCAAACTTTATAAGGTATTACTGATGCATTTTTTCATTTTTTGAGTGGCATTTAGACTTTCTCACTTATTTTTGGGGTACTTTGATTCATTTTTCAATTTTCTCATATTTTTTTATTTTTCTTTTGTTTCTTCACATGTATATTTTTTATTTTTGTATCCCCTTTCTTTTATTTTCTTTTCTTTTATTCTATTTTTATTTTCTTTTATTTTGGAAATAATTTGCAGAAAGGAAAATTATTTACAATAACCATATACATGAAAATTTACAAATAATCAACTTATGATCCTAGAGATTATAGGACCCTAACAGTGGCTCCAATGGGGATGGCCTGTGAGGTGCCAAGATCATCGTAGACTAGTAGACTTATCCATTGGGTTTATCCCAAGTCAGCAACATGCTCTGCCATGAAACCTCTACAACTGAAAATCAATTGATAATCTATTCTAATCCTCAAACTAAATCAAATCCATTCTTCAAACTGAAATCTGAACTGTATACTAAAAACTGAAAACTCTGTTGCAAACTGAAACTAAAAATAATGCTCAAAGAGTGGAGCTTATTCATCACACCTACTCACTCTAATCTACTGGAATGACTGCAATATCAAGTAATAACAAACTTCCAATGCAACCAGTCAAGCAAATGGATACTTAACTAAAGCTTGGATTCCACTCTTCCAAGCAGAAAATTAAACTTAGAAAATGGCAACTCAAACTTCCCACTGAAACCCTCTTCATAATCCATAATCAACACAAAATTCAGTTTTGTTGAAGATTCCAATAGGTTTTCCAAAGGATTCTCAAAATCATGAAGAATTTCCCTTTGTTGTTCAATGCCTGCAAACTTTTCACTAGAAAACTCATGGTTATTATCAAGAGGAAAAACACCAGTTTGCTTAATAAAATCTGTATTCATATCATTCCAAAGACAAGACTTTGGATGTTGATGAAAAACTTCAGATAGGACAACTGATATTTGTACACCTGAAAATGATTTCTCATATGCTTCAATAAAAATGTCTTTGTGCTTTTTTGAAGTTTCTGGCTTTGTGTTTTCAAGGGATGTAATATTATAAATATTTTGTTCATCATCTGAAGGATCTAAAACAACTTGCTCTTCTTCAGCATCTCCTTGAAACTCAATGATAAAATTTTCTTGTATTGAAGAGTTGATTGGCAGAATTTGTTGGCTATTATGCTTATCCTCATGTGACTTTATTTGAAGATTGTCATGTGCAAGTTCACTATCTAAATTTTTCATATATACAACTTCAAAAATCTGAACTTGAAAAGCTTCTTTTTGAAATGAAAATTCAGAAAATGAAAAGTCTGAAGCAAAACTTGAATGACAACCCTCATCCATAGGTTGGTTTCTTAAAATATGAACATTTTCATAAGATCCAAGGAGGATAACATGAGTTTCCACATCAAGATTCTGACTATCTTCACCTTTATCATGATCACATAAAAACTTGCAAGGATGCTGCAAATTTTCATCAATTTCAAGGGATAGAACATGACTCTCATCTTTAAATTTCAGTTCCCTTTCATCCTCAGCCAAGGGAATTAGTACCTGCTAAAAATTTTCTTGAATGTCATAGAAGCCATCTTATTCATCTTCTTCATGGTTGAAAAATCTCTCATGAATAGCCTCTATAATCTCATCATCCATAAATTGATCACCTTCATAAAAACTTTTCAAATCCTCAATAAAATTGTCAAAATGTGTGCAACAATCTTTGACGAGCAACAAAGAAGGATTATGTTCTTTATATCTCTCCTAAAATACTCAATGAAAATCTCTTAGAGAATATAAACAATTACTTGGAAAGCTTGTGTACTATGATTGTGCATTTCCCTCCAAGGACACCATGAACATCTTCATAAGACAATCTTCATGAAATTTAACTTTAAACTTATGGATGTGCATATAAAACCTAATCAGATGCAAAGCAATAGCATCTCCTTTCTTATCTTTGAATATAGGTAAATAAGTCTACCAAATTACACCAGGCATGTGATTTGGAAATCCTAGAATTTGATTGCGATGCATAGGAGCATACCTTATAGATTAAGAACTCATCTTGATTTTTGGATCTTGTTGCCAATGGAGTATTTAGATCAACTTGAAAGTGTTTGGAGTCTCCAGGTGAATGTTTCAACCTTCTTGTGTCTAATCATTGTCCACCATCAGCAATTAGATCTGAAACTTGATACTCTTTCCTGAGGATGATGAAACCTTTTGTCCCCAGTATGGTCTCCAGGATGTTATCACTCTATAATATCTCACGCTATAAAGGAATTGTAGAGGTAACTGCAAAACAACTTTTAAGTTTAGAATCTAGCCCTTCTAAACTCAGAGGGGGATCTCTCTATCAGAATTAGCTTTGTTGTTTTAGGTTTTTAGGCTAGATGTAAGGTTCAAAGTTTGGTTTTTTGAATTGTTTGGTTGAAATTGCATAGAAAGGCCATTGGGCAAATGGAGTCAAAGGCCTTAGGGTGATCAGATGTAGAAATATCAGAACAGATGTAACAGAGCAAGGTAGGTGGGCTATTGGATCTTCGTAGCTTGATGGAGTGATAGAGAGGAAAAGATTAAGGTTCGATTAAACATAGAGCAGTTAAGAATTCTATATTTAATTTCAGTTTGAAAACATAGATATTGCTTATAAGCCAAGAAAAAGTGTAATCAAACAAATTCAATCTTTCATTTTCTTTAAATAATATAGATCAGAATAACATGTAAAAAAGAGATACAACAAGTTTACAAAAAGAAAAACATCACCAGTTTGCTCGACACAAGAATCCTGGAACAGATTTCTGTATTAAAGAAATGATCACTTTCAGCTCAGTGAACAACTTCACATTAATAGCATGCTTTCTTCATTGAAGCTCCAACATGTGTACTTTGATTTATCAAGTACTTATACAAAATTATCAAAAAATATCTTGAGTGAAAACCTCAAGATCTTTTACAAAATATCCTAAATTGTTTGTAAAAATAGAACAAAAATATAGATAACTGAAGCTGTTGTGATGCTCTGGCACTATCTTCGAGGTCTACTGTTGATGACTTGGCCTGAAAAAGTGTTGCCTTGTTGTTGGGGTAAAAACTGTCTTACTCAAGTAATTCACACAATTTTTCCCATCTTTTTTCACTTGGAGTGGAGAATTTTACTAACTTTCTAAAAGTTTCATCCACATCAGTATACTTTTGAAAAGTAGGCTTGATGACAAATAAGTGTTTGATCTCATGTTTGATAGACAGATCAAAATCCAAAGCTTCCATGAAATCTTTTCCTGTGATGCTTCCTTTGATGCCAGCAAACTTTGATTTATCCCTTGCTATGCGGTACAATTGTTGGTGATACTCTTCTAAACTGATCAACTTGTCTCCAATTCCTATTAATCCAAGCAGTCCCTTCTGATTAAGCACATTAAATTTCTTGTGAAATTTCTAAACGCTAGACTCCATATTGTGACATTTATTCTCCAATTGTAGCATAAGGTTCCTTTTTGTAAGGACCTTCCTCACTTCCAAAATTGTCTGTCCTATCTACAATTTCTAATTCTTCTAATTCTTCCCTTGTTTTAGAATTCAAAAGTTTGATGAGAGTAGTAGCTTCACCAGGCTTCTACCCTAAATTTTCTTTTACTTCTTCAACGACCTCTTTTGACCTCTGTATTAATTCTTCCTTCTCAAAGATAATTTGAATTGAGGGCCATATTTCAGTCATGGCCTCATTTATTTCTATCCATATGCTCTCTTTAGCCTGTGCCAATGTATGTGCCATTGCTGATTCACTTTTCAATTGCTCAATATGTTGTGTTAACCTGTGTGTTTTATGCATTTCTATCAAGTATACACTATCAACCTTTATTTTATGCTCCTGAAGGTTCTTCAGCTGAGTTTTCAGCTTCTTAACTTCCTGTCCTCTAATTGACAGTTCATCCATTGCCTTCATAAGTTCCTTTGAAGAGTATTTTGATTGCCCCTCAACTGTAATTGTTTCCAAAGTGGATGCCCCTGCTACTGATGTAGATGCAATAGGGACTGTTATCAATGGATCTACTGCTAAGTGTGTTGTTTGTTCTCTCTCTTTTAGCAACATCTCCATTTTAGCTTCCATTACCTTGATTTTTCCACTCTATTCAATTAGGATCCTTAAAATATCTTCCTTTTCCTTCTCAAGCTCCCCAAATTCCTTAGTTTGTGGGTCTTCTATGGATGGAAGCTTGAGCTATTGTAGTGGAGAGTACATGTTCTTCTGCCTCCTGCAGAGTGTTTTCCTGCCACTGATCTTAGTTCACATACTTCTCGATCTCTGGCCTAAGAGTGTGTGAGTAGGGAGTATTCTTTTGTTCTACTCTCAACCTTGAAATGATTCATGAGGGGTCATAGGACCAAGTGAAGCCCAGTGTGAAATTCATTTGCTTCAGGAGGGTGTTTGCTTCTTTGGTTGTTGCTCTACTATTGCAAAAGAATGGGCCCAGCTGTGTTTTTATCTTAAACTATGATTTATTCTTTGCATCTCATCCATATTGATCATTTGTCTTATGTACTCCAATGAGAAAATTCTCATTGGGACAAACTTTGGCAATATGTAAGGTGGCAATTCAAAGCCATAAACCATGATCTCTATGTAGTTTTGGTAAAGGTACCAGTCGATTGTTTTAATCTGCTCACTTAGATGGAGGAATCTCTTAATTTCTGGACCTATTCTTGGCTCAATATCATTGTTTAACAAATAGGAGACTGTGTATAAAAATTGATCAACATACTCTGTGAAAGTAAATTCATTGGAGTGCTTCCTTACCAAGGAAGTCCAATGAATTACTGATTGGGGATTGCCCTGCTCATCCAATTTTTGCAAAGGAAACTGAAACCTATCTGCCTGATGGTAAAGAAACAAATAAACAAGTACTAAAGCATATTTGAAAGCTCCCTCTATGGAGAATTTGAGGAACTGATCATGGATTGCATCTGATATAAATCTATTGTAATTGAAGATGGAGGGTTTTCACCTATCATGAAGACTGATAAAAATGAATAATGGCCTCATCAACCCACTAATCGGATTGGTAGCCCAATAAACATGAAACAATAGAAATTATTTGTTTTGTCATCTCTGGGAACATAGACGATGAATAGGGAGAATTTTTCTTGGGTACTTGGGCATCCTTAGGGAGAAAAGTAGCCAAAATATTAGCTCTTTGTGGGAAGGTCATGTTAGAAAATTATAGATTACAGAGCAATGGAACACATAAAATATATTGCATAAATATAAACACAGAAAACGCATAAAACAAGAGAGACACAGATATACGTGGTTCACCCAATTTTGGGCTACATCCACGGAGAAACAGTCAATCCTTCCTTTTATATTATCTAGCAAAATGAAGAGATACAACCTACAGCAGATCCGTTGTAATTCCCTCTTCGTTCTCACACAATCTCCTTTCTCTTTCTCGCTCAGAATATAGATCTACATAGATGTAATACAATTCCCTCTTATATAGCGAGGGGTTTCCTTCTAGGGAAAAAAACCATAAGTTAAACATAACTTCTACCTTCAGATCTTCGCCTAATGAATGACCTAGATTGACTACGAAATTACAACATTTTACAAGTCAATTTTACATCTATTTTTAGTTTCGAGGGCACTGCCCCCAATCCCCAGACAGGGGGGGCTCCAAATAATCATTGTCGCCGCCCCTGGACCCCCCTGGCAGTGTAGATTTTACAGGCTGTGTTGCCACCACATTACTAAATGGGGTCCAATGCAGCGATACCTCTAAATAAGGAGATAATCAGGCTCCACACCGAACAATCTCCCACTTGGAGACTGATTATAGAAACTCCACCACTGCTTCATTTGTTGGACAATGACTTCACTTTGGACCTGGTTGTTTCTCATCTTCATCATCATACTTGAAGACCAATTGAAACTGAGCAGAATCTTAGTTTCTCCCTTATTACAACTTTTGTTAACATATTTGCAAGATTTTGGCTAGTGTGTATCTTTTCCAGCTTCAATTGTCCATCTTCCAACATTGATCATATGAAATGGTACTTAAGTTGTATATGTTTAGTCTTGGAATGAAATGTAGAGTTCTTTGCAAGATGTATGGCACTCTGGCTATCACTGTATAACCTGCCCAACTCCTGCTTCTTACCCAATTCATCTAGAAACCTTTGTAACCAAATCATTTCTTTACTAGCCTCTATAGCTACAACATACTCTGCTTCCGTTGTTGAGAGTGCAACAACACTTTACAGTTTTGAAACCCAACTGACAGTTGCTCCACTTACAGTAAACACATACCCTGCTGTGCTCCTCCTGTTATCTCTATCACCCACCATAGCTGCATCAACATATCCCTGTAGACCAATGCTTTAACCACCAAAGCATAATGCTTGATTTGTGGTACCTCTCAAATACCTAAGAATCCATTTCATTGCCATCCAATGTTCTTTTCCTGGATTGTTCATGTACCTACTTACAACTCCCACTGCATGTGCAATATCAGGCCATGTGCAGACCATTGCATACATTAAACTTCCAACTGTTGATGCATATGGAAATTTAGACATATAAACCATTTCTTCTTGAGTCTTGGGATATACCTCCTTACTTAGTTTGAAATGGCTAGCCAAAGGTATACTAACTGGTTTTGCATTCTGCATATTAAATATGTTCAACACATTTTCTATGTACTCACTCTGAGACAATGTTAATTTTCGATTCTTCTTATCTCTAGTTATTCTGATACCAAGGATTTGTTTTTCAGCACACAAATCCTTCATTGCAATTGAGTTCGCCAATTTTATTTTTAGCACATTTATTTCCTACATGTTAAAACCTGCAACAAGCATGTCATCTACATACAATAACAATATAATATAGCTCCCATCATTTTGCCTTTTGAGATAAACACAATGATCAGAGTGACATCTAGTATAACCTTGTTCAGACATAAACCTGTCAAATTTTAGATACCACTGCCTTGGAGCCTGTTTTAAGCCATACAAGTTCTTCTTCAACCTGCACACTAGTTTCTCCTTCCCTTTTACCTCATATCCTTATGGCTACTGCATATATATCTCTTCCTCCAAATCCCCATAGAGAAAGTTTGTCTTTACATCTAACTGCTCAAGATGAAAATCTTCAGCTGCTACTAGACTTAAAATAGTTATGATTAAAGTCATTTTAACAACAGGAGAAAATATCTCATCAAAGTCTATACCATTTTTCTGTGCAAACCCCTTCACCACAAGTCTAGCTTTATACCTTTTTCTACCTCCATCTTCTTCCTTCAACCTGTAAACCCATTTATTCTGAAATGTTGTTTTACCTGCAGGCAACCTGACTAAGTCCCAAGTCTGGTTATGTGCTAAGGAGTCCATCTCTTCTTTCATTGCTTGCTCCCACTTCTTCCTAGTTTCTACCTACACTGCTTCTTCATAACACTCTGATTCACTAGAATAAGTCAACAATACATAATATAATGAAGGAGAGTATCGTTCAGGGGGTCTACTTATTCTGGTAGATATTCTAACACCAATTTCAGGTGTTTGAGGTGATTGTTGTTGTTCTGGTTGTTGTTTTTGTTTTAGCTATTGATCATTATGATTTCCAGGCACCTTCACTTTTTTTGTGATGTCATCAAGAACTGTGTATTCTCTGTTTTCTTTTTCCTGTTTCTTTTCCTGCATATGATCCTTATACAAAACCGTTTCATTGAATATGACATATTTGCTCCTAAATATTTTGTGTTTTTCATAATCATAAAAGCGATAACCAAAATCATTAACACATATCCAATAAAGGTACATTTCTTTGATTTTTCCCCAAGCTTTGTTCTATTTTCTTTATTAATGTGGACAAAGGCTTCACAACCAAACGTCTTTAAAAATGAGCAGTTTACCTTTTTACCTGTCCATGCCTCCTCTGGAATACCACCATCCAAGGAACTTGAAGGCCCTCTATTTATTAAATATACAATAGTATCTACAGCATCTACCCAAAATTGTAAAGGCAATCCTGCATGCAATCTCATGCACCTTGCACACTCCATGATTGTCTTGTTCATCCTTTCTGACACGCCATTTTCTTGTGGTGTTCCTGGAACTGTCTTCTCTCTGCGAATTCCATTCTCTGAATAGTACCTATCAAACTCTTTGCTACAATATTCACTCCATTGTTTGATCTGAGACGCTTCAACCTTTTTCCTAACTCATTTTCAACCAAAGCTTTCCATTTCTTGAAAGTATCAAATACATCAAATTTATTTTGAATACAATAAATCCAGGTTTTCCTGGTTGCATCATCAATAAAAGCAACATAATAACGAGAGCCACTGAGAGATGATACCTAAGCGGGTCCCCATACATCTGTACGCACAAGCTCTAATGATCCAGGTGGATCTCCAGACACCAGTGGCATGGAAAAAGCTCAAAATTCAAAGTGGCAGAAATACGAATAACTTGACATCAGATCAAAGTTCTCGTCACCCTGATTCCAACGGTGTGAACGACACTCCAATCCGAGTCTGAATGAAGGAGATAGAGGCAGTCAAAGTTGGGTTGACTTTTGATGACTAGGCAAGATTAATGAAGGCATAATTTGAACTTTTCCGGCAGACGGAATCCGGCCAACTCCGGCCAGATTCCGGGCAAAATCATGGCCTCGTTAAAAAGACTCCTTCAGTCCAAAACCGAATTTCCAAAAATGCATAGTTTGTTTTTATATAACAAAAAAATATAAAAAAAAAAAGGGTGGCAGGCCACCAACCCTGCCACCCCTTATCCGCACCACATAACAATTGGTGGAGGGGCAGGCCATGACCCCCGGCCCCTCCCACGGAACTGTGTAAACAAACCGGGGTGGGCGGCCATGACCCCGCCACCCCACACCACGGATCCCACGGAACAGGGCTCAACAACCACGGCATTGAATATAGTGGGTGGTGGGTCGGCCCTTGGGGCACAGACCCAACCACGACCAACATGCAGCTTATTACAAATTTTGGCGGTAAGCAGGTACGGTGGGCAGGCCACCCAAGGCGGGCCCAACCCAACCAAAAACTTCAATTAAAAAAAAAGTTTGTAATGTATTTAAAAAGATTTTGTTATGCCAAAAGGAGGAGGCAGGGTTTGACCGCCCGACCTCCTCCATATTAACTGGACTTTCCACCAACTGCACTACAACAGTTTCCTTGAAGAATCTGCCACCCATTTTATACTTAAACGCAGTTTGTCAATGCGCCCAGGTGGAGGAGGTAGTGCACGCAGTTTGAGGAAGAATTTTGCAAGAGGGCCAAATTTTCACTTTGTCAGAATTAGACAAATTTTATATGGTTTCAGCACTTCTCGATGCCATGAATGCAATGACGTTGTCCATTTCTCCATTAGATTTCTGCATTTTTCGGCCATTTTTTAGTATGGAGGTATAAAACTCCTTTTTGTAATTGATGCTTGTACTCTTCTTTCTCATGCCACTTAATGAATGAAGGCATCCCCATTGTCAAGCAAGGCCCAGAGATGTAGTCCAAATCAGACGAACTCCGTTATCAAGTCTTGTTGTCTTCTTTCATGCTTTATGTGTTTCTCCTCTTCTCTCATGTGCACATTAATTTTTCTATGTTAAGCTACAATTTATGCATGTAATTATTTAACACATCTATAAGCGAAAGATTCTTGAATCATCTAATTTTTCGCTCTTCTTTTCTTTCCCAACTCTGAGGAATCTGACTCTCTTCTATTTTCCATAAACACAATTCTCACATAATTTTAAATCAACATGCTTCAAACCTGGCAAAATATTTCTTGAGTGAAGAATCTGCATACCCTTCTCACTCATGTGCCCAAGCCTATGATGCCACAATACCATATCTTCTCCTATAGAGCTTGTTGAGCCTCAAAACTACTCTTTCCCTAGCAACTCTTCTCATCCCTTTTCTTTGTTTTTCCATGAAGAAAATGCATCTTATCATCAATGACCAATATATATTGCCTTAAGGAGGACATTTAGTGATTTACATGTTATGCTTTTATGTTTTTCTATTTGAATAAATTTTTGTTGTTTAGCTACGAAACCAGCCTATTCTGCAGCTAATCAGTTGTTCTGCATCTACCTTCATGCTTTAACAGGTTACAGGTGTCAAACGAGGAAATCGACCACATGGGCATCTCTGGAATGGTTATGACATGGATCCCATCCTAGTCAACCAGCCCAATCGACAAAGAAACCAGCTCAAGACCACAGTCAAAGGTGGAATCAAATGAGGAAACCCAAGAGCAATAGGACTCTATGTCCATTATTCGTGGCTATTTAATAAATCCGACAGCTCCTGTTGCAACATTTACTTGAACCAGCCACCAGTGATAACAGATTCATGCAACTACCTTGTTGACTTAAAGTCACCTGTAGCTGATCACCCATTCACGCAAAACTATTGTAATACATGGACCACCTGTAGCTAAATTCTCTCAAGGACAGTTAAGATTTTTCTTTAAATATCAGTTGTAAAGAACTCGGAAGGAGTTCAAATTTCCTCATGTATTAAGCTCAGACTTACTGTTCTGTAATTTTGAAACTTATTCCCTGTTTTTAATATGAAGACCGTATGTTTTATGGGCATATGAAAGAGTTTCTTGGAGATTGATTAAGCATGCATAACCTGATCAATTGCAGAGGGCCCCTACACTGAATGATGTTTTATTTCATTTTGTTTTGTCTTTTCTAGTTAAACTGTAAATTCATCATTTCCTCTCACAGTGTTCATAATCATTTTCGTACTAACCTTGTTTATAATGCAACTTTTATCATTTTCTTACTAATGCAGAATAGCTTCTTTTAGTGCAGAATAGCTTCTTTTTGCTTAATTTCTTTCTAGTTTTATCAGTAGTTAGAAGTTGAAATTCAGTAGTGTAATTTAGTTTATTTCATTTACTGTTTCACTAGTCTTTAAATTTTCAAATAGACTGATCAGTGCCATTACTGTTCTTTCCATTTTATTACTAGTTTATTGACTCATAGTGTTAATGAGTGTTTCTAAAGAGCCCTTTTAGTTGATAACTCATCTTAAACTAAGTGGTTGAATACTTCATTCATGCAATGAGTCTTTTCTATATTTCTGCATTTATTTTCTCTTAGAATAATGAAGTACAGAACTCCTCAAAAGTCATCACAAAGAGATTTTTCTCCCAAAATTGAGAGGCAGAGTAACTAAGTATTTCATTTAGTTTTGTTTTTGTAATTGATTAGACATTAGTTGCAATTTCACTTTCAGTTTTTAGTTCATGATTTGGAAATAATGATAAGAACAGGAATAGAAACTTTGTTTTCATTTCTTGATTAAACTTTGCTTCTAAATCTTCCTTAAGCTCTTTTATTTCTCATTTTTTTTAGATTCTTAGCAGTCTTTAAAGAAGTCATATTTAAGATTTTGATAGTTACATTGTAAATCATTAGGGATTAAAGGATCAAAAACCCCCAAAACAACATAAAACACAAAAACAACGAAGTAAGAAGGGTCATCTAGCACAACATTGCACTACACTTCATCAGTTTACGATACCCGGATTGATAATTTATGTAAAGAAATTTAGGACACTAAATTGACCAAACAGAGGTTAAAGCATTAACAGAATTAGAAATACTATTGCATAAATACAATGTACCAACCTTTTCTCCTTTTGCTATTACCAAGGCTCCTTTAGTGACCTTCCAGGTTTTTTTTAGTAAAAGTAGTCACAAAACCTTCACCTCCCAACTGCCCTGTTGAAATAATATTTTTCTTCAGATCTGGAACATGCCTTACCTCCTTCAATAGCCATTGATTTCCATTTTATTGTTTTATGAAAACTGTACCCATTCCAATTATTTTATAGGGTTTATCATCACCCAATCAAACCTGTCCAAAATCTCCTTGAACATAATCAAGTGTGGCATGGAATGAGGCCCCTGAATCTACCACCCAGGCATCAATAATATTTTCTAATGAAAGAATCAAAGCATCTTGCAGCACATCACCTGTCACATTCGCTTCATGATTGTTTTCTTGTTGCGCATATCCTTCTTTTCCCTTCCGAAACTTGCAATCTTTCTTCAGGTGTCCTTTCTTCCCGCATTTCCAGCACACTATCCCTGATCTGGACTTGGATCTGCCTTTCCTTGACTTACTGTGATATGCTAGGCTCTTTCCTCTTTCCATTTTTCTTCCCCTAGTCTCTGCAGTCAAAGCATTACCTGATGTCTCACATGAGCTTTTTTGTTGCATTTCCTCACTAAATATTGCACCAACAACATCATCAAACTTTAAAGTACTAGATCCAGAGACAGAATTACTAATGGCGATAACTAAACAATTCCAACTTTCTGGCAATGAGCATAGAAATAACAGAGCCCTAACTTCATCATCAAAGGTAACTCCTACAGAACTTAATTGACTAGTAATTGTATTAAATTCATTTAAATGATGAGCAACAGATCCACCTTCTAACATCTTCATATTAAATAAACGCTTCATAAGAAATACCTTATTTGAGGCTGAGGGTTTTTCATATAGTTTGGCCAATGTCGACATTAAACCCTCTGTTGTTGTTTCCTTTGAAATATTAAACGCTACCGACACTACTAGGCATAGCCATATTGTTCCAAGTTCCTTTCTGTCGAGAATATCTCATTTTGTGTATGTCATACTCGTCGGCTTCTTTGTCTTTCCGCTCAATGGTAGGTATAGATATTTCTGATACAAATAATTTTCAATCTGCATCTTCCACAGCTGGTAGTTTTGGTCGTTAAATTTTTCGACCCTAGACCTACCATCTTCTGCCATTGCTCCCACTCGAACCAGGACCCCTTCTCTCCTATGAGTTTATCAGCCAAATAGACCTTCGGCCCTGATACTAGTTGCTATAAAATTATATATTACAGAGCAATGGAACACATAAAATATATTGCAGAAATATAAACACAGAAAATGCATAAAACAAGAGAGACATAGATATACGTGGTTCACCCAATTTGGGCTACGTCCACAGATAAATAGCGAGTCCTTCCTTTTATATTATCCAGCAAAATGAAGAGATACAATCTACAACAGATCCGTTGTAATTCCCTCTTCGCTCTCACACAATCTCCTCTCTCTTCTTCGCTTAGAATACATATCTACATAGACACAATACAATTCCCTCATATATAGTGAGGGGTTGCCTTCTAGGGCAAAAAACCCTAAATTAAACATAACTTCTACTGTCAGATCTCTGCCTAATGAATGGCCCAGATTGACTACGAAATTACAACATTTTACAAGGAAATTTTACATCTATTTTTAGCTTCGAGGGCGCTACCCCCAATCCCCCGCTAGGGGGGAGCTCCAAATAATCATTGTCGCGCCCCCCACCCCCCCCCCCCCAAAACCCCCCTGGTGGTGTTGCCGCCACATTACTAAATGGGATCCAAAACAGTGATACCTCTGAATGAGGAAGATAATCGGGCTCCACAACCAACAGGTCAGGTTTTTGTAGAATTCCATAAGGGAATCTACTGAAAATGGTTTCAGAGAGTTGAAATTTTCCAATTGGAACATTTGGGAGATGGATTCAGTTGTAATGGTGAAAAGGATATCGGTATTTTGGGCCAAAATAGCCCTTTGACTAAGGATATATCTGAATTGACACCATGACACAAACTCAAGAAAGTGTTAGGTATGGGAAAAAAATGAATTTGGGTAGGGAGGATTCCCCTAGACCCGATTCATCACTGAGGTCTATGAATTTCTGTTTTAACCTGTTGTGGAGTTCATACAAGTTGAACTCACAACTGGTTTCAACAATCTTGTATTCTTGGTCTACTAGAGGTTGGTTGTCTAAATATAGAACAAGGGGTAGTAGGGGGTTGTCCTCTGTGACTTTAGATTTTCCTTTAGTCACCATGATAGAGGATAAATGAATAGGAGGTTCAAATTACCCAGGAAATTGGTCGAAAATTGGTATCTGAGGTGTAGAATGGTAATTGGTTGGATGCACGAGTCCCAGTGGTGGTTTGGATAATTGTTGTAGTGACAGGTTTTGGTTTGCAGGCGTGGTTGTAACATCTCTGATACAATTGTTACCTTGAAACAACAAAATAAGGGTGGATAGAATGGTTTATTTAATAATATAGGGAAAATGGCTTATCGTTGCAATTTAACGGTTCGAGTAGTGGGTTTGTTGTCGCAGGAATGGATAAAAATTAATTCATCAACGATTTGATGATGAGGTGGTGGAAGTGATAGGTGGCAACAGTGTAGCGGCGTGCTATAGGTATGAGGTGGGGGTGGCAGGCCGACCTAGCGGATGGTGAATGGAGCGGAAGCGGAGTGGAGTCAACAATTGTAATGGCAGGAGTGGGATGGTGGATTTCGGAGAGGGGGAGAGGCGGTTTATGGTATTAGGTGGGGGGTGCGAAATGGATGTGAAGCGAACATGTCTCTGGGGTGGTATAGAAGGGAACCTCTTTTCAGACACCCCCCCTCGGGTAACCATCGGAGGGATGGGGGGGATCGAAGCTCATCTCCCGTCGTTGATCCGGGCAAGTGAGATCTTCACCATCCAATGTTGCATGAACTTTATCTAGAAAATTACAAATTGTCTTGTCGCGTTGAACTTTATTCAAGACTACATACATTCGTGCTTCTACCATGTAAAGAAGCCTTATTGCATTAATTTTATTTTATTGCCAATTAAATAACGATTAAACGATGTAGTTTAATTAATCAACATTAACTAATCTAATCAACTCAAAGTTAAACCATAATTAAACATTGTGGTTAAAACATTATTTTTGTAACTAAACACATTTTATTAACAAGCCTAATCAAGCTTAAAGGGTGTGATTAAACTACCTAACCCTATCTATCTAACTTCAATGTGGCATTTTAACTCGCAACACGTTATTCAAACTTTCTAAGGTATTACTGTTGTACTTTTTCATTTTTTGAGTGGCATTTAGATTTGCTCACTTATTTTTGGGGTACTTTGATTCTTTTTTCAATTTGCTCATATTTTTTTATTTTTCTTTTGTTTCTTCACATATATATTTTTTCTTTTTGTATCCCCTTTCTTTTCTTTTCTTTTCTTTTCTTTTCTTTTATTCTTTTTTTTCTTTTCTTTTGGAAATAATTTTCCAAAAGGAAAATTATTTACAATAATCATATACGTAAAAATTCACAGTTAATCAACTTATGATCTTGTTGATGCCTCAAAAATCGTTGCAACAACATCGGGGAAAACCACCCGGTTCGGACCTTAAAGGCAGCTCCTTTTCCGTTTGGTGTGGTGGCTCCAACTGGAAATAATGGGACCAGTTTCCCAATAGTTGATAAATAGGATGGATAAGTGGTTGATTCTCTAATATATAATGATAATGGATGAATGATTTAAACTAAAAAGTAAAATTATAAACAGTTATCCTATCCCGGGAAATTTCTAGTTTAATGTAACTTTTGATAATCTTTATCTACAAATAGGCATATAGATGACTCTATTGGTAAACAAAGACATTTATTCATATGATAATTACTTTGTTCAAGTAGTTGAACAAAGTAATCGTGAAAACATTATTACACTATTCTTCATATATATCATTGACATAAATATGATTGAAAGAATAACACTCCTTAGACATTCAATAGTGATAAGTATAAAGACTGTTGTTAAAACACATACATATATCCAATGATAGCAAGATTAAATAAATGTTGATTCACATGAAAGAATGAAGCAAGAGCATAGATAATAGTACCATATGTTATTTGGATCACTCCCGATATCAATCACATTCAGATTCCTTCTTCTAACTTAAAAACACTTCCATAACAAAGCAATAGTGCATATTTCATCAAAGCTTTCTTCGTTAAAATTTAGAATATTGGCCCAATCTTCATAAAAATACATCAGAAACACAATAGTGTGACTTACTGATTTGAGTTTATACAAAAAATTGAGGACCCTTTCCAAAAGCATGAAAGGGCCTATAAATACTATCTAAGCTAACTAATTATGAAATAAAAGTGCTATTAGGTGGTACAACTAAATCATGAGAATCTCCTTGAAATAGGCCTATTTGCAGTCGGCAGCATGATTCACTGTTTTGGATGATCTTCCTTTGGCTTGAGCTGGCAGATAGCAAGCATTGGTTGCAATTCTGGAGGGTGACTTAGACGAGAATGCAGTTGGGCTGAGTATGTGGCATCATGGATTTCGGGGATCATGTAACCAATTGCATCGGTTAAACATTTGAGTGCTTCCCTTTGACTGTATGGTTTAACTAAGAAAAACCAAAAGGTATCCCAAGTTAAACTTTGGATGCCGGCGATTAATCTTCCATTCTTCTCCAATTCTTGATTGCATGTTTGTTCCAATGCTTTGGCTGACGGCAATTTACCTGGAGTGCACTGTGAAATCAAGTTAGACAGATAAAGAGTATCATTGATTAACTCAATTAAATTACTGGTTGATAATCTGCATCTTGAGGTTTCTCTTTCTGCTTTCATCAATTGTGACTTCCATTCTAGGAAAAGGATTTCTTTATGTGACTCTATAATTTTAGGCAGATTCGCGGCTTTCCCTTCACTGGTTTCTTGCCAAGCAAGAAAGTTGGTTAAAGTCTCATCGGCCTGTTCCAAATCCTGCCTGGCGTCGACTGATTTGTCAATTATTGATGAAGTAATCTCACAGAGGGGCTCAACTAGGGAAATACTATGACATAGCAATTTTAGCTGTGTAATCAATGCTTTATTGATTTGGAGAGCTTTGGACCTGAAATCTGCTACTTGAGGAAGACTTTTTAACTTTTCTACTTAGTGTGACAGTTGAGCGATTTGCTCATCTTTCGTCTTACTCATTTGTTCATTCATTGTCTTCAACTTGGCCAATGCTTCGGATAATTCTTTTTGTTTTTGTACTGCGCTTAGGTCTATCCTCTGCTTCTCCTTGAGCAATTTCTCATTTAATTGGTTGTTTATCTGCTGCTATGTTGATAGTTTTTGTTCTAACTGTTCTATTTTTTGCTGTCTTTCGGACACCTATGACTGCAATGAAACAATTGTTTGGTCTTTTTCCTTAAGTAGATTGCTTACTTCCGATGCTTTATCCATAGTGGCTGCCGAATAGGCTCCGGCATACTGAGAAAGTTTTGTGAGGTCATCGGAAGGATTAAATTCTTCTTTCCACACCACATTAGCCATCTTTGTTTGTATTGGTAAAAGGGAAGATTGATGAAGTCTTCTCCTTTTCTTTTGTCTTTTCACTGCTGAAACCTTGTGAAGTTTCAGGATTGCTTATAATGGAGTCAAATTGTTGCCATTCTTTAAGGATTTTGGGATTAGTCTGAGTATCTATATCAATATGTTCACTGCCCTGTTTCTTTTCTTTCTCCTGCTCTGTCTCCTGTTCTGGCTCTTTTCCTTTCTCGAGAATCTTCTCTATAGCAGGAGGTTTGTCAATAATTTGTTGTTCAGGCTCGCTTGACTGGGTTGTTGGGGTAGTAGCTAATAAGTCCAAAGGTAGAGTTTGCAACCTCTTTTCTCTGAGCCTATTAAATACTACCAGCCCTTCATCTTTATATCTCATCTTGGCCAATGCTTTTACCTGAAATAATGATTCTGTTGAAGAAAACAGGTCATCAAACTCATCTTTTTCATGATCAAACTTTGTAAGTTTGGCTTGTTCAAGCACATTATAGGCAACTTTCCTTGGATCATATTGCCTGTTAAGGATAGTTGCAAGATTGAGCATGTTTATTTTTCCTGCCTCCTTTTCCGCATGTTTGTAATCATGTAGAGTGTAAACACCGCATATCAAAGGAAATGTAGGCCACGCCTACTTTTTAGAATTCATAAGAGTTTTGGATGTTCCTGCTGTTGTTATCTAGTATTCTCGAGCTAACAGCTTATCAGGTACATACAGAGGAAGGACATGAGGTCTTGCAAGGCTACCATAAACCCTTATATATGTGAACTTGTCTTCCCGAACCAATTCCCTACAGCAGTCAAGTCAATCCCTGCTTCCTCGGAAATCCTTGGGGCAGGCTTATCAAAAATGGCATAATAGATAGGTAACATGAAACCATTACAGATTTGGTACAAGTGGTCTTTATAGTGCGCCTTCCATAACATTTGATGATAAATGTGGATTGGCTTAGGGTCTTGTGAAGTCCATCTCCACCCGAGTACAGGATATTCAGAATTAAAGCAAAGAATATCCATAATATAAGCACTGTAATAAAAAGGGGGAATGGTCCTGGTGGTTTTACGTGAATTTGATCTAAAGTCAAGAATTGCAGTGGCTAATTTATCGGACAATATATTTGCCCAATCCATCACATAACTATTAACCGCCGCTTCCATTAAAGGAACCATTTCAATAGTGAACTTTGTAAATTCATGCATTCACCACATTCTACACATCATTGCCCCAACATAACAGTAAGGAGATGACAATGACTCCACAGAGTACTTACCCGATGATTCATGTTTGTGCTTTGCGGGATTTTGTCTCCACTGCTTAATTCGATTCAGTCTCGTTCTCCTATGTGAACTTTTCAAGAAAGGCTTTGTTGTATTTCTTTTCAGGTTCGGGAAAGTGATACATCTTCCTTAAGTCATCAGGCTGAAATGAGCCAAAAATCCTTCCGTCAATTGTGCAAAACGTTCTATTTGAAACCGGAATTTCTTCTGCCACCCATCTCACTACATCAATGTATGGAAGAATTTTCTCACGCAAATTCGTTATTTCGGCAGAGTTTTGCACAAGGAATGAAACCAACGTGATACAGAGAATATCTAGTATAAACCAATATGAAATAATTATGTCAATTGGCTATAATAAAGGATTATAGTGAAACTGCCGCAGATAGAATCTAAAGGAAAATCTCGCCATAACTGCTTCATTAATTGGCCGTTTAACCTGTCAATCATGGTAAAGGAGTTTATAGATACCCATTATATCGTTTATATGATGAATGATCCATTCAAGCGTGGCTTAGATTCTTTGATGGATAATCAGAGATAAATCGCAACCGGTGATTGGTAACGTGAACGGAAAGGTTTTAATAGTAGTCCAAAATATCTTCTAATCACCAAAAGGTGATACAATGCATGCAAGCCTTTTAAATAGGTTTCGAAACATGCGCCTTGATTTAATGCATTGCAATCGGGGATGGGTTCGGGTCATATTACTTATGCCATTGCAACATCGCTGATCGCCGATGGCGATATGCCTTATCGCATCGGAGGATTTGAATGTGTCATAATTCATGTATTGGGTTGTTATGGCCGACTGCCGATGGCGATACACTTTATCGCATCAGAGAAATGAGGGAGGCATTTCTTTATGCTATGTGTTTTGCCTTTTCCCGATATCCGATAGCGATTTCCTTTTCGGATCGGAGTGAGTCAATGGGTCTTTTATATATGTTTTTCTTATCATTGTGATATGCGATCTTGCGATTGCTTTATCGCAATAACAAAGAACTTTATAATTATTTAAAAGACCTACTTTATTTCTATTCAAAAGGTTTATTTTAAAATATATCATTTCCATTGGACCTTTTGATGAGGTTTTTCTAATGATGAGTTAATACCAATTTATTCACACATCTAAGTTTAAAAGGGACCCATTTCATATTATGATTTTTTAAAGTAAAATTTTATGAAATGGGGGGTTGTTGTACAACACAACAATTGGCGATTCACTGGGAGAAACAGTTATCTCTGAGAAATGTTAAAATATTTAAACTTTCTTAATCTGGAAATCTTATCTGAGAGAAAAATTCTAATATAACTAGGCAATCATAAATTCTGAATATAATGATAACTATTTCTGCTATTTTCTTCTCG
Organism: Pinus tabuliformis; assembly: GCA_031772625.1. Taxonomy (NCBI): domain Eukaryota; kingdom Viridiplantae; phylum Streptophyta; class Pinopsida; order Pinales; family Pinaceae; genus Pinus; species Pinus tabuliformis. The sequence goes on from CM062816.1 coordinate 1,851,456,161, forward strand.
TGTTAAAATTAAATACGTTCTAAGTTTTAAATTAGCCTTAATTGGTTGATAATGATAAAACAAGAAACTTTTCCAACTTAGCTTTATAATGACTCCTTTGTCATAGGTAGAGCCTCTGCTGCCAGCAAACATTTATAGTCTCGACAGGGATACCTTTTAACCATTTGATCATTCATTATCCCATCCATTTCAGAGTATAATTAAAAAGAATGAATCCAAAAATATGTCTCCATATTTTTGTATCACTTTTTCTTTTTTTCTTATTTTGTAAGATAAAAAGCCATTGTCCTGGTTTGGTGGCCAGTTGTTTGACAATGCCATTCACTGGTTGTAATTTAACTGAACAAGTTGGCTCGTGATGAGACCCCTTGTCTTATAATTATAAGCCATTACCCTATTTTGGTATGCAGTATTGGTAATGTCAGTTGAACTATTCCCCTATGATCATGGTAAGCAGGCTTGTAATAAGACCTCTTATCTTTTATATCAAATATATTTTAGAATTACACTCTGAGTAATTATAAACTTTGATGAATGGGATGAACAATTTTCTCCTTAAGAGAACATGGATGACAGGGTGAGAGTTGAAGATGCTAAGATTGAATTAGTTTCTGTTTTGTATTGATAACCGTTTTTAGGCTAGTTGAAAACATTAAAATGATTTACAATTCTTCTAAGTCTTGAGAAGATTTCACAAAAATAAGATGGGGTTTCAGAATCTAAATATACCTAATTTCCTAGAAATTTTCCTTTTGTTTAAGGCTTCCATTTTTCAAAAGTAAATATCAGAACTATTTCTTTTGAGTAACTTTTTCAATATAGAAAAACCAATGGGAGGCTTCTTACAACTTTATTTTCCCAAAATCCTAAAAAATAAGTTATGCACACAAATTTTGCTGAAAATTGAATATTTACAAAGGGAGAAGGGGTTACCTCCTCAATTGAAGAATTTTTTCAAGATAAGGCCGTTAACAGGAAGAGAATCTCTCTTTCCTGATAGATCTTGCAATATGAAAGTAGAAGGGCCTATCTTCTTGTTGATTTGAAATGGTCCGAGCCACATTTTCTGGAACTTAGTGTGTTTTCTTTTATCTTCATGGGATTTGTCCCATTTCAAAACTAGATCACCAACTTGTAATTGCTTTGAACTGGTTGAAGTTGTATCAAAAGATGACTTGATAATTTGTTGATTTTTTGCATGTATAATTCTGTCTTTTCCCTTTCTTCTTCTAGTTTCAAAATTTGATCATGTCTTAGTTGAATAGAAGATGAGGGACTTTCTTCAATAAACTGCACTAAAGCTAGAGATGGAAGTACTAAATTTGCTGGTATGACAGCTTCCTTTCCATATACTAGATTAAATGGAGAAGTGCCTATGGAGGCCTTCTGTGTTATTCTGTTAGCCCATAGTGCAAATATCAAAGATTTATGCCAGTTTTTATGATTTTGCTCAATAGTTCTCTTAATAATTTTGATAAGATTTTTATTGGTGGATTCTGCTAAACCATTACCCTGGGGGTAGTAATTTGCAGAATACTTCAATTTAAATCCCCTTTTAATAGCAAACTCAAATATAGAATTTCCAGAGAAATAAGATGCATTATCAAAAACAAGAGCGTTTGGGACACCAAACCTGGTAATAATGAATTGATCTATGAATTCCATGATTGCCTCAGAGTTTGTTGTCTTCAAAGGAATTGCTTCAACCCACTTAGTGAAGTAATCAATGGCGGTGAGGATATACTTATGCTGTTTGGATGAATGTGGAGTGATTTCCCCAATGATATCCAATCCCCATTGCTCAAAAGGTTGTTCAATGTTCACTGGTTGCAAAGGGAAAGTTGGCTTCCTTTGTCTTCCACTGGAGGTTTGACAACTTTGGCATTTCCTTACATATTCATGAGTATCTCTGAATAGGGTGGGCCAATAATATCCAGCATGAATGATTTTGTGAGCTGTTGTATCAGCTCCAAAATGTCCTCCTGCTGGTCCGTCATGTAGCTCCTGCAAAACCTTTTGCGCTTCAGGTTTTTCTAAGCATCTTAATAAAATTGAATCATAATTTCACCTAAACAATACATCATCTATAATTATGAAGTTTTTTGCTTTCAATCTAATGGCACGTTTGTTTTTATAGGAAAGATTAGAAGGAGTGTATCCATTTTTTAAATAGAAAATCAGATCTGCATATTGTGATTCAGGATCTGTGATACTTATCTGATTGATTTCTTCAGTATCTTCTGTACCTTCAGGTTCTTGAATATTGGATGCTCCTTCTAACAACCTGCAAAAACCTTGGCCTTTGACAATATTTGCTGGCTTGATTTCTAAGTCATATTCTTTTAATGTTGTGACCCAATTTGCTCTCTTTTCTCCTAATTCCTTTTGAACTAGTAATTGTCTTACTGCTGAAAAAGGAACTATAACTTTTGTGTGAGCTTTTAAGAGAAAAGGTATGTAGTGTTTAATGGCTTTGTACACAGCAAAGGCTTTTTTCTCAACTTCCAAGTAATTAAGTTCAGCACCTTGAAGATTTGAGTTGTAAAATGAAATTGGTGCTTCCAAGTTTTGATCATTAATCTGAGTCAGCATTGTTGCATAAGACGAGGCGGATGCGAGGGTATATAGCTTGAAATGACTTGAAAAATTGGGAGTGCTTAAAGCAGGGGCATTAATGATTAATTGTTTGATAGAATCAAATGCCTCTTTCTCTGCAGGTCCCCATTTAAACACCGCATTTTTCTTGATCATCGTTTGCAATGGTAAAATAATTTGGAACAAATCTTTTAACAAAGTTAATTTGACCTAAAAATGACTGCATGGATTTTTTATTATGAGGAAATGGAATATCATAAATCTCTTTAATTCTATCTGGATCAATATAAATACCATCCTTTGAAACAATGAAGGCCAAAAGCTTTCCTTGATTAAGAGAAAAAAAGGACTTCTTTGGATTAAGCAAGATACCATACCTTCTGCAGCGTTCAAATATTTGTTTCAAATCATGTAAATGATTAGATCTTTTCTTGGAAAATACAGTAATATCATCTAAATAGACAACTACTGATTTATTGATTAATCCTTTGAATGCTATATCCATTGCTCTCTGGAATGTAGCTCCAGCATTGATAAGTCCAAAAGGCATTTTTTGGTAAGCATAAGTTCCCCACTTAGTTCTGAAGGTAGTTTTAAGCCTGTCATCAGGATGGACCAAAATTTGGTTATATCCTGAAAAACCATCTAAAAAGGACATTAACTCAGAACCAGCTACCGAATGGAGTGTCTGCTCCATGGTAGGTAAAGGGAAGTTATCCTTTTGGCTTGCCTTGTTAATATTTTTGAAATCGATACAAATCCTAATGTCGCCATTTTTCTTTCTTACTGGCACCATATTGGACACCTAGTTTGAATGTCTGACAGGAAAAATTATCTTAGCCTTCAAGAGTTTATTTAGTTCAGCCTTTATTTGACTCTCTAGGTTAGGATGAATCTTCCTTAACTTCTGTTGCACTGGCTTTTGTTCGGAAAGCATTGGAATAGTATGTTGAATGATCGATGCATCGTATGTTTTCAAATCATCATATTTCCAAGCGAAGACATATTTGTTTTTCCGCAACAATCTAATGAATGTTGTTCTTTCTTCTGAAGAAAGTCCTAATCCCAAATTGATGTTTTGAGGGTTTTCCTCAGTACCTAGGTGTTATAGACATTTTTGTGCCTTACAGCATTGAGCATGAAATCTCCATAATACAAGGGATCCAAATTCCCTAAAAGAGTTGTTCCTACCCCTAAAGGAACAAGGTCAACCAATGACAGCTTCTCCCAGAAGTTCTCCACCAAAAACCACTCAGAAACAGTCAATTCAGGATCAATTCAGAAGTTCTTCTAGCTGCCTGCGTTGCAATGCACCCCAGTACACTAGCTAGGTGCGTTGCAATGCACCTAAATGCACTACCAGGGTGCGCTGAGCGGGAAATGACAAATGGCAAGCTCATTCAACGAGGTGGAAAGACCATGGAAGCTTCCAGAATCTTCTCTAATGACACTTGCCTCAATGAATTCGACTAGTGATGAGTAAGAGGCTCTCAACCTCCAAGTGGAAGCAAGAACTGACAGAGAGAAGCCACAAGTCAAAACATAAGCTGACTCATCCTCTCTGCTTACATCTATATATGGATCTCTCACCCAGAGGTCCAGGAGGCTGGAATTTTGTACTTTGCAGAGAATTGCTGTTGGTTTGAGATTGAGATTAGTACATTGGGTGATTTATGCTTTGTTGGAGGAGAGGAAGGGATTCCTTTGCTGGGAGGTAGATGCTGGATTGGGACTCACTTGGTTGTATCTCCTCTTGGACTTTCTTATCATATCAATAAAACTATTTGAGTTTCTCCTATATGCTTGTATATCAATGATGCTTTGTTGTATTTGCATATTTAGTTTATATCTGATCCTAAACTAGTTATGAATGTAAATCCATGTCTTTTGTGTAGTTTTCCTCTCTTGTGATCTTGCAGGAACTTGGTGAAACTGGACCAGTGAAGGAGCAAGCAGCGGGAAGCAAACAAAGGAGAGAACGATTGGATTGACAAACTAGCGGAAGACACCGGTTAGTTACATCCTTCTTCTCCATTTACATTTCATAAAGAAGAATACGAAGATAGTTTTCCTTGTTTGTTGCTAAGGCACTATCACACCTTAGAGTGGGATAGGGGCATTCCGAATTGGATACTTTTCGCAACAACACTAGGTTTATCAATTCAAATCTTAAAGTGGAACTCTGGAGCTTTGAATTGGTCACCTGTTTAAACCTGTCTTTAATAACAAAAAGATCTTCAAGCTTGACCACTGGTTTAGGTACTGAGTTTTCCTCTTGCTTTTCCTTCATTTTAAGGTCATGATCACTTTCATCAATGATTTGATTATCATAGGACTTGTCAGAAGTCAAGAAACTTAAAATGTCTTCATCATGATTGAACACTCGCCAATTGGTGACGTTATCGGGAATTGATGGTCTAAAAATTAATTCTACTAAAAATTTGTCTGGGCAGTAATCTTCGGATGATAGGAGTTTGGAGGCAACATTAGCTAGTAGGTCTGCTACTGCATTCTGGAACCTAGGGATGGGAGAAATATTGAATGCTAAAAATTGAGATATGAGTTCCTGCACCAAAGACTGATAATGTTTGAGATGACTAGAAAGGCAATGAATTGTATTTCTAACTTGTTTTATAACAATTTCTAAATCACCAAACACTTTCAAATATTGAACTTTAAGACCAATTGCTTTGTAGAGTCCTTAAACTAAAGCGCCATATTCAGTTGTATTGTTTGTGCATTCAAATTCCAATCTGCATGATAACATAGTTTTTTCTCCCTCAGGACTAACTAAAATACATCCTGCTCCTGCACCTTCACTAGATTTAGACCCATCAAAGTATAATGACCAAAATAAAGAATTATCAACAATTTTATTTACAGTCTCCTCAGCAATATTAACACATCTTGATCTATCGGTTTGTGAAAAATTTTCGATTTGAGATGTGAAATTATTAACTGAGAAAGGAGATGGTTGGGCAGTGAAATTGCCAAAGAATGATTCGGATGAGTAATTCCCCAAAATATTGTTATTGAATGCTATTGGTTGATTTTCTTGCTCGAATTCAGTAACAGTATGGGTCATGTGTTTCTCCCGATCGATCTTGATCTGATTTGGCTTTCCTTTATAAGGTAGCCACATATGGGACCAATCGATGGAAATATAACCATGGAGTTTCTCAGACCAATCTCTACTCAAAATCAAACCATAGAATTCAGGTATATCAGCAATTAAAATATCAATTCTCTAAACCACTCTTGGATCAGCTGATAACCTGATAGTCACTAAGTTGATTTCCCCTAAAACTTGGACCTTAGTTCTATCCAACTGTACAATATGAATTGCAGACTTTTGGGGTTCAATGTTCAGTTTTGAACAAACTGAAGCTGGCATTATATTAGAGGAAGCCCCTAAGTCAATCAAACAGTTGTGTAGATTTCTATTATAGATCTCATAGGTTAAGAGGAAAGGAGGAGTATGTGAATTCGATCTATCTCCAATTAAAACAGCATCAGTAGCTTCCACTCTACCAGGAGGTGGTTGGCCTGAATCATTAGCAGCTTTGGACAATACAACATTAGGAAGAGGTGAAGAAGGTACAGCATTTAGCTCCTTAAGAAGTAATTTCTGTTGATGTTTGAGTTTGCTAAGTTCAAACATAGTAATATTTGCCTTTGTCTTCTTCATATCTTCGATAATATTGTAGTCCATAGAATCTGTAACTACTAATGTCTTAGATGTTGAAGGTGAATTTGAAGATGATGGCTGATTTTGGGATGGTATCGCCGCAGCTTTCTTTGTGGGAACCTTTTCTTTGGTAGTAGTGGTACCTGCATTCCTTTTCTTCGAAGTTGTCTGAACAGGTTCAGGAGTACCCTTACTCCTGGTAGTCACAGGGAAAGCTTCTTGTTCATTCTCTGTATCGGAATTAGGTAAAATAAAGTCCCACATCCCATGACATTCTACAGTCTCCTCTTCTTCAGGTTCCGTGGATGATAAGATTGTTTCATCCTCTTCTTCTTCTTCAGGATCTGAATCTGCATTGGATATAGCATTTGGTGGTTTTGATTCAGGTTTCTTAAAATTTCTAAATGGCCTTTTTGTTGAAGTCTCAGCTACTTGCTTCTTGATTTCTACCATCTCATTTGACATGGTCTTGAGAACTTTTTGGAGACCCTCCATATCATATGGATCTTTAGGGTTTTTCTTTTTTGAATCATCTTTGAAAGAAACTTTTTTGGATTTTCTATCTTCAAGAGCCGCTTTCTTTTCTAAAGCAATAATGCGTTTCTCTACAACAAGCGCCTCTTTCATGTTTTCAGCTAAAGTTGGTTTTGCAACTCTATCTACAAAAATAGCTATATTTGAAGGTAGGGTTGTTATATACCATTCGCTTTTGATTTTCTCACTTGGTTTAGAGGCGGTTGGAATCTTATTCAAGAGTTTATTGAATCGTGAGTTGAACTCCTTTATAGGTTCTTTGGATTCTATCCTAAGATTCAAGAGATCGTTGATTAACGTTGCTAAAGATCTGTCATCGCCATACTTAGTCAGAAACTGTTCTTGAAAAATGTTCCAACTTGTAATGGATCCAGAGGGCAGGGAAAAATACCAAGACCCAGCTGATCCTTGTAAAGTATAAGGGAAAAGCCTAACAACAACATCTTCCTCTGTTACTCCTTTTAAATTAACCGACAACATGAAATTGTTAATATGCTCATCGGCTTGTGTTCCTGCATCTGGGTTAAATTTCGGCAACCATTTTTCAGGATGATCTGGAAATGGATGTAATGGTGTAGGCATAGTGACCGCACCCGGATTACTCCATGGATTATGAGCCATTGTCAAATTAATAGTAGATGATATTGCCGATGAAATTCCAGATGTTTGGGAAGGAGTTGATATTGAGGTTTGAGGTGGTTGGGATGTTGAAGTTCCTGATCCCTGTTGAACAACAATGTGTAATGGAGGGGTGGATGGCTGACTTCGCACTGGAGGATGATGATGAGAAAGTCTCACTGTCAGATCCTTCAGTAGTCTTTTTTTCCCTTTTCCTTTTGGGTAAAGGCAACTCAGTAGGTTCAATACCGAGCTTTCCGCTTTGAAGTCTGGTGAGAGGGTGAGGTGGATTGAATTGCGAAGTCTCACTGCCTTGAGATACCTCAGATTTCTGTGGTGATATCGAAAAGCCTTGAATTTTATGGATGAGAGACTGAACTTTAGGAGACTCAGGACTTAATCGTTCTGTGGTATGTTGGGTTTGAGCAGTTGTGGTTGACTCCTCTTCTTCTCGTTTGAATACTGGTGTTCCAGCATGCAAACGGGAGGTCCGAGGTGAGGTGGAGGGAGATTTACTCTCATAATGGGTTATAGGTTTGGGTTTACTCGCCATTCATAGTTCATGCCCTCCTTCTAGCGCCAAAAATGTTGATGCCTCGAAAATCGCTGCAACAACATCGAGGAAAACCACCCGGTCTAGACCTTAAAGGCAGCTCCTTTTCCGTTTGGTGTGGTGGCTCCGACTGGAAATAATGGGACCAGTTTCCCAATAATTGATAAATAGGATGGATAAGTGGTTAATTCTCTAATATATAATGATAATTGATGAATGATTTAATCTAAAAAGTAAAATTATAAACAGTTATCCTATCCCGGGAAATTTCTGTCCTAGTGTAACTTTTGATAATCTTTATCTACAAATAGGCATATATATGACTCTATATGGTAAACAAAGACATTTATTCATATGATAATTACTTTGTTCAAGTAGTTGAACAAAGTAATTGTGAAAACATTATTACACTATTCTTCATATATATCATTGACATAAATATAATTGAAAGAATAACACTCCTTAGACATTCAATAGTGATAAGTATAAAGACTGTTGTTAAAACACATACATATATCCAATGATAGCAAGATTATATAAATGTTGATTCACATGAAAGAATGAAGCAAGAGCATAGATAATAGTACCATATGTTATTTGGATCACTCCCGATATCAATCGCATTTAGATTCCTTCTTCTAACTCAGAAACACTTCCATAGCAAAGCAATAGTGCATATTTCATCAAAGCTTTCTTCGTTAAAATTCGGAATATTGGCCCAGTCTTTAGCACAATAGTGTGACTTACTGATTTGAGTTTATACAAAAAACTGAGGACCCTTTCCAAAAGCATGAAAGGGCCTATAATTACTATCTAAGCTAACTAATTATGAAATAAAAGTGCTATTAGGTGGTACAACTAAATCATGAGAATCTCCTTGAAATAAGCCTATTTGCAGTCGGCAGCATGATTCACTGTTTTGGATGATCTTCCTTTGGCTTGAGCTAGCAGATAGCAAGCATTGGTTGCAATTCTGGAGGGTGACTCAGACAAGAATGCAATTGGGCTGAGTATGTGGCATCATGGATTTCGGGGATCATGTAATTGATTGCATCGGGTAAACATTTGAGTGCTGCCCTCTAACTGTATGGTTTAACTAAGAAAAACCAAAAGGTATCCCAAGTTAAACTTTGGATGCCGGCGATTAATCTTCCATTCTTCTCCAATTCTTGATTGCATGTTTGTTCCAATGCTTTGGCTGACGGCAATTTACCTGGAGTGCACTGTGAAATCAAGTTAGACAGATAAAGAGTATCATTGATTAACTCAATTAAATTACTAGTTGATAATCTGCATCTTGAGGTTTCTCTTTCTGCTTTCATCAATTGTGACTGCCATTCTAGGAAAAGGATTTCTTTATGTGACTCTAGAATTTTAGGCAGATTCGCAGCTTGCCCTTCACTGGTTTCTTGCCAAGCAAGAAAGTTGGTTAAAGTCTCATCGGCCTGTTCCAAATCCTGCCTGGCGTCGACTGATTTGTCAATTATTGATGAAGAGGGGCTCAACCAGGGAAATATTATGACATAGAAATTTTAGCTGTGTAATCAATGCTTTATTTATCTAGAGAGCTTCGGACCTGAAATCTGCTGCTTGAGAAAGACTTTTGAACTTTTCTACTTGGTGTGACAGTTGAGCGATTTGCTTATCTTTCGTCTTACTCATTTGTTCATTCATTGTCTTCAACTTGGCCAATGCTTCGGATAATTTTTTTTGTTTCTGTATTGCGCTTAGGTCTATCCTCTACTTCTCCTTGAGCAATTGTTCATTTAATTAGTTGTTTATCTGTTGCTGTGTTGATAGTTGTTGTTCTAACTGTTCTATTTTTTGTTGTCTTGCGGACACTTGTGACTACAATGAAACAATTGTTTGGTCCTTTTCCTTAAGTAGATTGCTTACTTCCAATGCTTTATCCATAGTGGCTGTCGAATAGGCTCCGGCAAACTGAGAAAGTTTTGTGAGGTCATCGGAAGGATTAAATTCTTCTTTCCACACCACATTAGCCATTTCTGTTTGTGTGGGTAAAAGGGAAGATTGATCAAGTCTTCTCCTTTTCATTTGTCTTTTCACTACAGCCCTGTGTTTGGGACTGTAAAAGACATCTAATGGTGGTATGTCTTCTATCTACAAAACAATCTGATCGGATGGATCCTTAGGAATTATTTCTACATCTTTGCTGGTGGGTAGGCCGCTAGTCCCTTCAATTGGAACCATAGTTGTCGCTATCTCTTGACCGACTGTTACTTGAGGTGTGCTAAAACCTTATGAAGTTTCAAGATTGCTTATAATGGAGTCAAATTGTTGCCATTCTTTAAGGAGTTTGGGATCAATCTGAGTATCTATATCAATATGTTCACTGCCCTGTTTCTTTTCTTTCTCCTGCTCTATCTCCTGTTCTGGCTCTTTTCCTTTCTCGGGAATCTTCTCTATAGCAGGAGGTTTGTCAATAATTTGTTGTTCAGGCTCGCTTGACTGGGTTGTTGGGGTAGTAGCTAATAAGTCCAGAGGTAGAGTTTGCAACCTCTTTTCTCTGAGCCTATTAAATACTACTAGCCCTTCATCTTTATATCTCATCTTGGCCAATGCTTTTACCTGAAATAATGATTCTGCTGAAGAAAACAGGTCATCAAACTCATCTTTTTCATGATCAAACTTTGTAAGTTTGGCTTGTTCAAGCACATTATAGGCAACTTTCCTTGGATCGTATTGCCTGTTAGGGATGGTTGCAAGATTGAGCATGTTTATTTTTCCTGCCTCCTTTTCCGCATGTTTGTAATCATGTAGAGTGTAAACACTGCATCTCAAAGGAAATGTAGGCCACGCCTGCTTTTTAGAATTCCTAAGAGTTTTGGATGTTCCTGCTGTTGTTATCTGGTAGGCCAATTCTCGAGCTAACAGCTTATCAGGTACATACAGAGGAAGGACATGGGGTCTTGCAAGGCTACCATAAACCCTTATATATGTGAACTTGTCTTCCCCGAACCAATTCCCTACAGCAGTCAAGTCAATCCCTGCTTCCTCGGAAATCCTTGGGGCAGGCTTATCAAAAATGGCATAATAGATAGGTAACATGAAACCATTACAGATTTGGTACAAGTGGTCTTTATAGTGCGCCTTCCATAACATTTGATGATAAATGTGGATTGGATTAGGGTCTTGTGAAGTCCATCTCCACCCGAGTACAGGATATTCAGAATTAAAACAAAGAATATCCATAATATAAGCACTGTAATAAAAGGGGGAATGGTCCTGGTGGTTTTACGTGAATTTGATCTAAAGTCAAGAATTACAGTGACTAATTTATCGGACAATATATTTTCCCAATCCATCACATAACTATTAACCGTCGCTTCCATTAAAGGAACCATTTCAATAGTGAACTTTGCAGAGTCATGCATTCCCCACATTCTACACATCATTGCCCTAGCATAACAGTAAGGAGATGACAATGATGCACAGAGTACTTACTTGATGATTCATGTTTGTGCTTTGCGGTATTCTTTCTCCACTGCTTAATTGGGGCCGATTCAGTCTCGTTCTCCTTTGTGAACTTTTCAAGAAAGGCTTTGTTGTATTTATTTTCAGGTTCAGGCAAGTGATACATCTTCCTTAAGTCATTAGGCTGAAATGAGCCAAAAATCCTTCCGTCAACTGTGCAAAACGTTCTATTTGAAACCAGAATTTCTTCTACCACCCATCTCACTACATCAGTGTATGGAAGAATTTTCTCACGCAAATTCGTTATTTCGGCGGAGTTTTGCACAAGGAATGAAACCAACGTGATACAGAGAATAGCTAGTATAAACCAATATGAAAGAATTATGTCAATTGGCGTATAATAAAGGATTATAGTGAAACTGCCGCAGATAGAATCTAAAGGAAAATCTCGCCATAACTGCTTCATTAATTGGCCGTTTAACCTGTCAATCATGGTAAAGGAGTTTATAAATACCCATTATATCGTTTATATGATGAATGATCCATTCAAGCGTGGCTTAGATTCTTTGATGGATAATCAAAGATAAATCACAATCGGCGATTGGTAACGTGAACGGAAAGGCTTTAATAATAGTCCAAAATATCTTCTGATCACCAAAAGGTGATACAATGCATGCAAGCCTTTTAAATATGTTTCGAAACACGCGCCTTGATTTAATGCATCGCAATCGGGGATGGGTTCGGGTCATATTACTTATGCCATTGCAACATCGCCGATCGCCGATGGCGATACGCCTTATCGCATCGGAGGATTTGAATGTGTCATAATTCATGTATTGGGTTGTTACGGCCGACTGCCGATGGCGATACACTTTATCGCATCGAAGAAATGAGGGAGGCGTTTCTTTATGCTATGTGTTTTTCCTTTTCCCGATATCCGATAGCGATTTCCTTTTCGGATCGGAGTGAGTCAATGGGTATTTTATATATGTTTTTCTTATCATTGCAATATGCGATCTTGCGATCGCTTTATCACAATAACAAAGAACTTTATAATTATTTAAAAGGCCTACTTTATTTCTATTCAAAAGGTTTATTTTAAAATATATCATTTCCATTGGACCTTTTGATGAGGTTTTTCTAATGATGAGTTAATACCAATTTATTCACACATCTAAGTTTAAAAGGGACCCATTTCATATTATGATTTTTTAAAGTAAAATTATATGAAATGGGGGGTTGTTGTACAGCACAACAAATCCTATATATCATAGGACCCTAAAAGAAGCCTTGTTAAAAGTCATTGTTGGTTCAACTAGCCATTAGAGTGAAGAAGAAGGTGGTAGATTAGGTGGAATCATGCCACCTTGAACTGAGAATCATGTGCACTACAACTGCCCTCAATGTGTTGCCATTGGGTTCTTATTATGTATTGATGGGTATGGACTAGCTGGAAACCCATCAAACTAAGGTAAATTGCTATAATATGTCGCTATAATGCCTTAGTAATGAAGGAGATGAAAGAATACTACAAGGGATGAGAAATCTTGTCTTAGTCAGGAAAATCTTAGTGTTGCAAGTGAAGAAATTTAACAAGAAGGGGTGTGCCTTGTATGTGGTCCAAGTGACCAGTGTGCTAAAAAATAAAGAGATTAGAATGGAAGTCCATCCCATTTGAAGCAATTTAGTGATATATTTCCTAAAGAAGTGTCGATATTTCCACCTAGGAGGGAAATCGGCTTCTCTATTGAGTTGATTCGCAATTCTATGGCAATTTCAAAATATCCATGTTGAATGAGCATGCCATAACTAGTAGAACTAAAAATACATCCAAAAAAAATGTTGGATAATGGGTTTATCAAACCCAACATGTCGCCCTCAAGAGTCCCAACATTGTTTTTAAAGAAAAAGATGACACATTGCAGTTGTTTTTGGCTTGAGGGGGCTTCGATCCAAGTTCAGAGTTAGTTGTGCTAACCAACAAAACCCTACACTATCGGCCCTTTCTGCAACAACCCACTTAGCGCAGGTTGCAGTCTCACCCGAGGTAGTATTGGAGGATGTTAGAACCAGGTTTCCGCATCCAGAAGGCTATGTGATGTGGGGTTATGGTGTTTCTTTAGTTTCAGGCCAAATGTGACCTTCACGAACCCTTATCCTTGAAATCGCCAAACTTAAAGCAACTTTCAATTAAACAGAGTTATGAACTTTTCCTAAGAGTCTAATCCTGCATAAAAAAAACAGATAACAATAGGTCCCAATCTTCACAGAGTAATTAACATCATAATACAGACAAATGGAATTCAGCTAAGTGTAAATATAGAAAACACATAAATATACAATTCAAACATAAGTTTTCTTCAAATATTCTTTTATTATTCAAGATCTTCAATACATATACATTCAGACCTTGCGCACACAGCTACAAGGGCCCACACACTTAGCTGCAGACTTACCAAGGTCTCCGCGCACACAGTTGTAGGAGCCTTCCCCTTTGCCCAAATATAGAAAGATCTTACACTTATAGACTCAAAACATATCAAATCTGACTGATTGATTTCCTTAGACTTGCTAAGACACCCCTTTATATATTTTTCCCTATTACAATACCATGGTCCGCAAACCATGGGTGGAGCTCAAAATAATACAAAAACTAAGGGGCTTTGACCTTCCTAAAACCCCTTGACTCCTAGTGACCTGCGCTACTCGCACTCTGCTCCTCAAAATGTGGAGACTTTACAATATCTTATCAAAATTAGACCCACGGGACCCCATCCCAACAGGCCCCCAACACAAAGATGTGACTCATCCTCGAGTCACTCCGCTGGTACACTCTGTATCTTTACTTTCACACTATTGAACGAAGACTTCACTGGGTGAGATGCCTCTGTGCATTGTTCTGCTTCCTGTCGAACTTCTTCAACCAACTTTTCTCTAATCGGTCCTTTTGTTGCTAAGCCGATTGTCCGCTGCATTTGTTGCATATTTTTTAGTGTGCCTTCCACAGTCTGTTAGAGCTGCTCTGCCTCTTCTTCCCATAGCTGCATTTATGCAGTGATAATCTACGTCTTCTTCTACAACTCCTCGATTTGTGCTTGCAAGGAGTTCCCTTCTTTCAATCAAGCAAACCGTTGCACATGTGCTAAGGTGCGCGACATTGCCTTGATCTCATCATACTGCAGTTGCTTATCCTGGATTGCTACTTCAATATTTTTCATGTGAAGGTCTTCCTATAGTGAGGCCCACAGTTCCAGCATTTCTTCAAACAATTGGCTACAGTCCTTAACTACAGCATCGAGCTTTCCCTCGACTGTTCTGATGGCAGCCTCGCGCTTCTCTTGAATCTTTGGTGTCGTGGTGGGCTATAACTTCATTTAAAGCTCAATAATTTGCATCTGTATATGAAAAGGAACCTTATCCACCTACGCCTTCGACTCTCTGAATGCATCTTCCAACTACTCCACTTTTTCTTCAAAAGCGGCCTCAAACTAAATTCGGAACTCTCGAAGCTCACTGCATACTTTGAAAATGGTATGCTCTAGTTGTGCCCTTCTAGAAGCTACCTCATTGCGATCTTAGAGAGATTTGCGCTTTTCATCGCACATCTACTAACTATTTATCTTTGAATATTTGATCACCATGAGAGCCCGTTTCTCTCGCACCTTAAGCTCATATACTACACCCGGATGTAGCTCATGCAATGTGTATAGAGGGAGTGTTGCAAGGTTATACTCACATTCTTAAGCGGTTACGCACTCTCCCTATCCTCACCATTACTCAGGTGTAAAGATCCATGAGGTAGGGGTACAATGCGAAGCTCTTAAGTGAGTATTGATTGCACACTTCCCGATTTCATTGGTTAAACTCGCTTGAGACTGGCTCACTTGAACCACACTCGCTTGAACCTAGCTCACCTGAACCTGCAACTATTTGATGCCCTCTTGGACATTCATCAATACGGACTAGTACTGCTCTTCGATGTAGCCCCAGATATCTTCCGTCGTGGACTTGAAAATGTCCCCAATTTCATCAAGGTCCCCCTTAGTGAGGACCATGGCCTCCGAGCTAATGGACTTATTGAATGTGTGCTTCTTACGTGCGCCTCCTGCACTAGTCTTTTGCCGCCATTTGAGAATAAATGGAGAATCGACATCCTATGGGTCTACATAGATGTCTTCTCCACCCTAATTAGTTTCTTTTGTATGATATTTTGCTTCTTACTCGCGCTCTAGTTCCTGCATGATATTCTTGTCTAGGACGATGGTCACCTTCTTCTTTTCCTTCGGCGCGTCTTGACTAGTCCTTGTTGCGCCCTCTACAATGTTTATCGGAAGGAGCCAGTTAGTCGGCCACTGAAGGACTAGCTGAGCAATATCTTCCTTAGTGACCAAAAATGGGAACACCATCCAGTTCTTTACAATAACATCCAAGGTATGAATAAAGATGTGCACCCACTCTAGTTGACATACCTCACCCCACGCCTTAGTCCATCGAGCTAGATGTTTGCGCGGATCATCATTTCCTGTGTACTTTTCAGTGAGTCGAGTGTTTGTGTAGCCAAATCTTAATTGCATCATTCTACAATATTCCTTCCATTCAACAAAATTATTCTTGTGTGTACCCCACCATCTTGCAGATGTAGCTCTCAACGTTGTATCTAAGTCCTGGAAACCAGTGTTCCTCTACAATGTCCCTTTCAAAATGGTCAAGAAACATATTGACATCATCCAAGCCATCATAATAAGGCAACTTACGTACCTCAGTAGATATACAGCATAGCGACTTTGTAAGTCGATTACATCACAATGTAGAGACCTCATGCAACCGATTCTGCTAGTTTTCTAACTCTTCATCTGAATCTAATTGGCAGGAATTGTCCTTCTCCTAGCTAATCCTTCCATCTGTAGTGGGATTGATCCAATCTTCATTTCACGCAGTTAGCTTATATATGTTCTCAATATCTTCATCTTCATAGTAATCACGGTTCGGTTCTATGTATCACACATCCTTTGTTGGATCCAATGGAACAATCACTTGAATTTTCAAATACCATGCTTCGCTTCTTTAAATTAATGATTGCGTTCATGTCAAAGGCCCAATCAATCTCAAGCAACACTGGGTATGGATTACTATCATCTACTATCTCAATAACTTCAAAATCTTCCATTTCTCTTATGCCTTCAATATCTAGAGTTACCCCATGTAGGCGACCCATAGGAATTATCTTTTGTTGATTCACCATGCATGGCTGAATTGGTGACCACTGTAACTTAGGCTTCCCCATACGTTCCCAAGTTTTCTTTGACAATACATTAGCATCAGAGCCCAAGTCTAGGATTTCTTGGTCCATTTTGAAATCCCCAATCTGCGTTGTCAATCACATCTCCCTACCAATTCTCTTCTTACTTCAATTCACCTTATTTATTGTGTGTTGTTCTAGTAATGGCTTATTCTTGTTGGCACAGTTATCTATCAGTTCTTGCAGTCCTTAAACTACCTTATGATCCCGTAGTAACTTACAAGTCTGTAGAAATAATTTTAACACCGTGGCATCTGAATCCTGCGTCGCAATAACTTCTTCAGGTATCTCCTTTCGTGGGACTAGCGGCATATGATTATGAGACGTAGAAGCACCTAGATCCATAAAACTTTTTATTTCTTCCATAAACGTTTCTTTTTCTCTATGTAAATCAAACCCAACATTCTTCTCAACAGATTTTCAAAACCATAGATCTGATTCTAGTTGTTTGCCTTCGACCTTGTCTTCACCAGTGGCTACACCACTTTGCATGACTATGTTGATATTGGGATCGTCTTTGCACGGCTCAGATCTCATCATTTGAATATTTTGTGTTGGTTGTTGGTTCTTCTTCTCCTGCATCTTTGCTATTAATACCGGGAAATCTTCTATAACATGATCAAATTGATGACAGTATTGACAAGAAGGGTGTGTTGGATTCTGACAGTCACGCGTAAAGTGTCCTGGTTCTCCACAGTTGTAGCAGATGATTTATCCTCTACCTCTTCTAGGTCCTCCTCCTCATCCTCTTCCCCATCCTTGGGTTCTTTCACGAGCTGTAGGTGAGCCTTGATTATTTTGCGCATGATTTTTAGCCTGCATTCTATAAAGTGGAGTCATGTCCATCATTAATTCATAGCTTTGATAATTCATTTTATCATGACCAATCGATTTACAAAAGTTACAAAAGAGTTTCTTTGGAGACTATATAAACTTCTATAATAGAGAAAATTTATTTATCGAATGATGTCCTGACACTTGGCAGATGCTACACCACGCACTTATGTTGGTGCTTGATCTAGTGGAAGATTCTGGCTTCAGTAGGTTGAGCCCCCCGTAGCTATATAATCCTAAAATACAAGGCACTAATCTTTATGATGATCTTCAGCCTTGCACTTTGTGCACCAAACTTCAGAATGTGTTTCCAATTTAACCTCCTTTCCCTTCCTCAAATCTTGCAACTCCATATGCAGGCTTGCTAACTACGACTGGATATGTTGAACTCCTATATATGCGTCTTGGATCGGTGAAGCTTCTAGCTTCATCGCGATCTCCAATGCTTCGGCCTGAGACCCAATCTTTTGTTGAGATAACAGAAATCTTAAGTGAGGTAATAATGAAGCTATGTACCAGTCCCTATGTTGTTCATCTAAAATTTGAAGATTAGCTTGGCTCAGTAAGCGCTTCAATCGTTGATCTATATCCCACGTAGACTCATTAACCCTCTGCCTAATCTCCCTTATTTCGGTCAAATGCTAGGCTTGCGACTTCGGCTTCTTAAATTCTACATTCAGTGCATCCTTTGTGTTCACTAACAAAGTAGCCGGATGAGTCGCACTATATTTGATGTACCAGGTAAGTGCAATGTCATGTAGCATTGTAACCAGTTTCGCTTTCTTCATGTCATCATCATTGACCTACTGCACTTTCCACACAGCTTCTGTGACAAACCAAAACTGATCAAGATCCTCTGATCCCTGACCTCTGAATATAGGCATTTTCACTATATTATCCATACTAAACAGTGGAGGTGGAGGTGGAGGTGGAGGTGTAGGTGTATGAGGCGGAGGTGAAGGTGGAGGTGGAGTGGATGGATGTGGAATTCCAGAAGTACCCTAATCTACTGACTGCATCGCACCTCTAGGCGTACTAGGGCTACTTCTTTCTTCTTCACTTTCAGACTCTCCCAATAAGGGATTATATTCACTCTTGACAAATTTGTCTAGATCTACTTTGAATCACTTTCCACTTCGCGTAGATCCAGTCTGACCTCTTTTAAACATTAAGGTAAAGGCATAACCCCTTTTTTGCACAAAAGCATTTTAATCCAGGTTTTTAGCAATTTCAGGTACTTACCTCTCGGACCTTTTAAGAATCAGCGTTCAGCTTCGCTATAAGACACCAATGTATCGATTGCAAATTCAGTAATGAAACCACCCAAGATACTATCAATCCAATAATCGACAGCCCTTGCAACCTTATAATCAGATCCTTCAAGATGTTTGACTAATTCTGGAGTCCACACAATAGGATCATCATGCTTCCAAGTAGGTTTGCTATCTGCTAATTTGGACAGCCACTCGTGTAATTCGCAAGGGAACGTTGAAAAGAAAACTTTGTGTACTTCTATGTAGAGATACCTCTGTAACCACCTTTCTTTTGACAAACGTGGATTCTGATTCTCCTGAGCTGCAAACTTGTGCAACTTTCGATCTATCCACTTCTCAATTTCTTTCTTAGTTGGTATCCACTTACGCCACATCACACATCCCTCAGATAGATCCTGGTCCCGACAATGGAACCATTTGTTGGCTTGAGGGGGCTTGGACCCAGGTTCAAAGTTAGCTGCGCTAACCAACAAAACCCTACACTATCGGCCCTTTCGGCAACAATCCGCTTAGAGTAGATTGTAGTCTCACCCGAGGTAGTATTGGGGGATGCTAGAACCAGGTTTCCGCATCCATAAGGCTATGTGATGTGGGTTTAAGGCGTTTCTTTAGTTTCAGGCCTGATCTGACCTTCATGAACCCTTATCCTTGAAATCCCTAAACTTAAAGAAACTTTCAATTAAACAGAGTTATGAACTTCGCCTAAGAGTCTAATCATGCATAAAATAACAGATAACAGTAGATCCCAATCTTCGAAGAGTAATTAAGATCATAATACAGATAAATGTCATTCAGCTTAGCATAAATACAGAAAACACATAAATATACAATTCAGACACATATTTGCTTCAAATACTCTTTTATTATTCCATATCTTCAATACATATACATTCAGACCCTAAGCACACAATTGCACGGGCTTGTGCACTCAATTGTGGACTTACCAAGGTCTCTGCACACACAGTTGCAAGAGCCTTCCCCTTCGCCCAAATACAGAAAGATCTTACACTTACAGGCTCAAAACATATCAAATTTGACTGATTTTTTTCCTTAGACTTAATAAGACACCCCTTTATATACTTTTCCCTATTACAATACCATGGTCCACAAACCATGGGCGAAGCTTAAAACAATACAAAAACTAAGGGTCTTTGACCTTCCTAAAACCCATTTACTCCTAGTGACCTGTGTTACTCGCACTTCGCTCCTCAAAATGTAGAGACTTTACAATATCTTATCAAAATTGGACCCAGAGGACCCCATCTCAACAGTTGTGCATTGACTATCGATAGTTAAAAAGAGCGACGATGGAAAAAAATAACCACTACCCAAAATAGAGGATCTATTTGATCAACTAAGAGGGGTTGCCGTATTTTCTAAAATATATATAATATCGAGTTATCATCGTGTCAGAATTAAATACAAAAATATCCACAAGACAATGTTAAGGACAAGATATGGGCACTATGAGTTTGTGGTGGTGCCATTTGGGGTTCATAAATTACCTAGCCACATTTATGTGTCTGATGAACAATGTCATTACCAAATATTTAGATAAGTTTTGGTGGGCCTTGTTAATGATATCTTGGTTTACCCAAAAACCATAGAAGAACATGAATATCACTTGACGATAGTGTTGTAAATGTTGAGGGAACAGAAGTTGTATTAAAAACATGTCAAATGTGATTTATTCCAAATGCAAGTTCAATATATGGTATGTGTCATATTAAAGGAAGGAGTAGTTATGGATCCTAATAAGATGAAAGTCATAATAGAGTGGCATACTCCCAAAAATGTCATAGAGATTAGATCCTTCACAGGATTGGTTGAATATTATTGATGATTTATTTAATATTTTTTAAAGATTGGACATCTAATCACAAATTTACATAAGAAAGGGGTCAAATTCCAATGGACATCAGAGTGTGCAACTAGTATTCATTAGCTTAGGCAATTTATCACACATGCACCTATTTTGAGAATAGTATACCCAGACAAGGATTTCCTAGATTGTATGGATGTCTACAAGGAATGACTAGGAAAAGTCTTGATGCAAGAAGGACATGTAACCTATTATGAATCAAGAAAAATAAATGAGCATGACAAGAACTATGCCACTTATGATTTGGAGATAGTAGAAATCATTCATTCACTAAAGATGTGAAGGTACTGATTGCTTGGGAGGAGATTTTTATTGATGTCATAGAATGGAGGGCTAAGATAATTTTTTATCAACCCAAATTAAATTCTACACAATACATATGGTCTGATTTAATTAGAAGAAAATATTTCAAGATTAAGCATATTAAGGGCAAGGAAAATTGAGTATTAAATGCACTTCGTAGAAGTCTACAAGTAGCTCACCTGGTAGCCATGAGCACTTGTGAAATTAATCAAAGAGGCAATGCAACATGATGAGCATTTCCAATATGTGAAGGAATCATTACAATAGGAACCAAAAGGAGCAATGAGCAAGAATTACAAGTTCATTGAAGATGGTATGTTGATGTTTAATGATAGATGGTATGTACCTTATGTGACTGACTTGAAGAATCTCACAATGGATGATTTTCATAAAACACCTTCTGCAAATCATCTCGGTTATTAGAAAATGATAACAACCATAAGGAAACCATATTCTGGTGTAACAACCCTTGATTGATTTTCCATGTAAATAAAAAAATAAGTCCAAGGTCATGGGAAATATATTCCAAGTTGAATGTTGGGAAAAACATAGTGATGGGTATCATTGGTGATTAATTAATGGCTATGGAAATTGGAAAAGACAAAGAGGAAATAATTGGCATTTTATTTACAAAATAAAGGAAAATAGGAGAAAAGGGAGATGAAAGGTCACAGGTTTGCATGTGAATAAAATTGAAGAAAAATGAAACAAAAGGAGGCCTAGATGGTAAAAAAGCTTATGTGTATCATTTCACAACTTTTTGTCAGTTTTAGACTAAAGCTCTCTTCTATTCGTTCACTTTATCCTACTCTTCCACACTTAGAGTATTCTTAGAGCATTCTTGGAGCACTTTAGCGTATGTTGGATTTGGAGAAATAAGGCAAAGGAAAGTGGGAAGCACAAGGGAACAATTGGATCAAGGGCTACAACTCAATTTATTTTTAGCTAATACGTTGCGTGTATGATTTCCTTGTTGATTTATGGATGCATGGTATTTTCATGTGATTATCTAGTTATGTTTTTTCATTGGCATGGAGGATTTCCTTGATTGATAGATACTTTAGCCTTGCCTTGTCATTTCCTGGATAGCCATGGTGTTGTGGGTTTTTCCACTTCATTGTTTTTTTATTGGTGCTCATAATTCCTTATGGTTAATGGTTGGAACAAACTCTTTGGAAGTCTTGGAACAATTTGGGTTGAGTTACTAGTCCTAGAGCCTAGGTTGGGACAAACGCTTTGGAGCGCTTGGTGGGTTGAGTTACTATTCCCTGGAGTCGGGTTGGACAAATGCTCTGGAGCCTTAGAAGGTTGTGGGTTGAGTTACTAGTTCATGTAGCCCTTGACAACTTGGCTAGAGACCGATCTAGTTGGTGTAGTGATGTATGACCGTGAGGTGGAATCACTAGTTGAGGGTTGAGGTGTTTTGGCCTCTGGAAGCCATGGTTTTGTTTGTCTTGGTTTATTCCATGATATCCCACATCCATGCTTGGAATATGGCATGAGGGTGATTGGCTGAAAGAGAGATTTGGTTCAGCCCAATATATGGTCGGGTGGTGCGTGGAATTCCCTGACTTTGTTGGTATCTTGATGTTAATAAGAGTTATTCTTCCATTTTGATTCATGTATTTTTGTTGGAAATGTGTTGGTGATATTATGGATGGGTTTTCATGGTTTATATGTTGCTTATTTTCTGGTTATATGTTGTTCATATGATGTGTATATTTTATGGATCTTGTAATGAATTATTTAGCTATTGATCAGTTGATGAATATATGGACTAATAAGTGTGGTTGTAGCTATGTGGAGAGGGCATGGGGCCTTCTCAGTGATTCTCAGAGGAATCTTAGACTTTTATGATCAGATATGCATTCATGACCTGTAGCTTACATGTTTGCCATGTCTTTGACGAAATGTTTTCTATGTTCTAGGAAGTCTAGGTCAATTTATACCTTCAAGTTTGTATGTTTATCCTTGTTTTCATGACATTAATGATTCTAAGAAGTTTCGGGAAGCTTTGGACAGTGGTCTGGAGACTAACCTGGAATTTAGTTTCATATCTCAGGACTGCACCCTCTAAATTGGACAATTTGGGTCACAACCACACCCTTGCAGGCTTGTGCATGCTATTAGAGGCCTATAACCACATGGACACCTTCTCATGCATGTGGTTAGGTGTTAAAGAGTGTGAAAAGGAGCCCCAACACAGGCATTGGTCATTTGGGGTGGTTCCTTGGCCCTTGTGTGTCTTGTAGCCCTAAGGGATGAGATGAGTTGTCAATATGTGGTCAGTTTGTTGGCCCCACTTCCTTAAGTGGATTTAGGAGGTTGGGTCATGTCATAATAGCTCTCTATCTCATGTTTACCCTGGCAGGCCGGTGAAATTGAGTAAATGTGGGAGGGGTGGTTACACTTAGCCAAGAATGACGAAGGAATTTTCTAAATATATTGATCCGAACTTAAACAGGAATGAAACAAATTACAGATATAACCATAAATACAAAGATGCAGCCATAATAACACTTCATTTCATTAATAGAAAAATATTGAAGTATGCTTACAAACAGAATGGAAATAATACTACCTCGAGCGATTGCAGCTTATCTTTGGGAAGAGATGTGGTGGCTACATGCCTCTGAATTATTATACAATGAGTCTCAAAGGCCTATTTATTATTGAAAAACAATGGAAAACCCTAAACATCCAAAAGCCTAACCCTAGGAGATGAAGCGCCAAAACGGTGGGCCCCGTTTGGGTAAATTGGTACATCAACTTCCTGGGGTTGTAACTTTGGCATACGATCTTTGTTTGGCTATCATAATACCTTGTTTCGAAGATGTCGAAGAGAAGGTTGAAAACAAATGGTTAACCCACCTTGGGATGGTTTTGGTCTCTCTGTTTTCCCTAAAAACGTCATTTAGGGCCTTAAAACGGCTCCGAAAGTTCAGGACCCGAAAACTACCAAAAATAGTAAATTGTGCTACAATTAAGGAAACCAAAAAACTGAAAGAGACAGTGTCAGGGGTCCAAGTGGAATATGTGGTTGGCCACCAATACCAATACCTGAGTGGAGGTTGGAGTAGTATCCAAGGACTTCATCGAAATATTACCAAAGACACCCAAATAAAATGATGCCATTGTGGTGGTAGCGGACAAATTGAGCAAGGAAACTCACTTTATAGTTGCCAAGTCCACCCACAAATCTATTGACATAGCTCAAATTTTCATGAAAGAAATATTTAGATTGCATCGTATACCCAAGAAGAAAATTTCAAATCAGAGTGACAAGTTCACATAAATTTTTTGGAAGGCATTGTTTGTTGGCTTTAGGAATCAACAAGCTTTTAGTATAGCATATCATCCTTCGAAAGATGGCCAAAATAAAAGGATGAAAGTGATTCTTGATTAAATTTTGAGAATGTATGTCATCCATCATCCAAGGAAGTGGGAAGATTTATTATCGTTAGTTGAATTTCATACAATAATGGGTATCTAGAGTCACTGAATATGAGTGCTTTTGAGGCATTATATGGAGGAAAATGCAACACTCCCACTAGCTGAGATGTCCTGGTGAATAAAGTGGTTCTTGGAAACATGCTAAAAGAAATGGAGCAAGAAGTGCTTAATATCAAGAAAAAACTTAACGCGTCCCAATATAGGCAAAATAGTTATGCGGAACAATAGAGAATGCACAAAGAATTCCAAGTGGTAGAGCATGTATATCTTCACATCAAACCAAACAAAAGGTCATTGAAAGTGTGATATTGTGCTAAGTTAGCACCCTAATTTTATAGAGCATTCCAAATTTAAGAAAGATTGGGACTAGTGGCTTATAGGTTGTCTTTGCCACCCTGAGTGAAATCACATGATGTATTTCACATTTCTTTGCTTAGAAAATATATATATGACACAAATAATGTGGTTGATTGGTTTGTGATACAAGTGGAATTCGAGGGAAAATTCCAACCCAAACCACTATGCTTCCTAGACCGAAGACATACCACACTCTGTAATCGAGTAATAGAGCAGGTCAAGGTGCATTGGAAGCACTTTGGAACCAATGAAGCAATCTTGGAAATTGTAGATCACATGGGGGTACTCTAGCCATTTTTTTTATTTATAAATGAATGTAAGAGCTGTAAATATAAAGCTCATTTTTTATTTGTTGTTCTCTATTTATAAAACACCAAGGATCGTGTTCCCTTAAGGGCTTGGGGTTAGTATGTTGAAATATGTAACTAGGTTCGGTCTTCATAATGACATGTGTAATCTTGAGTTTATGTAATTGATGTAAAGAAGAAAAATAGAACTATTTATGTCATGCTTAAGTCATGGGTTTCATGCTCAAGAAATTTTATTTTTATAATTAAAGCTCCTGTTATGAGCTATTAGGTTTGGTCCTTAAGTCATAAAGTATAGTGAGTCAATTAAAGGCCAATGTGAGCATGTTACAAATAAAAATAAAAATAAAAATAAATAAATAAAATAAAATAAATAAATAAATAAATAAATAAAAAATAAAAAATAGTATCATATTTGGCTATTGATGGTGAACAATAGTCAAACTTAAGAAGGCTAAACCCTTCACCTGACGAATCCAATCAAGTAGAACTCACATTTTCAAGTTCCATTGGTGTCTCCACATCTTCAAAATTATTTCAGCTGCAAGGTATGCTCCCATGAATCGAGATCACATCCCAAGATGGCAAACTTATCTACCAAGGTTCAAAGATGATGACGGAGAGGATGCTGCTCTACATCTAGTTAAATTTCATATGCATGCACGCAAGTTGAAGGTTCAATTTCATGAAGATTGTCACATGAAGATGTTCATGGCTAATCTGGAAGGAAAATTGCAGTCTTGGTATGAAGGTTTTCCATCTGGTAGCTTTTATTCACTTAAGGATTTTCATTTAGTATTTTTTGAGAAATTCAAATCATCTAATCCTTTTTTGTCATTGGTTGAGAATTGTCGCGATTATGTTGAGAATTTCATTCAAAATCTGGAAAAAAATATGGCGATGAAGAGTTCATGGATGAAGAGATTCTGGAAGCTTTACACAATAACCCTTTTCATCACCAAGAATATATGGTAACTTCTCTCTTGCCCAAAAATGAAGTAGATCAACTTTCTGATGCAAACAGTTATGATTCAGGTTTCGAGTTGGATGAAAATTTGTAGCAAATTTGCCAGTCTTTTTATGTTCAAAAGTATGAGAATTATTTTAAACAACAGAAGAACATAGTAAATGATGAGGATAGTTTCCATGATATTCAAGTGGATTCCCAGCAGGCAACAATTTTTTCCTTAGCTGAAGATGAAACTAATCAGGAATTTGATGTAAATGTTCATGTTCATTTTCTTGAGGTCAATGAAGAAATGCAACAGGTGTATCCTCTTAAGCTTCATCAATGTATTCAACAGATTGTTAATGATCAAGAAGAGGAGAGCAGTGAAAAAGAAAAGGTTGATCTAGAGCCTATTGAAAATGAAGACTTTATTCAGGAAAATATGCCTCTTGAAGTAACAAACACAGAATATGTTGAGGACCAAGATCATATTTTTGTTGATATACATGAAGGGTTAACTCTTGACACTACCATTATACATGATGCAGTGGTTCCATCATATTCATTACAAAGGTCACAAAAAATTTGCAGCCCTGTGAGGACAGATATAAGTTGAAGTTGCAGGGAAGTAATGTTGTAGATCAAGATTTATCCTAATAGAATTGCAATCTACCAGAGGAGCTAGAATTCAATGTGCATTCCTATGAGGATCCTTTTGCAGCATTCTTGAAGTCAGCTAGTGGGCCCATGTTTTTTAATCTCATCATAGTTGAAATTGTTTGTGAGTTTTTATGGGAGTTTTCATTCATTAGTTTTCCTTTTTTGATTGGGAGCAAGCACATGCATAGAATTCAACCAATGGATAAGGTGCTTGTGTGGTTGCATTGGTTATTTGAATCAAGTAGCTTGTGGATTAGTTGAGCAAGCAATATAGCAGGTGTGGGAAGCTATCATTAGAGTTTGAAGCCCAAGGAGAAGGCCCTCAGATTCTAGTGATCTGCTACCATATGTAAGTTCAGCTAGTTAGTCAATAGTTTAGTTTTTTTTTTTTTTTTTAGTCTGTAAATCATATTATCGATCATATTTTAAGTGTATCATTTGACTCCATTTCCCAATGGTTAGGCACATGGTCTTCATTTTTGTTCTTGGCACCTCACAAGGAGGTTGTCATCCCCAATGGAGCCAATGTTAGGGTTAGTAAGTTTGCATTTGTCAAATGTCTCCAAATGACTCAATGGTTAGTTTGAATAAAGTCGAACTTAATGTCATAGATGTTGTCATAAGTTCGAGTGTCACTATCCAGAATGTCACCATGGGTGTGGTCATCAAGAGGTCTGGTCGAAAACATGAAGTTGTCGTGAGTTATTAGGAAAAATTGTCAAAGTCTGGAATAACCGAGTCATGAGTTAGGTGTCAATAGTGGGTCTGTCATGAGATTTACATAAGTCAGAGATAGTTGAAAATATCACTACTCCAAAGCAAGATAGTTGTTGAAAATACCACCTTTCTTTTCCCTCCTAGTCTATTCATTTTCCCAAACACTATAACCTACATTCTACATTCCGCATTTCCCATTCCCTATGTTTTAAATCCCCTATGCATCTAATCATTCTTCACTCCTAAAACATATAATTATCATAACTCCCATTCCATATTTCCCCCCAAAAGCTATGATTTCCTATCATATATGACACTACCCATATAATCCTCCCACCACTTCAAGCCCTATGCCAATCAAGCCTTCTAATGATTATCACACACAAAACATCATATTTTGCAAAAGAAGGCGATGTATGACATCACACAACAAGACAAAGGTAAGCAGGTTGCAGTTGAAGAACAACCCAAGAAGCTTGAGATGGAGTCTAGCAGGCCTACTACAAGAGCAACAAAGTTGAAACAGGGATGGATACAACAAATGAAGGACTCTGTTTTAGTCACCATTTTACATAACGGTTTCCGACCACATGAAAGAGAATTTTTGGAAACTAAAAGAGGTTTTTCTCAAGGACAGGGAAAAGAACAATAACTTCTTCCATATTTTGTATAGGTGTCGCGGATCGGGATATTTTATTGCATCTTCAAAGTCTATTTTTCGCACTGCACAAATACTTTATTTTAGCCATGTTTTTACAAAGCAGTTTCTGAGGCTCCAGGAAGAATTTGAGGAAATGAGAGAGGTTTCTCTCAAACCCAAGTTCATATACAAAAACTTCTCTCATTTTCTTCACAGGTGTCATGGTTTTAGAATTACAGGTGTCACTTGGAGACCCAATTTTCACGTTTTCCTGCTATTATAATTCTGAAATTTGTTTGGAAATTCAATTTGTAAATTCAGATTTTGAAATTTTGGATGCATGCTAGGAGTTATAAGGTGTTTTTGATGAATTTATGGAAATTTTAATTCTTTTCAAGTATCATGGTGGTATTTTGTTAAGACTGGAGGGCTTTCAGGAGGCAATTTTGAAAAATGCGCTACGCAGGCACTGTGTAAGCCCTACCTACACACTTGCACACGTATTGGGAGAAAGCCACTTATCCGGGTTTGAAGGGGTTGACATGGAGAAGATGTGGAAGCTAGATAAAACCTTCAATTTTCAACCACATGCCAGCTTTGGAAGTGAAAAGTGCCATCCTGGTTGTTGCGTGGCTGCTAAGCAGCCTTTGCACAGTCAGCAGTCAACTTTTATGCTTTTTGTTGATTTCACTTCATGATGATCATCTTCAAAGATAGTATAAATAAATAAATAATAAATAATTAAATCATTAAAAATAAATAATAAAAAATTAAATTAAATTAAATAAATAAAATTTTAAAGCCAAAGAGACTTTTTTTTTTTTTTTAGGAAAAGGACTTTAAAAAACAACAACTTTCCTCTTTTTGTTTTTTGGATCGATCCACTGTTTGGATCAATGGTGCAGTGAATTTAGACTCTTATTATGTTTTGTCTATGTCTATTTAAACTCAGAAATACATATGAAAGGGTTGTTGATGGTTCAACATTGTTTGCATCAGTTTTCAGAATTTATGTGAGTAATTGTGATCAATTCATGGATAGAATGCTTATGACTTGAGAGTTATCGATTATTGTCTGCAAGGATTCTTATGGTATGATATTTGGAGTTATGTTTATCTATTTCTCAGTTATTCTATTGTCTCTTCTTGTTTTATGAGTATAATGATCTCGGTTGATTTGGAATTCAGTTAAGCTGCTCTAGACAATTGTTTTCATATTTCAGTTGCAAATGGAATGTTCTATACTCATGAATGTTATTTCTTTTGTCTAGTTTTCCTTCTTATGTATGAACAACATTGTTATACACATAGGAAGGATTTGTTTCTTCTATTTTTCTCCTCTATACTACAGCCTATTAATGTTGTCCAAAGTCATGCTTAACAAGCCCTCGTGGAGGATGTCAATTTTACTTGCATAAGTAAAGTGAATAAAAGGTCAATTGATCACATGTTATCACCCTTTCCACCATTTGTACTTCAACCAAACTTTTCAAAATTCCCTTTCAAATTTGCTCTCCATATGCCATATAGTTGAAACCTTTAGTTTCATAAGTTGAGGGAGCCCCCTCTGGTTGGATAAGACTAGTCTTTCAACCCAAAGAGGTTTGTGGTTACCTCTGGGTTCCTCTATCAGCCTGGAGGAATTATGGAGTGCTCACAGAAGGAATATCTATCTAAAATAAGGGATCAACTTCAAGATCTAGGAGAAATAATGTCCAACAAAGAGATGACTACCATAATACTAAATGCACTACCAGAGGAATGGCGTAAATTTACATCAAGCATTTATGGGAAAAATGAAACTACTCCATTCAAGGACCTATGGTCAATATGCAAGATTGAAGAAACCAGGTTGAAGGCAAAAATTGTTGTGGGATCAAATGAGCAAAATCAAGCATATGCTACAATGACAAAAAGAAAAGAAAAATTTGGAAAATTTGGTCCTCAAAAAAAGAAGAAGAATATGGCTAAGGTTCAATCTATGGATGTCAATAATATGGGCATTACAAGAGAGATTGTCCTAAGCTCAAGAAGGACAATAACAAAAGGGGAAGAGAAGAAGTCAATATTACTAGATAAGTAGAATAAGTTGAAAAGAAGAAATTCAAGAAAGAGGAAGTAAAATATCTCTTCTATGATTGAGATAGCCTTCCTCACCTTGTTATTTTCAAGTTTATGTATTTCAATTTTTATGTTGTAAGATATAGCTATCATGAAGGAGCATGATAGGATGCATCAAGCATTGAAAACAAGACCTTGTGACATCATCATAGAGAAGCATGAAAGATAGCTAAAATAGAAGTCTAAGGCAAGGATATAGCTCTTGGTAACTTCATTAGAAGCATAAGTGGTACTTATGATGTTATGAAACCAGCTCACAAAAAGATAGAAAAGATAGATCAATGACTTCAAAGTCAACCTCTTTGAGGGGGAAACCTCCTTTATATTACACAAATGAACAATTCTTGGATGATACAAATGACAAAACCTCCTTTCTATATATATGAGTCTAAGGGGTCACAATATAATCAAAGTCGACATAACAATAATAATATAAGGGCACAACAATAAAAGTAGTGGTCTTCTATGGGGCACAATAATAACAATATGGGGACAATAGGGGCACAATAATAACAATAAGGGCTACAATGACAATAGTAATGGGGGAATCACTAGTATTATAGGGACCTAACTGTTTGGTCAATTTAGTGTGTTCTAAATTGCTAATTAAAATGTCAATCTGGGATTCGTAAACTGACGAAGTGAGGCGTACTATATGTACAAGATAACCATTTTCTTAGTCTTTTGTCATTTTTGAGTTTTTTTTTTAGTTTGTTTTTGGTTTTATCTTCTATGGATTCCCTAGTGTGTGATGGCGAAATTGAAAGTTAAGTATGGATGGTAATGGTGATTTCTACAGTGATTTTCCAAACTTAAAAGTTTTCAAAAAGAAAGTTCCAAACTGACTATAATGAAATCAATTCTCAAAAGGAAGTAATTGTACCAAAATAGTGAACTAGTGACAATGGTCCAGTATCCTTACTGTTGTATGAAAAAGGAAGTAAAAACTGAACTTAAAGCAACTCGAAGACTGAAAGCAAAGCAAACTAAATCACACTACTTCAACCCCCGTTCTGACCCTTCACCTTTCGACTCACTCCGTCTATAGGAAGTAATCATAAACAAGCTAAGTAATATGATATTTAAATTGTAGGAAATTAAATTGCATAAAAGGAAACTAAGATTTAACTACTCATTCATATTTCAACTCTAGAAAATGACATAAGTAATCCAATCTCTAACTTGCAGGAAAGCAAACTAAATCACACTACAATAAGTAATGTTCTGATTCCTTACTAATGGAGTCGCTTGACTATAGAAAGGAAATCATAAACAGATGAGTAATATGATGTCTAAGTAACAGAAAAGTAAATAAGCAAAACACAACTTGAAAAATGACAGTGCTGGAATTAAACTCAGGAAATGAAAATCAGCAGAAAGGACAAGATGATCTCATGTCAGTAGTTATCAAAAATATGTAAATCTACCCGGGCTACCTACAACAAAACCTGTAAAAGAAGCATTGATCAGCTAACAGTTATAAAAGAAAACATAAAGGAAATATGGACAGCAATGAACATCAGAACAGCGCAATATATATACAACCAATGATTTAAAAATAGTAAATGAAAGCAAGTAAGAAACTATACAAAGCTTTGGTGTACAGGGGCCCTCTGCAACCTCGGCCAGTCAATCACTTAGTCAAAAATCATATTCAGGAAAGCTGTCTTCTCATGTATTTAAAGTGCAGTAATAAAACAAAGTGAAACACAGTACAGTGGGCTGATGACAACAGTCAAAATTACATTTCAAAAACTAACTATCCAGCGTATATCAATGCGTTATTTATAAGTAAAGGTGCTGCAACTAATTCCTAGATTTTATGCTGCCAAGAGACACGTAAATCTCCTTGACCCGAGATCTAGCGTGATGGTCATCATGACAGTTGAATCCATAGAGTGGTGGCTGCTCGATTCAGTTCACGGGCTCCTCTACAGGTGTGCCAGTACCTCCGGAAACTAAGGATCGTGCCACGCAAACCTTCACGTCAAAACAGAGCCGTGCCACCGCAAAACTCCTCATTTGTCCCTTCCTTTGACCGTTGTTGACCACGACCGTTTATGAGTGATTTGGCTAAACTGAGGGGACACGCTCCATGTACACGTCACTTGCAGCTTACCCATGTGGCCGGTTTCTCCATTGGACACCTGTAGCATAGCCTTTAACAAAATGGCTGCGGAAACTTGGGCTAGCTGCGGAAAGTGACAAGTTTCCGCAGCTGCTTGAACAAAAATCTAAATTAAACAACAGTCATAAACATAGTTAGGAAACCATTTCATAAGCTCTTTTTAGACTAATATGCAACGATTTGACAGCTTGGTGGATGAAGTAAATGGAAAAAGAAGGCTGAAAGGGTATATAGGGAAGTGCAGGTTTGGGACTCAACACTAACATTCCCCTCTCCTTCAAAAAAGTGTTGTCCTCAACGCTTAAGTAGTTATGGATGATTCTGTATAAAACTCATCCTCCCATGTGGAATCTTCAGCGAGTAAGTTCTTACACTTGATGAGATACTCTGAAATTGATCGATTTCGTAGCTGTCGAGTTCTTATTTCTGTGACTGCTTCAGGTTCCAATATGATTTTTCCTTCCTCATCAAGTTCTGGCAATATTGTTTGAACTGGGATCTTATCACCTATAACCTTCTTTAAGCATGAAATATGGAAAATTGGGTGCACTCGGGAAGCTGCAGGAAGCTCCAATTTGTATGCCATAGTACCAATCTTTTGCAACACCTTGTATGGACCATAATACTTTGGTGATAATTTATTAACCTTCTTAGCTTGCTTGAGGGACATTGGTTTATATGGTTGTAGCCATAGGAATACCCAGTCACCAACATCAAAACTTCTTTCACTGCAATGTTGATCTGCCTATTGTTTCATTCTATTGCGCCAAAGTGAGGTTATCCTTTAAGAGTTTGAGAACTTGTTGTTGATGCTCGATGTGATCTTCCACTACTTGAACCTTAGAATTTTCTCTTAAATATGATGTGATGGATGGTGGATGATATCCATAAAGTGCCATAAGTGGGGCCATTTTTGCTACAGTATGGAAGGAAGTGTTATACCACCATTAATTCAGAGGCAACCATTTGACCCATTGTGTTTGTTTATCAGAGACAAAGCAACGAAGATATCCTTCCAAACATTTGTTTATTATCTCAGTTTGCCCATCAGATTGAGGATGATAAGATGAGCTAAGAACTAACTGAGTAGCAAGACAAGAAAATAATTTTGTCCAAAAAATTCTAGTGAAAATGGGATCTTTGTCGCTTACAATAATATTTGGGTTTCCATGTAGCTTTTGAATTGTTTCCATAAATGCAGTAGAAACTGTACTGGATTTAAATGGATGATACAATGCAAAAAAGTGTGCATACTTGGTAAGTCTGTCAACTACCACCATGATGACACTCTTTCCTTCGGACTTGGGTAAACCTATGATAAAATCCATTGACACATCCTCCCAATGTTGGCTTGAAATGGATAAAGGTTGTAATAGACCTGGGGTCTTAATTATTTCAACTTTATTTTGTTGGCAAACCAAACATTCCGCCACAAACTTTTGAATATCTGATTTAAGGCCATCCCAAAAAAATTCCTTCTTAACCATGTGGTAAGTTTTTAAAAATCCTGAGTGCCCTCCTAAGGGATAAGTGTGCAATTCCATAAGAATCTTTTGTTTGAGTTGGGATTTCTTACCTAGGTATAAGCGATCTTTGTACCATAATGAATCATTTTTCCAGCTAAATGTATCAAATGTATTGGGATCTTGTTGTAACTTTTGAATGAGTGCCTACACTTCTTCATCATTCTTCCATTCATCCCTTGCTTCGTTTATCCAATCTGGTTGAATAATAGAAATGGTGCAAAGCAATGCTTCCACATCCTCATCCTTTCTTGATAGTGCATCTGCAACAACATTTTGCTTCCCAATTTTATAGATGATTTCAAAGTCATAACCCAACATCTTTGTGACCCATTTTTGTTGCTCTTCTGAAGATAATCTTTGTTCTAAAAAGTATTTAAGACTATCATGATCCGTTTTTACCTTGAAGTGTCTTCCCATTAGGTAGGGTCACCATTTCTTAAGTGCATGTAGTATTGCCAACATTTCCTTCTCATAAATAGCTTTGTGTAAATACTTTCCTTTGATTGGACGACTTTCGAAAGTAATGGGTCTTTCTTCTTGCATTAACATGGCACCAATGCCATTTCTTGAGGCATCAAATTCCACAATAAAGGTTTTTGTGAAGTCCAGTGTAGCTAAGACCGGTGCTTGGCACATTGCCTCTTTAAGATGTTCAAAGGCCTTTGTTGCTTCTGGAGTCCATAAAAATGCATCTTTCTTCAATAATGTTGTTAGAGGTGCTTCTATTATCCCATAATTCTTAACAAACTTGCGATAATACCCTGTCAACCTGAGAAATCCTCGCAGATGCTTTATGGATGTGTGGATTTTCCATTCCTTAATGGCTTTAATTTTGCTAGGGTCTACCTTAACACCTTCATGAGATACAATATGACCCAGATATTCCACCTCTTATACTCCAAAGAAACATTTGGAGCTTTTTGCATATAATTGTTTCTCCTCCAATAGTTTGAGCACCCTATCAACATGTTAAACATGATCCTTCCAAGACTTGTTGTAGATTAGTATATCATCAAAAAATAGTAACACAAATTTTCTAAGGAAGGGTTTGAAAATGGAATTCTTCAAACCTTGAAATGTAGAAGGTGCATTGGTAAGACCAAAAGGCATGACCAAAAATTCATAATGACCCTCATGAGTTCTAAATGTTGTTTTCGTAATGTCTTCAGTCTTCATTCTAATTTGATGATATCCTGAATGAAGATCCAACTTGGTGAAGTAAATTGATCCATGCAATTCATCCAATAATTCATCAATGACAGGAATGGGAAATTTATCTTTAATAGTGAGCTTTTTTATCTCCCTATAATCTAAACACAAGCGCCATGATCCATCCTTCTTGTGCACCAATACCACTGGAGCAGAGAAAGAACTTTGACTAGGTTAAATTATACCAGCCTCTAGCATTTTTGCAACCATACGTTCAATTTCACTCTTTTGGGGCATAGGGATATCTGTAAGGCCTGATGTTTGGAGGAAAACTTCCTGGAATCAAATGAATAGCATGATCATGATCATGAATAGATGGGAGGCCTTTGGGAGTCTCAAGTACCTTGGAATGATTGTCTGACACTTTTTGGAGATCTAGAGAAATAGATGATTTCGATGTGGGAACTTCTAGCGAACATAATTGTGCAATTACACCTGTTGTTCTTTCTTTAGAAGATTTGTCATTCCATTAGAGCTAATTATCTTTCCCAGTTTCCCTGTGATACCCCTTAATTCAACTTCCTTTCCTTCCGAAAAAAAAAAAAAAAAAATCATGAAAAGTTCTCAAAAATTAAAAGATATTGTACCCAAGCATTGTATCCATTGGACTCCTAGTACAACATCAACATCACCCATTGGAATGGAAAGCATTGGGCTATTCAATACATATTCCCACATGGATAGCTTGATATTATGGCACTTACCAAAGCAATTTATGGTTCCTCCACTTGCAACCATCACTTGACACTCTGGTGTTAGATATAGGAAGCAATTCAATTCCTTTGCTATCTTACAATGAATAAAATTATGGGTACTGCCTAAATCAGTCAACGATATTACCTTTTTCTTCTTGATATGTCCTTCTATCTTGATATTTTGAGGAGTGGTTATTCCGGCCAATGAATTACAAGATATGGTCGAATTCATTTCTTCTCTCTCTAGGGTTTGTTCCTAGTGTGTATCCTCTTCTTTTGATGTTTCTTGTTCTTTTTCTTCTTCCTCTTCACAATCTATGTGAAATAATTTCTTCTCAACACACTTCTCACCTTTAGTGTGTTTATTATCACAACTGTAACAAATCCCTTTTGCTCTTGTTTCTTCCAATTGTTGTGGTGTCAACCTTGTAGGTTGTGGAAGGCTAGGGGCAACAACACTTCCATCTTTATAGTTGTGATTGGTAGGCTTCTTTGTTTCCATAATTTTGCTTTCAATTTTTATTTCCAACCTGAATGCCTTCTCCAATGAATCAGGTTCCCAAATGCTAACCTCATGTTAAATGCTATCCTTTAAAGTCTCGATGAATGCATCAAACCTATGCTCCTCTGGGATATCTTTTACCATTATATTTAATTTTTGGAAGTCCTAAATATGCTCCACCATTGGACCCTTTTGTTTGAGATTTATCAATTGGCTAAAGAAGGTGTTGCTCTTTGTAGCATCATAGTGTGCTATCATTTCATCCGTAAAAATTAACCAAGTGACAATTTGTTTACAGGAGAAAAGTCATCGATACCATACAAACTGATTGGGTTCCAAATATAAAGTTGCAATGCGTACATTTTGTGTGTTTTGCACATTATGGAGATCGAAATATTGTTCCATATGTAGTATCCATGGTACGGGATCCTTGCCATCAAACTTCCTCATATCGATCTTTGGAACATGGTGGGTCTTTATTCCAACGTTAGAGTCTATGAAATCATGATTAACATTCATTTTGTTATCATCGTGAGTTTTCTCTACTACCTTTTCGCCATTAGGAAGCCTATCTTGTAGCAATGTTGTCAAACCTTCCACGTATTTCTTCAAATATTCAATGTTTTCATTCTTTGAACGATGATTAACATTTATTTTGTTCTCATTCTGAGTTCTCTCTACTACCTTTTCGCCATAAGGAAGCCTTTCTTGTAGCAACTCTTTCAAACCTTCCTTCAAACATTCCATGTCCTTCTTCCAATCTTCAATTTTGTATTTCATACCATCCATATTAGCTTCCATGCCTTTCTTTAAACCATCCATCTAATCTTCCATGCCTTTCCTTAAACCATCCATTTTAGCTTCTGTTACTTTTTGTGAGAGTGAAATTTGTTGCACTTGGTCTCGTAATTTTGATATATCATGTTGCATTTCTTCCTCTTCTTCATGAGTCATGCTAGAGATTTCAGGTTGCTTACTAGGTGTTTCCATTTTCTTTCTTCAGGGCATCAATTAATGATAATTATTCTTCACTATGCCCTTTGAATTCCTTCAAACTAATTTTTCAAACCAAACTTATGCAAATTTTTAAAAAAACTACACACCTTTTTTCACTTTGTAGGAGCTCGATATTGAATCTGATGTATCTCTGAAATTTCAGATCTCCAAGGTCTGAAATTGTGAAATGTAGTATCCCTCTGAGTCCTCTTTCCAACACCACCATTCTGATCAAAATTGGATTCTCCAAGAAAGCGTTATGCCCAATCTCCCACAATGACCCGATTATACACTTTTTCATTAGAACGAACTTGTACGAAGTGCCATGTGTCACTGTTTCAACCTTTGGACCTGAAAATGATGCAAAGAAAACTAAATTCCATCCTCTTTCTATAACTTCTTACGAAATTTCAATCTGATACTTAGAGAGAAAGTTATGATGATTTTCCCAAGGTCACCTATTTGGGATGTAATTCAGGAGCCTACAAAAACCCTAACTTCCTTGGATCATATCTCCGAAAATATAGCAGGACAAGATCTTAAATTCAGACCCAATGATTATCGAGATTTTGTCTCAAATGGGTTTTTTTTTAGTTTCTGAAATGTCGTAGAACAAAAGTTATAGCGAAAATTCCGCGATGACCTATTTTGGAGCAGCAAAACCCTAGAATCCAAATCTCTTATACCAAATGTTATGAAACCAGCACACAAAAATATAGAAAAGATAGATCAACAACTTCAAAATCAGCCTCTTCGAGGGGGAAACCTCCTTTACATTACACAAATGAACAATTCTTGGATGATACAAACGACAAAACCTCCTTTCTATATATAGGAGTCTAAGGGGTCACAATTGTAGGTTTTAACCCCGTACAGAAATTACTTGCATACGAATTCTAAAAACACAGAAAATAAACAATGCGAGAGCATAACACATAAAACACATATACTTAGAGATTTTCCCCTGGATCCCAAAACCAGGACTACCAGCTTGATTTTTCATTATGTTCCTTTCAATGTTACAATACATATTTATACATGTCGAAGCATCCAATACCATGGACCGAAAACCATCGCGTCCAAAACCATGGACTGAAAACCATCGCGCCCAAAACCATGTGCGAAAAATCATGCACAAAACCATGGGTAGGTCCACCCAACCTAATATACAGTCCAAAAAAAAAAATTCTGGGGTTATGCCCTGAACCCCATAGAGTGGGGTTACCTGCACCCCTCAAACCCCCTGTGACCTTCCCCCCCCCCCCCCCCGCTATTCAAATGATGCAATGAAGGGGGGGGCTCTTCCCCCCTTCTAACCCCCTGGTTAACTACATGGGCTAGTTGTGGAAAGAATATAACACAACCCAACATTCTCCCACTTGTTTTCTTTCCACAGGGGGCCACAAGAGAGCTTAGTCATTTATCCAGCCTTGCAACGCCCATTGTTTCTCTACACCAAGAGAACTTCTTAGAGCTCACAAATTTTGTCAATGCATCTGCAGTATTCTTCAAAGTGTCCACCTTTACCAGCAACACCTTTTTGTCTTCTATCATATCCCTCACAAAGTGATACTGAACATCAATGTGCTTTGTCTTTGAATGATATGCAGGGTTCTTTTCCAAGAAAATTTCACTTTGGCTATCACAGTCTATCCTTATAGCTCCCTGTACTAACCTCATACTTGAACACAATCTCTGCAACCAAACTGCTTCCTTGCTTGCATGAGTGGTTGTCATGTATTATGCCTCTGTAGTTGATAGTGCCACTACATATTGTTTCTTACTCATCCAACTGACTGCACCTCCAAACAGGCTAAACACATACCCACTTGTAGATCTTCTATGATCCAGATCTCCAGCCTAGTCTGCATCAACAAAGCCATGAATATCCAACACTTTGTCCAATCCTGATCTTCCTTGGTAGCACAAAGCATAATCACTAGTGCCACGCAAATACCTAAAAACTCGCTTCATTGTTGTCTAGTGCTCCTTCCCTGGTTT
Source organism: Pinus tabuliformis (assembly GCA_031772625.1). Lineage (NCBI taxonomy): Eukaryota > Viridiplantae > Streptophyta > Pinopsida > Pinales > Pinaceae > Pinus > Pinus tabuliformis. The sequence continues at coordinate 1,851,495,438 of CM062816.1, forward strand.
TGACATAAACCTGCTCAATACCCCCACTGCATGTGCAATGTCTGGTCTAGTACAGACCATCGCATACATCAAGCTACTGACTGCACCTGCATATGGAACACAAGCCATGTCCTCTTCCTCTTCTTGTGTCTTGGGAAACTATTCAGCATATAACTTTACACCTACAGGAATAAAAACCTTCACCGGTTTACTATCCTGCATATTAAACCTCTGCAGTATTGTCTCGACATACTTCCTCTGGTTTAACCAGAGCTTCCTCTTTGCCTGATCTCTTTTAATTTCCATGCCATAAATATAGTTTGCAACACCAAGATCTTTCATGTCAAATTTGGAGGACAATTAGGTCTTCAAATCCTGGATAATTTCTTTGTCATTTCCAACCAGAAACATATCATCCACATACAAGACCAGATAAATAACACGGTCACCAATTAATTTAAAATACAAACAATGATCTTCTTTGCTTCTGGTGAAGCCAAGTCCCCGTATAAATGTATCAAATTTCTGATACCACATCCTTGGCGACTGTTTTAACCCATACAGAGACTTCTTTAACTTGCATACCAGTTCTTTTTTACCCTTCACGGCAAAGCCTTCAGGTTGCTTCATGTAGATTTCCTCTTCCAAATCCCTGTGAAGAAATGTTGTCTTCACATCCATCTGTTCTACCTCAAAATCAAAAGCAGCAACAATAGATAAAATTAATCTAATAGAAGTTACCTTGGCAACAGGAGGAAAAATATCACCAAAATCAATTCCCGACACTTGGGAATAACCTTTTACTACCAACCGAGCTTTGTATTTCTCCACCTTTCATTTTGCATTTGTCTTCTTCTTGAACACCCATTTTCTGCCAATGGGTTTCCTTCTAGCCGGCAACTCCACCAGATCCCAAGCCTCATTTTTGTGCAAAGATGCCATTTCATCAACCATGGCCTCTTTCCATAGTTTTCCATCCTCTGAATTTACTGCTTCCTTCATAGTTATGGGATCATCGTCAGTAATAGATAAAGCAAAATTTAAATAGAAAGTAGATGGAATATACTTTCCTGGCTGCCTTCTTTCTCGAACTGATTTTCTCACACCCGGAGTTTGTGGCTCTTCATCTTCTGATTCCTCCTCTAGTGTAGAGTTTGATTCTTCCTCCTTAAGCTCAAACTCTATCTTCAGTTCCTTTTGTTGGACTTCATGTTTAATAACATCTTTTACCTCTCTGAACAACACATCTCAGCTGTACACAACCTTCCTTGTTACTGGGTTCCAAAGCTTATAACCCTTTAAACCATCCTTATACCCAATAAAGATGCACTTTTGAGATTTACTATCCAACTTGGTTCGTTTCTCCTTTGGAACATGTACATATGCATCACATCCAAATACCCTCATATGTGAAAGAGAGGGTTTCTTACCAATCCATACCTCTTATGGAGTCTTATCCTCCAACACTGATGAAGGTGATCTGTTGACCAGGTAACATGTTGTCTCAACTACCTTTGCATAGAATTCTTATCGTAACCTGGCACCATTAAGCATGCTTCTTGCCCTTTCCATCAATGTCTTGTTCATTCTTTCTGCAGCTCCATTTTGCTCAGGTGTGTATGGAGTAGTCTTCTGTCGTGTTATACCACACTTCTTACAAAATTCTTCAAATTCCTTACTGCAAAACTCTCCACCATTATCTGTCCTCAACACCTTTATCTTCTTCTCTGTCTGGTTTTCCACCAGAGCCTTAAATTCTTTAAACCTGTCAAAGACTTCAGATTTCTTCTTAAGGAAATATATTCATGTATTCCTTAAGAAGTCATCTATAAATGATACATAGTACACAGACTTACCCAGTGGTGGAACCTTCACAGGTCCAAACACATCACTGTGCACAAGTTCTAATATCTGTATCGCCCTCTTACCACCAAAGGGGAAACTCACCCGATTTTGCTTCCCATATACACAATTTTCACAGAAATCAAAATCTAGAGAGCTATTACTCATACCTTCTACCATACCTTTACCATGAAGTATTCGAAGACCCTTCTCTCCAATATGCCCAAGCCTTTGATGCCACAACATTGTCTTCTCTCTAGAGACCACTAGATTTTCTGCTCCACTTTCAGGAACCGCAGAATTGTTTCACCCATAAACAACAGTGCTACCTTGCAGCTTGTACAGAGTTCCAATCTGAACTCCCCACATCAATACCAATGCTCCCTGAACCATCTTACAAGTATCCTTCTTGAACACTGTTTCTACACCTGCATCATCTAGCTTGCTTATAGAAATCAGATTTATGGCTAATGCAGGAATATGTAGAACACCTGGAAGTGTTCTAACCCTTCCACCTTGCAACTTCAACTTTACTTTTTTGTGAACAATGATTCTAGCCTTCCTATCATCCCCTAAGAAGACATCATCACCATCGTATTTTTCATACTCGCAAAACCACTCTCTATGGGGAGTGAAATGAAAGGATGCACCTGAGTCAATCAACCATCCCTCATGATCTACATCTGAGGTGGTTTTCGCCTCTATAGAAGGAGCACCATCAAATCCCTTTCCTTTATCAGGAGCTTTAGATTTACAGTCCTTTTTGTAGTGCCCTTCCTTTCTGCATTTCCATCACACCACCTTTATAGGTTTTCCTGGAGATTTAGATCTCCCAATTGATGACTTATTTTTGTTTCTGTTCTAGGACCATCCTCGTACAGATAAGGCATCACCATTCTCGCTCTCCATATTTTTCCGTCTCATCTCCTCCGTTAACAAGGATGACACTATTTCATCAAACTGCAAGGCAGTTGCATTGCTACCTATTGCAATAACCAGACTATCCCACGAATCTGCTAGAGAACACAACAAATTGATGCACTTATCTTCATCTGAAATTTTAATATCAACAGATAATAACTGACTTACCACAGTATTAAATGCGTTCAGATGCTCTATCACTGAGTCTCCATCTTTCATCCTCATGTTATACAGCTTTTTCCACAGGAACAGTTTATTGACCAGAGACTTAGATTGGTACAAAGTCCCTAACTTGTCCCACAAAGCCTTCGCCATAGCTTCCCCTGATACATTCAGCAATGCTGAATCTGAGACACACAATCGTATTGTTCTCTTTGCCTTTCGATCCAACTTCTTCCATTCTTTCGGATACTCTCGTTGGTTTAGTACCCGAATCTACCATGATTAATTGATCTTTGTCCACCAACAGATCCTCCATCTTGAGTTTCCACAACTCAAAACTCTAACCATCAAATTTCTCGTTCTCTATCTTTCCACTGCTTGCCATCTAGAATCAATCCCGCAAATCTCCCACTAAACATGGTCTACCACAGGCCCGAGCGCAACCCCTCAGCAACAAAGGCATCCCCTTGAAGCCAAAACAGCACTGATACCAAATGTAGGTTTTAACCCCATACAGAAATTCCCTGCATACGAATTCTAAAAACAAAGAAAATAAACAATGCAAGAGCATAACACATAAAACACATATACTCAGAGATTTTCCCCTGGATCCCAAAACCGGGACTACCAGCTTGATTTTTCGTTATGTTCCTTTCGATGTTACAATACATATTTATACATGTCAAAACATCCAATACCATGGACCGAAAACCATCGCATCCAAAACCATCGCGTCCAAAACCATGTGCGAAAAATCATTCACAAAACCATAGGTAGGTCTGCCCAACCTAATAGAGGGTCCAAAAACAAAAATTTCTAGGGCGTTGCCCCGGACCCCATAGAGTAGGGTTACCTAAATCCCTCAAACCCCTTGTGACCCTGCCCCGCTACGCAAACGGTGCAATGATGGGGGGGCTCCGCCCCCCTTCTAACCGCTCGGTTAACTACGTGGGCTAGTCGTGGAAAGAATATAACACAACTGTTACCGGGAATAGTGTCTATGCAGAACTGCTAATCCCACTAACGCCGGTAGCTACCTTAGAAACAAAAAAACTAAAACTACTTTCGTTTTCCTTTATGAAAGATAGATGAGAGAAGAATAAAGGAGACCAACCTTTGTCTTGCGCTTGGTTCCTTGCTCGATTCCTCTCTCTTCTGATAGTCCTTTGCTACTTGTTTTCGTACCCAGCAATACCTGTAGAATCAAAGCAGCATAACATTATACGAGAAAATGGATCTATTATCATAAGCAATATAGGATCAGATGTATATTAACCACACAAATGCATAAAACATCAATCACACAAGTGTATGGAGGAAAACTTGAATAGTTTTATTGATAATCAAGAAAGAGCCAAGAGAATTACAACCGATTGTTCTAACCCAGCATCATCCTCTCAGCAAGTAAGCCCTTCTTCACCTCATGAAAAGCTTAGATCACCCAACACTATGATGTTGTCTCAAGAAACCAACAGCACTTCCTTACAAGATGCAAAATTCCAGCCTCTGGATCTCTGGGATGAGGGATCCATATATAGATGTCTGCAAGGGAGGTGAGTCAGCTTGAGATTTGATTAGTGTCTTCCCTCTAATAGTTCTTCATTCCACTTGGAGATTGATGATCTCTTACTCATCCCTGGTCGAATTCAGAGAGGCAAGTGTCACAGGAGAAGTTTCTGGAAGATTTCATGCTTCTCCACCTTATGGATTGACCCTGCCATTTGTACCTTCTCGCCCATCGCACCCCATAGAAGGGCATTTTGAAATACAACGCACCTACTGTGTGTATTTAGGTGGGATGCAACGCACTTTGCCTATGGAGCAGGTGAAATGGTCCAGTTTTGACCAGTTCTAAGTAGTTTTTCATGGAGAACTTCTGGGAGATGTAGTAATCAGTTGACCTTGTTCTTTTAGGGGTTGGAACAACACCTTTAGGGACTTAGGAGCACTTGGTTTATGGAAATTTTGTTGGCATTATGATTCTGGTATGGCTTTATGATACATATGTTGTACTTGATGGCAACCCACTCATCTCAAATGATAAATTATAGTGCAGAAACGTTCACGCACTTATATGCAGAGAAAAGCTTATTCTATGTAGAGAAAAGTTCACGCACTTATATGCAGAGAAAAGTTTATTTCATGTAGAGAAAAGTTCACGCACTTTTATGCAGAGAAAAGTTTATTTCATGTAGAGAAAAAGTTCATGCACTTTCATGTTGGAGAACTTACCTTTGGTCCATGGTAGTTAGTCCTTGGTATTTGAACCTATGGTTTTGGACCATGGTACCTCGTCAAAATTGTGTATATGTTGGAGAACTTACCTTTGGTCCATGGTGGTTAGTCCTTGGTATTATTGAGCCCCATGTTTTTGGGCCCCTTGTATTGGTTATCTATGGTATTGATCCATGATTTTAGGAAGAAGCTTGCCTATATAAAGCAAAAGAGATCACTTGGCTAATTCATTCTTGCAAATCAAATATCTTAAGATCTGAAATATTGGGTTATTGTTTTAAAAGTTTGATCTATGAAAGGGAAGTTGAAAGCGAATCTGTGAAGGGTGATCTCTCGAGCGCCACAGAAGGCGCAGTGCGGAGGCGCCACAGAAGGCGCAGTGCGGAGACACCACAGAGGCGCCACAGAAGGCGCAGTGCGGAGACGCCACAGAGGCACCACAGAAGGCGCAGTGCGGAGGCGCCACAGAAGGCGCAGTGCAGAGGCGCCACAGAAGGCGCAGTGCGGAGACGCCACAGAGGCGCCACAGAAGGCGCAGTGCGGAGGCGCCACAGAAGGCGCAGTGCGGAGACGCCACAGAAGGCGCAGTGCGGAGGCGCCACAGAAGGCACAGTGCAGAGGCGCCATAGAAGGCGCAATGCGGAGGCACCACAGAAGGCGCAGTGCGGAGGCGCCACAGAAGAAGCAGGTGCAGTGGTCGCGGCGCCACAGAAGGCGCAGGTGCGGAGGTAGTACAGATATCCGCAGATCTATACCAGTGAAGTTGCGATCCCTGCTTAAAATTTGTTTTAACTGCCTTTGACTATTCTGCAGGGTTTTGGGTGCATAAATGATGTTTGGTTACTGGTATTGAGTTCAGATAACAGCATGATTAATGACTTATCTTTATGTACTAGATCTGGTTGATAACTCTCATAATATCATTGTGATTCAGAAGGTTGTTGTTGTTGGATCCAGTTTGAAAATTTATGAAAAGTGGTCCTTGAAAGAAAAGAAGTAGGGGGTTGTAGCTCCCTTCCAGGAGAGACTGGAAAACGAGAGAGAGTTGTAGCTCTCTGCAGGTTGCAGCCTGCGTACTGGTAAAGGACTGCACCAGTACAAAATCATTGTAACAGGAGTTTCAAATTTGAAAGAAGATAGAGACATATTGCAACAGGTGGTTTTCACCCACATTGGGTTTCCACCTTATATCTGGTGTTCTTTGGTGTGACTATCTGTTTTTCTTGTTCATGCTCATTATTTTATGGTACTGATATGCAAAAATAATTCAAAGTGTAAATAAGGAAGATTTGTTAAAAGAACTTGATAATACTGATTCACCCCCCCCCCCCTCTCAGTATTATTTTCAACAATTGGTATCAGAGCAGGTCCTTCAGAGAAGCTTGATCGCTTGAAGGTAGATCATTCATCATGAGCAACTACGAGAGAGAAGCATCAATCAGGCCACCAATTTTTGATGGGACGAACTTCAATTATTGGAAGATAAGAGTTACTGCCTATCTTCAATCTCTTGGTACAGAAGTTTGGGATATCATAGAGACAGGCTACACTTTTCCTTCAGCTACTCCTACAAATTCAGCCGAGAAGAAGAAATATGAAACAAATGTGAAAGCAGTCAATACTCTATTGGGATGCTTATCCCAATCGGAATTCGTGAAGGTAATGCACTATAAATCCGCAAAAGAAATATGGGACAAAATTGTCACGAGCTATGAAGGAGACGAACAGGTAAAGCGTGCTAAACTTCAAACTTTCAGGATTCAGTATGAGAATCTCAGAATGTATAATGATGAAAGTGTGGCTAACTATTTCCTTAGGGTAGATGAAATTGTTAACTGCATGAAAAACTTGGGTGAAGAAATAAAATAGGCTATTGTGGTTGAAAAAGTCCTAAGATCCTTGTCCCCCAAGTTTGAATCTAAAGTGTCCGCTATAGAGGAAAAAGCAAATCTACAAACTCTCACCATGTCTCAACCACATGGAATTCTAACTGCTTATGAAATGAGAAAGGGAGGTCCATCAGACAGAAGAGAAGCGGCTTTCAAGGCTTCAGGCAAAGGAGATTACTATGAAGCAAGTCACGTGCCAGAAGAAGAAGAAGAAGAATCAAATTTTGTCAGAAATCTTCAAAGGGGTTCTGGAAGGTTCAGAGGTAAGTTACCTTTTAAATGTTTTGCTTGTGGAAGAGTAGGTCATTATGCTGCAAAATGTCCTTATAAGGATAAAGGAAAGGAACCTGCTAGATGGAACAAGAAACAGAGTGCAAACAAGAAAAGTTACTACACTCATGAAGATAGTGATGGTCTATCGATTAGTGATGAAGATGAACAAGGTAATGACTATAAATTGTTAATGGCATTTGAAGATGATGATTATATGGATGCTATAGATGTGGATAGCCTTTTTGAAGAAATTACTAGACTCAAGAGATGTATAGAAGAAAAGAATATGATCATTGATACTCTACAATTTCAAATTGATGAAAAGGAAAAACATCTTGAAAAATTAGAAGGTGAAATTGTTGGTCTTAGAAAAGAGATTGAGAAAACAAAAGCTATTAATCTTAAGTTTGTCAAAGGATCTAAAACTTTGGATGAGATTATCAATGTACAGCGTTCTCCACTAAACAAGACAGGTCTGGGCTATAATGGAGAAACTTCTCAAGCAACCACTTCAAAAAGTTATCTTGATGCAGCAAGAAGGAATGAGCAAAAGCACAATGAAGACCATCAGGCAAGGCAGGGACGAATTGCAAACAGAGACTATCAAGGGCAATCCGTTTTAAGGGTGAACAAAAGCTACAACCAGCCACAGGTAAAATCTTCTCAATTTAGTTCAAGAATGGATGACAATAGAAATTACAATCATTTGGCCGGTAGATTTGATAACCGCAGAAATTTCTTCAATGGACAATGTTTCTCTTGCCATAACTTTGGTCACAAAGCAGCTCAATGTGTTGCATATAAAACAATCATGACTAGAGAAGCTCAAAAACAAAGAAGTATGATCGGGATTACAAAAAGGACCTATAACAACTTTTCGGCTCTTGAAAATGAAGTTGAATGTTCTATTTGCAATAACTTTGGTCATGAAGATTTTGAATGCAGGAGCAGGTTTCAGCAGACAAAGGAACAAGCCTCAAACACCAAAACATGGAGAATAAAGGAACCACAAACAGAAAGATGTGGGATAGCATTCTATGCAGAGGGATAGGAAAATCTATGGTACATTGACAGTGGATGTTCAAAGCATATGACAGGTGATAAAGAAAAACTTGAGTCATATTCTGCTCTAGAAAAGGGAAAGAAAGTTTCTTTTGGAAATGATACTCCTGCAACTATAAAAGGAAAAGGCACTGCTCAGTTAAAAGAAAAGGTCAAGGCTGGAAATGTTTTGTATGTTGATGGATTGAAACATAATCTTCTAAGTGTCAGCCAGATGTGTGATCAAGGAACCGAGGTGATATTTAGAACAAATGGATGTCTTGTTCGTGATCTTGATACAGGTAAAACGGTGATCAAAGGTAAAAGAACTCCAAATAATCTATACATATTTGAAGAAGGACAACAACAATGCTATCTAAGCAAGGATGATGAACACTGGCTATGGCATCGGAGGTTGGGGCATCTAAGCTTTTCACAAATAAGGAAAGCATGCAAATATCAGGCAGTTCGCGATCTTCCAGATATCAAAATTCCAGACAACACCATATGCAAATCATGTCAGTTTGGAAAGCAAACCAGAACTAATTTTCCAGAGAAGGAAGGATCAGCTAGCATGCCTCTTGAGCTAGTACATACAGATACATGTGGTCCATTCAGAAAAAGAACACCTCGAGGAGAAGAATACTTGATATTATTCATTAACGATTTCTCCAGGTTTGTCTGGTTAGGACTAATGAAGCACAAAGATGAAGCATTCGAAAAATTCAAATCCTTCAAAGCCTTGGTTGAAAATGAATCAGGATATAAAATTAAGTGCCTCAGATCTGACAGAGGTGGGGAGTTTACCTCGAATGAATTTTTCGATTTCTGTGAAGAACATGGGATAAGAAGAGAATTCTCTATAGCTAGAACTCCTCAGCAAAATGGAGTTGTGGAAAGAATGAACAGAACAGTCCAACAAATGGCTCGTGCTATGCTTGATGAGTCGGGTACTCCCGCAACTTTCTGGGGTGAAGCTGCACATGCTGCGGTTGTTATTCTCAACAAAACAAATGTTCGTGTTAACAGCACTCAAACCCCTCATGAGCTCTGGTGTGGTGAGACTCCTTCAGTGAAGCACTTCAAAATCTTTGGAAGCAAATGTTATATTAAGAATACTGATGAGCAACTTGGCAAACTTGAACCTAGAGCAGATGAAGGCATTCTTCTTGGTTATTCTCCACATAGCAAAGCATACAAGTGCTACAATAAAAGACTTGGCAGAATTGTTGACATCATTGATGTAGTGGTTGATGAGAAGGGATACATTCCTAGGCAAGTACATCATGAAGACATCGAAGAAGATGAAGGCTACCCTCAAAGACAGAATGATGAAGAAGAAGAACCTCAAGAAGAACCAGAGGAGCAGACAAGAATAGAAGAGAAGACTCCATCCAGATATGTTCAGAAGAATCATCCAAAATCTCAGATTGTGGGGCAGAAAGAAGCAGGTGTACAAACAAGAAGAACAATTGGAGAAGCTTCAAGCTATTTGGCATTACTCTCTTCCACTGAACCACAAAATGTGAAAGAGGCATGCAAAGATGAATGTTGGGTCAAAGCAATGGATGAAGAACTTGAGCAGATCGAAAAGAACAACACTTGGGAGTTGGTTCCTAGACCAAAAGATAAGAATGTTATAGGAACAAAATGGGTCTTCAAAAATAAATTGAATGAAAATGGAGAAGTAATTAGAAACAAGGCCAGACTTGTTTGTAAAGGGTATGCGCAGCAAGAAGGAATAGATTTTGAAGAAACCTTTGCTCCTGTTGCAAGACTTGAGGCCATCCGAATGTTCCTTGCTCTCTCAAGCTTTCAAAACTTCAAAGTATTTCAAATGGACGTGAAATCAGCCTTTCTGAATGGAGACTTAGAAGAAGAAGTATATATTGAGCAACCAGATGGTTTCATTCTTGGAAATGATCCAAATCTTGTATGCAGATTGAAAAGGGCTCTCTATGGTCTCAAACAAGCTCCAAGGGCTTGGTACTATCGTTTGGACAAATATCTTCATCAACAAGGTTTTTCAAAAGGATCAACAGATAGCAATCTTTATATAAAAGTTGAAAATGACAAATTGCTAATACTTGTTGTGTATGTAGATGACATTATCTTTGGCAGCAATGAAGAAGCTATGAGTCAAAGCTTTGCCTTGGTCATGCAGAAAGAATTTGAAATGTCCTTGCTGGGAGAACTGACATATTTCCTTGGTTTACTAATCCAACAAAAGGAAGGAGGAATCTTTTTGTCTCAAACCAAGTATCTCAAACAGATTTTGAAGAAATATGGCATGGAAGATGCAAAACCAGTATGTACACCCATGGTCACAGGATGTAGCCTCAGTGCAAATGATGAATCTGCAGTAGTACATCAACCAACCTACAGATCTATGATTGGAAGTCTACTTTATCTGACAGGTACCCGACCGGACATCATGCATGCAGTTGGAATAGTTGGAAGATTTCAGGCAAATCCGAAGGAGACTCATCTTCAGGCAGTGAAGAGAATTTTCAAATATCTTCAAAGGACTCAAAATTATGGTTTATGGTATCCTAGAGATACAAATCTCACACTTCATGCTTATACAGATGCCGATTGGGCCGGAAGCGTGGATGACAGGAAGAGCACAAGTGGTGGCGCATTCTTTATGGGTTCCAGACTAGTATCTTGGTTCAGCAAGAAACAAAGTTCGATTGCCTTATCTACAACTGAAGCAGAATATGTTGTTGCTGCATCTTGCTACACTCAACTCCTTTGGATGATGCAGACCTTGTAGGATTTTCAAATCACTTGTACACCACCTATCTCCATCTTATGTGATAACACAAGTGCAATCAGCATCTCAAAGAACCCAGTCATGCATTCAAAAACCAAGCACATACCAATCAAGTATCATTTTCTTCGGGAACAAGTGCTTGAACAGAAGGTCAAGTTGGAGTATGTTCCTTCTAAGGAACAAGTTGCTGATATACTCACCAAACCATTGCCCAGGGAGACTTTTGAATACCTCAGGCAAAAGCTGGGGGTTGTTGATGCATCATCTTGTTGTTGAATCTCTTCTGATTGTTGGTTGTACGGGAATATGCGTACATGTGCTGGGTTGCGGATTGGTTGAAGATCAAATAGCACTGGTTCAGGGGGAGCTTATAATGCATTGTTGGCATTATGGAGGATGTACAGAAGGCGATCATGGATGCTGATCTGAATATTACTGCAATATGTCTCTATCTCTTTCATGGTCATTTATGGTGTTTGGTGGATTATGTTTCTTCTTTACAGATCTGGTTCATATTCAGGGGGAGCATAACCCTTTGCCCTTGATGTCAAAGGGGGAGAATGAGCTGAAGATTTTGAGGTTGCCATCAAGTCCAAAGGGGGAGATTGTTGGCATTATGATTCTGGTATGGCTTTATGATACATATGTTGTACTTGATGGCAACCCACTCATCTCAGATGATAAATTATAGTGCAGAAAAGTTCACGCACTTATATGCAGAGAAAAGCTTATTTTATGTAGAGAAAAGTTCACGCACTTATATGCAGAGAAAAGTTTATTTCATGTAGAGAAAAGTTCACGCACTTTTATGCAGAGAAAAGTTTATTTCATGTAGAGAAAAGTTTATTTCATGTAGAGAAAAAGTTCACGCACTTTCATGTTGGAGAACTTACCTTTGGTCCATGGTAGTTAGTCCTTGGTATTTGAACCTATGGTTTTGGACCATGGTACCTCGTCAAAAGTGTGTATATGTTGGAGAACTTACCTTTGGTCCATGGTGGTTATTCCTTGGTATTATTGAGCCCCATGTTTTTGGGCCCCTTGTATTGGTTATCTATGGTATTGATCCATGATTTTAGGAAGAAGCTTGCCTATATAAAGCAAAGGAGATCACTTGGCTAATTCATTCTTGCAAATCGAATATCTTAAGATCTGAAATATTGGGTTATTGTTTTAAAAGTTTGATCTATGAAAGGGAAGTTGAAAGCGAATCTGTGAAGGGTGATCTCTCGAGCGCCACAGAAGGCGCAGTGCGGAGGCGCCACAGAAGGCACAGTGCAGAGATGCCACAGAGGCGCCACAGAAGGCGCAGTGCGGAGGCGCCACGGAGGCGCCAAAGAAGGCGCAGTGCGGAGGCACCACAGAAGGCGCAGTGCGGAGACGCCATAGAGGCGCCACAGAAGGCGCAGTGCGGAGGCGCCACAGAAGGCGCAGTGCGGAGGCGCCACAGAAGGCGCAGTGCGGAGATGCCACAGAGGTGCCACAGAAGGCGCGGTGCGGAGGCGCCACAGAAGGCGTTGTGCGGAGGCACCACAGAAGGTGCAGTGCGGAGACGCCACAGAGGCGCCACAGAAGGCGCAGTGTGGAGGCGCCACAGAAGGCGCAGGTGCGGTGGTCGCGGCGCCACAGAAGGCGCAGGTGCGGAGGTAGTACAGATATCCGCAGATCTATACCAGTGAAGTTGCAATCCCTGCTTAAAATTTGTTTTAACTGCCTTTGACTATTCTGCAGGGTTTTGGGTGCATAACTGATGTTTGGTTACTGGTATTGAGTTCAGATAACAGCATGATTAATGACTTATCTTTATGTACTAGATCTGGTTGATAACGGTCATAATATCATTGTATATGTATGGATCTGGTGATTAGGTGATTCAGAAGGTTGTTGTTGTTGGATCCAGTTTGAAAATTTATGAAAAGTGGTCCTTGAAAGAAAAGAAGTAGGGGTTGTAGCTCCCTTCCAGGGAGACTAGAAAACGAGAGAGTTGTAACTCTCTGCAGGTTGTGGCCTGCGTACTGGTAAAGGACTGCACCAGTACAAAATCATTGTAACAGGAGTTTCTAATTTGAAAGAAGATAGAGACATATTGCAGCAGGTGGTTTTCACCCACATTGGGTTTCCACCTTATATCTGGTGTTCTTTGGTGTGACTATCTGTTTTTCTTGTTCATGCTCATTATTTTATGGTACTGATATGCAAAAATAATTCAAAGTGTAAATAAGGAAGATTTGTTAAAAGAACTTGATAATACTGATTCACCCCCCCCCTCTCAGTATTATTTTCAACAAATTTATGCTTGGGGTTGCAGTGCCCAAAAATGTCTATAACAGTTGCCCCCTAAAGCATGAGGTCGTTAATCTTTTGATGTCGGGTGAAATGCTTTATCATGAGGATCCGAAGTTCTTTCAAGCTGGAAGGAGACCTGTAATAAGATACAATACAATACATTATCTTCATAATATTTTCATGATCTAGCTGAGGCGGGCATTCCCATGCTCAGCTTTATAAATTCATTTTTCATGTACATGAGACAGACAATCGTCTGAGTGTAGACTGATGATTTTGGTAGAGTCATCATCCCTTAGATTGGATGATTATCTGTGCAGCAATTATGTACATTTGATGTCTTTATTTTCCTGAATATATATCGTAGCCCAGATGGATGAAACTAGATCCGGGGTCTTCAATCTCGTTCGATCTTCACTCAAAGTACAAGTTGATCCATGTGAGAGATGTTCTGGAGTCGAACATGGAAAGACATCACCTGATTACCAACCAATGATGTAAGTTGTTAACAGGCGCGAGAGGAATCACCGATAATGATAATGATCCTCAAGGTACTGCAGTACAATTCACGTGGTGTGAATAAGGGACTTGGCGTCGAACACCACGTAAAATCTTTCGGTCGAAGGCCATTGATGTAAACCTGTCGCCGGAAGTGAGAAACTTGCCATTGAGGCATGCAAGCTTCAAAGTACTGAAAGGGTTGTTCCTAGATTGACTTCTTGGATAATGAGCTGATGTCGACAAGAAGGGATCTGTCATAGGAGGGCCTTAGTGAATCCCACATCAATGACATGGAATGGAGCAAATGATTTTAATGGAGGTGAAAACGATCTGGTGATATATGGTTCAGGGTGGCGGTCATGAAAGAATGGAGCGAAAATGTATTATAGTGGGTGAGACACAGGTGAATTCTCTGAGTGACTTCTCTTGAACATATCGGCAACACTGACATGATGGATTGGTAGAATTAACCCCAAATGTGGATGGTGTGATGGAACCATGGTGATGTGACCAGTGAATGGAACAACCCAACCCGACTTGAATGGGAGTCAAAGTGTCATGTTCAAGAGTGACTTGCTACCAAGAAAGTTTCTTCAAGTTTTCTTCCCAATTTTTCCCCAGTCATTGCTGACCAGTACCTCTTTATTTTTGTCAAGCTTGAGGAGGATAACATATTCTTGTTCTATAATTTTCCCTTCGGGCAAACCCATCGCTATGTTTTAACGAGCCTAGCGATAGTGAAACTCGTTCTTGTCTGTTATGGACAAGTTTGTCGCTATTAGGTTTTAACGAGTTTAACGACAAAGATAACTCGGTCCTTTTCAATTTTAGAGAGTCTGAAAAGGAACGTAAAGGAAACTCCAAAATCCTTTTTCGTCATCTAATCCCTTAAGTCCGAAAAAGTATAAAATAATACGAAAGGGATGAATTTTCGGTAATTTTAACGAGCCGAACAAGACAAGCGCTCGATCTTTTTGTGTAATAATCCCTCAGGTCCAAAAAGATTAAAATCTAAAGGAGGGATAGCACTTCCGGTTGCTTTAACGAGCTGGAGAGGCCAATGGCTCGGCAATATTTTCATATTTTACGAGTTAGTTGAAAAGAGCTTAAAGGAGACTCATTTTTTGAGGAACGAGTGATAGGTTCGGGTAGCAGCTGATTCCAGGTAAGGTTTGGAATTTTCCAATCACGGCAGTGTCACAAGGATGGCTAACAAGATCACTCTTCACAGTTGTTCCTCAAAAGGGGTAAACAATCAAATGGAGGTGAATGATCGGCCAATACAGAGTTGAGGTGATGATGAGAACACGACCAAGGCTTGCTCATTGCTTATGTTTATTTTTTAACGAGCTTGAATTCCGCGATAAAACTGCTCGATTAATCCAGTTGCATAATAAGGATGTCTCATATATAAAAACGACATTATTTCAAAGCTTTGCCCCACATCCTTTCTTTATGCAAGTTAGGAAACGACCAATCCTACGAGTTTAGAGGGTTAGAGGACCTACAAATTTAAAAAATAAATGGTCGCTCTTCGCTTGCACGCCAAAAGGTTTGCATGCCCCCAGGTATAGTGAAATAGAGTTTCAAGGTTACCCCTCAATTTGCAGACAAAACATTTGTTTTATCGGGAAAGGCCTACCTTTTCAGGTTACCCCTCAATTTGCAAACAAAACATTTGTTTTATCGGGAAAGGCCTACCTTTTTCAGGTTACCAAAGATTGTTCTATTTGTGTCACAAACAAAACATTTCTTCGGCGATGTCTACCAAAATAGACAAAGGTGAGTGGCACAGACGCCTCCACTCACATAACTTTGATGAGGGAATCTTATTCTAGTCTAATCCCCTTTTCCTAAACGGACGGGAGTGTCAGACTAGTTAGATATCCTTCGCGGAAACCTACCCTATACCTGAAGTTTTCCTGTCGAAACAGGCCAGGGTGCATGCCCCCTGGGTTTTAGTCATGCCCTCCGAATCACTCACGCTCATCAGGAGGACGGACTAGGGATTGATGAGACATTCCTTGCGTGAAAAGACCATTCAGGGATGGTATATGACTATTTGCTATGCGTGAACCGGGGAATGAAAGTTGGTCTACGAGCTTGACCACTCTTCCTTCGTGCGGAAAACACATTACTCTAAAGAGTGAGGAGACAATGGCTCCCATGCAATAAATATAGTCTCGTCCAAGGAGTAGATTATAATCTAGGGGTCCTTGGACTACCATTACATTCATGTGAACGGTTTTCCCTCTCAATGTTATGGGCACATCGGGAAGGATCCCTAACGGTCGACTGGTTCCTTTGTCAAAGCTTATTAGATTTCTCATTTCAGGCAAAAGCGATGGCGAACCAAGCGCTTTCCAAGCAGTTGAGGAAAGGATACTCACAGAAGCCCCTTCATCTATGATGGTACCGGCCATGACCATTCTATATACTTGAGCGATGATTCAGAATGGTATACTAGCCGATAAATGGGGTCTGCCTAGTAGATTCCAGTCAAAGGAAACAACCAGGTTGCTTGGAGGTGGGACCAAATAGACGGTCGGGTATGACTCTGACGAACTTCCTTCCTACGGTAAAGGAATGGGTAGACTGCCCCCATGTTCATTGGAGTCTGTGTTTATGAAGAGAATTTGAACGGTGTCGTTCTTGTTCTCTTTGGTGACTGTATCATCTGAAGATTGATCCTCTGAAGGCATGACCGGGTCAACTGCCGCCTCGACCTTTTGACTTTCGTTTGGTATGGATTCAGATGGTTTATCTTCAATGATAGACGCTTCTGCCGACCACAAGGGCGTGTCAGCCGGATTTTCAACTAGTGACGGACTCAGCAAGAGTTTCTTGTATCCAAGAGGAAACCGTAACGGTGAAACCAGACGGTCGTCCAAGACTCTTTTAGCTTTGTCTAAGAAGGGACAACGGTGGACGACATGATCGCCTTCACACAGTTTACAAGGAAATTTACATTTTCCTTTTTGTCCAGGGGCTTCACTTTCACTAGTTGACGGTGTATTTTCAACATGATCATCAGAGGTTGACAACACGAGGTTGTGCAAACAAGGAGACCAGTCCCTTAAGATCTGAGGGATGCAAGGACAATCTCGATGATAGTGGTCTCCTTTGCAAATGACACCTGGAGATTTAGGCCTGGTCGGTGCAGTGTGTGGATTTTCGCTAGACGACGCTTAGTTGCCCCTTTTCACCTTTGGATCCTTCTTCTTCTTCTCTTTCTTCTTCTTTTCCTTCTTCTTCTCAAGTACTTGATTTTTGGCTTTACCAGCTTCATCAAGCAAAGAGGAAGGAGGAGAGGAAGAATTGGACAAAGTAGAGGGTTGGGGGGTAACTCTGGAATCGTATAGTTGCTGACTCGATTGTTCAGGAATTGCGGTGTTCTGAATGACGGAGGTTGAGAAGAGCCATACGGGAAAGCCAATTGTCAATCCTGGAAGCGACAATGTGGGCATATGGGGTGCACCAACATCTCCCCAAGAGGAGAAGTGACTAGGATTTCCTCCAAGGGGAACTCCTTGGTTGGTGGACTCCATTTTCCTCAACCTAAGACCAACGTACGAAAGGTGATAATTATTCCGTTTAAAATAAATTTTAGACGCTTTGACACAACTTTTTTTTTTCAATTTTTAAGAGTCGAGAAAAAACAAAAGATGACTCTAGTCGCCTTCGATTTTTAATGAACCTAAAGTGACAAGTGCTCAGATGGACCTTTTCCGTTAAGGAGTCTGAAAAGGAACGAAAGGGACTGCTCTGGAAATCTAGGCAGAGGGATTACCAAACCAATCGCAAAATTGTAGAATACTTTTTACGGTATGGCAGTCAATCTTCCTGAATGTTGTGTTCAGTGCATTGCGATCGATAGGGCGGCAGACACGGCTTCCTATGGATAAAGGATAAATCCTATTGTGATCTCCCAAAATATACTCGACGGTACATGGGAGCACAAGTCTGTACTGGCACTTATCGTCTCAAAGTGGAGGAATCACCCAACCAACAGTGAAAACAGCAGTTACCAGGCTTTACGACGCCAGAATACGTCTCTAGCCTAGACTTCTAGATGTTGTGCTTTAGGTTCCAAAGCATTTTTAGATTCATTAAATTTATTTTATAGTTGATCTTGTTTAAGAAATTTGCCTTTCAGGTTCATCGCGTGATGTAGATGTACAATTCCTAAAATGCAATCTAAGATGATAAATTGTCGTTTAATCTTCTTTTTGCAAATGAAAATCCTAGCTACTAAGGAAAGAGAGATGGCATTCTTTCAAGAAAGAGCAAAGAACACATACTATATGCAATGTCCTAAATCAAACCAATAAACAGTCTAAATGAAAATGCACGTGCATGTATTTGTTTTCAGCCTTCTTAATTTGTAAATGATAAAAAGAAAGCTAATGTGCAAATCTGAATTATTTTTCAAAGCGACAATTACTAACAAGCTTCTTTTCAAAACAAAATGAGGACAATGACAACACTTTGCGATTTGGAATTGAAAACTTGCTTTGGACACTAGAAAAACTACTAATTCAGATCAAATACAAGAGTAACAGGGTAATCGACTATCAAGAACAATCAGATTCTCTTCTATGACTGAAAACGACACTTGCGACACTTTCAAATCAAGAAACGACAGTACAATTACGCTACTTCTTTGTAAAGGAGAACTGAAAATGATTCAAAAAATACATAAAAACATTTACAGTTCTTTGTACAATGGAGGCGTAATAATAGCAAGGAAAGGGGTTTCAAACAGAGGTGTACTGACTACAGGCAGCAAAATTCCTGAATAGATCTGAAAAGAGTGAACACAGAAACCAAAATTTAGGAACAAGGCCTTGTCTGATCAGCGCACCTGTAACACAGTGAAACTGAAATGCAACGCACCTACTACACTCGGGAAGTGTGCTGCATTTGAAGTTCACAGAACAGACAGTGCGCTGGACCAGGGACAAGACTTTGATTGGATTCCGAGTCACAGTTTGCAGTTCAGTTCAGGGATTTAGGCCAAGCAAGTGGTAATCAGTAAATCAATCACAGGGGTAGATCTAAGGAGGTTACTAGAGCCACCACGAGGGCAATTAGAAATCTTGTAAATCAATTGTTTAATTCATAAACAAAACCCAGAGATTGACTGAAGCAGCGTTGATCTACTTTGCACTTGCATAGCAAATGCAGTTCGAAGGCTAGCTGGCTTGACTTCAGGCTCCGTCTGTAAGTTTATAAAGTAAACAAATGTAGATGAACAAACAATCTACTCGCTCCCCAGTGGAGTCGCCATTTTGTTACCGGGAATAGTGTCTATGCAGAACTGCTAATCCCACTAAGGCTGGTAGCTACCTTAGAAACAAACAAACTAAAACTACTTTCGTTTTCCTTTATGAAAGATAGATGAGAGAAGAATAAAGGAGACCAACCTCTATCTTGCGCTTGGTTCCTTGCTCGATTCCTCTCTCTTCTGATAGTCCTTTGCTACTTGTTTTCATACCCAGCAATACTTATAGAATCAAAGCAGCATAACACTATACGAGAACATGGATCTATTATCATAAGCAATATAGGATCAGATGTATATTAACCACACAAATGCATAAAACATCAATCACACAAGTGTATGGAGGAAAACTTGAATAGTTTTATTGATAATCAAGAAAGAGCCAAGAGAATTACAACCGATTGTTTTGACCCAGCATCATCCTCTCAGCAAGTAAGCCCTTCTTCACCTCATGAAAAGCTTAGATCACCCAACACTATGATGTTGTCTCAAGAAACCAACAACACTTCCTTACAAGATGCAAAATTCCAGCCTCTGGATCTCTGGGATGAGGGATCCATATATAGATGTCTGCAAGGGAGGTGAGTCAGCTTGAGATTTGATTAGTGTCTTCCCTTTAATAGTTCTTCATTCCACTTAGAGATTGATGATCTCTTACTCATGCCTAGTCGAATTCAGAGAGGCAAGTGTCACAGGAGAAGTTTCTGGAAGATTTCATGCTTCTCCACCTTGCGGATTGACCCTGCCATTTGTCCCTTCTCGCCCATCGCACCCCATAGAAGGGCTTTTTGAAATGCAACGCACCTACTGTGTGTATTTAGGTGGGATGCAACACACTTTGCCTATGGAGCAGGTGAAATGGTCCAATTTTGACCAGTTCTGAGTAGTCTTTCATGGAGAACTTCTGGGAGATGTTGTAATCAGTTGACCTTGTTCTTTTAGGGGTTGGAACAACACCTTTAGGGACTTAGGAGCCCTTGGTTTATGGACATTTATGCTTGGGGTTGCAGTGCCCAAAAATGTCTATAACAACAACACAACAACAATATAATCAAAGTCGACATAACAATAATAATATAAGGGCACAACAATAACAATAGTGGGCTTCTATGGGGCACAATAATAACAATAATGGCTACAATGACAATAGTAATGGGGGAATCACTAGTATTATAGGGACCTAACATAAGAGAAGAAGAAAAAATCGTCTAGTACAAATCTCATCATATGTCAGTCAAAAGGAAACCTTTGTTGGATAAGGATACTCAAGATCCTTTGTTGGAATCTTCATTGTAATATTCACTATTTAAAAGGAAGCAAGTGCTTCATCAAGAATTCCAACTTGTAGGAATTCATAAGATGGTGGAATGGTGTCGAAAGAAGTGAAGCAGGTCAAGGAATTGAAGTTCTTTCAAGCAAGGAAGCTACTAAAGGAAATCTAGATGACCTAAAGGAAAATGAGGTATGTATGCTTGTATTTGATAAACTAGAGTCTTGTCATATGGTTGGAGGTAATATGGATAAATTGTCTATCTCAAGAGCATGATCAAAAGAAAGGACCTTCTCCTTTGAAAGGATGCAGGAAGGCATGGGTCACATATTGACAAGATGAAATCAACATAATATGTCCTCGTATGAAATATGAGATGGTTGACAAAAATTGGAGGAATTCTGATTAGAAGTTCCTCCAAAGGAAATGTGTGAAGAAAGAAAGGAAGAGATCATGAAATATACAAGTATGGAAAAGGCAATCAACATCCAAGAACTGAAAGATTTGATTATAATATCTCCATGAAAGATAGGAAGAACCTAATCAAGTCTGAAAAAGTAAGATACCCTTGACAGTATATATCTTTTGGATATGTGTCAATATGTATGTAGGATGTTGATGCAAACTAAAATATGTCATAATGAAAGACCATCACAAAGGTAATTTTGATTTGATGTTCATTTCTTATTTTTGAACAATTTATGGATGGGCTTATGCAGGGCTGCTATGGGAAGAGCTATGGAAGTCTTCTACAACCAATGGTGATGTGGCTGGATGAAAGGTCCTTAAGGAAACATGACATGAACAAGGCAGCATGGCATGAAGGAAGGCCATATGTGGACTAATGGGTCGCTTTCCAATAAAATGAATGATGAGATGACTCATGGATAAAATTGATGGATGGTTTGTGCCCTATAAAGAAGTCCCAAAAGATGTAAAGTTTATGATAAAGAATAAATTCATGACATCGGAGGAAGGAGTTCTACAAGCAATTGGTTATCCCATGATCTCCACCTAAAGAGTTGTTGGAAGCAAGTCCCTAATTAAGAGGGAGCTTGGTCAATTCCCTAGTTAAGAGGGAGCTTGGGTACATTCCTTCAGTAGAATGGGTATGTCCTCCCTAAGTTGAGAGGGAGAGATAGACACATCATTCTTGCCTTCACTTGGGAAGATAGAATGAAGGATTAGGTAAGCATCCAGAATCCGATACCATTTGAGGATGTGTTAGTGTTAAGGCAGACAAAAGCGGTCTCCCTAGACTCTAAAGATAACTTGTAACAAACAAAACAAGTGACTGCTAATTTTCCTTAATTCACAACTGAATCATATTGAAGTATGAGATATGTAAGAGCCTCTTACCTTTCTACGAGATGTCTGTGGAAGTCCTACCAATGCTTTCAACAACCTTTCCTTGTTGTTTCAAAGGAATATATACACCAACATAAACGAACAAGGCATAAAAGTACAATGTAGATGAATATGAGACACAAAGCAAATGAAGATTGCAATATAGCACATATCATAGGATTAAACCAATACTTAGTTATAAATCATGCAAAATATCAAGGAATTATGCAAATAGCATTAAGACAAGTGCAATTAGGAAAGAAACAATTTCTTGTATTAATCTTAGAACTAGAAGAAACAATACAACCTTGTATTGATGATGTAAGCCTCCTCCCAATAGTCTCCAATCCTTCCCTTAGGTGACAAGCTTTCCAGCCCTATTCCAACAGCATGAGTTTACATTCAGAAAGTCCTATTTCATCCTCTGGCCTGTGTCAAATCTATAGGCCAACAGGAGGAGGTTTGAGATCCTCGTCTAGAGGGATGAGATCCTTAAAAGGAGGGATTAGGGTTCCACAAAGGGAGGAAGTTTGCTCCATGAATAGAGGGATGAGGCCCAAGTATGTAGAGGCTTAAAGCCTTTAATTAGGAAATATTCCTCCAACAAGGCTCCTAGAAATAACTTTTTATTTTTACTCTCGCTAAGTTATTTGTGTAGTTCTCAGTGGAAGATAAAGCACAAATTTGTGCAGTCCATAATGGTAAACAATATGGTTGCGCAGATACTGGCTAGGAAATTGCACAAGCACTTAAAAGAAGGTTTCTAACAATATAATTAGGAATTCTTGTAGTATTTGGGATGGTTTTACTTTAGACATTGCAAGGGAATGCTTTGGAACACTTCATCGGAAGCGAGAGATCTAGATTGGCAGTCATTTGCATGATGGTGACAAAATGACGTGTAACAGTTAAGGAATCCAAGATAAGAGTAGTTGTAAAGGACCGATGTTATTTAAGGACCGGGAATCCAAGATAAGAATAGTCCTGGTGAAACGTACTCTGAGAGAACCCGCGTAGGGTATGCTCTGAGAGAGACAATGATGAGGGTGTCTATACATCATTGGTCAGCATTGAGCTCTAATATTGTGGTGAGATAGAGCAGTTAGGCAAGGCCATGTTATGCGACAATGTTGGATGATATGATTCTAAATAAATGGGTTACCAATATGACTCTTCTTATGTGAATTCCTCAGACTGAGAATGTCCAAGTACCTTGTGTAGATTATCAATACCTCCCTAGTTAAGAGGGAGTGTCGAAATATGTAACTAGGTCCGGTCTACATAATGACATGTGTAATCATGATTTTATGTAATTGATGTAAAGAAGAAAAATAAAATTATTTATTTTAAGCTTAATTCATGGGTTTCATGCTCAAGGAATTTTAATTTTATAGCTAAAGCTCCCATTGTGAGCTATTAGGTTTGGTCATTAAGTCATAAAGTCTATTGAGTCAATTAAATGGCCATGTGGGCATGTTACATATTCTAAAATGAGAATTTGTTTGAGTCATTAACCCCCAAGACCTTGTCACAAGCACTCCTTGAAGTCGACCTTCAAAAGAAATGAAGATGATTCTAGAATAGCATGTCAGCCTAGGCACAAGGTCAAGTCGGCCTATGGACAGACCACTATATATAGGAGCACTCGACATCACTTGAAGAACAATTCGGTCAAGCATCTAAAATAGAGAAGGAAGTGTGAAAAACACTAGAGAAAGGACTCATCATCAAGTGAAGAAAGGAGGAACATAAACTAAGGTACTTTGGCACTGTTTTACGCTATTTCTCCTTGCACATGTGATAGAAACTAGGGTTTTTGCAGTAGTATCATATCAATCCCTAAAGAAGTCATCAAGAAGGTCATGAATCCAACATTCTTGCTAGTTGAGGTCACAAGGAGAAGCCCTCAAGTCAAGTGAAGAAGGAAATCACCATCAAGATCCATAATTCAGCCCACACATGTGAACTTGCATAAGTTTCAAGTAGCTGAGAGTTGTAGGATTGTGGAGGAAGCCTGAAATTTCAGAATAGCCGAAATTTGCAGTGCTAGAAGTCAGTTTGAATAGTGTTGACTTGGTCAAGAATAAGAAATAGTGAAGAAGAGTCTTGTGACTTGGTATTGGAGAGGTTGATATGTCAAGGGTCTTGGTCTTAGTATCCTTCACTTGAAGTTTCTATAAGAAGAAGAATTTGTTTGAGTTTTCTTCTCAAGTTGGAGAGGTTTTGGCCCTGGATGATCGCTTACATATTGTGTCTCTTGTCTCATTATTATTTATGGTTTGGTAGTTGTTTGATGAAAAAGAACACTATAATAATCTTTGTGAAAGAAGAACCTAATCTAAAGCAGTAAAAAGTATTCACAAGCAGTTATCATTGCTAGAGAAATCACCTTTTGTTTCTGCCCTAGATTTATCAACGATGGCCCTTTTATTTCACCCCCCATGTTTGTAAATATAAATGTGTGAGGTGAGCATAAGAGTCGTGATTGGCTAGGGAAAAATATAGTTAACACTTGAAAAATTAATGTTGGATTGAAGGGAGGGACACCACAGATCCATTGTCAAAGGGAGGGGGACAAGCTGTTGTTTATCGTGAAATGACAATAGCCAACCTACATTAAATTTCTAAAGCCCTTGCAGGCTAATCAAACAACTCAATGACATGTTGTAATGAGAAGGAATTGGGCAGTGTGGTAAAAGGGTCGTGCCCATCCCCATCGCTCTTATGGAATGAGAACAAGGGTTGCAACCTCATAGTAAGGCAAGAAAGAAAGGCAAAGAATAAGAAAAAAATGTTGCTAAAGGAAAATCGCACAACAAGTGGCTTCTTTCACTCTCTCTAGGTTTTCCCTCTCATTTTGGTTTCGTTAGATCTCCTTGGAGCATGGAGAGATCAGTTTTTGCTAGTGGAAAAGTGCATGGAACTATTAGATACTTGACAAAAATGATTGAGCAATGCTAGAGTTGATTGTTGAGCCATGTGCTCTATAACTTTGGGTATTATTCCTCATGATTTTGTGTTTGAGGCCACTGGATTGTGTGTATATGCCTGAGTGGTCAATGGGAAGCATATTGGAAGACTGAATCACTATGATGCTTCTTGTATAGCTAATAAACCACCTGGATATGGCAATTTGAGTCATTGTGGTGCTTGGTAAAGAGCTAAGAAACCACCTAGACGGTGCATTATAGAACCCTGTGGTTCTTGCTATGAAAAGACAACTAATAAATTACCTAAATAGTGGATTTAGTCTTTTAGACTAAGAAAATCCCCATTTGGACCAAGGGTGAATCCCTATGAATGAGCTCAAAGGAGTGACTGAGTCATTTTGGTGCTTACTATCATAGGGTTGTCAACAATCCACCCCAACAATGGACTCCATTTCCTGCATGTATAACCAAGCCATTGGTGTGAATTTTCCCTAAGAAAGCATCCTCTTAGACTTTGAATCTAGTTCAAGAGTGGTCAAATGCAAGAAATATATGGTGTAGATATCCTATGGATGGGTGGAGATTGAAAGTCCCTCCTCAGTTGCTAATATGCACAAATAATTATAAAGGTTTATGCATATTGGATTGTGAATTGTGATATTCCTTGTTGTGCTTATGATTAATGCAAGGTCATGTATGTTTATGAATGATAGTATGAGGTTCACTGCATGCTTGGGATTTATAAACTATCTTATATGTCAAAGGTTTATAAATGCTTGCATCATGAAGTTAATTGTCATCAATATGATCTAAAATTGTCTTGTTTGCTATGAAGTGAAGGCGTATATGGATTATGTTGATGAATATATACTTCATGAATAACATGATAAATTGTGGGTTTGTGCACCTTCATATTGTTTTTGCGGCTGAGAACTATAATTATTTTATAGTTCAGACATTTCACCTGGCTCATGTGATAAAATGTAACTTTCTTGAAAAATTGTATTAACATGTATGTGCATGTTGGAATAAATGATGTATGTCTTTCATTGCATAGTCAGTCTATGCATGAGGGTAGTATAAAAAGGTTGATTAGTACAATATTTCAAGGGTAACATTGATAAATGATGTGAAACTTGGGAAGGGGCCTTGCCCCTCTTATTATCTCAAAGACCTATGAATTGGGAATTATGGGTGCCTATTCCTTATACTTTTGTTGTAGTACTCAACAACCCCCCCCCATTATTCCCTTAATTCTCATTATGGGGACCCTTTAATTGCATAGTTGGTCATATTACTATTCGATTTTTTGAGTTTGGTTTGCCTAAATGAGTTCGTTTTGTTCTTGTCTTCCTATCATGACTTCTTTGATCTCATGTGGACATTTGGTTTGAAAATGTTTCTTAGTCGATGATCGAACATTTTCACTACCCTGACCTAATCAATTGTATAAATGTTCATTATTTCTAGCCCCCAAGACCAAAGTATTAATTATTATTATTATTAGTGCCTATATTTTCCAAAAAGTGGCTATCACATATCAAAACTTTAGGACTTATTAATATCAGAAGATTTCTTTCCAAATCTCCGATATCATAAGTCCTAACCCCATTTATCGGTGGTTGTAGTTTATTTGTTGGAGAAACCTTTTTATAATAGAGTCATATCATAGTTTTCGGAGTTATGACATCAAAGCAACTCTTTTAGAATTCTCTGATACCAAAACTCCAATACATATGACATTGGCTCTTTATAATAATAAACATACATAAACTCTGACACACATAAGTGTTGGAAATAATTCTGAGAGGGGGGGTGAATCAGTATTATCAAGTTCTTTTAATAAATCTTCCTTATTTATTCTTTGAATTATTTTTGCATGTCAGTACCATAAAATAATGAGCATGAACAAAGAAAACAGATAGTCACACCAAAGAACACAAGATGTAAGGTGGAAACCCAATGTGGGTGAAAACCACCTGCTGCAATATGTCTCTATCTTCTTTCAAATTAGAAACTCCTTTTACAATGGTTTTGTACTGGTGCAGTCCTTTACCAGTACGCCGGTTGCAACCTGCAGAGAGCTACAACTCTCTCTTGTTTTCCAGTCTCTCCTGGAAGGGAGCTACAACCCCCTACTTCTTTTCTTTCAAGGACCACTTTTCATAAATTTTCAAACTGGATCCAAGAACATCAAAAACCCATCAACTACACTTGCATCATCAATCTCTGATTTCACCAAAGCCAACCCGCATACAAATCTGCAAATATTTCCTTATAACTTTGCAGTTGTTACATCAGACATACCCAGATCATAATATGTGTAAAATAAAACATGCATCAATAATTCAGACCCAGATTATTAGATTTATAGATCAAGCGTATGCCACATATCACAGATCAAAATCATATAGAGATACCACTATTCCAGCCTTAAGATTTTGACCCATCAATAGAACTTATCCTTCTCCTTACGCTCAGGTTCCTTCTTCATTCAGATCCAGATCTGCACCAAACCCAATCACAATATTCCAGATCTAGCACTTTATTAGATATTCGATAATTCAGAAGATGCTTTGCCAAATGATCTCCTTCCTCTTTTTAGTCTTAGGCCTTTCACAATACCACGGGCCAAAACCATAGGATCAAAAAACTGTTGGACTAATACCATGAACCAACCATGAAAGTACGTGAGATCAACACTTTTGGATGCAATACCACGGGCCAAAACCATAGGATCAAAAACTGTCGGACTAATACCATGAACCAACGATGAAATTGCGTGAGATCAACACTTTTGACGAGGTACCATGGTCCAAAACCATAGGTTCAAATACCAAGGACTAACTACCATGGACCAAAGGTAAGTTCTCCAACATATACGCGCTTTTCCTTGCATGAAAGTGCGTACCATGGTCCAAAACCATAGGTTCAAATACCAAGGACTAACTACCATGGACCAAAGGTAAGTTCTCCAACATATACGCGCTTTTCCTCATAGGTTCAAATACCAAGGACTAACTACCATGGACCAAAGGTAAGTTCTCCAACATATACGCGCTTTTCCTTGCATGAAAGTGCGTGAACTTTTTCTCTACATGAAATAAACTTTTCTCTGCATAAAAGTGCGTGGACTTTTCTCTACATGAAATAAACTTTTCTCTGCATAAAAGTGCGTGAACTTTTCTCTACATGAAATAAACTTTTCTCTGCATATAAGTGCGTGAACTTTTCTGCACTATAATTTATCATCTGAGATGAGTGGGTTGCCATCAAGTACAACATATGTATCATAATGCCAACAATCTCCCCGTGAACTTTTCTCTACATGAAATAAACTTTTCTCTGCATATAAGTGCGTGAACTTTTCTGCACTATAATTTATCATCTAAGATGAGTGGGTTGCCATCAAGTACAACATATGTATCATAATGCCAACAATCTCCCCCTTTGGACTTGATGGCAACAACAACCAATCACTCTCCCCCTTTGACATCAAGGGCAAAGGGTTATGCTCCCCCTAAGAACATGCTCCGCCTGACTATAAACCAGATCTGCAAAGAAGAACCATAATCCATGACCATAAAAGAGATAGAGACGTATTGCAGCAATATTCAAACCAGCATCCATGATCTCCTTCTGTACTTCCTCCATAATGCCAACAATGCATGATATGCTCCCCCTGAACCTGTGCCATTCGATCTTTGACCAATCCGCAACCCAGCACATGTACGCATATACTTCAAATGAACCTTGCGTACAACCAACAATCAGAAGAGATTCAACAACAAGATGATGCATCAACAAACCCCAGCTTTTGCCTGAGGTATTCAAAGGTCTCCCTAGGCAATGGTTTGGTGAGTATATCAGCAACCTGTTCCTTAGAAGGAACATACTCCAACTTGACCTTTTGTTCAAGCACTTGTTCCCGGAGAAAGTGATACTTGATTGGTATGTGCTTGGTTTTTGAATGCATGACTGGGTTCTTTGAAATGCTGATTTCACTTGTATTATCACATAAGATGGAGATGGGTGGTGTACAAGTGATTTGAAAATCCTGCAAGGTCTGCATCATCCAAAGGAGTTGAGTGCAACAAGATGCAGCAGCAACATATTCTGCTTCAGCTATAGACAAGGCAATCGAACTCTGTTTTTTGCTAAACCAAGATACTAATCTGGAACCCATAAAGAATGCACCACCACTTGTGCTTTTCCTGTCATCCACGCTTCCGGCCCAATCTGCATCTGTATAAGCATGAAGTGTGAGATCTGTATCTCTAGGATACCATAAGCCATAGTTTTGAGTCCCTTGAAGATATTTGAAGATTCTCTTTACTGCCTGAAGATGAGTTTCCTTTGGATTTGCCTGAAATCTTCCAACTATTCCCACTGCATGCATGATGTCTGGTCGGGCACCTGTCAAATAAAGTAGACTTCCAATCATAGATCTGTAAGTTGGTTGATGCACTGCTGCTGATTCATCATTTGCACTGAGGTTACATCCTGTGACCATGGGTGTACATACTGGTTTTGCTTCTTCCATACCATATTTCTTCAAAATCTGCTTGAGATACTTGGTTTGAGACAAGAAGATCCCTCCTTCATTTTGTTGGATTTGCAAACCAAGAAAATATGTCAGTTCTCCCAGCAAGGACATTTCGAATTCTTTCTGCATCACCAAGGCAAAGCTTTGACTCATAGCTTCTTCATTGCTGCCAAAGATAATGTCATCTACATACACAACAAGTATCAGCAATTTGTCATTTTCAACTTTTATATAAAGATTGTTGTCTGTTGATCCTTTTGAAAAACCTTGTTGATGAAGATATTTGTCCAAACGATAGTACCAAGCCCTTGGAGCTTGTTTGAGGCCATAGAGAGCCTTTTTCAATCTGCATACAAGATTTGGATCATTTCCAAGAATGAAACCATCTGGCTGCTCAATGTATACTTCTTCTTCCAAGTCTCCATTCAGAAAGGCTGATTTCACGTCCATTTGAAATACTTTGAAGTTTTGAAAGCTTGAGAGAGCAAGGAACATTCGGATGGCCTCAAGTCTTGCAACAGGAGCAAAAGTTTCTTCAAAATCTATTCCTTCTTGCTGTGCATACCCTTTACAAACAAGTCTGGCCTTGTTTCTAATTACTTCTCCATTTTCATTCAATTTATTTTTGAAGACCCATTTTGTTCCTATAACATTCTTATCCTTTGGTCTAGGAACCAGCTCCCAAGTGTTGTTCTTTTCGATCTGCTCAAGTTCTTCATCCATTGCTTTGACCCAACATTCATCTTTGCATGCCTCTTTCACATTTTGTGGTTCAGTGGAAGAGAGTAATGCCAAATAGCTTGAAGCTTCTGCAATTTTTCTTCTTGTTTGTACACCTGCTTCTTTCTGTCCCAAAATCTGAGATTCTGGATGATTCTTCTGAACATATCTGGATGGAGTCTTCTCTTCTATCCTTATCTGCTCCTCTGGTTCTTCTTGAGGTTCTTCTTCTTCATCATTCTGTCTTTGAGGATGGCCTTCATCTTCTTCGATATCTTCATGATTTACTTGCCTAGGAATGTATCCCTTCTCATCAACCACTACATCAATGCTGTCAACAATTCTTCCAAGTCTTTTATTATAGCACTTGTATGCTTTGCTGTGTGGAGAATAACCAAGAAGGATGCCTTCATCTGCTCTAGGTTCAAGTTTGCCAAGTTGCTCATCGGTATTTTTAATATAGCATTTGCTCCCAAAGATTTTGAAGTTCTTTACCGAAGGAGTCTCACCATACCAGAGCTCATGAGGGGTTTGAGTGCTGTTCACTCGGACATTTGTTTTGTTGAGAATAATAACTGCAGCATGTGCTGCTTCACCCCAGAAAGTTGCGGGAGTTCCAGATTCATCAAGCATAGCACGAGCCATTTGTTGGACAGTTCTGTTCATTCTTTCCACCACTCCATTTTGCTGAGGAGTTCTAGCTGTAGAGAATTATCTTCTTATCCCATGTTCTTCACAGAAATCGAAAAATTCATTTGAGGTAAACTCCCCACCTCTGTCAGATCTAAGACACTTAATTTTGTATCCTGATTCATTTTCAACCAAGGCTTTAAAGGATTTGAATTTTTCGAATGCTTCATCTTTGTGCTTCATAAGTCCTAACCAGACAAACCTAGAGAAATCGTCAATGAATAATATCAAGTATTCTTCTCCTCGAGGTGTCCTTTTCTTGAACGGACCACATGTATCTGTATGTACTAGCTCAAGAGGCATGCTAGCTGATCCTTCCTTTTCCGGAAAGGTAGTTCTGGTTTGCTTTCCAAACTGACATGATTTGCATATGGTGTTGTCTGGAACTTTGATATCTGGAAGACCACGAACTGCCTGATATTTGCATGCTTTCCTTATTTGTGAAAAGCTTAGATGCCCCAACCTCTGGTGCCATAACCAGTGCTCATCATCCTTGCTCAGATAACATTGTTGTTGTCCTTCTTCAAATATGTATAGATTATTTGGAGTTCTTTTACCTTTGATCATTGTTTTACCTGTATCAAGATCACGAACAAGACATCCATTTGATCTGAATATCACCTCGGTTCTTTGATCACACATCTGGCTGACACTTAGAAGATTATGTTTCAATCCATCAACATACAAAACATTTCCAGCTTTGACCTTTTCTTTTAACTGAGCAGTGCCTTTTCCTTTTATAGTTGCAGGAGTATCATTTCCAAAAGAAACTTTCTTTCCTTTTTCTAGAGCAGAATATGATTCAAGTTTTTCTTTATCACCTGTCATATGCTTCGAACATCCACTGTCAATGTACCATAGATTTTCCTGTCCCTCTGCATAAAATGCTATCCCACATCTTTCTGTTTGTGGTTCCTTTATTCTCCATGTTTTGGTGCTTGAGGCTTGTTCCTTTGTCTGCTGAAACCTGCTCCTGCATTCAGAATCTTCATGACCAAAGTTATTGCAAATAGAACATTCAACTTCATTTTCAAGAACCGAAAAGTTGTTATAGGTCCTTTTTGTAATCCCGATCATACTTCTTTGTTTTTGAGCTTCTCTAGTCATGATCGTTTTATATGCAACACATTGAGCTGCTTTGTGACCAAAGTTATGGCAAGAAAAGCATTGTCCATTGAAGAAATTTCTGCGGTTATCAAATCTTCCGGCCAAACGATTGTAATTTCTATTGTCATTCATTCTTGAAGCAAATTGAGAGGATTTTACCTGTGGCTGGTTGTAGCTTTTGTTCATCCTTAAGACAGATTGCCCCTGATTTGCCTGATAGTCTTTGTTTGTAATTAGTCCCTGCTTTACTTGGTGATCTCCATTGTGCTTTTGCTCATTCCTTCTTGCTGCATCAAGATAACTCTTTGAGGTAGATGCTTGAGAAGTTTCTCCATTATAGCCCAGACCTGTCTTGTTTAGAGGAGAGCGTTGTACATTGATGATCTCATCCAGAGTTTCAGATCCTTTGACAAACTTAAGATTAATAGCCTTTGTTTTCTCAATCTCTTTTCTAAGACCAACAATTTCGCCTTCTAACTTTTCAATATATTTTTCTTTTTCATCAATTTGAAGTTGTAGAGTATCAATGATCCTATTCTTTTCTTCTATACATGTCTTGAGTCTAGAAATTTCTTCACAAAAGCTATCCACATCTATAGCATCCATGTAATCATCATCTTCAAATGCCATTAAGAGTTTATAGTCATTACCTTGTTCATCTTTGTCACTATTTGATAGACCATCACTATCTTCATGAGTGTAGTAGCTTTTCTTATTTGCAATCTGTTTCTTGTTCCATCTAGCAGGTTCCTTTCCTTTATCCTTATGAGGACATTTTGCAGAATAATGACCTACTCTTCCACAAGCAAAGCATTTAAAAGGTAACTTACCTCTGAACCTTCCAGTTCCCCTTTGAAGATTTCTGACAAAATTTGATTCTTCTTCTTCTTCTTCTGGCACGTGACTTGCTTCATAATAGTCTCCTTTGCCTGAAGCCTTGAAAGCAACTTCTCTTCTGTCTGATGGACCTCCCTTTCTCATTTCATAAGCAGTTAGAATTCCGTGTAGCTGAGACATAGTAAGAATTCGTAGATTTTCCTTTTCTTCTATTGCAGACACTTTACATTCAAACTTGGGGGACAATGATCTTATAACTTTTTCAACCACAATAGCCTCTTTTATTTCTTCACCCAAGTTTTTCATGCAATTAACAATCTCATCTACCCGAAGGAAATAGTTAGCCACACTTTCATCATTATACATTCTGAGATTCTCATACTGAATCCTAAGGGTTTGAAGTTTAGCACGCTTTACCTATTCATCTCCTTCGTAGCTCAAGACAATCTTGTCCCATATTTCTTTTGCGGATTTATATTGCATAACCTTCACGAATTCTGTTTGAGATAAGCATCCCAGCAGAGTATTGACTGCTTTAGCATTTGTTTCATATTTCTTCTTTTCGGCCGTATCTGTAGGAGTAGCTGAAGGAAAAGTGTAGCCTGTATCTATGATATCCCAAACTTCTGTACCAAGAGATTGAAGATAGGCAGTAACTCTTACCTTCCAATAATTGAAGTTTGTCCCATCAAAAATTGGTGGCCTGATTGATGCTTCCCTCTCGTAGTTGCTCATGATGAATGATCTTCCTTCAAGCGATCAAGCTTTTCTGAAGGACCTGCTCTGATACCAATTGTTGGAAATAATACTGAGAGGGGGGGTGAATCAGTATTATCAAGTTCTTTTAATAAATCTTCCTTATTTATTCTTTGAATTATTTTTGCATGTCAGTACCATAAAATAATGAGCATGAACAAAGAAAACAGATAGTCACACCAAAGAACACAAGATGTAAGGTGGAAACCCAATGTGGGTGAAAACCACCTGCTGCAATATGTCTCTATCTTCTTTCAAATTAGAAACTCCTTTTACAATGGTTTTGTACTGGTGCAGTCCTTTACCAGTACGCAGGCTGCAACCTGCAGAGAGCTACAACTCTCTCTCGTTTTCCAGTCTCTCCTGGAAGGGAGCTACAACCCCC
The DNA here is from genome assembly GCA_031772625.1 of Pinus tabuliformis. Lineage (NCBI taxonomy): Eukaryota > Viridiplantae > Streptophyta > Pinopsida > Pinales > Pinaceae > Pinus > Pinus tabuliformis. The sequence goes on from CM062816.1 coordinate 1,851,529,215, forward strand.
TACTTCTTTTCTTTCAAGGACCACTTTTCATAAATTTTCAAACTGGATCCAAGAACATCAAAAACCCATCAACAACACTTGCATCATCAATCTCTGATTTCACCAAAGCCAACCCGCATACAGATCTGCAAATATTTCCTTATAACTTTGCAGTTGTTACATCAGACATACCCAGATCATAATATGTGTAAAATAAAACATGCATCAATAATTCAGACCCAGATTATTAGATTTATAGATCAAGCGTATTTCACATATCACAGATCAAAATCATATAGAGATACCACTATTCCAGCCTTAAGATTTTGACCCATCAATAGAACTTATCCTTCTCCTTACGCTCAGGTTCCTTCTTCATTCAGATCCAGATCTGCACCAAACCCAATCACAATATTCCAGATCTAGCACTTTATCAGATATTCGATAATTCAGAAGATGCTTTGCCAAATGATCTCCTTCCTCTTTTATAGTCTTAGGCCTTTCACAATACCACGGGCCAAAACCATAGGATCAAAAAACTGTTGGACTAATACCATGAACCCACCATGAAAGTACGTGAGATCAACACTTTTGGATGCAATACCACGGGCCAAAACCATAGGATCAAAAACTGTCGGACTAATACCATGAACCAACGATGAAATTGCGTGAGATCAACACTTTTGACGAGGTACCATGGTCCAAAACCATAGGTTCAAATACCAAGGACTAACTACCATGGACCAAAGGTAAGTTCTCCAACATATACGCACTTTTCCTTGCATGAAAGTGCGTACCATGGTCCAAAACCATAGGTTCAAATACCAAGGACTAACTACCATGGACCAAAGGTAAGTTCTACAACATATACGCGCTTTTCCTCATAGGTTCAAATACCAAGGACTAACTACCATGGACCAAAGGTAAGTTCTCCAACATATACACGCTTTTCCTCATAGGTTCAAATACCAAGGACTAACTACCATGGACCAAAGGTAAGTTCTCCAACATATACGCGCTTTTCCTTGCATGAAAGTGCGTGAACTTTTTCTCTACATGAAATAAACTTTTCTCTGTATAAAAGTGTGTGGACTTTTCTCTACATGAAATAAACTTTTCTCTGCATAAAAGTGCGTGAACTTTTCTCTACATGAAATAAACTTTTCTCTGCATATAAGTGCGTGAACTTTTCTGCACTATAATATATCATCTGAGATGAGTGGGTTGCCATCAAGTACAACATATGTATCATAATGCCAACAATCTCCCCGTGAACTTTTCTCTACATGAAATAAACTTTTCTCTGCATATAAGTGCGTGAATTTTTCTGCACTATAATTTATCATCTGAGATGAGTGGGTTGCCATCAAGTACAACATATGTATCATAATGCCAACAATAAGTGGCAACCCTTTTAAAATATTTCGATTTATTATATTTAAACCAAAGTCTGGCTGTTATATATAAGCATTGTCGGAGGATCCCACATTCCACATCATACTCTGCTCCAACATATCAAAGATACCATATCAATATTTTTTTTATGTGTCTCCATTCAAAACCTTTGATCTTCGATATGTGATAATCATTCATTGTCAATTTGCGATTTGTGATAAAGGCCTCCTCTCCAATATTCTGATATTCAAAGGCCTCTAATCTCCGAATTCAGATAATCATCCATCTCTCATCTGTGACACGCTATTTGCTCTGATATCTGGACCCGATATAATTATAGGTTCAATTTGATATAATAAAAAAAATCACATCCGCAATGTCGCAACTTTGGTTATATTGCGACCATTTCAAACCTCTAATATGTGTTTTAATGTTGATTAATAAGAATTTTGCATTCGCCTATCTAATTGGAAACTTTTGAAGGAGACCTCAGATATCACATCGCTGAAACAAAGCTTTAATATTGTGGATGTGATATAGTTATCAAAAAGAGTTGAATGTGATTTCACATCCGCTCTCATATCAGAATTATTGAAATGTCACATATGTAAAATCGTTGATCTGACTTTATCCTTCGATTTTCGATTTTTTTACGAACTTGATAATACGACGAATTATCAAGATGACACTTTACAACCAACATTATATTCTAGTAGTATTTATTTTCTTTATCATGATATCTTTTCAAATCAGATTTCATTAAATAATGACCATTTAAATATGTCGGTTGAAAACAAGTTTATCACTAGTTCTGAAAATTCTGAAATTAAAGATCATTCAGATGATAATTCTTTAGTCATCAATGACATTTCAAAATATTCTTCTCTCATATTTTCTAATTCTGTTAGTACAGATCGGTTATTGATTTCCAAGAGAATGAGGTAATTTATGATGAATACAATGATGACCATTACAAAGATTTTTATCCTATACAAAGTGCACTAATTATAAAAATTGATTTATCTCATGAAGATTCATATACCTATGATTTTGTCACCAATTGCCAAACACAAATGCTATCCTGAACATTTTGTTGAGTTAGCTTTGTAGGTTTCTAACGCTTTTTATTCTGATTTTCTTTTGGAAACTTGCATCTATAGCATTTTGTTGGAATTCTCTTTTAGTGGCAAATCGATCACTGAATTTAAAGATAGGTTCAAGAGTTGCCCTGTAACATTATGTTGTAATTTTAATGTCCATAGCAAATTGGTTATGATTGCTTTCTTTCATTTTTTTCGTTATATTTTATTTTCTGATCTTTTATGCATGCATGCCCAATATCTTAGAATTGAACACCCTCGCGATGCATTAACTAAAGACAATGAATATGTTATTCGAAATTTTAATCCTCAATATCAAAAAAAAATTCTTTCTCAAATCAATTTGATGTTCATTTCATTTCAATTATCTCATTGTTGACAAAATCTAACTCTTGATAATGTTCCCTCACAATCTACCTTGCTACCTTCTCCTTTGGCTAGTTTTGAATCTCTTACAAATATGCATCCATACTTTTATGATCTGATAGATATTTGTTTGGATACAACATTCCAAGAGACATGGTTTTCAAATAAGTCGTTCCTTGTACATACTTTATTTTTAGATGTATATAATCAAATCAAATTTACTTTTGTTGTTTCAATTGTGCTTTTGTTACTAATATTTGACTGGTGTGTATATGCAGTAAACAAAGCACTTGAATGGTTACATTGGAAGTTTGATTTTACCTAGTCATAATCTACTTTTTTAGATTAGGATTAGGAATAGATTAGATTTCTTTTTGTTAACTTTTTGTTGATTAAATAAAAAGATGATTTTAAACATTCTAAAGAAATACATGGAAGAAGATGAAGATCCATTGAGGTAAACTGACTATTAAATTCTTCCAGGTATGCATTTGCAATTTTATTATCATTTGTTTGTGTGTTTTTATTTCAATTTGTTCTTTTCTGCTCCAGTTTTTTCTTTCTTATATTTTGTTGTATTTTTGTAGGTTTTGGTTTAATCCAGTTTTTGTGAATAAGTCAGTTGTGGTAAACATAAATGCTAAATGGAGCATCTTTCAAACCTTACTTAGGGAGATTTTCTTAACTTGAAATTTTTCTTATCATTTTTGTGATATGTTTTAAAGCAAGATTTGAGTAAGGAAATAAATCTTTGTTAAGCTCTCAAGTGAAATTTTTAATCACAACTTGTCATTAGTTAGTTTTTAATAAATTCATGAAAGAGAAACTCATTAAGCAAGACAACACTTCTGCTTGACAAATTCATAACAAGATCTTAATGCCTTATGTCAAGATATATCTATATATATATATATATATATATATATATATATATATATATATATATATATATATATATATATATATATATATATATATATATATATATATATATATAGATATATATATATATATATATATATATATATTTCGGTGGTTCACTGACACCCGCGGTCACTGGGTGGTCGCTACGTCCACGGAAATATCTAAGCTTGATCATGAGTATCAAGCCAAGTGGCCAATAGCTAGGCCTAACCCCAAGGGCTTCGGGGAGAATTGACCCTGTGACCTCCCAAACGACGAGGCACTTATTTGACCAATTGAGCTAACCCATGGGGCTACCTTATGTCAAGATATTACTTTTGTCTTGTTTGAGTTGTTTCTATTTCATGATTTTGTTCGCAATAGTTTGTGTTTTTTTTTTTTTTTAATTTGGTTTGCATTTCTCTTTTATCTTGCTTTGGAATCTGATTTCACAACATTTCATTTTGTTCCCCTTTGAAAATCCCCTTGGTAATATTACCAAATCTTTTAGTTCAAGAGTTTTTTCGCATCCATCTTTAGTTTAGTACATGGGAAATTTTTACTCTTTCAATGAAGTTCATTAGTACAAGGAAGAATACCAAAATAATCATCAAATTTTAATCTTTCAAATTTAGATTTGAAACTCTTATTGTGTTTCCTTATCATTTTAATAATCTCACTTTGTAATATAAGAGAATTCTATTTTGAGACAACTTATCTTATAAAACATAAACTAAAGTGACAAAAAAGCAACATATAAGTTTAGTATTCTATAACTCTTCCATGTCATCCTATCTCTTGAGGAGAAGATTTGTCTCCCCGTCTATTAGCACAAATTATAAGAGTATAAATTGAAATATGTGTGAAAAACCTGAAAGATAGGGGGTCTCCTAAAAGAGCCAGCCTACCATGATCATGAACTTTGATTGTTATGACATTATCACATCTAGTCATCAATCCAGGATAATGGCTCATAGCACTTTGTTGTAAGAGAAGAGGTCTCATCACGAGTCAGCTTATTCATGACTATCAACACTTATGAAGGGCATTGTCAATATCTAGTCACCAATCCAGGACAATGGTTTTCGGAGTTATTAATGAAATAAGTCTTCTCTGAAATACTAAATAGTAGATGGGATACTAACATTCCTTTGGGTTAAAAAGGTAACCCTACCGAGGCTATGGATTCTTGCTCACAGCAATGGCTCTACTTGTGACAATGAGAGTTCATCTTTCTTACTAAACACAATCCTAAACTTTTGTCCTTTAGTTTATGTTGTCATTAATTAATGGTTGTTGTAAACATGGTCTTTCTCTTATGATCATTACAAGAGATGTTCAAAATGATTAAACTATTTTTTCACTTTTTTAAGGATTTCATAAAGTCTGAATCTTAGCATTTTTATTTTATTCAATCTTGCTCCTTTTCCTTTTTGGGATTTCATTAATAATAAACCAGAGATAATTGGTTCTTCCAATTGTGTCGCCAATTTTTGTGGTACTAACCAACACCCTCCCCCCATTATTCACTTAATTCTGATCATGGGAACCCTGTAATTGGATGGTTGGTCATATTACTATTCGATTTTGAGAGTTTGTATTGCCTAAATGAGTTCGTTTTGTTCTTATTTTCCTATCATAACTAGTTTGATCCCATTTGGACATTTGGTTTGAAAATGCTACCTAGTTGATGATCGAACATTTTCACTACCCTTACGTAATCAATTGATAAATGTTCATTATTTCTAACCCCCAAGACCAAGATCTTTATTATTATTAGTAGTAGTAGTTATATTTTCCAAAAAGTGGCTATGTAATATTGGAACTTCAGGACTTATTAATATCGGAAGATTTCTTTCAAAATCTCTGATATCATAAGTCCTAACCCCATTTATCAATGGTTGTAGTTTATTGGTCGGAGAAACCTTTTTATAATAGATTCATATCGGAGTTTTCAGAGTTATGACATCAGAGGAACTCTTTTAGAATTCTCTGATACCAAAACTCCGATACATATGACATTGGCTCTTTATAATAATAAACATACATAAACTCTGAAACACATAAGTGGCAGCCCTTTTAAAAGATTTCGGTGTATTATATTTTAAACCAAATTCTGACTGTTATATATAAGCATTGTCAGAGGATCCCACATGCCACATCATACTCCGCTCCAACATATCAGAGATACCATATCGACATTTTTGTTATGTGTCTCCATTCAAAACCTCTAATCTCCGATATGCGATAATCATTCACTGTCGATCATCGATTTGCGATAAAGGCATCCACTCTGATTTGCTGATATTCAAAGGCCTATGATCTTTGACTTACGATAATCATCCATCTCTGATCTCCGATCTGCGACACACTATTCGCTCCATATTCTAGACCCGATATAATTATAGGTTCGATTTAATACAAAAATCATGTCTGCAATATCACAACTTTGGTTATATTGCAACCATTTCTGTTAGGACCCTATACTACCAGTGTAACCCCTTATTGTTATTAGTATAACCTACTTATTATATTGATGTACCCATGTAGTGCCCATATTGTTACTATTGTGCCCCATAGAAGCCCACTATTGTTATTATTGTGCCCTTACATTATTATTGTTATGTCGGCTCTGATTATGTTATGACCCCTTAGACTCCTATATACAGAAAGGAGGTATTTTCATTTGTATCATCGAAGAATTGTTCATTTATGTAATGTAAAGGAGGTTGCCCCCTCGAAGAGGCTGAATTCTAAGGCGTTGATCTATCTTTTCTATCTTTTCTTGAGCTGGTTTCATAACATTTGGTATCAGAGCTTTGGATTCTAGGGTTTCGCTGCTCCAAACAGGTCATCGTGGAATTTTCGTTATAACTCTTTTTCTGTGACGTTTCAGAAGTCGCAAAAAAAACCCATTTGAGAAGAAATCACGCTAAACCTTGGGTCCAAATTTCAGATCTTTTCACGTGATATTTGCAGAGATATGATCTGAGGAAGTTGGTCTTTTTGCAGACTCTTGAATTACATTCAAAACAGGTGACCTGGGGAAAATCGTCATAACTTTCTCTCTGGGGATCGGATTGAAATTTCGTAAGAAGGTACAGAAAGAGGACGGACTGTAGTTTCTTGTATGCATTTTTCAGATCCAAAGGTTGAAACAGTGACACGTGGCACTTCATACAATTTCGCTCTTATGGAAAAGTCTATAATCATGTCATCTTAGGAGATTATGCATAACTCTTTATTAGAGAATCCAATTTGGATCAGACTGGCGGCATTGGAAAGAGGACACAGAGGGCTAATATAGTTCACAATTTCAGAACTTAAAGATCTGAAAGTACAGAGTTACAGTTGTTTCAAGGTCGAGCTCCTAAAATCAAGAAAACGCAAGATGAGGAAGTTTGATGGCAAGGATCCGGTAAATTGGATACTTTAGATGGAGCAATATTTTGATCTACATGGTGTACAACTGTTACAAAAGGTATGTATTGCATCTTCATATTTAGAACCATATCAATTTTTATGGTATGAAGGGCTTTGTTCTCGTAAAAAACTTGTTACGTGGTCAATTTTCACGGAGGAAATGATAGCACATTATGAGGATACAAAGAGCAACACCTTCTTTAGAGCAACACCACAACAATTGGAAAGAGTAAAAGGGCTTTGTGACATAATGGAAAGCAAAATTATGGAAACCAGGAAGCATACCCCTCACAACTATAAATATGAAAGTGTTGTTTCTCCCAGCCTTCCACAACCTACAAGGGTTACACCACAACAATTGGAAGAAAAAAGAGAAAAAGGGCTTTGTTACAATTGTGATAGAAAATGCACTAAAGGTCATAGGTGTGCTGAGAAGAAATTATTTTACATAGAATATGAAGAGGAGGAAGAAAAGGATCAAGAAACATCAAAAGAAGAGGATATACGCCAGGACACCACCCCAGAGAAAGAAGAAATGAATCAGACCATATCTTGTAAAGCATTGACAAGAATTACCACTCCTCAAACTATCAAGATAGAAGGACACATCAAGAAGAAAAATGTTCAAGAAGTGAAAGATCACATTGAACATCAAGAAATGACTCTGACCATATCTTGTAAAGGACTGGAAGAAATTACCACTCCTCAAAAGATAGAAGGACATATCAAGAAGAAAAAGGTTCAAGCAGAGAAAGATCACATCGAGCATCAACAGCAAGTTCTCCAACTTTTAAAGGATAACGCCACTTCGGTGCAAAATCAAATGAAACAACAGGTATATCAACATCGTAGTGAAAAAAGTTTTGATGTAGGTGATTGGGTATTTTTACTGCTACATCTCAAGCAAGCTATTTATGAGAAGGAAATGTTGGCAATACTACATGCACTTAAAAAATGGCGACCTTACCGAATGGGAAGACTCTTCAAGGATGAGGATGTGGAAGCATTAATTTGTGCTATTTATATTATCCAACCAGATTGGATAAACGAAGCAAGGGATGAATGGAAGAAGGATGAAGAAGTATGGCCACTTATTCAAAGGTTGCAAAAGATCCCAATTCAAGCAATATTGCCAGAAATTGAAGAGAAAGGAAAAATCATATTGGAACCTGGAGCAGTCACAGAAACAAGAACCCGACAGCTACGAAATCGATCAATTTCAGAGTATCTCATCAAGTGGAAGAACTTACCCGCTGAATATTCCACGTGGGAGGACAAGAATTTTATACAGAAGCATCAAGAACTACTCAAGCGTTGAGGACAACGCTTTTTGAAGGAGAGGGGCATGTTAGGACCCTATACTACTAGTGTAACCCCTTATTGTTATTAGTATAACCCACTTATTATATTGATGTACCCATGTGGTGCCCATATTGTTACTATTGTGCCCCATAGAAGCCCACTATTGTTATTATTTGTTGGCATTATGAGATAAGTGTTGTCCTTGATGGCAAACCTCACTGATGACAAATCATAGTACAGAAGGTCAGCAGCAAGGAATTGATGATCAGACTATAAGAAGAAGAGAAAGTTCATACACGCAGGTTCGTTAAGCCCAAGTCGCGTGTACACGCAGGTTGGCTTCAGAAAAGGCGCGTGTATGTGGAAAAGTACCTTTGGTCCATGGCGGTTAGTCCTTTGGAAGTTGTGCCTATGGTTTCGGACCATTGTGTCTCGACGGGCGTGTCGATCCCTAGTTTTGAAGTTGATGGTATTGTGTTACTATGGTTTTGGCTCTTAGTATTGAGCAAGGCCTAAGGCTATATAAGGAGAAGGAAATCATTAGGCAAGTGTATCTGAAATGTCTTGAATATCTGAAGAAGTATGAGATCCAGTATGAAGGTTATGGGTTGATGATGCATTGCTTGATCTGAGCTAAGGAGAGATCTCATCGGTTGATGGAGAACTAGATCTAAGGAGAGATCGGGATCAAATGGTTTGAAATGAACTATCTTTATGATGCTTATTCTAGATCTACATACTGACGCATGTATTGTTCTATAAGTATTATGAGTATGATTGATGTCTGGTACAGCTGCAAGTTATGAGAAATTATTTTTAGATCTGTACGCGGGTTGGCCTTGATAAAAGCGCGTATACACGCGGGTTTGATTCATCGAAGTAGCGTATACATTGTAAATCTTAATATTTGAAGTTGCAGATGGATCTGATGGTTATTACAGAGTTCTGTGTCTGCTCTGTGTTCTGGTGACTGTTGTTAACAGGGTTTCAGTGATTCAGAGGTTGATGATTGTTTTGAGCTTCAATGATAGTTATGGGTCCAGTATGAAAATTGGATGAAAAGTGGCCTTACAGATTATGTGTTGTGCTTCAGTGTATCCAGTCTGAAAATTGATGAAACGTGGTACCTGGAGGTGAGAAGATTGTAGGCAAGCACCTACGTACTAGTATCTAAGCTAGTACAAAAGCTAAAGGAGATCTTTGGAGCATTGTAGCAGGTAGCAGCCTGCGTACTAGTAAATGGATCGGCTAGTACAAGAGCAAAGGGGGTTGTAGCTCCCGTACTGGTATAAGACTGCACCAGTACAAATATTGTAAAAGGATTTTCTTATTAAGAAGAAGATTGAGATAACTTGCAGCAGGTGGTTTTCACCCACATTGGGTTTCCACCTTATATCTTTGTGTTCATGTGTGTGGCTCTTGTGTACTGTTCTGTTCTGTTATTCTGCACCTGTTTACTGTTAATATGCTTAATAATGATCTGATGCATTTACTGAAGATTAAGCTAACTGAATTATAAGATCTCTGGATATACGCGAGTTTCATTAGACACAGTTGCGTGTACACGCGGGTTCACTTAATTGAAGTAGCGTATATGTTTCTGAGTATGAAATTGAAAAGTTTGATTGATCTGATAATACTGATTCACCCCCCCCCTCTCAGTATTATTTCCAACATTATTGTGCCCTTACATTATTATTGTTATGTCGGCTCTGATTATGTTATGACCCCTTAGACTCCTATATATAGAAAGGAGGTATTTTCATTTGTATCATCGAAGAATTGTTCATTTATGTAATGTAAAGGAGGTTGCCCCCTCGAAGAGGCTGAATTCTAAGGCGTTGATCTATCTTTTCTATCTTTTCTTGAGCTGGTTTCATAACAATTTCAAACCTCCGATATCCGGATCCGATATGTGTTTTAACGTTGATTAATAAAAATTACACGTCCACCTGTCTAATCGGAAACTTTTCAATGAGACCTCCGATATCACATTGTCGAAACAAAGCTCTGATATTGTGGATCTGATATAGTTATCAAAAAGAGTTGACTGTGATTTCGCATCTATGCTCATATCAAAATTATTGAAATGTCACATACGTAAAATCGTCAATATGACTTCTGATTTGGTTACGGAACCGATATGGTATTAATTCCGGTCTAATTGGAATTTCGCATCCGCTCCATATCGGAGCTTCCAATATCATAAATATTTTGCATTGTCTCGTTTTTAAAGTTGCGGTGAGATTATTGCTGATACCACTCAACTCTTGCCAATTGTCACCTCCACGGAGCCGCTCTCTTAATAATATAAAAGCCACTTCATTAAAATTAAAAGGTCATGAGTCATATGTGTATTAAATTTTCCTCATGGCTAATTCTAATTTATCTATTATAGGAAAACACCAGGGTCGATTCGAATAGATCATTCGATCAATAGCCACTCAGCCATGTGTCGAGATCTAAAGAGGAAGTCAAAGCAAAAGCTTAAACGAAGACTAATATCATGAAGAGCACAAGCCTGTCTAGCACTTTGCTCAGTAGTGGTCGACAGAAAACAAATTGAACTCAACAGCAAGCTAAATTGGGCACTTTATCAACAGAGGTGATCGACATTTGGCCTGTGATTCAACAGAAGAAATAACTACCTGATTTAATTGCTTGGTTGTGGAGAGATACGTGGAGCTGCTGATATTTTCACGATTTCACCTCAAGCTCTGTATAAATAATCTCTTCACAGATTATATAAGGACTTTTGTCACCGGGGGGAATCCAGAAGAAGAGGCTAAATGCTATTAGAATGTTCAACCTATTGGTGAAAGAGTTCTATTTCATTTTGCACTATTGCAGTGGGGTAGAGGTTTTCTTTGCAGACAGAGATCGAGTGCTGGCAGCAAGAGATTTGCACTATTGCAGTCTTTGAGGTTTATGTACTTGATTCAATTTTGTAATAAAGTTTGTTTCTACAATTGCTTGTATGGCACTATTGTTTGCATCAATTGTTGAAATAAATAAATTATTCAACTTTTCAATTGCATTTCTGATGTATGAGTTTAGTAATTGGCTTTATGCACTATTGTTAAATGTTAATTATTAATTCATTTAGAATTTTGATCAAGTTACCTTGCAGAATTAATCATAAATGCATCTTGAAATCTGAATTTGTATAAGAACAAATGTTTATTAGTTTAAGCTGGATAGTTATCTAACGATTTAGAGTTATAGATATTTTGGTTTTCATCATGGCATTTTATTTGAACTACTTCAATATCATGTCATGAATATTTTGGTTCTTATGCATATGTTATTAGGAATTGGAGCTATTTACAGTTAGGTGTCTAGTAACTACTTATTAGGCATTTAATTGTGGATAATTGTTTTAACAAGGAATAGATCTCATGAATTATTTCCTTGATCTAATTCCTTCATTCCAATTCCAATTCCTACATGCTTCTTTTCCCATCTCATTAGCTTGCTCTTGATTGATAGAAAGACTTCTCTTTCCTTCAATCGAGATAGGTCTAGGATAATTTCATCTTAGGTTAAGTTTTGCATGTTAATTATAGTTCTTGCATCTTAGAAGTCCTTTTTCCAAGAGGCAAAATTCAGTTGTGGCTTGGTTGAGCCCCATATCAGCTTAAGGATCACTTTCTTGCCTAATCAGCAAGAGGGTTGATCTGATGTCTCTTCTCTATTGGTAGGTGAAAGTCATATTTTAAGCTAGTGGAGATAGAGAGAAGGTAACTGGACCTAGTTTAACCAGTCAGAACCACCATTTCAACGGAAAAGGAACTGTTCTAAGTTCCCGACCGGGTGGTCTCCCTTATAATGTTGTAAGGAGAGATTTTTGAGCCTTCAACATTTTTGGCACTAGAAGGATGGCCTTGAGTTATTTTATCTATTTGAAATTTTGTTTTATCATTTTTAATTAATCATGGCTCCTATATGTGTTCCTACATTGGGTCATGCTTTCATCTTATCCAAACTTACCAGAGGCATGACCAAGAAGTAGATTGAGTCCTTGTTTAATTTGAGGTTTAATAGTGAGAGTAGATTTTCTGCCTTAGATCATCTTTGTAATTCTATAGATAGATGTCAATCGTTCAATATTACTGCTAACAATGAGATCTGTAGGATTTTTACTATGACATTTTGAGGATGAATTTGCAAATGGTTCAAAGTACTTCCAGTTTAGTCAATTCATTCCTGGAACCATTTAATGTAGGTATTTCTAAAAGCCCATCAAAATTATAGTTATGACAATCTGAGTTTAGAATTAGATAATATTTTCATGTACAAAGATGAATATTTAGATGATTTTTCTAACAGATTTTGGTCACTTTGTCATCAATTTCATTCATGTGATTTACCTTCGACTGAAGATTTGATTGAGAATTATTATTCTCTTGTTTCTTCTAATTCTGAAGATAATAAATTAAATAATGAAGAACAAGACACGTCTAATTCATTTATTATTCTTGAATCAACAAATAATCTTATTGAGCTTGAGCCTAAGATTGAAATTAGATCACATCATTTATTGTTGGAAAGTTCCAACACAAATTTCCCGATTTCTGAAATTAATATTTCAAATATAAATAATAAAAAATCTGAAATTGTAATTGAGACAAGTTCTAATGATTCTGGTGAACAACAAGTAGGCCCAATAGAATATAATCAACAACAAGATTTGTATAATGTATATGTTAATCTATCTTATCTTAAGGTGAATACTGAAAATTCAGAACACATTTTTGAAACTGAAAGAATTTCATTAAACCAGAATTATGACAATACGACGAATGATCAAGATGGCTCTTTCCAGCCAACATTATATTCTAGTAGTCATTATTTTCATTATCATGATATCTTTTTAAATCGGATTTCATTAAATACTTACCATTTTAATTTGTCGATTGAAAACAAGTTTATCACTAGTTCTGGAAATTATGAAATTATTACTCATTCAAATGATAATTCTTTAGTCATCAATGACGTTTCAAAATCTTCTTCTCTCATATTTTCTGATTCTGTTAGTACAAATCAATTATTTGATTTCCAATAGAAGGAGGTAATTTATGATGAATATAATGATGATGATGAAAAAGGTTATAGAGTTCAGGCTTCTGTGATCCATATCAAGATTGTGAAAGATTTTTCAGCGAAAATCACATGGAGTATCATTTGTCGACGCGTTTCGAACCAACTAGTGTGGTTCATCAAGATGACAAAGGTTTTAATCCTATACAAAGTGCACTAATTAAAAAAATTGATTTCCCGCATGAAGATTCACATGTTATGATTTTGTCTCCTATTGCTGAACACAAATTTTATTCTGAACATTTTGATGAGTTAGATTTCCAAGTTTCTAACACTTTTTATCTAATTTTCTTTTGGAAACTTTCATCTATAGCATTTTGCTCGAATGCTCTTTTAGTGGCACATCAATCATTGAATTTAATGATAGGTTCAATAGTTTCTCTGTAACATTATGTTGTAATTTTAATGTCCATAGAAAATTGGTTATGATTGCTTTCTTTCAATTCTTTTGTTATGTTTTCTTTTCTAATATTTTATGCAGGCATGTCCAATATCTTAGCATTGAACACCCTCGAGATGCATTAACTAAAGACAATGAATATGTTATTCGAAATTTTAATCTTGAATATCAAAAAACTTTTCTTTTTCAAATTAATTTGATGTTCATTTCATTTCAATTATCTCATTGTCGACAAAATTTAACTCTTGAGAATGTTCCCTCACAATCTGCCTTGCTACCTTCTCCTTTGGTTAGTTTTGAATCTCTTACAAATATACATCCATACTTTTATGATCCGATAGATATTTGTTTGGAGACAACTTTCCAAGAGAGATGGTTTTCAAATAAGTTATTTGTAAATAAGTTGTTCTTTGTACATACTTTATTTTTAGATGTATATAATCAAATCAAATTTACTTTTTTTGTTTCAAATATGCTTTTGTTACTAATATTTGATTGGTGTGTATATACAGTAAACAAAGCACTTGAATGGTTACAATGGAAGTTTGATTTTAGCTAGTCATAATCTGCTTTTTTAGATTAGGATTAGGAATAGATGAGATCTCTTTTTGTTAACCTTTTGTTTATTAAATTAAAAAAATGATTTTAAACATTCTAAAGAAATACATGCAAGAAGACGAAGACCCATTGAGGTAAACTGACTATTAAATTCTTCTAGGTATGCATTTGCAATTTTATTATCATCTGTGTTTTTATTTCAATTTGTTTTTTTCTGCTCCAATTTTTTGTTTCTTATATTTTGTTGTCTTTTTGTTGGTTTTGGTTTAATCATGTTTTTGTGAATAAGTCGGTTGGTAAAAATAAATGCTAAATGGAGCATCTTTCAAACCTTACTCAGGGATATTTTCTTAACTTGAAATTTTTCTTATCATTTTTGTGATATGTTTTAAAGCAAGATTTGAGTAAGGAAATAAATCTCTATTAAGCTCTCAAGTGAAATTTTTAATCACAACTCGTCATTAGTTAGTTTTTAATAAATTCATGAAAGAGAAACTCATTAAGCAAGACAACACTTATGCTTGACAAATTCATAACAAGATCTTAATGCCTTATGTCAAGATATTACTTTTATCTTGTTTGAGTTGTTTCTATTTCATGATTTTGTTTGCAATAGTTTGTTTTCTTAATTTGGTTTGCATTTCTCTTTTATCCTGCTTTTGGATCTGATTTCATAATATTTCATTTTGTTCCCCTTTGAAAATCCCCTTGGTAATATTACCAAATCTTTTAGTTGAAGAGCTTTTTCACATCCATCTTTGGTCTGATACATGGGAAATTTTTACTCTTTCAATGAAGTTCATTAGTAAAAGGAATAATATCAAAATAATCATCAAATTGCTATCTTTCAGATTTAGATTTGAAACTCTTATTGTGTTTCCTTGTCATTTTAATAATCTCACTTTATAATATAAGAGAATTCTATTTTGCGACAACTTATCTTATAAAACAGCTACTAAAGTGAAAAAAAAAGCAACAGATAAGTTTAGTATTCTATAACTCTTCCATGTCATCCTATCTCTTAAGGAGAGGATTTGTCTCCCCATCTATTAGCACAAATTATCATAGTATAAATTAAAATTTGTGTGAAAAACCTGAAAGATAGGGGGTCTCCTAAAAGAGCCAACCTACCATGATCATGAGCTTTGATTGTTATGACATTATCACATCTGGTCACCAAGCTAGGATAATGGCTCACAACACTTTGTTGTAAGACAAGAGGTCTCATCATGAGTCAGCTTATTCATGACTATCAACACTTGTGAATGGCATTATCAATATCTATTCACCAAGCTAGCACAATGGTTTTCAGAGTTATTAATGAAATATGTCTTCTCTGAAATACTAAATAGTAGATGGGATACTGACATTCCTTTGGGTTAAAAAGGTAACCATGTCGAGGCTATGGATGCTTGCTGGCAGCAATGGCTCTACCTGTGACAATGAGAGTTCATCTTTCTTACTAAACATAATCCTAAACTTTTGTTCGTTAATTTATGTTGTCATTAATTAATAGTTGTTATAAACATGGTCTTGCTCTTATGATCATTACAAGAGATATTCAAAATGATTAAACTTTGTTTCGAATTTTTCAGAGATTTCATAGAGTTTGAATCTTAGCATTTTGATTTTATTCAGTCTTGCTCCTTTTCCTTTTTGGGATTTCATTAATAATAAACCATAGATAACTAGTTCTTCCCATTATGTCAACAATTGTTGTAGTAGCAACCAACCGCACACTCCCCCCCCCCCCGAATTATTCACTTAATTCTCACTATGGGGACCCTTTAATTGGATGGTTGATCATATTACTCTTCGATTTTGAGAGTTTGGTTTTCCTAAATGAGTTTGTTTTGTTCTTATCTTCCAATCATAACTTGTTTGATCTCATTTTGACATTTGGGTTAAAATGTTGCCTAGCTGATGATCAAACATTTTCACTACCCTGACCTAATCAATTGTATGAATGTTCATTATTTCTAGCCCCCGAGACCAGGGTCTTTATTATTATTATTATTATTATTATTGGCTATATTTCCAAAAGTGTCTATGACATATCGCAACTTCAGGACTTATTAATATCGAAAGATTTCTTTCAAAATCTCTGATATCATAAGTCCTTGCCCCATTTCTCAGTGGTTGTAGTTTATTGGTCGGAGAAACCTTTTTATAATAGAGTCATATCAGATTTTTCTGAGTTATGGCATCGGAGGAACTCTTTTAGAATTCTCTAATACCAAAACTCTGATACATATGACATTGGCTCTTTAAAATAATAAACATACATAAATTCTGAAACACATAAGTGGCAGCCTTTTAAAAAGATTTCGGTGTATTATATTTTAAACCAAAGTCTGACAGTTATATATAAGAGTTTTCAGAGGATCCCACATACCACATCATATTTCGTTTCAACATATCAAAGATACCATATCGACATTTTTGTTATGTGTCTCCATTCAAAACCTTCGATCTCCGATATGCGATTATCATTCATTGTTGATCGTTGATTTGCGATAAAGGCCTCCACTTCGATTTTCCGATATTCAAAAGCCTCCAATCTCCGACTTCCAATAATCATCCATCTCCAATCTCCGACATGCTATTCACTCTAATATCCGAACCTGATATAATTATAGGTTCAATTTAATACAAAAAATTGTGTCTGCAATATCGCAACTTTGGTTATATTGCAACCATTTCAAACCTCCGATATCCAGATCCGATATGTGTTTTAATGTTGATTAATAATAATTTTGCGTCCTCCTATCTAATCAGAAACTTTTGAATGAGACCTCTGATATCACATCGCCGAAACAAAGCTCTGATATTGTGGATCCGATATAGTTATCAAAAAAGAGTTGAATGTGATTTCGCATCCGCTCTCATATCGGAATTATTGAAATGCCACATATGTAAAATCATCAATATGACTTTATCCTATGATTTCTGATTTGGTTACAGTCCCGATATGGTATTAATTCCAGTCTAATCGGAATTTGGCATTCACTCCATATCAGAGCTTCCCATATCGAAAATATTTTGAATTGCCTCATTTTTAAAGTTGCGATGAGCTTATCATCAATGCCACTCGACTCTTGCCACTTGTCACCTCTAGGGGTGTGCCCTCTTATTAATAGAAAAAGCCACTTCATTAAAATTAAAAGGTCTTGAGTCATATGTGTATTGAATTTTCGTTGTGGCTAATTGTGATTTCTCTGTTACATGAAAATGTCAGGGTCGATTCAAATAGATCATTCGATCAAGATCCACTCAACCACATGACGATATCCAAAGAGGAAGTCAAAAGAAAAGCTTAAATGAAGACTAATACCATGAAGAGTGCAATTATTTCTAGCACTCTTCTCAGTAGAGGTCGGAAGAAAACAAATTGAACTCAACAGAAAGCTAAATTGGGCACTTTATTATCATAGGCGATCGACATTTGGCCTATGATTCAATAGAATAAATAACTACCTAATTTGATTGCTTGATTGGGGAGAAATACGTGGAGCTGCTGATATTTTCATGATTTCACCTCAAGCTCTGTATAAATAATCTATTCGTAGATTATATAAGGACTTTTGTCGCCTAGGGGGAATCCAGGAGAAGAGGCTAAATTCTATTAGAATGTTCAACCTGTTGGTGAAAGAGTTATATTTCATTTTTCACTATTGCAGTGGGGTAGAGGTCTTCTTTGCAGACAGAGATCGAGTGCTGGCAGCAAGAGATTTGCACTATTGTAGTCTTTAAGGTTTATGTACTTGATTCAATTTTGTAATAAAAATTTGTTTCTACAATTGCTTGTATGGCGCTATTCTTTGCATCAATTGTTGAAATAAATAAATTATTCAGCTTTTCAATTGGATTTCTGATGTATGAGTTTAGTAATTGGCTTTATGCACTATTGTTAAATATTAATTATTAATTCATTTAGAATTTTGTTCAAGCTCCCTTGCAGAATTAATCATAAATGCATCTTGAAATCTGAATTTGTATAAGAACAAATGTTTATTACTTTAAGTTGGATAGTTATCTAACGGTTTAGAGTTATAGATATTTTGGTTTTCATCATGGAATTTTATTTGAACTACTTTAGTATCATGTCATGAATATTTCGGTTCTTATGCATATGTTATTAGGAATTGGAGCTATTTACAGTTAGGTGTATAGTAACTAGTTATTAGGCATTTAATTGTGGATAATTATTTTAACAAGGAATAGATCTTGTGAACTATTTCCTTGATCTGATTCCTTCATTCCAATTCCAATTCCTACATGCTTCTTTTCCCATCTCATTAGCTTGCTCTTGATTGATAGAAATAATTATCTTTCCTTCAATCGAGATAGGTCTAGGATAATTGCATCTTAGGTTAAGTTTTGCATGTTAATTATAGTTCTTGCATCTTAGAATTCCTTTTTCCAAGAGGAAAAATTCAGTTGTGGCTTGGCTGAGCCCCATATCAAGTTAAGCATCACTCTCTTGGCTAATCAGCAATAGGGATGATCTGATGTATCTTCTCTATTGGTAGGTTAAAGTCATATTTTAAGCAAGTGGAGATAGAGAGAAGGTAACTAGACCTAGTTTAACCAGTTGCAACCACCATTTCAACAGAAAATGAATTGTTCTAAGTTATCGATCAAGTGGTCTCCCTTATAATGTTGTAAGGAGAGATTTTTGAGCCTTCAACAACTTGTTACCAAGCTTGAGGTTAAGGACCATGGTTTCAAGTCCTCGGACCTATGGTGTAGGAAGATTCTCTCTGCAGACAGAGTCAATCCCTCTAGCCTAAGAGAGTGGGTCTAGCCACAAACAAGACAATCTAATGTAAATGTCCTTAGAATAGAATCGAATAAGAGGGCCTACCTCTTATAACTCTAATCCACTTGATGGTGATCTTGCCTCCTTGTTCCAGCTTCCTTTCATTCCTTTTGTTCAAGTACCTGAAACAAACATGCAATAAATAACAGCAAACGTGATAGCATAAAATCGAATCCAATCTACTTAAAAGGTCAAGGAGTTCTAAGCTATCAAATGTAATATTACACTCGATATAGGAAATAAACCATTAGTTGTATTAAAATAAACTTCAAAGAGAAATATAACCAAAGCCTTGACGTTGGAGATCTCCTTTGTGGTATCCAAGTCCCACTACACGCCTTTTCAACACTCTTTTCCTCCTCTAGCTTGACATGAAATGGATTCCAAGCTCTAACTCTCTCTCCTCATGCTTTAGCTACCAAAGACTAGTATTTTTTCATCTAAGACTAATCTTCTTCTATCAAAATCTAAAGATTTCATAATTTTGCAGTTGGTTCTATCTCTCCACCACTTTCACTATGTGTTGTATTGTAACCAAAAAGGGTAAGAGGAAGTGGTTTATATAGGGAGAGGAGGATAAGAATGAGATCCACTCAAGGGGGAAGAAGGTATTATCTCCTTGGGAAGGTCCACTTTTAAGGGGGAAAGAACCTTATATGGAGTTCTCGGCCCTTATCCAACCAAACGAACATCCAACACATCGCCACTAAAAGCTTCTAAATGTGAATCTCTGTTTCATTTTATAAAAATAGTCAAGAAGCAGACTGGCGCGGGTATTGGGCTAACAGTAGCACTGATCGGTGCGAATCACAGTGTAAAACTCTACCATCGGCGCGGGTGAGACACTATGAAAGAGCGATGATCTTAAAAACTGGGTTTTATGAAGGATTCTCTGGAAATTTTCTGAATGGAGAGGGGACTACTTTCTTTAAACATCAAGGGATGCAAGAGCATAGGTTTCATGGTGAAAGTATAACACGGTAGTCACTACTAGGGTTCTTCGGGATCAAGAACTGGGAGTGACAAATTATTGTGTAACCGGGCCATAACTCATAAGATTGGCCTTAGGGTAGTTTCCCCCTTCTCTATGCAAAAATATGAAATTTGGCATTTGTATTTCAATGATCAGACTACTACTACTGAATGTGATGTTTTTTATGCACTTCATGCAACGGAGTTCGATATTGACCAACAAGTGATCAGACCCTAGTCTAATTAAATTAGGAATGTATTATACTATAGAGTATTGTGGAGAGGGTGGATGGTCAAGCCCCAATCCATCATACCCTTGGCCCAAATGAACCATTGAGCTATAGTTGGAGCTAAAAATTTTAACAAACATGTCAAGTATCGGAGGTAGTGGGCCTAGGGTGAAACCCTAGTTATTAGAACTTTTCCATTGGACCCCCAAAATGTTTATGGATTATTTGCATGGGGAGGGTCGATCCAATGGTCGAAGGGCCACATGGTAGCAGTGTGGTAGTGCCATGTGGGTGCCACGTGGCACATTTTTTATGACATGGCGTATTTTGATCGGCTAAAACTTCTTATGAGCATAATTTTGAATTTGGGATTCAGATCAAGATACAATTTATATCACCAGAAAACTCTCGACAAGCTAAATGCAATTGTAGTATCAGAGTTAAATTTTGCATACTTTAAATAATGAGGTTGTTGGATCCCCATATTCATAAATGACCTTGGATATTAAGTTAAACATGTAACCCTCTCACAATCCAAGATGCTTGAGGGGTAGGGGGTGGTTACAATGTAAACCACTATAATTTTTCCAATTCGTACATTCACTTAGGTTGTGCATGTGATCTACTTCATCATCCCTTGGTTTAGGCTCATTGGAAAGGTCATTTTGATCATTCAATTTCCTTGGGTCTTGATAGTGTGTCTTAGGATGGTGGTGTCAAAGTTATATTAATCACCAATGTTAATATTTTAAAAACCTATTTCTTTTGTAATTAAAGGTCTTCTTAAATTTTGCAAAGTACATCTCCAAAATTATGTCAGCCTCACTTCGGCCAAATTTTTTACCTAGAAGACAAAGAACCATATACTTAGAAAGCATACAAAAAGCATAAGATGACCAAATATTTACAAGCCAAAAGTGCCAAAAATACATGAAAAGTAAGAAAAACTCCCACGATCATCCCTAATCGGATGAGTTAACTAGAGCATGGTTTTCAAGGCTTGCCCCCGGAGATGGGGGTGGTTTCAAATCATAGTGAATATGGGCCCCCATATGAGCCAACCTTGCTTCAAGTCTCTATAATTTTTCCAAAGTGCAATGCTTACCATGACATAGACTCACCGTCTAATCATGAAACTACCACTGGTTATGTTGGATATGACCAAGGACCTTCATGAATTCCTCATGATCCTCCTGGCGAGTTCAATTCAAATAATCCATTTTTGGAAGTAGGGACTAAAGCAACATATCCAAAGTAATATTAGATTGGGAATCACCCAGAATGCTTGATGTTGGTTGAAGTGAGGATGGGACAAAAGGTCCACTTTGTTTCATGGAACCCTAATGAGAGTAGACCCTTTGCCCTCCCCGTCCTCCTGATTCAAGTCGACCACCTCGCCAAAGAGGCATGCTATCACAAGAGCTCACAATTGAAAAAAAAGACACCCTCAGTACCAAAGAATACCATGTGTCAAACCATTGCACCACCCCAAGACCAAAAGAGAATGGAAGAGAACAACTTTCCCACATATCCATGAACTCCCATCTCTTACACACAACCCACCCACAATAATATAGGCTCAAGGAGACAACAATATTGAAAATAGAGGAGCGAGTCGAGAGAGCCAACCACCTAGAAACACAACAAAGCCAGTAGAAGGATCCCTTGAGAACACATAGACCAGAGCGACCAGAACAATAGACCACAAGAAGCCAAAGCATGAATACAAGTAGCCTAGTGCCTCCCACACCCCAATTAAACCACAAGAAAAGAGGACCCACCACAATTAAGAGTGAAGACCCACTCTCATCCTCAGAATTCCATAGAAAAAAATTTATGCATATAGGAGAGACATGAGCACCACCATAAATTAAATTTAACATTAATAACTCATTAAAGAAGCCAAATAATGCTTAGGCAAAAGGAAAATAGAAATATCTTTCAGCATGCTCTGAAACAACTCAACTTGATAAACCAATGCAAAGGAGAATCCACAAGGCATCATGCCCACAATCAACCTCCAAAGAGTGATATTGGAGATATCGACAGACTTACTACCAAGTGCATGTGAAACAATTATCCTAGGATCACCTCTTCCCCATATCCGCACACCAAGCATACCTCCATTACTCTTTGAGTAGAGCACAAGGCTCCAAATCCATAAATAAAGAGAACAAACCTTGCCAACCTCCATATCATTAACCATAGGAACAACTTAAATAAAGTGCGATGAATGCCACCCGCTATAAACCATTTGATTCCCATGCTCATACATGGGCAACTGTCACCACGCCATGAGGCTCAAGCTTTGTCTAATGGTCATAAGAGCAACATGCCACCCCACTATGTTTTGTTTCTCGAGGAATTGGCACTGTCATCAGGGAATTTGAGAAACCTTGTTATTCACCATTTGAGACATTATTTACAAAATAATATTGATACCACTAGAGACACCATTTTAGGGACCTTATTATTCACATAAGAACTAACATTTTAGGAACCTTAAAAACTAGGATACTTACCCATTTGTTTTGGTCTTACTATTTACATGCTAGTTGGTATATTGGACCCACCTAATCCTCGTAACTAATACCCATTCATCATTTGAGATATTTTGGTAAGACATAACTTACCACATAAGATATGTATTAGATTAATTTATCCATTAGCTTCCTTAAAAAATCTCCTTAATGGTATCTAACCCATCATCTACTTTTGCAACACCTTCCTTTAGCATGGTTGATATTTAAGGAAATACAAACCAAGAAGACCATCCACAAGGGAATCATTTTATCTTTCCATCACCAAGAGATGTTGGGCTTCCTTCACAACTACCCTATACCTTCCAAAATTCAGTATACAACTACTAATTTGGTTGTCTCCCATCCAGGTCACTCAAGTCCCACCCCTTAACCTTCACCAAACATTATTATTTTTTTCTTTCCTATATGGAGAAAGTCAACCTAGTAATAAGGATCCATATAAGAGAACAAAATGGAAGTATAAGAGATTTAAGAATAGGTACAGAGGGCATGGGGTAAATTATAGTAAGGACGAGGCAATGTTGATGCCACCCAAGGCCATGCTTAACCACCACTGAAATGTGAGTTTCGCCTTATGAATAAACACCCTTGCACCAATTACATAATGATTAGTCATTATACTTGCCATTATTTGACATTTCTTAATATTCATCAAGATTGTCTTGTTACCTTGGAGCAATTGCTCCCTTGACATGAACCCACCCATCTTGGAGGCAGTAAGATTGCCCATTATGGTCAACCAACACCTTGATGCAAATACATTATTCATGGAAATATCATTATTAGTTTTTGTAGCATTGGATGTGTTCTAGGAATGAAATTTTGTGGAGAGGCTAGAATACATGAGATCTCCAAAACCCATAAATCGCTTATAGAAATTCTGCCTAGAAATGACTTAATTAGATTATTAACCAGTTTTTAAATATTTCCAAGTATAAACTTAGGCAATATGGTTAATTAATCAGTATTAATTAAGTCAAGGCAAGAATCATTTAGAAACTCACACAGATCAATCCAGAGATGATCCTAGCCATCGATTATGTTTTAATCTTGGTTGTTGGTGCTCCAACAAAGGATTATAAGAGGAGCTCGATGTGGTGATGGGGAGCACACTTCAACAGTTTGATTTCTTGGCAAATCGATTTCCAAAGTAGCAGCAAGGCAGTTGCCGAAAAGAGAGCTAGAGATCGAAGCAGTGAGAGAGGAGCAGAGACAATGAGGCTAGAGGAGGCATTCTAGATCCAGCGAGTGCATTTGCAAAGAGGCATAAGAGCCATAAAGAGGTTGCCATTGGGGCAGCGGAATAACCTCTAGAGGCAAGATCGATTTGCTGAGAGGGATATACGTTTTAAGATCTAGAGGCCGAGAGAGAGTCCCAGGGTTCCGTAGAAGCATCTTTCGAGTCAAAAAAAGGAAAAATGATTTCATCAGAGACCAGTCTGAGGCTAGACGTCCAGCAGGTTGTGCAGAAGCTCAGAGGGGTGAATTTCTAAAGACAAGTTGTGTCGGGAGATTGCCTGTGGGGAGAGGAAAATTCCTCACTAGAGTTTTCCCAGTATTTTTCTCTGTAGGATTGCCAGATTTTGGCATCCAATTGTACTCATAATTTCTCACTATTGCATAATAATTAAACCCTCAACTGATGTACCGGTTTTTCCAAGTTAGGTTTTTTCTGGGGACTTTTGTCCAAAAATAATTGTGTTATTTTTATGTGTGTGTGCTAACATTTCTCAACTTCCAACATTTTAATTTTCCACAAAAATTTGTTTGTGAAGGTTGCAGTATGTTTGTTTCGATATTTATTGTAGAAAACAAATCGTTAACTTAATTAACAATTAGGAGAAATAATATGAGTAGTTGCAATAGGATTCCAGTTTGGAATTTTCACATGGTATCAACACGTGAGTGATCATCTAGGAAGCTTATAAGCGCAGAAGAGATTTTCGTTGCTCAGAGGGAGCAACAGGACTAAATTCTTGAGGCAACACAATGCTCAAACAAGCAAGCCGAATTGTTGGGCCGAAAATTCGATTTTAGTTGCAGGGTTGCAGAAAATTTGAATTGCCATGGTAAGTGTTTCCAACTGTCAGAGGGAGCAGTTGTAGCTCAGATTTTCATTGAGCATATTCCTTGTTGTACACAAAGGGTTTTGTTGCAGGTTTCATAAGAAAAATCCGCAGCGGGAGGAAGAGAAAAACACACATAACAGAGGAAATATTTTTCTCAGGGAACTTCGAGTTTCATAAGTTCGATTTTCCATTGCAAATTAACAGTTGTTGTGAGTCGATTTTCTCACTCTAGCAGGGGATGGGAATAGCATATCCAACAACCAAGCAGAAAAAAAGAGGGGACTTTCGACTGTTTTTTTAGATGGCCATTGTAGGGCTTGGATATCAAGATAGGTTGGATGCATCATCCAACTATGTCATCTAGAAGGCCAAGATGTCCTTCCCTCTAGATGAATATGCCCTGAAAGCCTACATTGATAATGTAGTGGCAGTTCCTCAGGATGTAGACCAACTCAAGGAATATAGGAAGGAGATGGCGTGGGTGAAGCGGTTGATCCTAGATGGAGTGCGGGATCAAATAGTCTCACATATAGCATCCAATGGAACAACCAAAGAGATGTGGGATGTTCTCTCCATGTTATAACATGGTACTTCTGAGCAGCGAAAGATGTTCCTAGATGAGAAGCTAAGATGCATCAGGATGCAAAAAGGGGAAGGCATTCTGGAAGTCTGAGACCAGTTTTCAGTTGTTAGGGCAGTGCCTCGACCTTCAGAGCTAGTGTGATTGGCACTCAACAGTGTCTCAAAGGATTGGTAGGACTTTGTCCAAAGCATATTGGGCAGAGACACGATACTAGAGTGGGGTAAGATGTGGGCTAACTTGGAGTAGGAGGAATTAAAGCGAGATATTTTAAAGAGCTCCATCAGTGGCACCAGTAGTGGATCGAAGAAGTTGAAGGATGATGAGAATGTGGCCCTCACATCAAAGGGTCTCAGTAAGGGACAAGGGGAGCAGAGGAAGAAGAAGAAAGACCTATCGAAGGTCAAATGCTTTAGGTATGGTGAGCTCGATCACTACAGTACCCAGTGTCCTCTCAGGAAGAAGTACAAGGAGGAGAAGCAGGACCAGCAGGCAACTTTAGAAGAGATTGATAGGATTTCCTCCAGGCTGGAGGAATACTTCGTGGCGTTTGTTGATATACCTCTAGGAGTGAGGTGGGGAGATTTTGTGTTGTAGCACCAGAGCACTACAGATGGGTAGGATCATTGAGGATTCCACATCATGGATCAATACCTTGCTACAAGGGCCCATAGTATTCAGTAGCAGGATGGATCAATGACAGTTGACGCAGTCAGATTCCAGAGTGACAGTTGCAGAGAATAATAATAGTTAGATACTGGGGAGCATAGTGCAGAGTTGGCGGCGGTGCAGTTGGCACAATGTAGAGTCAGCAGTAGTGCAAATTCTTTAGTGACAGTGCAAATACTAACAGTAGTCAGAGACTTGGGTGATAGATGCATTATATTGATCACAGTTGATTCGGTATTTTGGATGCTTTTTAGTTGCAACAACAACATATGAGAGGGTGTTACAGTGTTGGCAGTAGTATGGAAGTGTCAGAAACAAAACAAAAAAATGCAACATATATTAGAGTTGCACAATGGTTGGTGGGAAGTATGGCCAGACATCAGTAGCATGACAGGAGATGATGCAGAGACAAGGTGTTATGGCATGGATGTGCAACACTATAACACATTCCTCACTACGAGGGAGTGTTATTTTTTGTAGCATTGGATGTGTTCTAGCCATGAAATTTTGTGGAGAGGCGAGAATGCATGAAATCTCCAAAACCCAGAAATTGTTTCTAGAAATTCTTCCTAGAAATGAATTAATTAGATTATTAACCATTTTTCCAATATTTCTTAAGTCTAAACTTAGGGAATATGGTTAATTAATCAATAGTAATTAAGTCAAGGCAAGAATCATCTAGAAAATTACACAGATTGATCTAGATATGATCTTAGCCATCGATTATGTTTTAATCTTGGTTGTTGGTGCTCCAACAGAGGATTATAAGAAGAGGTCGATATGGTGATGGGGAGCACACTTCAGTAGTTGGATTTCTTGGCAGATCGATTTCTAGAGTAGCAGCAGTCAGTTTCTAGAAAGAGAGCTATAGATCGAAGTAGTGAGAGAGGGACAGATACAGTGAGGATCGAGGAGGCATTCCAGATCTAGGTAGTACATTTGTAGAAAGGCAGAAGAGCCATAGAGAGGTTGACGTTGGAGCAGTGCAATAACCTCTAGAGGCAACGATTTGCTGAGAGGGAGAGACTTTTTCAGTTCCAAAGGCCAGTAATGAGTCCCAGAGTGTCGAAGAAGAATCTTTCCAGTCAGCAGAAAGTAGAATGACTTCATTAGAGACCAATCTGAGGCTAGACGTCCAGCAAGCTACGTAGAGTAACGCAGAAGCTTAGAGGGTTGAATTTGTGAAGGCAAGTCATGCGGGGAGATTGCCTGTTGGGTGAGGAAAATTCCTTACTAGATTTTTTCCAATATTTTTCTCTATAGGATTGCCATATTTTGATATCCAGTTGTACTCATAATTTCTCACTATTACATAATAATAAAACCCTTAGTTGCTACACCGTTTTTCCCAAGTTGGGTTTTTCTGGGGACTTTTGTCCAAAAATAATTGTGTTATTTTTATGTGTGTGTGAGCATTTCTCAGCTTCCAACCTTTTGTTTTTCTGCAAAATTTTATTTTTGAAGGTTGAAGTGTGTTTGTTTCGATATTTGTTATATCAAATAAATTGTTAAATAAATTAAGAATTAGGAGAAATAATATGAGTTGTTGTAATAGGAATCCGGTTTGGAATTTTCACAATGATTACACCCACGCATGCCCTAAGCCCCACACTATCTTAAAATTAAGAACCCAATTTCCTAATTAGTCGACTCACAAACATCCCAAACAATGCAAGGCCCTTCCCCTCAACATGTTGAGGCACAATAGCCTTTCCCATCTCTATTAGTCCTACTTGTTGATTTTATGGGAGAAATATGACCTTTTAAACTAATAATTACTTTCCAATGATTTATTTAAACAAGTTCACTTATGTCACATGCATCATTAAGAAATTATACACAGAAAAAATTAACACTAATGCAATGATAATAGTAGGATCATAAAGAGACAACCAAGCACAAAAGAGACACAATTTTACCCTAGAAAAACCCAACAACCTTTTCTTAGGAGAAATTTCTTAATTCAGCAAAAGCACAATTTGATCTTTCTAGCCAAAATTTGTCAAACATACCACATAAATCATAGGGGTCAAACCTAGTCAAACATACTAAAAATTTGGCCTTCTTGTTGTTGCCCGGAATTTGGTCAACCCTAGTCAAGAGGGCTAAAATTCATCAAACTACCAAGAATTTGAGACAAACGTTGCCCAAGTCATCACTTGGAGCAAGGTCAATACCTTTGACTAAAAAATGGTGAAACCTTGGGCCAATTATCATTTCTACATGCCAATTGAATGATAATATAGTTTCCTGATATTAAAGCAGCCACTCTACCCACTAGCCAGTACCTTTTGTTGGTATGGTTAAACCTTATGACTGGGGGAGCACTTCGGCTCATGGTGCTCTTTAACCAATCTCCCTAGCCACATTACATGGCTCCTAGTTAATGCCCTTGACCTAGTAAATACCCTTAACCTAGTAAATACCCTTAACCGAGGGACAATATATGCCCATTGATGCTACAACATACAACACTCCCTCTAACCAAGGCAAGTATTCTTAACCACTCCAAGCTTGTCCCTAAAGTAAACAAACTTCATCCCAGGACAAAAGGCTTTGTGATAATGTTAGCCATCTAATCATCTATTGAAATGTACAAGAGCCTCATTGCTCCCTTTTATACCATGTATGGATACTTGATCTCAATGTGCTTTGACCTGTCATCATGGTTGTCTCCAACACTTGGTTAAACAATTCTGCAAGCATTTTTTGAAACCACATTACTTCACAACTTGCCAAACTAGTTGCGATATACTCAGCCTTTGCAATGTTGAGTGCAACAGATGTTTGATTTCTGCTCATCCAAGATATCATATCAAAACCCAAACTGAAGCAACATCCTAATGTGCTCTTCTTGTCTTTGGCATTCCCTACTCAATCTAAATTTATATATCCATATAGTTGTACTTCATCATTTGAGACACATATCAATCTATATCCAACCATCCCAGTACCACAAACATGTTATGTCGCATGCCTCGACTCAACCATAAAATGATTGGCTTCCTTCACTAGATCCATCATCACAACTACCTTCTAGTCACCCTGATTGAGTTCTCCCTTTGAAACGGATCTTGATGTGGAAATCATGGTTGCTCCTTATGCCACTACTACTTCCTATTCATTGAAGCATATATTTGTTGTCTAACATGGTCCACTCATGGAAGGCATACTTCTCTTACAGACCTCCCATCTCTAAGCATTTAGTTTGATAATCTAGCAATCAATCACCTAAAGGATCTCAATAGTGCATTTCCCTTTACCAAGGAAGTAATGCATCAAATCTAGATCCTTCATCTCAAACTTAGAGGTCAACTCCCTTTGAAGTAGGACTTCCTGAGGTAATCATGATTGCTTCCTTTTATCGCAAAAGAAAATCCTCCTTCCACTACTACTCCCTCCATCACGTGAGTCCTACTCCCATCATAAACAAGTCATACAATAATAATATCAAACTTCTAGTAAAGGTTGGTATCGACATTACACTTGATGAAAACAAGACTCATTAAATATCCATCAATCCGAGATAACCATGCCCGAGTTATGCGCAAATATTTCTTTAGTATGTAAACATGAGATTCCCTCTCATGTACCTCAAAGCCCTGAAGTAGCCCTATGTACATTTCTTCCTCATTTACTCTATTGACGAAAGTGGTCTTTACATCCATATGATGTGACTTCCAATCCATAACTGAAGCAATATAAATAATAATTCTAATATAAGTGTGTTAGCACTCAAATCTGCCTCAGGCTGAGGAAGGCAAAACTCGAGGCAACATCATACCACGCTCAACCTCGTAGCTAGCCCTACGAGGACAGGAGAGGGCTCTCTCCGGGTCTATCTCAGCAAAAAGTAATCAATGAGGCTCGAGATGACTAAAATTGTAACTAATCTTAGGCTAGGTATTAAGTGCAGAGGTTTTGATTTGGTTGTTTTTAGGGTTTTGTTGAAAACAATGGGAAAGGCAATTTGGCCTTGGGGATGAGACACAGTTTCTGCAGAGGTCTGAATGGAGCAATGTAGGCAATTGTTTGATGCCTTAAAAGCAATGAGGTGAATAGATCAGACAGGTGAGGAGCTAAGGAGAGCAAGAAAACCTCAAGGATTCTCCTTAAACAGATGAAAACATAGGATATTAAAGAAACTTAAAGGCAGAGCATTACAGATTATGAATTCTACCTTAACACTTCATTTGTTCAATTGCAAAAGATGAGAGAAGGAAAATGATACACATAACAAACTTACAAGTACTGAAAGAAGCACACCATCAAGACATAAAGCCACAAGAATTCCAAACAGTGTTGCAAAACCCTGGTCTTTCCTTTGCCAAAATGCTGAAGTAAAATGTACAATAAAGTCTCAAAGCCTCTTCCCCAAGAGTCCAACCCTGAAAATGACTAAGAAAATACATAATATAGGCAAGCTAACACATTCCCTTGCCTCTAGGGGTCGAGCTCATCATCCTAGGAGCTGTTTCAACCAATTCTAAACAAAGCACTACAATCTAGGCAGTCAAAACAACTTGCCTCTATAAGCTAGGAAACCAATTCATTCATTAAATTTTTTGCTATTTTATGAATGAATCATCTAGAATAGGTAAATAAGTGTCAAGTCAACATAAAGTTCCATTAATTACATCAAGAAGGGTGAAAAATCCCATCACAAGTCAAAACTGGTCAAAACTGGCCGAATTCCTGAGCTGGAAGGTGAAAAATTGGCCAAAATCCTCAACGCGCAGCGCCCTGATCTCTACGCGCAGCGCACTTTTCAGGCTGATTTTGAGGCACTTCCTGGCATCCAAATTGAGCTCAGGTTGGCTTTTTGGAAAGCCTTGGACGTATGCTTTCCAACCCAAGTGGAATTTTCCCATTTGGAGCTCATTTGCCCCCTCAAAACTGCATTCTCCCAGAGGTACTTCCTGTTGTGGCAAAAGGTGGCAGCAAGGTGGTTTTCATGGTGTTTTTGAGCCTTTTGACCATCCAGATCTCGATGAAATGCTTCGGCAATAGCTGAGAAAATACATTTCATTATGAAAAATCCAAAAATGCAAACCATTTGTGATTTGGACCTCCCAATCTTAGGGGTAGCGCGCTGCGCGTTGAACCAAAAAACCTGTTTTTAGGACAAAATTTCAAAATTGACAAAATTTTCTCCAAATTCCTTGAAATTTGGGCTGGGGGTCCCCAATCAAGTATCATGCTCAGCCAAAGAGGCTTCGGCCAAAATCCGAAGACGATCAAGCTCTTTTTGTCTTTTTTGCTTTTTGACCGCTTTCTTCAATTTTGCCTTTAGACTCCTAATTCGCGCCTTGCAAACTAGGTTCCGGGCCTTGTAATGCATAGCCATGTGTTTCAATAATGCATTGTCTCTATTGGACTTTTTCAGTCGTTCCTCCAAGTAGATGTTGACCCTCTCGAGACTAGCCTCTCGATCCTCATTTACCTGTTCAATGGGTGTCATCTCAGGTATATGTCTTTGGCCAGCCTGCCGGTCTATTTGCTAGCTAGGAGTAAGTTTGGTTGAGTTCTGGACGCATAGACAAATGTTTCCTGTGGCTGTGTTTCAATGCACAGCGCGCCACCCCAACGCGCAGTGCCTGTGTAATTTTGCACTGGCTCAAATCACCCAACGCGCAGCGCACTGCCCAACGCGCAGCGCGCACTTTCTATGCACAGCGCACTTTTGCAGGAGGCTTTTGGAGGCCTTCCCAGTGTCCAAATTAGGCGTGTGATAGCTCGTTGGAAAGGTATTTGAGTCTAATTTCCAATCCAATTGGAATTTTTTAAATTGGAGTTCAATTTCCTTGTCAAAAGTCAAATCTCCCAAGACTGGTCAAAATGTGCCAAATGAGGCTGCCTCAAGGCAGAGTGCTGTTGCAGTCAACTTTTGAATGCCTTCCTCAACTCCAAATTGAGCTCATGATAGCTCATTGGAAATATATTTTCGCATAGTTATCCTTTGACTCATCAAGAAATTTATTTGACCAACCAAGCTAGGATAAAAATTGATTTTCCCAAGGTCACTTCAGAGGTGCATCAATTCTCCCAAGGCGATTGTATTTTTTAAATTTCTCCAAAACCATTATACCTGTGTAAAAAGTGAAGGAGGTTTTTCTTCCTTGGCCTGTTGTGGACAAAAACCTCTCTCAGTTTTCCCAAATTCATCTTTGATTTCTCAGAAACATCATTTGAGTGAAACTTATCCCGATGTGTGAAACAAGGGATTTTGTCGAAATGAAGCGAAATGAAGGGGATAAGGGGCTTCTAAATTCTTGGGGAAATTTTTGGAAGTAGGGAGGGATGTTAGAAAGTAGGGGAAAGTGGAATCTCAAAGATAGAGTGAGGGGAAGGGGTCCAAAAGGACAAAACACAGGCCCAACCTAGAAAATTGCCAAGTTGTAGCAAGAAACTAGGGTTTGTGCGAAAATGAAGAATTTGGGGGATCTCAATGATGGAAAGTGTTTAATAAGGTACATTAAGGATAAGGGAAGGTGTATGAACATCAGGATGCAAGTTTTTCTGATGACTTGGCCATTCAAGAAAAATTGCCTTCAAAACCCTAGGAGAGGGAAATGAACTCACCTAGATGCAACTGAAGTATGAACAAGGTATAAAATGACCCATTGGAACCTGACATGATGATGAAAACCCTCTGAATGATGATACACTCAGCCGAATGATGACATGGACTGCCATTTGGACAACTTTGAAAAGAGTGAAAACAAACCCTAGACCTAAAGCCTAGTGACCAAATTTTGCTTGAAGACTCACTGAAATGACAAAATTTGACCTTGACACTCTAAGACCACTTTGTAAGAGCATATTTGATCACTGGAGGAAGGCTACAAAGGCTGACACTAACATTGGCTCCAATGGGGATGGTAGCTCCTTGGAGGTGCCAAGAACAGCAGATCTTTGGGAGAGCAGACCAGTGCCTTCATCCATCGGGCGATGGAGTCATTATTCCAACAACCAACACAAGATTTCCGACTCATTTATGGACTGAAACTTGACTGAAATGATTGAAAAACTGACTCGGCAAACTTCACACTAAAACTGTAATAAAACTGGAACAAAATGCTGCCCTTTGGCTGCTTATTTATTTACAAAATCTACCCTACTCTGCTGTAAAAACAATAGATCAGGTGATACTGAAATGCCAGATCAACCATTCAAGTAAACCTGAGAATGATGCCACTTGAGAATGCTTCCACCAGGACACAGATGTAATTGCTGGCAGCCCTTCATGCACGTAATGAATCTGGCTATGTATTAGACAGCTTGATTTGTCAGTCAAACTGAAAAACATTTCCATGTACATCGCAATTGGATCGCGAAAGCCAGACTCTGTTGGCTGCCCCAACTCTGCAATACATACCTCCAGCTGCACACTGTCAATGCAAACATCTGTAGGCAAGTCTGTTATTTCTTGTTTCGATGGAGGAAGGATTTCCAAGAACTTTTTAGGGTCTTGGAAATCATATGACTGGATCTGCTCATCTAAACACTGAATCTCCTTCTCAACTCTTTCAACCACTAACTCACAGACACCAGTTTTAGCTTCAAGAGGGAACTTTGGAGATTTCAAACATTGAAGCAAGGCACTGAAAAAATCTTCATTAATTTCAAAATCCGCTAACCAATTTCTAACATCTTTTACAACTTCACAAAGTGCAGGGTTTGCCACATACCCTACCATTGCATGAATGAATCAGCGAGCACTGGAGTCTCTGGATCGAGCTGGAGTCGCCAGGTGAAAGTTTCAGCCTTCATATGTGTCTGACTGCTGTCCACCATCAGCATCAGATCTGCAATTTGATTTCATGTACTGGGACAAGACAATCAACAAGTCGAATGTCACATCAACAGCAAACCATCTTCCCCAGTATGGTCGCCACTATGTTAACGCTCGAATCTGCCTCAGGCTGAGGAAGGCAAAACTCGAGGCAACATCATACCACGCTCAGCCTCGTAGCTAGCCCTACGAGGACAGGAGAGGGCTCTCTCCGGGTCTATCTCGGCAAAAAGTAATCAATGAGGCTCGAGATGACTAAAATTGCAACTGATCTTAGGCTAGGTATTAAGTGCAGAGGTTTTGATTTGGTTGTTTTTAGGGTTTTGTTGAAAACAATGGGAAAGGCAATTTGGGCTCGGGGATGAGACACAGTTTCTGCAGAGGTCTGAATGGAGCAAGGTAGGCAATTGTTTGATGCCTTAAAAGCAATGAGGTGAATAGATCAGACAGGTGAGGAGCTAAGGAGAGCAAGAAAACCTCAAGGATTCTCCTTAAACAGATGAAAACATAGGATATTAAACAAACTTAAAGGCAGAGCATTACAGATTATGAATTCTACCTTAACACTTCATTTGTTCAATTGCAGAAGATGAGAGAAGGAAAATGATACACATAACAAACTTACAAGTACTGAAAGAAGCACACCATCAAGACATAAAGCCACAAGAATTCCAAACAGTGCTGCAAAACCCTGGTCTTTCCTTTGCCAAAATGCTGAAGTAAAATGTACAATAAAGTCTCAAAGCCTCTTCCCCAAGAGTCCAACCCTGAAAATGACTAAGAAAATACATAATATAGGCAAGCTAACACATTCCCTTGCCTCTACGGGTCGATCTCATCATCCTAGGAGCTGTTTCAACCAATTCTAAACAAAGCACTGCAATCTAGGCAGTCAAAACAACTTGCCTCTATAAGCTAGGAAACCAATTCATTCATTAAATTTTTTGCTATTTTATGAATGAATCATCTAGAATAGGTAAATAAGTGTCAAGTCAACATAAAGTTCCATTAATTACATCAAGAAGGGTGAAAAATCCCATCACAAGTCAAAACTGGTCAAAACTGGCCAAATTCCTGAGCTGGAAGGTGAAAAATTGGCCAAAATCCTCAAAGCGCAGCGCCCTGATCTCTACGCGCAACGCACATTTCAGGCTGATTTTGAGGCACTTCCTGGCATCCAAATTGAGCTTAGGTTGGCTTTTTGGAAAGCCCTAGATGGATGCTTTCCAACCCAAGTGGAATTTTCCCATTTGGAGCTCATTTGACCCCTCAAAACTGCATTCTCCCAAAGGTACTTCCTGCTGTGGCAAAAGGTGGCAGCAAGGTGGTTTTCATGGTGTTTTTGAGCCTTTTGACCATCCAGATCTCGATGAAATGCTTCGGAAATAGCTGAGTAGATACATTTCATTATGAAAAATCCAAAAATGCAAACCATTTGTGATTTGGACCTCCCAATCTAAGGGGTAGCGCGCTGCGCGTTGAACCAAAAACCCTGTTTTTAGGAAAAAAAATTCAAAATTGACAAAATTTTCTCCAAATTCCTTGAAATTTGGGCTGGGGGTCCCTAATCAAGTATCATGCTCAGCCAAAGAGGCTTCGGCCAAAATCCGAAGACGATCAAGCTCTTTTTGTCTTTTTTGCTTTTTGACCGCTTTCTTCAATTTTGCCTTTAGACTCCTAATTCGTGCCTTGCAAACTAGGTTCCGGGCCTTGTAATGCATAGCCATGTGTTTCAATAATGCATTGTCTCTATTGGCCTTTTTCAATCGTTCCTCCAAGTAGATGTTGACCCTCTCGAGAGTAGCCTCTCGATCCTCATTTACCTGTTCAATGGGTGTCATCTCAGGTATATGTCTTCGGGCAGCCTGCCGGTCTATTTGCAAGCTAGGAGTAAGTTTGGTTGAGTTCTGGACGCATAGAAAAATGTTTCCTGTGGCTGTGTTTCAATGCGCAGTGCGCCACCCCAACACGCAGCGCACGCTCCAACGCGCAGCGCCTGTGTAATTTTGCATTGGCTCAAATCACCCAACGCGCAGCGCACTGCCCAACGCGCAGCATGCACTTTCTATGCGTAGCGCACTTTTGCAGGAGGATTTTGGAGGCCTTCCCGGTGTCCACATTAGGCATGTGATAGCTCATTGGAAAGGTCTTTGAGTCTAATTTCTAACCCAATTGGAATTTTTCAATTTGGAGTTCATTTGCCTTGTCAAAAGTCAAATCTCCCAAGACTGGTCAAAATGTGCCAAATGAGGCTGCCTCAAGGCAGAGTGTTGTTGCAGTCAACTTTTGAATGCCTTCCTCAACTCCAAATTGAGCTCATAATAGCTCATTGGAAAGATATTTTCGCATAGTTATCCTTTGACTCATCAAGAAATTTATTTGACCAACCAAGCTATGATAAAAATTGATTTTCCTAAGGTCACTTCAGAGGTGCATCAATTCTCCCAAGGCGATTGTATTTTTTACATTTCTCCAAAACCATTATACCTGTGTAAAAATTGAAGGAATTTTTTCTTCCTTGGCCTATTTGGGACAAAAACCTCTCTCAATTTTCCAAAATTCATCTTTGATTGCTCAGAAACATCATTTGAGTGAAACTTATCCTGATGTGTGAAACAAGGGATTTTGTTGAAATGAAGCGAAATGAAGGGGATAAGGGGCTTCTAAATTCTTGGGGAAATTTTTGGAAGTAGGGAGGGATATTAGAAAGCATGGGAAAGTGGAATCTCAAAGATAGAGTGAGGGGAAGGGGTCCAAAATGGCAAAACACAGGCCCAACCTAGAAAATTGCCAGGTTGTAGCAAGAAACTAGGGTTTGTGCGAAAATGAAGAATTTGGGGGATCTCAATGATGGGAAGTGTTTAATAAGGTACATTAAGGATAAGGGAAGGTGTATGAACATCAGGATGCAAGTTTTTCTGATGACTTGGCCATTCAAGAAAAATTGCCTTCAAAACCCTAGGAGAGGGAAATGAACTCACCTAGATGCAACTGAAGCATGAACAAGGTGTAAAATGACCCATTGGAACCTGACATGATGATGACAACCCTCTGAATGATGATACACTCAGCTGAATGATGACATGGACTGCCATTTGGACAACTTTGAAAAGAGTGAAAACAAACCCTAGACCTAAAGCCTAGTGACCCAATTTTGCTTGAAGACTCACTGAAATGATAAAATTTGACCTTGACACTCTAAGACCACTTTGTAAGAGCATATTTGATCACTGGAGGAAGGCTACAAAGGCTGACACTAACAAAGTGTACCTAGCAATTGGAGAAGATGTCTCCTCATAATTCTTTCCCTCTTCCTAGGAGAACCCTCTTGCCATGAATCTTGCTTTGTACCATCTATCACATACTTGATCTTATAGATCTACGTGGAAGTCACCACTGGCTTCCCTTCAGGTCTTGGCACAATTTTCCACACATCATTCTTCATGTTGGCATCCTTCTAGTTGTCTGTTCCCTCTGAACTAGGAGCTCTTCTGACCATTTGGCATGCTTATCGATGCTAGTGCAATTTATCCCTCTCGAATATGAATCACTTCTTGCCAAGTTTATACTCAATCTTAGGAGAATCCTCTTACCACAAGATTTGCTTCGTTCTTCCTGATGCTTCCATTTGCTGCCAGAGCCTTGGCATCCTTCACGATGTACCTACAAACCTCATAGAAACAATTATAACCAAGAAAAAAAGATACAAAGACAAGAGGCTTGACCAATAAAGTAATAATAATCAAGGAAGAAATATATGAAGCACTTGTCTTTTGATCTAAGGATTTTAGGGAATTGTCAACTCCCTCTTGATCCTTGCCTTCTTGCAGAAATCATTGAAATCCATCTACAATCTCATCAAGCTATAAATTCTCATCCTCGTCTTCATCATCAACTACTAATGCATGTTACTTTCCTTTCCTTCCTTGCATGAATTGTATGAACTATGGTTTCTTCATTCAATGGATTCATCGATTTTCAATACTCTAGGTCTATCTCTAGGGTTTTATCCACAAACCCTAGGGATTTCTAAATCATAACCTTCAAGTATTTTCTATGGTTTACAACCCCAAGTCTACCAACTCTTCCAAGAAGGGCTCATACTTTAGCACAAGTGTTATGAATTTTCTTGCTTTATATGGGAGATCCTTTTTCCTCAACTCCCTCTGGCTTTGTAGTAACTTTCTTGAATCAAATCAAATTAGCCATATACCAATATGTTCTAGAAAGACATACCTAAACAACATATCTCAGTCAATACAATTTTAACTTCAACAACATATGCAAGGCATTTTCTATACATACTTGTCAAGGACCCTTATTCAACCATATTTCCACAATTGTACAAGGTTCATGACAATATTTGGCAATAATCTACTTTTATTTAAACCCCCTTTAGTAGGTATTATCTTGATTTGAAGTAGATCTTATTAGAGACAACATTCCTTATTCTTCCTCTAGATAACTTCATAAACGTGTTTCAACACTCTCCTTTGAAGCTGCCCAAACAGGCCTAAACGTGAACCCTCGTCTAAGCTTAAACTTGGCCCTGCGACTCAACTTTCTAGAGTTTTGTTGAACCCTATACTCAGTCTCGACCCTCTCTATTTACACTTAGTTTCCATTTTAATGCATCTTGGCCCTTATTTTCAAGGGTTTAAGGCCTCTTGGCCCCTTCTAGGCCTATAATATGGCCTCAATCATCTGCAACCCCTTCGTTTATAATTTTGCTTTGAAAATTTGAGGTCTGAGGCCTCCCTCTAGTGCTTTGGCTCCCTTCTTCTAGGACATAATAGACTTCTCTACAGATACGTACTTTCTATTGGGTTTGTATCTATTTTTCAATCCTTTATTCCACACATGTACTCCTTCAGTTGTGTCTTGTCCCGACTTCAAATGGCTGCTCTTTCACCAAGGCTATGATACCATGTTGGGTTTTTAGGATAAATATGATCTTCTAAACTGATCATTACTTTCAAATTATTTATTTAACCAAGTTCACTTATGTTACATACATCAATAAGCAAGTATACAAAGAAAATATCAATAGTAATGAAATAATGACAGTAGGATCATAGAGAGATAGCCAAGCACAAAAAAAACACAAATTTACCTGGGAAAAGCCAAATTTGGGAAAAACCCAACAACCTTTTCTTAGGAGAAATTATTCAATTCAACAAAAGTACAATTTGATCTTTCCAGTCAAAATTTGCCAAGCGGACCATAGAAATCATACAAGTCAAATAGACCAAAAATTCAGCCTTCCTACTGCTACCCAAAATTCAGTCAACCTTAGTGAATAAGGCCAAAATTCGGTCAAATTGCCAATAATCCCAGTCAAACTATGACCAAAAATTCAATCAAGCAATAGCTTAAAATTTGGTCAAACAAATCAAAAGAGACTTAGTCAATGCTAGTCAAATAAATTGCAAAGATGATCAATCAAACTTGAGAAGACTCCTCTCTTTCTTACACATGTGAATAGAAGAATATATGCTTTTGTTTGATCTAAATTGGTATCCAAGCGACGACGTCAAGTTGGTATTTATAGTGTTTATCAAATGCCCAAGGGGTACGCCTCTTTGTGTTAGTCGACCTACACTTGGGAGCTGACCTAGTCAATTTAAATTTAAGTTTTAAATTTAATTTTCCCTCCATGTTTTTATACCAATCACGGCTACAAAAAATCAACGCATCAAATGTAACTTGTTCTCCCATCTTCTTCACATACCATGACCCTTTGCACATTCAATGCTAGAAAAAATTTTCTTTTTCCCTTTTACAATAACTTTATTTTCCATTTTATTGCTAACACTAAGAATATCCTTTGAAAAATGACCACCACTATTTGCTCATTCTTAAATCTTATGAACACAAGTCTTTGGGCCCTTGGACCAAGTTATACTTGGAGATGTGCTTGTACCTTCTCCCATGTTTTTCCTCCATGTGCTAATGTACTCATTCCACTTCAATTATTCTATTTCTCATTGAAAAAGAGTTCCTAAAAGCCATAACTACTTAAAATAGTTCAGTGACTATGTTCCCATTTTTTAATTCTTCACAGTGTAGACGAAAATCTTCGTTCCTTCTTTGCAAATGAATTGTGTAGCCATTGCCACCATTTCTACAATATTTTCTCCCGTCGAGTCCAATTATTTGGACCCTTGATCCATAATCATTGAATTAGATATCATTTTTGTACACTTTCTCACTTTCTCCCCCCATGTTTGAATGTACTTATGACTCTTTAGTCATTCTCTTCTTCACCAACAAAAAATTCTTAGAGGTTATCACTAATTGAAATAATGTAGTGACTTTGTTCCTAGATTTTAATTTTATCATTGTGGATAACATTGCCTCCATTTATCCTTCACAAATGATCTATGTGCCCACCGTGTAACATTCCAGAAATAAAGAACAAAACAAAATACAACAACCAAGTTATTAACATATGCAATAAAAATTTAAATAGTGATGTGTGCCTGAGGAGTGAAGATTTCTTACTGAGGTTTATGGTGTTGTGACGTGTTTGCGCTGATCTAGAACCACTACCCACAACAAGGATTTGGGGACGACTCTCCACCCAACCATAGGCTTAGCTTCTTAGTATATTTCAACAACTAGCCACCCCCAAGCCCTCAACCAACTTACTACTACCAATGATCTATTCCCTCCAACATTTCCTTCCTCAAAAATGAGTGAATGAATGCTTGCTTCTTCTTCCCCCTTCTTTGCCATTAAATAGAACAAATGGCTCTAAAAATCATAAGGGGTTGGAAAGGGATTTGCATGTACACCATCCATGTGTCCATGCCAACTTTTATTTTATTTATTTATTATTACATTTTCTTTGTTATTTGTTATTTTATCTTTTCTTCATTATTTGTTGTTTTATTTATTTATTCATATATTTTCTCTTCGTTAATTGTTAGTTTATCTATTCTTCATTAATTATTATTCTATTTATATTTATATTATTTTATTTACTTTATTATTATTATTATTATTATTATTTATTGATTTATCATTATTATTATTATTATTATTTATTAATTTATTACATACTCCCCCTCTTTAAGGAACTTCATCCCGAAGTTAAGTTTATTTATTATTATTTTTACCCCATGGTTTCCAAACACCCTCTGTTGAACTAGTATACCAGCAAGCATCGAAAGTTCCACAACAACAGGGAAATCATGAGGAATCTCAGGCCTCTTTCCCAACTTTCCAAACAAGGCATATAACCTCCTCAGCCTATACCATAGCCCTAAGTCTTGTCCTGGGAATTAGACCTCATCTGCCCCAAGGCAGGCATCCGGTCCTAGTACTCAATGACTTTGGGCATCTCGCAAGGCTAGACCAACTCCCTCCACAACTCACTAAGGTGCACAACCCCAGGCATCGAAGTCGTTACGCCCCCTCTAGAATTCGACATTGAAGTCCTTACAACCCCTATGGACTTCGACATCCCAATCCAATATCAAGCACTCGACCTCCTCAAGATGGTCCTATAGCTCTTCAAGAGCTATCCATCAAGAGTTATACAAGGCAATAGATACACTAGCATATGTAGTGTTGGTTGAGTTTGTCCGTAGCTTATATGATGTTACACATTCTCCCTCGTAGGTATGAGCTCCCATGAGATCATTAAATAAACTAGCCCTCTCATCTTGTTGTGGAATTCTTGTTTATCACCACATCTCAACATGCAACCCATGCATTAGTTATCATCATAACATGATAGAAAATAATCCACACGCCAACTCTTGTATGCCATCATGGAAGCATAACACCATTGTTATCACAACATTTGAATAGTAATAATTTTATGCTCATGCATGTCATGAAATTTGCATGTTAGGGCCACATACTCCATATCTTGAGATGCCATCAACTTATTTGTATCAAAGATATATTATGCCATCACATAATAAATGAAACCATATCCTCATATGGTAACATCCTAAGTATGAGAATCATAGATATAGAGCAATAATATTTTATAGCCTCCTTATCATGATTCACCAGAAAATCAATTTGATTTTCCTTTACAACAATGAATACCAATTATGAAATAAGGTGATTCAACATTCATTTAGGATCTAGGCATCATTACGCTATACTAAATGTATTGAGGGTGACTTCCTAACATATAAACTAATTATAAAATCTCCCATGGTCATTGCAAAAACAAAACAAAAAATCATATGCTATATCAATCACTAATATGCAACATCATTATAGATAATCACATATGGATGACATTATTATGCTTCATTTTTTATTTTTTATTTATTTTTTTAAATGTTCAAACCTTAACCTTGAACATAATATCTTAGTGTATCAATAAATTAAACATTTAGACATAACTCAAATGTTTCATAAAAATACTCACATAAGATAGGTATCTGTGTAAGCTAAGCTATGCACACAATTTAATAAAAAAAAGATAAGGAAAATCACGATAAATAGCATCTACATCCTCCCATGTATCTGACTCGTGATTATATTGGTCCCATTGAATCTTTACCTACTTAAATTTACGGTTCTTGAGCTAACAAATCTGGTGGTCCAGTATACAAAATGGTTCAACCTTAAGGACTACCTCCTTGGAAACCTGAAAATTCTCAAATTTAAATATATGGGATGGGTCAGGTATATATTTTCTAAGCATAGAAACATGAAATACATTATGCATATTTCTTAGACGGAATGGTAGCTCAAGCTTATAAGAAACATGTCCAATCTTCTTTAGGATCTTAAATGGCCCAAAAAATCTAGTGGATAACTTTGTTCCTTTACCAAATCTAAAAGAACTCTTATATGGTTTGATTCTAATAAAAATTTCGCTACCTTCCTCAAAGTTTCTTTCAACTCTCTTTGCATCAACATAACTTTTCTGGCGGTATTGAGCTTGTTTTAGCCTTTGCTTAATTGTAGCCATTTGTTCTTCCATTTCTTGGAGCATGTCAAGTCCCAATATTACTCTATCCTCTAATCGATCCCAACTTAATGGAGTACGACATGGTCTTCCATATAGGATTTCAAAGGGAGCTACTTGAATTGAACTATGATAACTATTGTTGTATGCAAATTCTACTAAGGGCAAATATTTCTCCCATTGGTTTTGTTGGTCCATGACATACATTCTAAGCATGTCCTATAGCATTTAGTTTACTCTCTCTATTTTCCCATCTATTTCTGGATGACATGCAGTACTTTGAGTTGAGTTCCCATAGATTGTAAAATATTTTGCCAAAATCTAGAAGTAAAACATGAATCCCTATTGGATATAATTTTTCGTGATACCCCATGAAGGTGAATTATTTTGTTAAGGAAAACTTGAGCAATAGTTAGCGCCTCAAAGGTGCTCTTAACTAGAATGAAGTGAGCACTCTTAATTAATTTATCAACAACAACCATAATACAATCATGTCTCTAGGAGGTCATAGGTAAGCCTCCCACAAAATCCATCAAAACAACTTCCCACTTGGTTTTTGGTATATCATGGGGTTGTAGAAGGCTTGCAGGGTGACGATGTTCAACTTTAACCTTTTGGCATTCTAGACATCGGGCCACAAACTGTGTTATATCCTTTTTCATTCTTATCCAGAAGAGTAGCCTTTTTAAGTATGCATAGATTTTGCTTACTCCAGGATGTGCAACATATGGGGCTCAATGGGCTTCTTTCATTATAAATTTACGCAATTCGGCATCAGCTGGCACATACATCTTACTCTTATATCGCAACAATCCATTATTCTCTAAGGTGTATCCATCCCACTTGGATGCCCTTAGTGCTCCTTCTTGTAAGGCAAGTTTTATTTGTTGGTATTCAGGGTCTTCATTTGATTTCAAAATTGAAAAGGAAAAATTAAAATTAAGGAAAACAAAATATTATATATATATATATATATATATATATATATATATATATGAAATTGAAATTAGAAGCTAAAGTAAAACTATTGCCAAATGTATTGAGAAACAA
The DNA here is from genome assembly GCA_031772625.1 of Pinus tabuliformis. Classification (NCBI taxonomy): domain Eukaryota; kingdom Viridiplantae; phylum Streptophyta; class Pinopsida; order Pinales; family Pinaceae; genus Pinus; species Pinus tabuliformis. Next base: position 1,851,573,412 of record CM062816.1, read on the forward strand.
TATAATAAGACGATCAGGAAGAAAGATGTATTTATGATTTTATTTTTACTTCAATATTTCAAATTTACTATCTAAAGTAATTTTTTCAAATTTACCGTGAGATGCAATCTCACGGTAAGGGAAAGTTTCCTCTTGAATGGTAAAGGGTGAGATCTCGAACCATGAAACACTCTTCTACTCTCGCTTATTGAAAATAGTGCAACTCTTCATTTATGTAATTGATTAAACCATGAGAAAAGCTTAATTTTTGAAGAGCAAGAGTTCTGCCTTATAAACCCCACGAAATTAATCTGTAATAGAGAGCAACTACAGACTACAATATTCAAATCTCATCAAAAAAATCTATGATGAGAGAGAAGAATGACTCAATTCATTAATTTGGTCTATATCTTGGAGAATAGGTGCGATCTAAAAATAAGAATAAGAACTAATTATAGTTTTCTTAATAGATCTAAAATGATAGCATTAAATTCAATAGTTTACCAATGCTTTCATTCGAGATGTAGAATAATAATAATAGATCCCTTAAGTTTAACATTGGATCTTGCAGTGAATGTTTAATTCCCAAAGGTACCTAGATTTTAAACCTGCTCTAATACCATGTGTAACATCTAAAAAATTAGGCATAAAACAAAATAACAAAACCAAGCTATTAACATATGCAATAAAAATTTAATTAGTGATGCATACTTGAGGAGTGAAGATTTCTTACTAAGGTTACAGTGTTGTGACGTGCTTGCGTTGATCCGAAACCGCTACCCGCAAAAAGGATTTTGGGATGACTCTCCACCCAACCGTAGGCTTAGCTGCTCAATATATTTCAACAACTAGCCACCCTCGAGCCCTCAACCAACTTACTACTACCAATTATCTATTCCCTCCAACATTTCCTTCCTCAAGAATGAGTGAATGAATGCTTGCCTCTTCTTCCCCCTTCTTCATGATTAAATAGAACAAATGGCTCTAAAAATCATAAGGGGTTGGAAAGGGATCTGCATGTACACCATCCATGTGTCCATGCCAACTTTTATTTTATTTATTTATTATCACATTTTCTTCGTTATTTGTTATTTTCTTCGTTATTTGTTGTTTTATTTATTTATTCATATATTTTTCTTCGTTAATTGTTATTATATTTATATTAATATTATTTTATTTACTTTATTATTATTATTATTATGGGATATTACACACCACCACAATTTGTGTAATCTTAGTTACCCTTAAGCCTAAGTCTTTGGACCCTTGAACCAGCTTAGGCTTGGAGAATGTTGTTATACCCTTATCACCTTTCTCCTCCCATTTGTGGATGTATTCATGCCTCTTGGTCAATTCTCTTCCCCACTAATAAAGAGTCCCCAGAACTCCCCACTACATAAAATGATCCAATGATTTCCTTCTTGGGTTTGATTTTTTCACTACAGAGACCATTTTATCTATTCCTCTTTTGTGAATGTATTTTATGGTGTGACCATTATTTGCATAATATTAGCTCCCCTCAAACTTAAGTATATGGACCCTTGAACCACCTTAGATTGGTATATTAATGTTGTACCTCCACACTGGTGCAACCCATATTCCCTTGGTGTGTAAATATACTCCTACCTCTTCACCTCCAATCTTCCATGCTAGTGATGAATTCTCAGAAGGCCATAACTTCACTAGATAGTCATTGAGATCCTTTCTCCCTTTGACTTTCCCATCAACCTTATTTACAGGTCCAACTATTATACCAATACACCCTTAGTCTCAATTTCCTTTGACAATATATTAAACTCCTCCCTACCAACCTCTCTTACACTTGGAAGGTTCAATTTAATTACCAACATTTTTTATGACCATGAATTAGGTAACCTCACAAAATTCATGAAACATTTTAAGTTTTTAGAGGCAACCATATATTTTATAGTTCACGAATGCCCTAACAAAGACTTTCCAACTTTTCTTTCATGGATGCAAGACCCTGGACTATGTTTTATGGTCCCTTTAGATTATTAGTATGATCATTGTCATTTTCATTAGGTATTGTTTCTACACAACACATAAGCATAGGTTGATCCCTTTCAATACTCTTTCACCCTTGAATTTCCATTTTGGTCATCCCTAACCAAATGAGTTGCTCACCATTTATAATTCACCTCCTTGAACTCATTCCTCGGTATAACTCTACCTTAAATGGGTTGTTCTAGTTTAGCACATGTTAACTTTCAAAATTCCACTCATCCCTACTAGCATGGAAGCCCTTGTCATCTATGCTTGCATGATGTGGCTTATACCTCACACTTATCAATTGTTGACCTCTATCCCTGAGTTACTAGGTGATCAGTATTGGTTTCATGCTTCACCTCTCAATATGTTTTTAAACCCATTATTGCACTCCATTCATGTGAAACCATGAAACCTTCATCATCCAATGCAACTTTGTGTTATCATGATTTTCATAATGAAACACCTTAGGTGCACCCCTCATTGCCACCCATATGCTTGCTTTCCATATTGATTCATCCCTATCAATGATTCAAAATCACTTTCTAGCCTTTGGCATGTGTCTCCTTGTTGTACCATTTATTCTCTTATTCCTTACAAAAACATGTAACACCAAAATACAAAAACATAAGAAAAAGTGAAAAAACCATGAAGGGAAAGAAATCGAGCTCTTCTTATGATCACCATTTTTTTACCATGAGTCATCTCTTCACAAGTTTGCAAGATATTAACGTCACCCTTGTTCAGAGCATCTATATTGAGTCAACCAATGCCATTCCTTAATAATTCACAATGGTTATCAAGTCCCACTTATGCCATATAGTTCACTTGGTTAAAATAGTTCTTATCTCCTTACCTTTTGTTGGTTGAGGAGACTCCTCATTGCCTTTCTCTAATGGATATGCCCTTATCAACCATGACACATTTGCTTTGGGGGTTTGATTTAGAGGCCCAACACCTTGCTTATACTTTTCATCATCGGAAGTTACCTCACATAAAATAATGGATTCCCATCATTGGGACCTCACTACATGTTTCATGTTAGTGTTTGGCCTCAAAACATCTTCCCATAATGTGGAGGTTCATACTAGTTCCTTAATGCCTATTATTATCATTAATGGGATACCTCGCATTTGTTTGTGATTTCCATCATTTATTTTTTATCATATGGTTTCTTCCATGATTGATTCCAACTCACTCTTGCATCATAGATATTGGTACTTGTTTATGTTAATGTTTTAGATCCATTCAAAAATCATTACATGCATAGCTCCTTCCTAACATTTTGTGAGTCCACACCTTGGTCTTACTTCCAATGAGCTCTTTACATGTTCTAGACCTCTCATTATTGTGGGCTTCCTCCAATGTAGTTTTTTGCCCCTTTTAGGCTATTATCTCATCCCGTATATAAGGTGGAAGCACATTCATTTTTAGATGTATCCTGATTTAGCTTCATTTGTACAATTGTACAAATCCATGGTTTGATAGTGTACTTGACTTGACCATTACACAAGCATGAGATCATATACATATCTTGTATTAAGAGGTTATATATACCATTGCATTCATTTGTTACACAAGTGGTCTCCTTTTTCTCTTCAACAAAAGTTCTCTCCATTTTATCTATATCTCAGTGCAATTTACATAAACATATGATGTATTGCAACCATATAGTGCTCTCTTGACCTCACACGTTAGGGGCATCTATTATTACACCACTTCCATTTTCTCGCAACATGAAAGTGTTTTTGGCTAAACATGTAAAAAATCATTCAAAAGGAATCTAATGAGCTCGAAACCTTGGAGTAAAAACCAATTCTATATGAAAATTATAATTCCACTTTCAATTTGACCATTTTAAGACATACATACATATCCAAGTGTGCAGTTGCATCCTTAAATATTCCACAAAGTTCACAACTGATGTTTAAATGTGATTTTGGCAAACTCCACGGTTCATTCAACGAGACAATAACTTTAAGGAGATTCCTGGTTAATTGGAGCCCAAGTTGGTCAAGTCTCCTCATTTAATTAAAGGGTCGTTTTCAATACTTAGAGTCAATGCATTCAAATTGAAGTGGTTCTTGATCCAAAACCCAATTTTGGGTTCTAGGAAATCTATAAATAGAGGCCTTCAATCTCCATTTCAATAAGATGAAAATTGTGAATGTTACACTGCAAGAATGTCTTTAGGAATTAGAAGTCCTAATTGCTCCAATTCTATTCTCAAGTCTTCATAGTCTTGTGCCACCTAATTTCCCCTCCATATTACCATTTCATAAGAGAAAATGACATTGAAATCACTCTAGAATTTGAGAGAGATTTATATTTAAGGTACCAAGAACCTCTCAAAGATAAAGTCTCAAAGGCCATTTTCGCTACTTCAAAAGGTGAAATTTTGACGTTGTTTATTGTTTTCTCCATTAGTGAATACAAAGTAGTGGTCGTAGTAGTTGTTGTTTTTTTTCTTTCTATCTCCCAAACATGTTGTTAACTATCCACATAGAATTTCATTTGGTTTTTGAGCTAATAATTTGGAATTCTTATCGTAGTATTATTTAGGTCATTGTCTTATGTGCATGATCCTTGAGAGTTGGGTCTCCACTAAGACCTTCTGCATCTCGCTCAACCTTTAAGCCACCTTTTGCAAAAGGGCACTCCAAGTTTTCTTCATCTTTCAACCACTAAACTTTCCTTACTTTACTATATCCACATTCATGGGGAAAGAGGAAGCCACAATAGCTTGTTTACTTCTTTTATTTTATGTTTGCCTCAGATTTCCAACTCATCAAAGAAACTACTTTGGTCATCTAGTGAAAACATACCTTGACAATAGGTACCTAGTAAAATGCCCATGTCTAGGATTTTGGTTAAGGATCCATATCAAGAAGTAGTTGGTCTCAAGGAATAAATGTCACTTGTGTTCATTATCCATACCATTCAAAACAATGACCATATAACCAACCTTAAATATTACACACATATAACATCCTATATTTAACAAGGTAAAGGCAATAAATTTAAGGATGTTATGAATGGGTAAGATGTAAAATCTTTTAAGGCTGGGGACAAGGAGCGACAAGATCAGGTCGCATGGAAAAACAATGTTGAACAGTAAGCTTCCAAAATCTTTAGTCTAATAGTTTCTCATTGAATGACAATAGCAGACTAATAAAAAATGACAGGGTTGTCATTATTAGAATTCATCCAACTAGTGGGGTTAGCGCTTGCAGCTTTCTTTCTGATTTTTCTCCTCATAGTTGACTATAGAAAGTCAAGAAGGAGGAGAACACATTAGATATTGAAATTCCTCTTTGTTGTGTGGATGGGTCGAAGTTGAACCAAGGCCAACATATTTTTAGAAGGCAATCGACAAAGGTCTGTAGACGATTTACAACAATAAGGTGAAAGAAATTTGGAATTTGTCTTGTTTCACTTTAAAATAAGTAACAAGTTTAAATAGATTATATAATCCAGGATGATAGAATTTTACCCAATGCAATCCTCCAAAACTCTCCAATAGCTCATGAAAGAGGAGGAAGACACAAACGACAGGGGATTTATTGGGGTTAGCAGTGAAATAAGCAGAAACAATGGAAATTTCAAATATAAATGGGGCGGTAGTGGATTAAATGTAGCCTTTGTTGGTGCACTAGTTGTTGTTCTTGGACATGTGCACTAGTTGTTGTTCTTGGACATAATATGTTTGTTAATGTTTTGGAGTCTCAAAAATAAAATTCTTATCTAGATTGGATCAATGTGTAGGTTATTACTTCATAATGAACAAATCAAAATGGTAACACATAGAGGCGCATGATTTTTTGAGTTTTAAAATTAGACACTTTCTTAATGGACTGACTTAGTTGATTTCTCTAAAGTGGCAATTCACATGAAATGTTGCACAGTCTTTTGGATATTGTTTGTTTTTTCCTGAACATGATACAAGCAAACAAGTTGATGGAACTCATGGTTTGGCAATTGCCAAGATTAAATCACAATTAATGAGTTTGGTGAATTGGGTCTGAAATTTGAATGTTGGGAGCTCTTGCAATTACTAAGGATAAGAGGCTGGTGTATTTTCCCAGATTTGGAGAAATCCCCAGGAGATCATCTGATAATCAAGGTGTTCTAGTCATCGATGTGTTGAGAGCTGTCAAAACTTCCGCAATCAAACAAACTAGTATAGTTTCAAATTTAAGGGATTGTCTAGGTAAACATAGAGGAGTGGAACTTTCAAATTGTCGAAGGTGCCAAGAGGGGTGGTGGGCCCAACACAAGAAAATGTATGTTTGAAGTCTCTAATAAAAATATCCCCGTAAGTTGATTCATAATACTATTGGATACTGCTATATAATATTGAATGCTCAGGAACAAAATGTCGGCAGTACTCCGGCATATAGAATGAAAGTGTTGTAACTTAAGATGTCTAGATCTTATTCGCTGGATAGAGTATTTTCTCATGGCATCAAAAAGTATTACAAGCCCTGTTTTGTTGAGTCTCGTGCACGCTTATCCATACAACTGAGTCTGGCGAATATTAAATATTATTGGACAGACTTTCCAACTCAATTGGTGGTTGGCGTAGTGATTGAATTTAATCCCACATGGAGGGTCAACCATCCTTAATTGACCACATTACAAATGTGGAAAAACTCATGGAGGTCATAGTGGCAACAAAAAATGAGGTGCCTAATAGACATTGGAGAACCAAATATAAGGTTGCTCCCTTGACTAGTCTAGAGAGTTCTTCATAAAAGGGTGATGGTGCAATGTTAGGTCCCTATAATACCAACATATTCCCTTTATTATTATTGTTAATGTAGCCCCCTATTGTTATTGTTGTGCCCATGATTCCCACATGTTGTTATTGTTGTGCCCTCACATTATTATTATGCAGGCGCTGATTATATTGTGACCCCTTGGACCCCTATATATACCAAGGAGGTCTTACCAGTTGTATCATCCAAGAATTATTCATTTATGTAATGTAAAGGAGGATTACCCCTGGAAGAGGATAATTTTTAAGTCGTTGATTTATCTATTCTTCTATTTTGTTAGTTGGTTCCATAATAATTGGTATCCGAGATTTGGATTCTAGGGTTTCTCTTCTTCAAACAGGTCATCTTGGAATTTTCGCTCTAAAAATTTTTCTACGAGGCTTCAGAAGCTGAAATTTTGACCACGTGGATCAGAAATCATTTTGACCGTCGTGTAATAATTTCAGATCTTGGTTCGCTATATTTTCAAAGATATGATCCGGGGAAGTTAGGGTTTTCGCATGCTCTAGAATTCAGTCTCAAATAGGCGACCTAGGGAAAATCGTCATAAATTTTGTTTTAGGATTCAGATTTGAATTCTGTAAAAAGTGGTTGAAAATACATGGACTTTATCTTTCCATGTATCAATTTTAAGGCCGAAGGTTGAGACAATGACACATGGCATCCCATACAACTTCGCTCTACTGAACCAATCCATAATCAGGTCATTGTGGGAGATTTGGCATAACTCTATATTGAAGAATCCAATATTGATTTGAATTGTAGAATTGGAAAGAAGATTCATAGGGCTACCATAGGACCAAATTGCAAACCTTGGAGATCCGAAATTATAGAGTTACAACCATTTCAAGATCGAGCTCCTAAAAAGCAAGAAAAATGTGTGTATTTTTTAATTTTGCATAACTTTTGTTTGAAAAAATCAATTTGAAGTGATTCGAAGGGCATATTGAAGCATAGTTATCAATATTTGGTTCTAAAATTCCTCCCAAAAAAAAAAAAGTCTCCATCCATTAAGCTCTCTGAAATATCTATTATGATACAAGAAGAAGAAGAATTGCAACATGATATATCAAAGTTACGGGACCAAGTGAAACAAATTTCACTCTCACAAAGAGCAACTAAAGATGACATGGATGGCTTAAAAGGGACCATGGATGGTATAAAAGGAAACATAGATGTTTTTAAAGTAAACATGGATGTGATGAATGTCAAGTTGGAAGGGTTGACAAAGTTGTTGCAAGAAAGGCTTCACAGTGGTGACAAGGTAATACACAAATTTCACTCTCACAAAGAGCAACTAAAGATGACATGATGGCTTAAAAGGGGACATGGATGGTATAAAAGGAAACACGAATGTTTTTAAAGTAAACATGGATGTGATGAATGTCGAGTTGGAAGGGTTGACAAAGATGTTGCAAGAAAGGCTTCACAGTGGTGACAAGGTAAACCATGAAAATCATGATGAGGACAAAAAGAATATGAATTATGATTTTAGAGACTCCAATGCAGGGTTTAAGAAACACCACCCTCCAAATATAGTTATGAGGAAGTTTGATGGCAAGGATCCAGTAACATGGATACTACAGATGGAGCAATATTTTGATCTACAAGATGTGCAACCCTCACAAAAGGTACATATTACATCTTTATATTTAGAACCCAATCAATTTGAATGGTATAGATGACTTTGTTCTCATGAACCACTTGTCACCTGGTCATTTTTTATGAAGGAAATGTTAGCACATTATCAAGATACAAAGAGAAACACCTTATTTGGCCAATTGATAAATCTCAAACAAAAGGGTTCAATGGTAGAACACATTGAAGACTTCCAAAAATTGAATATTCGGGTAACCGATATTCCAAAGGAGCATAGGATTGATGTCTTCATAGGGACTTTAAAAGATAACATCTAACATGAGGTTCACCTCTCGGAACGTGATTCATTGGAGAAGGCATTAGGGGTGGTAAGAAGAGTTGAAAGCAAAATTATGGCAACAAGGAAGTCTACCACTCACAACTATAAAGATGGAAGTGTTGCTGCTCCTAGTCTTCCACAACCTACAAGGTTGACACCACAATAATTGGAGGAAAAAAGAGCGAAAGGGCTTTGTTATAGTTGTGATAACAAATACACTAAAGGTCATAAGTGTGCTAAGAAGAAAATATTTTACATAGATTGTGAAGAGGAGGAAGAAAAGGAACAAGAAACATCAAAGTAAGAGGATATAAACCAAGAACCAATCCCAGAGAAAGAAGAAATGAATCCAATCATATCTTGTAATGCATTGACATGAATTACCACTCCTCAAACTCTCAAAATAGAATGATATATCAAGAAGAAAAAGGTAATAGTTCTTATTGATTCAGGTAGTACCCATAATTTTATTCATTGTAAGATAGCCAACGAATTGAATTACTTCCTATATCCAACACCAGAGTGTCAAGTGATGGTTGCAAATGGAGGAACTATAAATTGCTTTTGAAAGTGCCATAATATCAAGCTAACCATGGGGAATATGTATTGAATAGTCCAATTCTTTCCATTCCAATGGGTGGTGTTGATGTTGTACTAGGAGTCCAATGGTTACAATATTTGGGGATGATAGATTTTAATTTTCAAGATTTTTCTTGAATTTTTTTTGGGAAGGAAAGGAAGCTGAATTTAGGGGTATCGCAGGGAAACCAGTAAAGATAATTAGCTCTAATGGCATGACAAAATTTTTGAAGGAAGAACAACAAGGCATCATTACACAATTACGCTCACTAGAGGTTCAAACATAGAAATCATTTATTTCTTGAGATCTCCAAAAAGTCTTGGATAATCATTCCAAGGTATTTGAGACTCCCAAAGGCCCCCCACCTATTCGTGATCATGATCATGCTATTCATTTGATTTTAGGAAGTGTTCCTCCAAACATCAGACCTTATAGATATCCATATGCCCAAAAGAGTGAAATTGAACGTATGGTTGCAGAAATGCTAGAGGCTGGTATAATTCAACCTAGTCAAATTTTTTTCGCTGCTCCACTAGGATTGGCGCACAAGAAGGATGGATCATGGCGTATGTTTCAGATTATAGGGAGCTCAACAAGCTCACTGTCAAAGATAATTTTCCCATTCCTGACATTGATGAATTGTTGGATGAATTACATGGAGAAATTTACTTCAGCAAGTTGGATATTATTTCAGGATATCATCAAATAAGAATGAAGACTGAGACATTCCGAAAACAACATTCAAAATTCATGAGGGTTATTATGAATTTTTTGTCATGCCTTTTGGCCTTACTAATGCACCTTCCACATTTCAAGGTTTGATGAATTCCTTTTTTTACCCTTCCTTAGAAAATATGTGTTAGTATTTTTTGATGAAATACTAATCTATAGCAAGTCTTGGAAGGATCATGTTCAACATGTTGATAAGGTGCTCAAACTATTGGAGGAGAAACAATTATATGCAAAAACATCCAAATGTTTTTTTGGAGTACGGAAGGTGGAATATTTGGGTCATATTGTATCTCATGAGGGTATTAAGGTAGACCCTAAAAAAATTAAGGCCATTAAGGAATGGAAAATCCCCACAAAAATAAAGCATCTTCGAGGATTTCTCATTTTGAGAGGGTATTATCGCAAGCTTGTTAAGAATTATGGGAGAATAGCAGCACATCTAACAATATTACTGAAGAAAGATACATTTTTCTTAGACTCCATAAGCAACTAAGGCCTTCGAATATCTTAAAGAGGCAATGTTCCAAGCACCGGTTTGCTATGCCAAACTTCACAAAAACCTTTATTGTGGAATGTGATGCCTCAGAAAATGGAATTGGTGTTGTTTTAATGCAAAAAGGAAGACCCATTGCTTTTGAAAATCATCCAATCAAAGGAAAGTATATACACAAACCTATTTATGAGAAGGAAATGTTGGAAATAATACATGCCCTAAAGCAATGGAGACCTTACATAATGGGAAGACACTTCAAGGTAAAAACAAACCATGATAGTCTTAAATAATTTTTGGAACAAATATTATCTTCAGAAGAGCAACAAAAATGGGTCACAAAGATGATGGGTTATGAATTTGAAATCATCTAACAAAAAGGGAAGCAAAATGTTGTTGTAGATGCACTCTCAAGAAAGGATGATGATGTGGAAGCATTGCTTTGTGCCATTTCTATTATCAAACCTAATTATATAACCGAAGCAAGGGATGAATGGAAGAATGATGAAGAGGTGTGGACACTCATTCAAAAGTTGAAGCAAGATCCTAGTACATCTGAAACATTCAACTAGAATAATGATTCATTATGGTACAAAGATCGCTTGTACCTTTGTAAGAATTCCCAACTCAAACAAAATATTATTTCAGAATTGCACACCTCCCCCCTTAGGAGGGCACTCGGGATTTTTAAAAACTTTCCACAGGATCAAGAAGGATTTTTTTGGGATTGCCTTAAATACGATATTTAGAAGTTTGTGGCAAAATGTTTGGTTTGCCAAAAAAAATTGAGACAATTAAGACCCCCAAGTCTGTTACAACCTTTAGCCATTCCAAGCCAGCGTTGGGAGGATGTATCAATGGATTTTATCACAGGTTTACCCAAATATGAAGGAAAGAGTGTCATCATGGTGGTAGTTGATAGACTTACCAAGTATACACACTTTTGTGCAGTATCTCATCCTTTTAAAGCTAGTACAGTTGCTACTGCATTTATGGAAACCATTCAAAAGCTACATGGAAACCCAAAAATTATTTTAAGTGACAGAGATATTATTGTCACTTTTTGGATGAAATTATTTTCTTATCTTGGTACTCAATTAACTCATAGCTCATCATATCATCCTCAATTTGACAGACAAACTTAGATAGTGAACAAATGTTTTGAAGGATATCTTTGTTGCTTTGTATCTAATAAACAAACACAATGGGTCAAGTGGTTACCTCTAGGCGAATGTTGGTATAACATTTCCTTCCATACTGCAGCAAAAATGACCCCATTTATGGCACTTTACGGATATCATCCACCATCCATCAAATCATATTTAAGAGAAAATCCTAATAGCAGTGGAAGATCACATTGAGCATCAACAACAAGTTCTACAACTCTTAAAGGATAACCTCACTCTAACGCAAAATCGAATGAAACAACAGGAAGATCATCATCGCAGTGAAAGAAGTTTTGATGTAGGCGACTGGGTATTTTTACGACTACAATGACACAAACAAATGTCCCTCAAGAAAGCTACAAAGGATAATAAATTATCACCCAAGTACTATGGTCCTTACAAGGTGTTACAAAATATTAGTACTATGGAATACAAATTGGAGCTACCTACATCTTATTGAGTACACTTAGTTTTCCATGTTTCATGATTAAAGAAGGTTATTGGTGACAAGCTCCTAGTTCAAAAAGTGTTGCCAGAACTTGACGAAGAACGAAATATCATATTTGAGCCTGAAGCAATCACGTAATGAAGAACCCCATAGCTACAGAATCGATTAATTTCAGAGTATCTAGTTAAGTGGAAGAACTTACCCGCTGAAGATTCCACATGGGAGGATGAGAATTTTATATAGAAGCATCTGAAACTACTCAAGCATTGAGGAAAACACTTTTTTGAAGGAGAGGGGCATGTTAGGTCCCTATAATACTAACATATTCCCTTTATTGTTAGTGTTAGTGTTAGTGTATCCCCATATTGCTATTGTTGTGCCCATCTATCCCCCATGTTGTTATTGTTATGCCCCATAGAAGCCCACTATTGTTATTATTGTCCCCTTACATTATTATTGTGTAGGCACTGATTATATTGTGACTCCTTAGACCCCTATATATACCAAGGAGGTTTTATCATGTTGGAAATAATACTGAGAGGGGGGGATGAATCAGTATTATCTAATTCTTTTAATAAATCTTTCTTATTTGTTCTTTGAATTATTTTTGCATGTCAGTACCATAAAATAATGAACATGAACAAAGAAAACAGATAGTCACACCAAAGAACACAAGATGTAAGGTGGAAACCCAATGTGGGTGAAAACCACCTGCTGCAATATGTCTCTATCTTCTTTCAAATTAGAAACTCCTTTTACAATGGTTATGTACTGGTGCAGTCCTTTACCAGTACGCAGGCTGCAACCTGCAGAGAGCTACAACTCTCTCTCTCGTTTTCCAGTCTCTCCTGGAAGGGAGCTACAACCCCCTACTTCTTTTCTTACAAGGACCACTGTTCATAAATTTTCAAACTGGATCACCCAATCATCAGATCCATACATATACAATGATATTATGAGAGTTATCAACCAGATCTAGTACATCAGATCACATGAAGATAAGTCATTTTAAACCGATCCATTCATCCAACAAAACTGAAGTTAATCATAATCATTCACTCAATCACTGCTGTTATCTGAACATAATATCAGAACCAAACATCACTTCAACAACCCAGATCATAAAAATGATAAACAGAGATTTGAAGAGAAGTAAGCAGCTTCACCCATGTACTGCCTGCTTACAGTACGCACTCTGCTCAACTGCTCGCCTGCTTACGTACGCACCCTGCTCAACTGCTCGCCTGCTTACGTACGCACTCTGCTCAACTGCTCGCCTGCTTACGTACGCACTGTAGTCAACTGCTCACCTGCTTACCTCGCTCTGTGTCCATTGAACTGCCTGCGGACCTCCGCACCTGCAACCCTTCTGTGCCTGCGTACCGGCGCACCTGAAACGCTTCGTTCCAGCGTATATACGCACTTTTCTTTCACTGTACCTGCGTACCTTCGGGCATAGATGATTTCAAGACTTCAAGAATAACCCAGACAGTCAGATCTACAGATCTGAACATGCGCCGAAGAGATCTCAATCCATCAGTAGATTCGCCTTATTTAGATCTAGACATTACTCCCAAGAGATCATAATATTTCATATCTAGCTCTCATAAGATGTTCAACCCAAAACATACATAAGCCAAATGATCTCCTTTGCTTTATATAGGAAAGCTCTTCCTCAAATCATGGATCAATACCACGGGCCGACACCATAATAACACAAATACCGTCGGCTAAATACCAAAGGTTAAACATAAGAAACCCCATGTGTGCTTTTCTTTGCCTTGAAATGTGTGCACTGGGGGTACGCACCTCCTGAACGGCTGACCTGCGTATCAGGCCGCGGTCCCTTCACGGTGTACCTGCGGGTACGCACTTTCTGAACTAATCTCCTGCGTACTTCTTAATTTTCAACATATTGAGAGCCTTGCCATGGGTGTTTCCATCAAGTACAACATCTGTAACATATAGCCATACCAGAAACATAATGCCAACATATCATTTGTATCATCCAAGAATCGTTCATTCATGTAATGTAAAGGAGGTTTCCCCCTCGAAGAGGATAATTTTTAAGTCATTGATCTATATTTTCTTCTATTTTGTGAGTTGGTTGCATAACATGCAATACTAGGGAGGATGTCGATTGAGAACAATTAGCAGAAAAGGATCTGTTGGTACCATTCCATTACCATCTTTTTCTTCTAGAAACACCATCATTTGCCTACCTTTTTCCTCCATAGACCCATTATATCCCTCGAAATTGATTAATTACTAGCATTATAATTGTTAGTTTGCATTAAAGTTAATTTATGAATTTTTATGTTAGAAATTAGGAATTTTCAATAAAATACAGGAAGTCATAACATCCTGTAAATGGTTTATCATCTGACACGTGGCATGACAGGCAAGCCAAAGCAATGGACAGGAACGAGACCTGGAATGTACATGCATGCTGAAAAATCGATTCTACAGCAAATCAAAAGTTCCTGGTTATGCGGTCAACGTTGGTCAAACCCCAGCCTTTTGATCACAAAGGCATTAAAAGCCATGGTTTCCCAAACCGGTTTCGTTTTATTTTTTTGGAAATCGGTTTAGATTAGAAATGACCAAAAATCATTCCATTGTAAAAGCAAAAACATCTGCTTAATGAATGTACATTCGATTCAGATAGGGATAGGCAGATAAAGACTACGTATTATTTTGTTTTCAAGAACAGTTACGATTATTATCTTTGTGCATCGTTTGAGAACAGAACTCTTGTATGTGATTGCAATCTTCAGCACTTAAATATAGTCACGGTTTTACTCCAACAGTGTTTATGCGTTAATACTCTCGTTGCTTGAGTTTACTTCAATGTACCATTGAAACGTGGATGGGCCCTGCGTGGATTGGTATACTGTTAATTTCATTTCCTTAGCAGTTTTTGAATTTGAATAGAACGCATAGTGTTTAGTGTTATTTCCATGTTTATGACTTTGTCGATTTGATTAGAAATTCTCACAAATGGTATTTATGGTGATAGCTTGAAGATTTTATCGTTAGATCATTGAACCATATCTTGTAATAGATTTGATCCATCATTATAATTTAAAGCATCTCCATAGACTCTGTTTTCATGCATTTAAACTTTAGTGTGCTTTTGATTTTTCATGAATGCTTAAGTGTTAATTAGACAGAGCTTTTGTACATAGCATCCTTGTAAGAGGATTAAAATCTCAGTCTAGCAATATGATGTATCCTTAGGACAGTTAGATAAGTTAGGTGATCTGAGTGTTAAGGTGAGAGGAAACATATCTTAACCTTCTGTAAAGGAGTATTGTAACCTATCACAATAAACACTTAGTTAGGAATCCTTTATGTCTATAGACTGTAGACACATGCCTCAAAGTTTACTTACCCTAGTTGATAATAAATCTAGTCTAATCTAGCACCCTAGATTGGCCACTACATTTTGGCGCTGTTGCCGGGGAGGCGTAGTTAGAGGATTTCGGAAAAAAAAAAAAAAAAAAACAAACAAACAAACAAACAAAACAAACAAACAAAACAAACAAACAAAACAAAACAAAACAAAACAAAACAAAAACAAAAAAAACAAAAACAAAAAAACAAAAACAAAAAAACAAAAACAAAAACAAAAACAAAAACAAAAACAAAAAACAAAAAACAAAAAACAAAAACAAAAACAAAACATAGATTTAATTTTAATTCATCATTTTAGAAGTCATGTTTACTTATGCCTAGATCTAGAGATAATAAAGGTAGATTCATAAAAACCCCCCATCCAAAAACTAACCTACCATCAGGAGCAGACCCTTTAGGAAAAGTTGAACACACAACATCAGCTGAGGAAGTCACCATACAAAAATTAGAGGATAAACAGAAATCAGGGCAAAGACTCACACTCATCGAGAGGCAAATTCTATTAGCACACAAATCACAGAAGAAACATTTCCCTAAATCCTCTATAAAAGGAGAAAGTAGCACAGTAACTCAATAATCTTTCCTTGAACTTCTCTTTGAAACAAGTGACACTGAACAAGAAATTAAATCAACAGAGGAACCTATCAAAATGGCTGAAGAAGGACATGGATCAGAAAGAGGACCACCAAATCAAGGTCAAGAGGAAGAGTCAACCTTTAAATTTCCTATCCAAGAACCAGAAGAGGATGACGAAATAAAAATGAAAAACATACCTCCATCTGTGCTACCAAACTTTTATGGCATGGCTTCAGAAGACCCGGATTCATTCTTGTTTGAGTTTGACATTGTATGTCGAACATATGGTTACACAGATGATTCCCATAGGCTTAGACTCTTCCCAGCAACATTAAAAGCATCAGCATTAAGATGGTTTATGGGGCTTGGTGAACATGCGATAACTCATTGGGATGGCATGAGAAGAATATTCTTAAAGAAATACCAACCTTATTGTAGATCGAAAGATTCCAAAGATGATATATTTAGGATGAACCAACAAGAGGATGAAAATTTAGAGGAGTACTTAGAGCGGTTTGTTTACAATTTACAAAAATCAAAACATAGAACCATGCCTCTTGATCTGATTCGAACAATATTTTTGAAGGGCATTCGAGAGGAATACTTAGATGATCTTAATTTGATGGGCAAAGGTGATATTTCCACTTTACCTTTTGAAGAAATTGCTGAGTTATGTGAAAAGTATTCTAGGAGCAAAGCCAAAATTGGAAAGAGAACCATATCATCCAAAGCCACAAAATCTGCTTCAGCAAGTGTCACAAGGGCTGAAATAGGGAACCTGTTAGAAGAATTCAAAACAGATCTATTAAGTACCTTAGGAACTCAAATTGACACTCTAAAAGCTAAGAAGAGACAAGAAGAGGAAGATCAAATGATGGCTATCTTTTGCCCAAAATGCTGGAAGAAACATGCCTTAAAAGACTGCCCATTAGAAAACATTCAAGTTTGTGCCTTTTGTACTGAAAATCATGATATATTTCATTGCTCTAAAGTCAAGGTTTTGCAGAATTGTAATGTGGCAGCAAATACAGATATGGAAAATGTGTATTTTATGGGCGCAAAGAGACCATGGCAGCCAAAACCAGCACCTCTGTTGGAAATAATATTGAGAGGGGGGGTGAATCATTATTATCAAGTCAAATATTCCCTTTTTCAAATCCAGATAATATACGCTACTTCAGTTAATTAAAACCGCGTATATACGCAACTATGTAGAACGAAACCCGCATATACAATGCAAACTTATAATTTACTTTATCTTTCAGAAGTTGATTATTAATCTGTGTATCAGAATCAAATAACCATTAAGCAGAGACAGTAAAACAGATATGAAGACTATCACACACACAAGAACACAAGATATAAGGTGGAAACCCAATGTGGGTGAAAACCACCTGCTGCAATTCATCTCTATCTTCTTTTAATTAGAAACTTCTTTTTACAATGTACTGGCGCAGTTCTTTACCAATACGTAGGTTGCAACCTGGAGAGAGCTACAACCCTCTCTCGTTCTCCAGCTTCTCCTGGAAGGGAGCTACAACCCCCTTAGCTCTTGTACTAGCCAAGATACTAGTACGTAGGTGCTGGCCTACTGAAGGCTACAACCTTCTCTTTCTTCCAGGGACCTCGTTTCATAAATTTTCAGACTGGATCCATGAACATCAATCAATCATCAAGTATATCTGCATCAAACAATCTCCTTTTCCCAAATTAGCACTGAATCAAGTAAACACTTCTCTGACAGCTGTACCCAAAACACAGTAACAGTAACCACACACCAAATTCTGAACCTAGAATACTGCAGCAATAAACAGAGGCAGCTAGATCATAATTTAAAAGATATACGCTACTTCAACAACCTGAAACCTACGTGCATACGCTCCTATGTTTGGACCAACCTGCGTATACACTGTTTTCATTCACTGAACCAGCGTGTATACGCTCTTTCACTTCACTAAACCTGCATACAGATTTATAAAGGATAATCATTCTTTCAAATATTCAAACACTAATTAACCCAGATTGTCAGATTTATAGATCAAGCATGCGCCTCATATAACAGATCAAAATCATACAAAGATACTATTATTCAAGCTTAAAGATTATGACCCATCAATAGAACTTATCCTTCTTTATGCGCTAAGGTTCCTCCTTCATTCAGATCCAGATCTGCACCATAACCCCAATCACAAATATTTCAGATCTAGCACTTATTAGATATTCAATTCATTTAGATTGATTGCCTTGCCAAATGATCTCCTTCCTCTTTTATAGTCTTAGGCCTTTCACAATACCACGGTCCAAAACCATAATAACACAATACCATGAACCCAATACTTGGGGTCAACACTTTTGGATGCAATACCACGGACCAAAACCATAGGATCAAAAACTGTCGGACTAATACCATGAGCCAACCATGAAAGTGCGTGAACTTTTCTCTTCATGAAAGGAACTTTTCTCTACATGAAAGTGCGTGAACTTTTCTCTATATGAAAGAAACTTTTCTCTGCATGAAAGTGCGTGAACTTTTCTCTACATGAAAGAAACTTTTCTCTGCATGAAAGTGCGTGAACTTTTCTTTACATGAAAGAACCTTTTATCTTCATGAAAGTGCGTGAACTTTTCTCTACATGAAAGAAACTTTTATCTTCATGAAAGTGCGTGAACTTTTCTCTACATGAAAGAAACTTTTATCTTCATGAAAGTGCGTGAACTTTGCTGCACTATAATTTATCATCTAAGATGATTGGGTTGACATCAAGTACAACATATGTATCATAATGCCAACAATCTCCCCCTTTGGACTTGATGGCAACAACAACCAATCACTCTCCCCCTTTTTCATCAAGGGCAAAGGGCAGACCAAGATAATCTCTTTCCTAGATAAACTTTCCGCTGCCCATACTCCCCCTGAGTACCTGCTGAAATCTCTGAATGAGCTCCCCCTTTCTATATGCCAAGGTGTACCACTCTGTCCATGCTTCCTCTGAGTATATGCTGAAGTCTTTGCTCTGCTGAAGTGTGATGTTCATGCTCCCCCTGACTATAAGCAAGGTCTGCAAAAAGATGTTTTACAAGAAGAACGATGACTTATACATCATAAAAGACCTTCCTATCACCAAAAGACTCAATACATACATCCATCACCCAACCAAGTGGGGATCATCCACCCAAACAAGTGGGGATACATCAGAGAATTACATGTGACAACCAAATACATTACATCTTCATCCCAGGCATAGTGGGGAACCAAAAATAGGCCGTTACATCACCTTGACACCATAAAAGAGATACATGACATAGAGACGAAATATCTAGAGCAAGGCTTATGAAAGTCACAATAACTGATAGCAGCAACATCTGTCAATCACCATTGATAGCAGCAGCATCTGTCAATCACCATTCAGATCAGCAACCATAATTTCCTTATGTTCTCCCTCTGCATTTGTTCCACCTGAATCCAACAACAGCTGTGAACTAGAACCAAAAGCTTCTGAGATAATGCCAACAACGCATCATTAGAAGTTTATATGCTCCTCCTGAACCTGTGCCAGATAGTCTCTGTCAGACCCATACCAAATTATCTTCAACTAGAGCCTGTCCCTACTGATATCCATCAAACCTCCATATACGCGGCTGTCTCTGCACAAACCTGCGTATGTACGCGGATCCTCCTTAGGCAACTCGCGTACCCCCATTTTCCTCTGAAACAGACAAGATTTAACAGCAAGATGATGCATCAACTACACCCAGCTTCTGTCTGAGGTATTCAAAAGTTTCCCTGGGTAGTGGTTTGGTGAGTATATCAGCAACTTGTTCCTTAGAGGGAACATACTCCAGCTTGACCTTTTTTTCCAGCACTTGTTCCCGGAGGAAATGATATTTGATAGGTATGTGCTTGGTCTTTGAATGCATAACTGGGTTCTTTGAAATGTTGATTTCACTTGTATTATCACATAAGATGGAGATAGGTGGTGTACAAGTGATTTGAAAATCTTGCAAGGTTTGCATCATCCAAAGGAGTTGAGTGCAACAAGATGCAGCAGCCACATATTCCACTTCAGCTGTAGATAAACCAATCGAACTATGTTTCTTGTTGAACCAAGATACTAATCTGGAACCCATAAAGAATGCTCCACCACTTTTTCTCTTCCTGTCATCCACGCTTCCAGCCCAATCTACATCTGTATAAGCATGTAGAGTGAGATCTGTATCTCTAGGATACCATAAGCCATAGTTTTGAGTTCCTTGAAGATACTTGAAAATTCTCTTTACTGCCTGAAGACGTGTTTCCTTAGGATTTTCCTGGAATCTTCCAACTATTCCCACTGCATGCATGATGTCTGGTCAATTACCTGTCAAATAAAGAAGACTTCCAATCATGGATCTATAGGTTGGTTGATGCACTGCTGCTAATTCATCATTTGCACTGAGGCTGCATCCTGTAACCATAAGGGTACATACTGGTTTTGCATCTTCCATGCCATATTTCTTCAAGATCTGCTTGAGATACTTGGTTTGAGACAAAAAGATACCGCCTTCATTTTGTTGGATTTGCAATCCAAGAAAATATGTAAGTTCTCCAAGCAAAGACATTTCGAATTCTTTCTGCATCACCAAAGCAAAGCTTTGACTCATAGCTTCTTCATTGCTGCCAAAGATAATATCATCTACATACATAACAAGTATTAGCAATTTGTCATTTTCAATTTTTATATAAAGATTTCTATCTGTTGATCCTTTTGAAAAACCTTGTTGATGAAGATATTTGTCCGAACGGTAGTAGCAAGCCCTTGGAGCCTGTTTAAGACCATAGAGAGCCTTTTTTAGTCTGCATACAAGATTTGGATCATTCCCAAGGATGAAGTCGTCTGGTTGCTCAATGTACACTTCTTCTTCTAAATCTCCGTTCAGAAAGGCTGGTTTCACGTCCATTTGAAATACTTTGAACTTCTGAAAGCTTGAGAGAGCAAGGAACATTCAGATGGCCTCAAGTCTAGCAACGGGAGCAAAAGTTTCTTCAAAGTCTATACCTTCTTGTTGAGCATACCCTTTACAAACAAGTCTGGCCTTGTTTCTAATCACTTCCCCATTTTCATTCAACTTGTTTTTAAAGATCCATTTTGTCCCTATGACATTCTTATCTTTTGGTCTAGGAACCAACTCCCAAGTGTTATTCTTTTCGATCTGCTCAAGTTCTTCATCCATTGCCTTGACCCAGCATTCATCTTTGCATGCCTCTTTTACATTTTGTGGTTCAGTGGAGGAGAGCAATGCCAAATAGCTTGAGGCTTCTACAATTGTTCTTCTTGTTTGTACACCTGCCTCTTTCTGCCCCAAAATATGAGATTCTGGATGATTCTTCTGAACGTAACTAGATGGAGTCTTCTCTTCTATCCTTATCTGTTCCTCTGGTGCCTCTTGAGGTTCTTCTTCATCATCAGTCTGATTTGAAGGGTAGTCTTCATCCTCTTCGATATTTTCATAATTTATTTGCCTAGGAATGTTTCCTTCTTCATCAATCACTACATCAATGCTGTCAACAATTCTTCCAAGTCTTTTATTGTAACACTTATATGCTTTGTTGTGGGGAGAATAACCAAGAAGTATGCCTTCATCTGCTCTAGGTTCAAACTTGCCAAGATGTTCATCATTATTCTTAATATAGCATTTGCTTCCAAAGATTTTGAAATGTTTTACCGAAGGAGTCTCACCATACCAGAGCTCATGAGGAGTTTGAGTGTTGTTTACACGGACATTTGTTTTGTTGAGAATAACAACCGCAACAAATGCAGCTTCACCCCAGAAGGTTGCGGGTGTTCCAGACTCATCAAGCATAGCACGACCCATTTGTTGAACCGTTCTGTTCATCCTTTCCACCACTCCATTTTGCTGAGGAGTCCTAGCTATAGAGAATTCCCTTCTTATTCCATTTTCTTCACAGAAATCGAAAAATTCATTTGAGGTAAACTCCCCACCTCTATCAGACTTGAGGCACTTAATTTTGTGATCTGATTCATTTTCTGCCAAGGCTTTGAACGATTTGAATTTTTCGAATGCTTCATCTTTGTGCTTCAAAAGTCCTATCCAAACCATCCTGGAGAAGTCGTCAATGAATAATATAAAGTATTCTTCTCCTCGAGGTGATTTTGTCCTAGATGGACCACATATATCTGTATGGACTAGTTCAAGAGGCCTGCTCGTTGATCGTTCCTTCTCAGGGAAGTTAGTTTTGGTTTGCTCACCAAACTGACATGATTTGCATATTGTATTGTCTGGAATTATGATGTCTGGAAGACCATGAACTGCCTGGTATTTGCATGCTTTCCTTATCTGTGAAAATCTTAGATGCCCCAACCTCCAGTGCCATAACCAGTGTTCATCATTCTTGCTCAAATAGCATTGTTGTTGTCCTTCTTCAAATATGTATAAATTATTTGGAGTTCTTATGCCTTTGATCACTGTTTTTCCTATATCAAGATCACGAACACTACATCCATTTGATCGAAATATTACCTCAGTTCCTTGATCGCACATCTGGCTGACACTCAGTAGATTATGCTTCAAGCCATCAACATACAGAACATTTCCAGCTTTGACTTTTTCTTTCAACTGAACAGTGCCTTTTCCTTTTATGACTGCAGGGGTATCATTTCCAAAAGAAACTTTCTTTCCCTTTTCTAAAGCACTATATGATTGAAGTTTTTCCTTATCACTTGTCATATGCTTCGAACATCCACTGTCGATGTACCATTGATTTTCTTGTCCTTCTGCATAAAAGGCTATCCCACATCTTTCTGGTTGTGGTTCCTTCATTCTCCATGTTTTGGCACTTGAGGCTTGTTCCTTCTGAGTTGTCTGCCGAAACCCGCTCCTGCATTCAGAATCTTCATGACCGAAGTTATTACAAATAAAACATTCAATTTCATTTTCAAGGGCAGAAAAGTTGTTATAGGTTCTTTTCATAATTCCAGTCATACTTCTTTATTTTTGAGCTTCTCTAGTCATGATTATCTTATAGGCAACACATTGAGCTGCTTTGTGGCCAAAGTTATGGCAAGAGAAACATTGGCCATTGAAGAAACTCCTGCGATTATCAAATCGACGAGCCAAATGATTGTAGTTTCTATTGTCATCCATTCTTGAGGCAAATTGAGAAGATTTTACCTGTACCTGGTTGTAGCTTTTGTTCATCCTTAAGGTGGATTGCCCCTGATTTACCTGGTAGTCTTTGTTTATTCTTGATGTAAATCGTCCCTGTTTTACCTGGTGATCTCCATTGGGCTCTTGCTCATTCCTCCTTGCTGCATCAAGATAAATTTTTGAGGTGGATGGTTTCTGCGCTTGAGATGCTTCTTCATTATATCCTAGACCTATCTTGATTAGTGGGGAACGCTGCACATTGATAATCTCATCTAGAGTTTCAGATCCTTTAACAAATTTAAGATTAAGAGCCTTTGTTTTCTCAATCTCTTTTCTAAGACCAACAATTTCACATTCTAACTTCTCAAGAAATTTTTCTTTTTCAACAAGTTGGAATTGCAGAGTATCAATGACCACATTATTCTCTTCTAAACATACTTTGAGTCTAGAAATCTCTTCATAAAAAACATCTTCATCTATAGCATCCATGTAATTATCATCTTCAAAAGCCATTAAAAGTTTATAATTCTTACCTCGTTCATCTTCATCACTATTTGAAAGACCATCACTGTCTTCATGAGTGTAGTAACTTTTCTTAGTTACATTATGTTTCTTGTTCCATCTAACAGGTTCCTTCCCCTTGTCAATCTTATCCTTATGAGGACATTTGGTAGCATAGTGACCGACTCTTCCACAAGCAAAGCATTTGAAAGGCAACTTACCTCTAAATCATCCAGTACCCCGTTGAAGGTTCTTGACAAAATTTGATTCCTCCTCTTCTTCAGACACGTGTCCTGACTCATAGTAATCTCCTCTGCCTGAAGCCTTGAAAACAACTTCTCTCCTATCTGATGGTCCTCCTTTCCTCATTTCATAAGCAGTCTGAATTCCATGCAGCTGAAACATGGTAAGGTTTCGTAGATTCTCTTTTTCTTCTATTGCAGAAACTTAAGATTCAAACCTAGGGGACAAAGATCTTAGAACCTTTTCAACCACAACAGCCTCTTTTATTTCTTCACCCAAATTTTTCATACAATTAACAATCTCATCTACACGAAGGAAATAGTTAGCCACACTTTCATCATTGTGCATTCGCAGATTTTCATACTGAATTCTGAGGGTTTGAAGTTTTGCTCGTTTTCCCTGTTCATCTCCTTCATAGCTCAGAACAATCTTGTCCCATATTTCTTTTTCGGATTTATACTGCCTAACCTTGACGAATTCTGATTGAGATAGACATCCTAATAGGGTATTGACAGCCTTTGCATTTGTTTCATATTTCTTCTTCTCAGTCGGATCTGTAGGAGTTGCTGATGGAAAAGTGTACCCTGTATCTATGATATCCCAAACTTCTGTACCAAGAGATTGAAGATAGGGAGTAATTCTTACCTTCCAATATACAAAGTTTGTCCCGTCAAAAATCGGTGGCCTGATAGATGCTTCTCTCTCGTAGTTGCTCATGATGATGGATCTTCCTCCAAGCGATCAAGCTTCTTTAGAAGGACCTGCTCTGATACCAATTGTTGGAAATAATACTGAGAGGGGGGGTGAATCAGTATTATCAAGTCAAATATTCCCTTTTTCAAATCCAGATAATATATACTACTTCAGTTAATTAAAACCGCGTATATACGCAACTATGTAGAAGGAAACCCGCGTATACAATGCAAACTTATAATTTACTTTATCTTTCAGAAGTTGATTATTAATCTGTGTATCAGAATCAAATAACCAGTAACCAGAGACAGTAAAACAGATCTAAAGACTATCACACACACAAGAACACAAGATATAAGGTGGAAACCCAATGTGGGTGAAAACCACCTGCTGCAATTCGTCTCTATCTTCTTTTAATTAGAAACTTCTTTTTACAATGTACTGGCGCAATCCTTTACCAGTACGCAGGCTGCAACCTGCAGAGAGCTACAACCCTCTCTCGTTCTCCAGCTTCTCCTGGAAGGGAGCTACAACCCCCTTAGCTCTTGTACTAGCCAAGATACTAGTACGTAGGTGCTAGCCTACTGAAGGCTACAACCTTCTCTTTCTTCCAGGGACCTTGTTTCATAAATTTTCAGACTGGATCCATGAACATCAATCAATCATCAAGTATATCTGCATCAAACAATCTCCTTTTCCCCAATTAGAACTGAATCAAGTAAACACTTCTTTGACAGCTGTACCCAGAACACAGTAACAATAACCACACACCAAATTCTGAACCCAGAATACTGCAACAATAAACAGAGGCAGCTAGATCATAATTTAAAAGATATACACCACTTCAACAACCTGAAACCTGCGTACATACGCTCCTGTGTTTGGACCAACCTGCATATACACCGTTTTCATTCACTGAACCAGCGTGTATATGCTCTTTCACTTCACTGAACCTGCATACAGATTTATAAAGGATAATTCATTCTTTCAAATATTCAGACACTAATTAACCCATATTGTCAGATTTATAGATCAAGCATGCGCCTCATATAATAGATCAAAATCATACAAAGATACTATTATTCAAGCTTAAAGATTATGACCCATCAATAGAACTTATTCTTCTTTATGCGCTAAGGTTCCTCCTTCATTCAGATCTAGATCTGCACCATAACCCCAATCACAAATATTTCAGATCTAGCACTTATTAGATATTCAATTCATTCAGATTGATTGCCTTGCCAAATGATCTCCTTCCTCTTTTATAGTCTTAGGCCTTTCACAATACCACGGTCCAAAACCATAATAACACAATACCATGAACCCAATACTTGGGGTCAACACTTTTGGATGCAATACCACGGACCAAAACCATAGGATCAAAAACTGTCGGACTAATACCATGAGCCAACCATGAAAGTGCGTGAACTTTTCTCTTCATGAAAGGAACTTTTCTCTGCATGAAAGTGCGTGAACTTTTCTCTATATGAAAGAAACTTTTCTCTGCATGAAAGTGCGTGAACTTTTCTCTACATGAAAGAAACTTTTCTCTGCATGAAAGTGCGTGAACTTTTCTTTACATGAAAGAACCTTTTATCTTCATGAAAGTGCGTGAACTTTTCTCTACATGAAAGAAACTTTTATCTTCATGAAAGTGCGTGAACTTTTCTCTACATGAAAGAAACTTTTATCTTCATGAAAGTGCGTGAACTTTGCTGCACTATAATTTATCATCTGAGATGAGTGGGTTGCCATCAAGTACAACATATGTATCATAATGCCAACAACCTCAAGGTATGTTCCCAAACCAGAATTTGCAATTTCCTGTACATGATCAGATGTATGCTCAGAATTCGTGGAATGTACCCATGCCATGGCAGCACCAAAATTATCCACAACAATAATGGAGACCATCTCAGCAATACTCTCAACAATATCACTCATATCCTCAACCATACCAACCATATTCGCAGCCATATCAACAATATCATCAGCCATATTCGCCATATCCTCAACCATATCAGCAATATCCTCAGCAGCAAGTTGTTTACCCACATCAACCTCAACCCACTCAACAAGCATTACCTGCTCCTCCACCAATAAATCCACCACAATTACAACTTCCATCTAACCCACAACTTCCTAGACCTACTCAAATCCCTGCTCAACCTGTACCAAATCCAAATAACAGAGCAAAGAGACCAGCTTACAATGTAGATGAGGGACCCTCATATCCCACATTACCCTTGCAAAATATCAATTTGAGGTCTGGTAAGGTACTTCACAAAGAATCTCCAGCAGCTGATAAACAAGAAGAAAACGAAGAAAATGAAAATGAAACTTCAATTCAAAGGAAACAAAATGATGACATCAAAAATAAACAAATGCAACCGTTGCATCCACCACCTTTTCTAGACCGATTGGTCCAAACAAAACTTCCCATGTCTATACCACATTTTGATGTTTTAGACGAGCTAAAGAATGTCTATATAAAAATTCCACTACTACAAGCCATAAAAGACATTCCCATATATACTAAAGCCATCAAAGAACTGTGCCTTAAAAATCCTACTAGGAAAAGAGTTGATCCACAAACCATTCATGTTATTGGACATTTAGCTGGCCTTATGACAAACACCATTTCAATGGAAAAGTATGTTGATCCTGGTATTCCCAGAGTCACTACAATCATTAACAACATACATATTCCAAACACCTTAATTGATCTTGGGGCCGCAATAAATGTGATGACTCTTGAAACCATGAAAACACTCCAACTCACAAACTTGCAACACACAACAATTGTTCTAGAACTCGCTGATAGGTCTAAAGTGATTCCTGAAGGGATTTTGGAGGACATAATTGTTTCACTGGACTCTTGGGAGTATCCAGTGGACTTTTTAGTTCTTCAGCCAAAATCCAATTTAGGAGGACACCCTATCATCCTTGGTAGACCATGGTTAGCAACTGTTGATGCATTCATAGGATGTCGATCGGGTAATATGATCATTTCACGAGGAACTGAAAGAAAACAACTCACTCTTTACCCATCAGCACAATCACCAGCAGTAGCACACAATCTATGGCTTGACGATAAATACAATGACAAAGAAGAAGTTCAATCCGTTTTCAGCATCAACCAAATCTATGATTTTCAAGAACATCATAATGATGATTTGGTAGAGTTGTTCCTTTCTTAACCTGATGTTTCCAAAGATTTGAGAAATGACCAATACCATGCTGCAGATGAATTTTTAGCACAAAATTTTCAGGAAACATGCACCATTCAATCTTTGCAAACAACATTTCAGAACATTTTTCCTATCCAATCTATCACAAACACACAGAGCAATACCATAGAGATTAGTCCAGGAAAAACTTTGAATATTGGCACTCACCTAGACTCATCTTAGGAGGAAAATTTGATTCAATTATTGAGAAAATACCAGAAAGCATTTGCTTGGGACTACACCGATTGATCTGGATTTAAACAAGAATGCAACAAATCACAGAGATAACCATATACACAAAGATGCAGCGGAAATAATACTTCATTTCATTAATGGAAAATACTGAAATATGCTTACAACCAGAAATGGAAATAAACCAGCTAGGGCGATGGTAGCTTATCTCTGAGAAGAGATGTGCTGGCTACATGCCTTTGAACTGTGTTACAATGAGGCTCGAAGGCCTATTTATTGTTGAGAAACAATGGAAAACCCTTAACATTCCAAAACCTAATCCTAGGAGATGAAACGCCAAACTGTGGGCCCCGTTTGGGGGTAAATTGGTACATCAACTTCCCGGGGTCGTAACTTTGGCATATGATCTCCGTTTGACGTGTACAATAGCTCATTAGAAAGATCTATTCGAGCACTATCATTGTTGGAATGGGCAACATCGGTCCATTCCATGGACCCATGTTGCCCTTGGATTCCCCAAAAAACGTCGTTTAGGGCCTCAAAACGGCTCCAGAAGTTCAGGACTCGAAAAACTGCTAAAAATAGTAAGTTGTGCTACAATTAAGGAAACTGAAAATGCTGAGAAAGACAATGGTGGGGGTCCAGGTGGACTTGGCAGGTGGCCACCAATATCCACCTGGATCATTCCTCCCCCCTTAGGAAGCAATGGTCCCCATTGCGTTGAGCTCCTCCATGAGATGAGGAAACTTCTGCTGAACTTGTTCCCTGGTGAGCCACTTGCCCTGCTGAAGGAGTTGGCCTGCTTTGACAACTCGATACAGTTGGATATTCTGTTGGCGAGTGTTCTTGATCTGTGTGTCCATGATCCGATCAGTTGCAGCTTGTTCCATGCAATATGGATTTAATTCTGTGGGTTTGAGCTGTTCTGCAATGTCAGATGTGTCTAGCAATGGTGGAAAGTATGGCCGAAGGCGGTCCACATTGAACACTGGGTGCAGGCCAAGGAATGGGGGAATGCTGAGCTCAAATGCATTGTCTCCCATAGCCTTAGTAATGGTGTAAGGACCATATCGGAGTGGTCTCAATTTCCGATAGGCTCCAGTAAGGCATTCCTTTTGCAAATGCAACCAGACTTTGTCGCCCACCTGAAACTTGTGTGGCACCCGGTGTTGATCATGTCGCTGCTTGTACTTGGCATTTGATTTATCAAGAATGTCATGGACCTGCTGGCGAATATGTTGGATGCGCTCAATGAAGCTGGTGGCCTTATCTGTTTCGGACTGGACATGAGCTGAATTCATGTGAGTAGCTGCAAGGGGCATGGCCACATCAATGGGGCATAGTGGCTGGAATCCCAAGCCCACCTGAAAAGGGCTATGGCCAGTGGAGCTGTGAAGAGCTCGGTTGTAGCTGTGCTGAACATAGGGGAGGCTCTCGTCCCATGTGCGTGGATGCTTTGAGTTATACATGCGCAGAATGTGCACAATCATCCTGTTGACAACCTCTGTCTGGCCATCAGTTTGAGGATGGAAGGCTGTGGACTTCGTGAGTTTGGTGTCCAGCATTGACCAGAGACTGGACCAAAATGTGCTGAGAAACCGACTGTCCCGATCTGAGATGATAGACTGTGGGATCCCAAAGTGCACCCACACTCGTTCAAAGAAGAGTTTAGCAGTGGCTTCTGCTGTGATATTCTTCTTGCAGGCCATCATAATGGCCATCTTCGAGAACCTGTCGACGACCACAAAAACACAGTCATTTCCATGCTTAGTGGAAGGAAGGCCTGACATGTAATCCATGGAGATGGATTCCCAAGGTCGACTAGGGGTAGGCAACGGAGTATAGAGGCCGTGCTTCTTAATGGTCGGTTTGGCAATGGCACAGGCAGTACATCATCGGATGTACTTCCCAACATCCTGTCGAAGATTCGGCCAATAGAAATAATTTTGCAGTACTGCCACTATTTTCTCGACCCCGAAATGCCCAGCAGCCCGACTGTAGTGTGCTTCCCAAATCATCTTGGCACGCTTGCTTGAAGGAACACAAAGGTGACCGAGGTGGCATAATAGGGCGTCCTGGAGGTGAAAATCTGCAACATGCCGACCCTCCAAGAGTGTCTGGTATGTGTGGCCGAATTCTGGGTCGCTTTTGTAGAGAAGTGGCCAATCAGTAGTCTCGTGCCCACAAGAGTTGAGCACGGTGGTTAGTGCCATGATCGGTGGCCGACTGAGGCAATCTGCAACATTATTGGTGCTGCCCTTTTTATACTTGATATTCAAGTGAAACTGTTGCAGGTATGTAGACCACTTCTGATGGCGATCATTCTACAATTTCCCTTGGGTCTGTATGAACTGCAGAGGTCGGTGGTCTGTGTGGATGACCGTTTCCTTCCCCAAAATGTAATGCTTCCATTGTCGGCAGGCCTGTACAATGGAATACATCTCTTTATCATAAGTGGGGTACTTCCGGACTGTGTCTGAAAGTGTTTCACTGTGATATGCCACTGGATGTCCATGTTGAGTAAGGACTACCCCAATAGCATAGTCAGAGGCATCTGTCTCGACCTCAAATGGTTGTTTTAAATCTGGTAACGCAAGCACTGGTGCCGTGCAGAGGCGATCCTTCAATTCCCTGAATGCCTTCTGTTGAGATTCAGACCAAAAGAATTTTGCTTTCGCCCCGCCCTTGGTGACTTGACTCAAGGGCCAAGAAATATGAGAAAACCCCAACACAAACCTGCGGTAGAAGTTGGCAAGACCTAGAAAGCTGCGGAGCTCTGTTAGAGTGGTTGGAGAGGGCCAATCCCGAATGACTTGGATCTTGGCCGGATCGACATGCACCCCCTGTTCATCAATGATGTATCCCAGATACTAAACCTGGGTCATGCCAAAAGTGCATTTCTCCAAATTGGCACATAGCTTGTGTTGCCGCAGTGTTTGGAGAACCTGTCGGATGTGGTGGAGGTGCTCTTCCCAACTCTGGCTGAAGATCAGAATGTCATCCAAGTATACTACTACAAAGGAGTTGGTGAATGGCCGCAAGATGTCATCCATTAGCCTCATAAAGGTTGCAGGAGCATTCGTCAATCCGAAAGGCATGACCAACCATTCGAAGAGGCCCTCCTTAGATTTGAAGGCAGTCTTCCACACATCGGAGGGTTCGATTGGTACCTGGTGATATCCTGACTTCAGATCGATCTTGCTGAAATATTTCGCCCCCTTTAGTTGGTCTAGGAGGTCATCAATCCGCGGGATCGGGTACCTATTACGGACAGTGATCTTGTTCAGCACCCGATAGTCAATACAGAGTCTCCACGTCCCATCCTTCTTCTGTACCAACACGATCGGGCTCCCACAGGGTGATGAACTCGGACGGATGTGACCTTTCTGCAGGAGCTCCTGAATCTGCCTCTTGATTTCATTGTTCTCCAGAACGGAGCGCCGATAAATTGGTCCATTGGGTAGCGGCGCACCTGGGGTCAGATCGATGGAGTGCTTGACCTGACAGTGTAGAGGAACCCCTACCGGGGAGGTGAAGATGTCCTCGTACTCCTCCACAACCTTGTCCATCTGTAGTTGTCGTGCAGAGGGACCCCGTTTGGAGGTCGCGACCACTGTCTTCTTCTTTCCTTGAGGGCGTATCATCAGGAAAACAAATTTCCTGGG
Organism: Pinus tabuliformis; assembly: GCA_031772625.1. NCBI lineage: Eukaryota > Viridiplantae > Streptophyta > Pinopsida > Pinales > Pinaceae > Pinus > Pinus tabuliformis. Next base: position 1,851,605,173 of record CM062816.1, read on the forward strand.
TTTGGAAATGATCTTACTGCATTGTTTTGCAGTAATCAAAGAGATGGCAGCAGGTGGTGCTACCTCTGGTATCCTGAACAACTTATTTCCCAATGTAATAATAACAGCACAGGGCCTTGATTCATACACAGCATGTCGCTTCCACAAGTATGGTTGTCCTAGTAATACATCACAAACTTCAAGGGGTGCAATGTCACACAATACCTCATCCGTGAAGGGCTTGATGTTGTATGGAAGGCGACACTGCTGGCTCACGCGAAGATCTCGTCCTTGGTGAAGCCACCCAATGGTGTATGGTTGTGGATGTGCTGTGGTCGGTAAGCCCAACCGCTTCACGACCTCTGCCGAAATGAGGTTCTTTTGACTCCAGCTATCAACAATGAACTGTATCGGGGAGCCCTTTACCCACATCTGGGAGTGGAAGAGACGTTCCTCCTCCTCTGGATCTTCGGGTTCATTTTTCTGGATCTTTGCGGTAGCAACAGTGGCGCTGGGATCCGCATCAATGATCTGCTTCCCTTTTTCATACCCCTTATCGGGTTCTGACTCAGAGTCGGAACATGCATCTGATTCTGAAACCTTTAGCTCAGCCACCAGTGACTGCTTGGACCGATATTCACTTGTGTTGTGAGTGGAGCTCTTATGGAACTCACACCATTTTCCAGTGTCCTTTCTCGGCTTCGCGGCGCTGTTCTTTGCTTGCGGCTTCGGCTGGTTGTCTTGGGCTATCCCGCCTTGGCTTTGTCCTTTGTTCTGTGGTTTAGGGGTACCTTTCCCCTGCTTTGGATTCGCAGATCCAAAGTCTCGCTTCTTTTGTTTAAACTTCTGCTCGACCTTGATGGCATATCGATATGCTGCGCCGAGCGAGGGGATGTTTAGGAATTGTATTTCTTCCTGGATGTACTTATGCAGGCAGCCACGGTATTTGAGTATCAAATGTTGCTCCGAATCCTTAATACCCAACTTTGTGCGAAGGGTATGGAAAAGATTGGTGAATTCCGGCACGTCTTGGTCCCTTCCTTGCCGCAGCGTGGTCCACTTTATGTATTCATCCTCATAGCTTCCGACAGGGTAGTACTGCTCCTTGATGGCATCCCGGAACGAATCCCAGGTGGGTGCGGCTGAAAATAGTGAGCTAGTACTTTCATCCTTCTGCTCGCAGTAGGTTTCCCACCAGTCCTTGACGTGGGGGGCTGCTTTGAGAAGAGCAAAAACAATCTTTTCCCGACTCGAAAATTCATGAACAGAAAAATAACCCTCTAGCAGATTTAACCATTTATCTACGGCATCTACGTCTATCTGACCCTCGAATATGGGGATTTCAAAATTAACTTGTACCTTAAAGGGTGTGGCGTTTCCAGAGTAGCTGTTGGAAGCCGATGCATTGCTTCTGGGTAGCCGCTGAAGGATCTGGGCAAAGTTGTCCATCATCGCGTTCCGTTGTCGCTCGAGGGCTTCTTCGAGCAAGATTTTGATGGGATCTCCTGCCCCCTCGTCTTTCTTCTCGTCCGCCATGGGAGGCCGTCGGGATTTGCGAGGCTGGTCTTGCAAAGGTTCAACCAGTTCAAGCCCTAACTCCTTATATCTCGACCTTGTTGGGGACATGCAAAGAAAAACAGAGAAAAAGCAGACCGCTCTGATACCACTGATCCGGATTTAAACAAGAACACAACAAATCACAGAGATAACCATATACACAAAGATGCAGCGGAAATAATACTTCATTTCATTAATGGAAAACACTGAAATATGCTTACAACCAGAAATGGAAATAAACCAGCTAGGGCGATGGTAGCTTATCTCTGAGAAGAGATGTGCTGGCTACATGCCTCTGAACTGTGTTACAATGAGGCTCGAAGGCCTATTTATTGTTGAGAAACAATGGAAAACCCTTAACATTCCAAAACCTAACCCTAGGAGATGAAACGCCAAACTGTGGGCCCCGTTTGGGGGTAAATTGGTACATCAACTTCCCGGGGTCGTAACTTTGGCATATGATCTCCGTTTGACGCGTACAATAGCTCATTAGAAAGATCTATCCGAGCACTATCATTGTTGGAACGGGCAACATCGGTCCATTCCTTGGACCCATATTGCCCCTGGATTCCCCAAAAAACGTCGTTTAGGGCCTCAAAATGGCTCCGGAAGTTCAGGACCCGAAAAACTGCTAAAAATAGTAAGTTGTGCTACAATTAAGGAAACTGAAAATGCTGAGAAAGACAATGGTGGGGGTCCAGGTGGACTTTTCAGGTGGCCACCAATATCCACCTGGATCACCGATATGCACGGAATTCACCCTGAAACATGCACTCACCATATTTATACAAATAGTAATATCAAACCAGTGAGGCAACCGCAGAGACGAATGAATCCCATGCTTCAAGATATTGTTAGAGAGGAATTACAAAAACTGTTGAAAGTCAATTTTATATATCCTATCTCTGACAGTCAGTGGGTATCCCCATTGGTAGTAGTGCCCAAGAAAATTGGTAAGTGGCGAATTTGTGTTGATTACCGACAATTGAACAAAGCAACCCTCAAAGATTATTTCCCACTACCATTTATTGACCAAGTGCTAGACACATTAGTTGGGAAATCATCATTCTCTTTTCTTGATGGTTTCAGTGGCTACAACTAGATCAGGATAACCTTAGAGGACCAGGACAAAACCACTTTTACTTGTCCTTGGGGCACTTATGCTTATAATGTTTTACCATTTGGACTTTGCAATGCTCCAGCTACATTTCAGAGAGCTGTATTAGTTATTTTTGCTGATTTAGTTCATGATTGTGTTGAAGTTTACATGGATGATTTTTCAGTGTATGGTAATTCATTTGAGCACGCATTAGAGAATCTTGAAAAAGTTTTGAAGAGATGTATTGAAGCTAATCTGTCCCTGACCAATGAAAAGTGTTTTATGATGTTAAATGAAGGGATAGTATTAGGCCACTATATTTCTTTTCAAGGCATTAAAGTTGATCCATCAAAAATCCAGATCATTGTCAATTTGCCAATTCCAAAGACTCAAAAAGAGGTAAGAAGTTTCCTTGGGTATGCAAGCTATTACAGAAGGTTTATTGAACATTCTAGTAAAATAGCTTCACCTTTGTTTAAACTTCTAGCAAAAGATACACCTTTCAACTGGAATGAGAATTGTCAGCAAGCATTTGAAACACTCAAAGAAAAGTTATCAACCACACCAGTCTTGAAAGGACCTAACTGGAACCTACCATTTCACATCTTTATAGATGCATCTGATACTGCAGTAGGTGCCTCATTAGGCCAAAAATAGGAGTCTTGTCATTATGCCATCTATTTCATTAGCAAAAATCTAACACCTGCAGAATTAAACTACATAGTCACAGAAAAAGAAATGCTTGCCATCATACATGCTGTGAATAAATTCCGACATTATATAACGGTTATGAGGTTTTTGTACATACTGACCATTCTTCCATTAAGCATTTAATGAATAAACCAGTAACTAGTGGCAGAGTTACCAGATGGTTGTTATTATTACAGGAATTTAACATCACAGTGTTAGATAGACCAGGTAAGGAGAATCAGGTGGCAGATTTTCTTTCTAGACTGCAAAATCAAGGTGAGGTTGTTTTGGTTGAAGATTCTTTTCCAGATGAAAATTTATTTGCAATTTCAATAGTGAATCCTTGGTATGCTGACTTGGCCAATTATTTGTCCACAGGAAGAACACCTCCATACTTTACTCCAAAGGAAAAGAAGAGGCTAGTCAAACAAAGTGCTCGATACTCATGGGTTAATGGCGATTTATTTTACACTGGTCATGATATGATTATTAGACAGTGTGTAAGAAATGATGAAATAATTGATATTTTAAAATCTTGCCATGATGAACCGTGTGGTGGGCATTTTGCAGCTAAACGAACAGCATTCAAGATTCTTAGTCTTGGATACTACTAGCCATCTATTTCTAAGGATTCCAAGAATTACGTGAAGAGTTGTGATAGCTGTCAAACAATGGGTAGGCCAACAACTACAGATGAGATGCTACTTCAGCCTCAAGTACACCTAAAGCCATTTGAAAAATGGGCTATAGATTTTATAGGACCCATCAATCCCACTTCAAAAGGTAAAAAGTACATCCTAGTATGTACTGATTACGTAACAAAATGGGCTGAAACCAAAGCACTAGTCCGGGCAACTGAACAAACAGTAGTAAACTTCCTTTTTTAAGAGATTTTTGTAAGGTATGGAGTACCAAGGGAGATAGTGATTGATCAAGGTACTCAGTTGACTTCAAAGTTAGTTAAGGACATCACAGAAAAATATCAAATCAAGCACAGAAGAAGTACACCTTACCATCCACAGGCCAATGGCCAGGTGGAATCCACAAATAAAACATTGGAAGGAATTATCACTAAGACCGTAGTAATGAACAGAAAGAATTGGGAAGAGAAGCTCAAAGATGCACTCTGGGCTTATAGAATCACGTGGAAGAATACTACAGGATTTACACCACATCATTTGGTGTATGGCAAAGAGGTAATGCTTCCTATTGAGTTTCAAATACATACTTTTAAGATGGCTGCAGATTTGGGAATTGATCTTAATGAAGCACAACAAGAAAGAATTCAGCAGTTGAACTAGTTGGATGAAATGAGGCAGCAAGCAGAGGAGACAACACTCCTCATGCAGAAACAAAGGAAGCAGTGGCATGATGCACATATAAAAAAGAAATAGTTCAAAGAAGGAGACTGGGCTTTACTCTTTGACTCTAAATTCGGAGATCATAAAGCCAAATATACCAGACATTGGATGGGCCCATACGAAATAGCTCAAGTTTATGACAATGGATCAGTCAAGCTTATTACCATTTATGGAGAAGGCCACCCCTTTATTGTCAATGGCCATCGCTTGAAACTTTACCATAAGCCCATCAGCAAGCAAGATTTTCTTCAAACTGTATCTCAGCAAAGGGAGGTTGAGATATTGCAGCCTTCAGCTGTAGTATCTCTACCTTAGTTCATTTCATTTCAATTTAGAAAAAAATAATAATAATAATAATAATAATAATAATAATAATAATTTAAAATAATAATAATAATGGTTTAGATGTGAAAACCAGACTCTGGCACACTCTAACCCAGAATTCTTACTTGAAAACCAATTCTTTGGCTGGTAAGAATTCCTTTTCTTTTTGTTTCCTGTTTGATTCATCGATTCAATAATGACTTGAGGACAAGTCAAAGCTTTAGTGGGGGAGAAGCATCAGCATTTTTGTTTTTCTTATCTCATCTCCTCATTGTAAATTCTCAAAGAGTTTCTTTCAGCACTTTAGTATTTCAATAAAGAAGTTGTTTTTGTCTTTGTTATAATCAGAGGGACCTGTTTAAGCACTATGCAGTGGGGACCTGTTCAGAAGACCATGTTACCAGCACCAACATTAGAGGGACTTGCTTAACAAACATAAAAGGGACCTGTTAGAGACTGCTATCTCAAGTTACTTCAGCAAAGCTTCAACAAAGTTTCAACAAAGATTCAAAGGTTGCTCGTCACCGAGGCTCCATCAAACACCAAAGATCAAGGAAGCTGCACACATATAGTTCTTTTCCAGATTTCAAAGAAGCTGCACAAACATTCTCCAGATCTCAGAGGGACCTGTTGTATCCAAATTCATCTCAGAGGGACCTGTTATGGACAGCAAAGATTAGTCATATCTGAACAAGAAAGACCAGTCCTACCTATGCATGCCAACTCAACTCTTGATCAACCAATAAAAGTGTAATGTATTGTTGTAATTTTTATTTTTAACATTTAAATTCTTAGATTATTTTAGTGTTAAATGTGATGACTATGACTGCTTATGATCAATTTCAAAAACACCCACATATCCATCACCCTTGTCATATTCCTAATTCCTATCATTTCCCAACACTCTAGCCTATCCCCATACTCCTCCTACGATTTTTAAATCCTCTATTATACCACCCTCCCAGCCTTGTTATTAACTCCTTATCAGCCATCAAACTTTACTATCGGTCCAACATCTCCCTATTCAGCCAAGTACCAATGAGCAAGGGACAGGTGGTGAACTATTGGAAAGCCAAATGTTACACGGTTTCATTCATTGTTTTTGAATCGGCTAAGTTATAACATGATTGTTCGACCAAGTCGACTCATGCAAACAACTATCCGTTATTATACTCCAGTACTCCATACATGCTTATGGCGTTCTCATGTTGGTACTCATACAACCCAGTACAGCTACTCCTCTATCAATGAAATATGAATACGCTCTGTTATTATTATAGTGAATTAGGTCAAGTCAGTTGTTAAAATTCCATTTTATTCTCAGTTGTAAAAAAGGTGTTCCATACTAGCAATTCAAGTGCTGTGATTTCAAAAACAAAGGCCGAGAACAGCAAATGCTACGAAATGAAAGCACAGTAATTGGGCTCACAAGTTTCCACCTCCGCCATAATTCAAGGACAGTCATCCGGTCACTGCTTAAGGCATTGAAGAAGCTGATCTCGAAGAACAGAGGGTGCCACTAGGTCAGTTGTGTGGAGCGAAAAGCAAAGGTAACAAACCAAAATACCCTTGTTAAATTAGTAAGCATAAACGAAGAGGGTTAGAGCAGGAGTTTCTCTATCAAAATGACTAATAGAGTAGAGCCAAACACATTTGATAGTTCTCAGTACCACGATGACTGCATTGCAATTTTAAGAGAAAAATAATGGCTACCCTTCTTGGAGAAGTTTAATGGGAGCAATGAGGAAGTAACTAAACAGTTTGCCTTTACATTTAATGGGGAGAAAGCATTGATAGGCAATTTCTCATTTAGGATCTCAGAAGACACCATAGCACAATCCTTGGGGATCAGCCCAGAAGGAGAAAAATACTTCAAAACAAAACAATTCAAAGAAAAATCATGGACCCAATTCATGTCCAGGTCGAGGGTTTCATCTGTTAACTGGAAGAAGGGTGTCCCTAGGAGCTGGCTGATGCATCCATGGGACGAAATGGTGTATATCATTCAAAAATTTGTTACGTGTGACGGTCGTTACAGCATAGTCTTTTTATACCACATCAAACTCCTGTTACATTTAAAAGGGCAATGCACCATTAGTTTACCATATTTCCTCTTGCAGAGCTTGACCAAGATGTCAAAAACTATCCAAAAGAAAAAGGGTAATGAAGATAAAAGTTTATGTCATTTTGGGTTAATTAAAATTCTAATTGAATTTGAATTATAGACAAGGGGAAAAACATGGAAGGAATTTATGGCTGCCAATCAAATCAAAGATGGAGAGGATGAGCAAGAACAGCAAGAGCACTCAGGATTTATGCTTGACATTGATGAAGAGATCCCTGTATGCAAATCAAGCAATGTCCCTCCACCCAGTAGTAGTGTGAGGATGAGAAAAATGAGACAAGAGGCTGCCCAGAAAATGGAGCAAGATAAAATTTTCACTACATATACAAGAAGATCCAGGAGAGCACAAAAGACCCAGCCACAAGAAGATCAACCAGAATCAAATGCACATGCACCGATGGACATCGAGAGCAGTGCTCACTCACAGCCTGGACCAGAAGCCAAAATGGAGGTTGAGAGCAACAATAGGCAAGGAAAAGAGTCACCACCTGCGATCAAGAAACAAAGGAGGCTAGAAAAGCAAATTGAAAAGTTAAAAGAAGAACTGATGGAGGCCAACATGCTGGAGAAAGTCATTAAGAGGGAGAACGAAATGTTGAGAACTCAGAGTAAGGAGACTCAACAGAAAAATGAGAAGCTGAAGGAGCAAATCAAAGAACTCGAGGCTGAACAAACCGACATTTGCAAGTGGGCAACCAAATGGTATACCCAAAAGAAAGCCCTCAAGGAGAAATACAAGAGTTTGAAACATGAGCTCCACATTCAGAAAGATGCCCAAGCTAAGAAGAACATAGATGCATTGTTAAAAGCAGCAGAGGTACAGGCAGGAACAGAGTATAGAGGTAGCACATCAGGATTAGCATGAGGACATGCTAAGTCATTGAGTTTGGGAGAGATGTTGGTACCATTTCATTACCATTTTTTTCTTCTAGAAACACCATCATTTGTCTACCTTTTTCCTCCATAGACCCCTTATATCCCTCGAAATTGATTAATTAATAGCATTATAGTTGTTAGTTTGCATTAAAGTTAATTTATGAATTTTTATGTTAGAAATTAGGAATTTTCAATAAAAAGATTACAGGAAGTCATAACATCCTGTAAATGGTTTATCATCTGACACGTGGCATGATAGGCAAGCCAAAGCAATGGACATGAACGAGACCTAGAATGTACATGCATGGTGAAAAATCGATTCTACAGCAAATCAAAAGCTCCTGGTTATGCGGTCAACACTGGTCAAACCCCAGCCTTTTGATTACAAAGGCAGTAAAAGCCATGGTTTCCCAAACCGATTTCGTTTTGTTTTTTTGGAAATCGATTTAGATTAGAAATGACCAAAAATCATTCCATTGTAAAAGCAGAAACATCTGCTTAATGAATGTACATTCGATTCAGATAGGGACAGGCAGATAAAGACTGCGTATTATTTTGTTTTCAAGAACAGTTACGATTATTATCTCTGTGCATCGTTTGAGAACAGAACTCTTGTATGTGATTGCAATCTTCAACACTTAAATATAGTCACGGTTTTACTCCAACAGTGTTTATGCGTTAATACTCTCGTTGCTTGAGTTTACTTCAGTGTACCATTGAAACGTGGACGGGCCCTGCGTGGATTGGTATACTGTTAATTTCATTTCCTTAGCAGTTTTTGAATTTGAATAGAACGCATAGTGTTTAGTGTTATTTCTATGTTTATGACTATGACGATTTGATTAGAAATTCTCACAAATGGTATTTATGGTGATAGCTTGAAGATTTTATCGTTAGATCATTGAACCATATCTTGTAAGAGATTTGATCCATCGTTATATTTTAAAGCATCTCCATAGACTCTGTTTTCATGCATTTAAACTTTAGTGTGCTTTTGATTTTTCATGAATGCTTAAGTGTTAACTAGACAGAGCTTTTGTGCATAGCATCCTTGTAAGAGGATTAAAATCTCAGTCTAGCAATACGCTGTATCCTTAGGACAGTTAGATAAGTTAGGTGATCTAAGTGTTAAGGTGAGAGGAAACATATCTTAACCTTCTGTAAAGGAGTATTGTAACCTATCACAATAAACACTTAGTTAGGAATCCTTTATGTCTATAGAATGTAGACACATGCCTCGAAGTTTACTTACCCTGGTTAATAATAAATCTAGTCTAATCTAGCACCCTAGATTGGCCACTACAGGATCTATAGGAGTAAAAACAAAAAGTCAATCAATGGCACAAAGGAGATACAAAATCTCATATTGGGTGTAGATTTATACTGGGAGGGTGTCGTAAGATTGAGGAAACGTATGTTGGTGGGTCGCTGGGAGTTCACGAGGATGAATGGAGAGAAAATAAAGGACTGGGTCCAAAAAAATTGGTCATTCCTTCGCAGATACAGACCCAAGATAAGTGTGATGGTAAACAGTTGGTTTAGGTTCCATTTTCTCAAGGAGGAATATGCCACAAAAATGCAGCCATGCCTTAGGTAAAAGGACGTGGCTTTATCGTGCTCTGAAACTGGAAAGTTGCTTTCGACCCCATATGGGAGTTGCCGAAAACGAAAATTATATGGGCCAAATTTCCTTGCCTACCCATTGAATTATGGACGAAGGTTCGATCAAGGAGATTTCCAGTAGGATTGGAAAACTATACTATGTTGATGAAACATGCTTGGGACTTTTAGACAAGACGATGACATGGTTTCTTGAAGAAGTAAACCTTTCCGACAAACTTATAGTTGCCATTGATATATCCTAAGGAACTTTCTCCATCAGGAAAAAAGTCGACTACTATGGAATCCCTTACAGGTGCCTAGGTTATTAAAAAACTAGGCATTTAATTATGGAATGTCCCTATCATCACAATGGTGGGAGGTTTTAGGTGGAAAAACAAAAAACATTAGAAAATTGACTCCCAACAAGATAAGAAAACTAGGTGGGGGCCTGTTAGAACAACACAGTCCTATCAAGGTTGAGCCCAAAGGTTGGTCTATTGGATGAATATCAAAATGGAATTGGTCCCTCGAAGGCCCCTAAGAAGGATCTAGATGAACCTCACAAAATCAACATTCACAGTGACTCGAAGATCTCAATCTCACGACATAATATTACTCCAACAAAAAGGAAAAATAAAGGTAAGGATCAAACAGAGAGGAAGTCCAAAAGAAACATTACTATCGCTCATTTGCTATCGGCCTACTCAGTCGAAATACCTTTCTCCTATTTCGACAAACATTGATTTGGAGGCTTTAGCTGAAAACTCGTTGTTGGCCCTTGAACTAATGACCATCAAGAGAATTTTCTTTCAGGTTGAGATTCGAATAAGACTGGCTCTTATAGAGGGAAAAAGAAAGAAACAAAGTACAAAAAAATATCATTATGTGTTGGAATTGAAGCAGATCTAAACACTGGTTTCCTTGAGACTATGGAGGAGGCATTATACCCCCTTTTCGATGCTAGCATGTCCGATGGAACTATTGGATCCTTGAACGATTCTCGATCTCAGGACCTGAGAGCAATGATTCCCAATTCATTTTTTTCTAAATGAAAGTAATGTCTTTGAATATAAGAGGGATGGGATCTTCCCAAACCAAAAGATCCCTAAAAAGCAACATTCAAACAAAAAATCCAGTTATTGTCCTGCTATATGAAACAATGACTGCAAAGGGAAATGCTCAAGACATTCTACTAAAATTATGCCCCTAATGGGAAGTTTGTGCCATTATCACTTCTGGTATTTACAGAGGGCTTGCTGCCATGTGGAATCCCAAGTATTTCACATTTAATTCTTGCAGGCCATTCATTGGGATTATATTATTGGCTTCTACAGGGGATCATATTACCAAATACACATCCTGAACATTTATGCTCCCTACAATAACCACAAAACATTTTGGGAGATGGTTGATGTTACGGGGATCCTGGACATGCATTCGTTGATAGTTGTAGGGGATTTGAACTTCACCTTGGAAGAAAGGGAACTTTGGGGTCAAAAGGAAAAAACATACCCATTAGCAAGTTTCTTTAAAGATCTCATTAGCCAAAAATTACTTTGGGATATAGCCCCATCCACATTGTGCCTGACTTGGAGAAATGGGCAAACTAGGGGTGATGGAATTGCAAAAAGGATTGACAACTTCTTAGTACATTCCTTCCGATGTCTGAGAATGAAGAAGATTCAGACTTCATCATTTTTCTTGGAAATATCAAACCACAATATTATTATCCTAGATTGGAGTGAAGAGAAAGATCTAAACATATTGCCTTTTAAATTCAACCACATGTGGTTGAATGAACCATATTTCAATGATCTGGTTAGGAGCTCCTGAAACTCACCTATTGCGTTTGACATAGTCAGGCTATCGATGTTGGTCAACTAAAAATTAAAAAGGTTAAAAAACGAGGTTAGAAATTTGGTTTTGAGCTGTAAAAAAGAGCTCTAGAAAGAGATGACTACAATTGAACAAGATATTGCATCATACATGGACCCCTCAATCCTTGAATATTTTTCAGAGCATATCAAAAATACCATTTTAGATCTGGTGGAAAGAAAAAATAAAATTGTTATGCAACCAGGGCACAAAATAGAAGAAAAGATGGATCAACAACTTCAAAATCAGCCTCTTCGAGGAGGAAACCTCCTTTACAATACACAAATGAACAATTATTGGATGATTCAAATGACAAAACCTCCTTTCTATATATAGGAGTCTAAGGGGTCACAATATAATCAGAGCCAACATAGCAATAATAATATAAGGGCGCAACAATAGCAATAGTGGGCTTCTATGGGGCACAACAATAACAATAAGGGGATTGCACTAATAACAATGAGGGAATACACTAGTATTATAGGGACATAACATGCCCCTTTCCTTAAAAAAAATTTGTTGTCCTCAACGCTTGATTAGGCCTGGATGCTTCTGTATAAAATTCTCATCCTCCCATATGGAATCTTTCGTGGGTAAGTTCTTCCACTTGATCAGAAACTCTGAAATTGATCGATTTTGTAGCTGTCAAGTTCTTGTTTCCATGACTGCTTCAGGTTCCAATATGATTTTTCCTTCCTCATCAAGTTCTGTCAAAATTGTTTGAACATGGAGCTTGTCACATATTTCAATGATCTAGTTAGGAGCTCCTGAAACTCACCTGTTGCATTTGACATAGTCAGGCTGTTGATGTTGGTCAACTAAAAATTAAAGAGGTTAAAAAATGAGGTTAGAGATTTGGTTTTGAACTGTAAAAAAGAGCTCTGGAAAGAGATGACTACAATTGAACAAGATATTGCATCATACATGGACCCTTCAATCCTTGAATATTTTTCAGAACATATCAAAAATACCATTTTAGATCTGGTGGAAAGAAAAAATAAAATTGTTATGCAACCAGGTCACAAAATAGAAGAAAAAATAGATCAACGACTTCAAAATCAACCTCTTCGAGGAGACAACCTCCTTTACATTAAACAAATGAACAATTATTGGATAATTCAAATGACAAAACCTCCTTTCTATATATAGGAGTCTAAGGGGTCACAATATAATCAGAGCCAACATAACAATAATAATGTAAGGGTGCAACAATAACAATAACGGGCTTCTATGGGGCACAACAATAACAATAAGGGGATTGCACTAATAATAATGAGGGAATACACTAGTATTATAGGGACATAACATGCCCCTCTCCTTAAAAAAAAATGTTTTCCTCAACACTTGATTAGGTCTGGATGCTTCTGTGTAAAAAATCATCCTCCCATGTGGAATCTTTTGCAGGTAAGTTCTTCCACTTGATCAGAAACTCTGAAATTGATCGATTTCGTAGCTGTCAAGTTCTTATTTCCGTGACTGCTTTAGGTTCCAATATGATTTTTCCTTCCTCGTCAAGTTCTGTCAATATTGTTTGAACTGGGAGCTTGTCACATATAACCTTCCTTAAGCATGAAACATGGAAAACTGGGTGCACTGGGGAAGATGTAGGAAGCTCCAATTTGTATGCCATAGTACCAATATTTTGCAACACCTTGTAAGGACCATAATACTTTGAAGATAATTTATTATCTTTCTTAGCTTGCTTGAGGGACATTTGTTTGTATGGTTGTAGCCGTAAAAATAGCCAGTCGCCTACATCAAAACTTCTTTCACTGCAATGCTGTTCAACCTGTTGTTTCATTCTATTATGTGCCAAAGTGAGGTTATCCTTTAAGAGTTAGAGAACTTGTTGTTGATGATCGATGTGATCTTCCACTGCTTGAACCTTAGAATTTTCTCGTAAAGATAACGTGATGGACGGTGGATGATATCCATAAAGTGCCATAAATGGGGTCATTTTTGTTGCAGTATGGAAGGAGTGTTATACCACCATTTAGCTAGAGGTAACCAATTGACCCATTGTGTCTATTTATCAGATACAAAGCAACAAAGATATCCTTCCAAACATTTGTTCACTATCTCAGTTTGCCCATCTGATTGAGGATGATAAGATGAGTTATGAGCTAATTGAGTACCCAGATAAGAAAATAATTCCGTCCAAAAATTTCTAGTGAAAATAGGATCTTTGTCGCTTACAATAATCTTTGGGTTTCCATGTATCTTTTGAATTGTTTCCATAAATGCAGTAGCAACTGTACTAGCTTTAAATGGATGAGATAATGCACAAAAGTGTGCATACTTGGTAAGTCTATAAACTACCACCATGATGACACTCTTTCCTTCGGATTTGGGTAAACCTGTGATAAAATCCATTGAAACCTCCTCCCAACATTGACTTGGAATGGATAAAGGTTGTAACAGACTCGAGGACTTAATTGTCTCAACTTTATTTTGTTGCAAACCAAACATTCCGCCACAAACTTTTGAATATGAAATTTAAGGCCATCCCAAAAAAAAATCCTTCTTAACCCTGTGGTAAGTTTTTAAAAATATTGAGTGCCCTCCTAAGGGAGATGTGTGTAATTCTCGAAGAATCTTTTGTTTGAGTTGAGAATTCTTACAAAGGTACAAGCGATCTTTGTACCATAATGAATCATTATTCCAACAGAATGTTTCAGATGTACTAGGATATTGTTGCAACTTTTGAATGAGTGCCCACACTTCTTCGGCATTCTTCCATTCATCCCTTGCTTCAGTTATCCAATCTGGTTGGATAATAGAAATGGCACAAAGAAATGCTTCCACATCCTCATTCTTTCTTAAGAGTGCATCTGCAACAACATTTTGCTTCCCTTTTTTGTCGATAATGTCAAAATCATAACCCAACATCTTTGTGACCCATTTTTGCTGCTCTTCTAAAGATAATCTTTGTTCTAAAAAGTACTTAGGACTATCATGATATGTTTTTACCTTGAAGTGCCTTCCCATTAGGTAAGGTCACCATTTCTTAAGTGCATGTAGTGTTGCCAACATTTCCTTCTCGTAAATAGCTTTGTGTAAATACTTTCCTTTGATTGGACGACTTTCAAAAGAAAAAGGTCTTCCTTCTTGCATTAAAACAACACCAATTCCATTTCTTGAGGCATAACATTCCACAATAAAAGTTTTTGTGAAGTTTGGCGCAGCTAAGACCGGTGCTTGGCACATTGCCTCTTTAAGATGTTCAAAGGCCTTCGTTTCTTCTGGAGTCCAAGAAAATGCATCTTTCTTCAGTAATGTTGTTAGAGGTGCTGCTATTCTCCCATAATTCTTAACAAACTTGCGATAATACCCTATCAAACCTGAGAAATCCTCGCAGATTCTTTATGGATGTGGGTATTTTCCATTTCTTAATGGCTTTAATTTTGTTAGGGTCTACCTTAACACCCTCATGAGATACAATATAACCTAGATATTCCACCTCTTGTACTCCAAAGAAACATTTGAAGGTTTTTGTGTATAATTGTTTCTCCTCCAATAGCTTGAGCACCCTGTCAACATGTTGAACATGATTCTTCCAAGACTTATTGTAGATTAATATATCATAAAAAAACTAACACAAATTTTCTAAGGAAGGGTTTGAAAATGGAATTCATCAAACCTTGAAATGTAGAAGGTGCATTGGTAAGGCCAAAAGGCATGACCAAAAATTCATAATGACCCTCATGAGTTCTAAATGTTGTTTTCGAAACGTCTTCAGTCTTCATTCTTATTTGATGATATCTTGAACTAAGATCCAACTTGGTGAAGTAAATTGTTCCATGTATTTCATCAATGACAGGAATGAGAAATTTATCTTTAATAGTGAGCATGTTGAGCTCCCTATATTTCGGACACATGCACCATGATCCATCCTTCTTGTGCACCAATACCACTGGAGAAGAGAAAGAACTTTGACTAGGTTGAATTATACCAGCCTCTAACATTTCTGCAACCATACATTCAATTTCACTCTTTTGAGCATAAGGATATTTGTAAGGCCTGATGTTTGGAGGAATAGTTCCTAGAATCAAATGAATAGCATGATCATGACCACGAATATGTGGGAGGCCTTTGGGAGTCTCAAATACCTTGGAATGATTGTCAAATTCTTTTTGGAGGTCTGGAGAAATAGATGATTTCGATGTTTGAGCCTCAAGTGAACATAATTGTGCAATTATGCCCCGTTGTTCTTTATTTAGAAGCTTTGTCATGCTATTAGAGATGATTATCTTTCCTAGTTTCCTTACAATACCCCTTAATTCAAATTCATTTCCTTCCCAAAAAAATTCAAGAAAAGTTCTTGAAATTAAAAGCTATCATACCCAAAGATTGTAACCATTGGACTCCTAGTACAACATCAACACCACCCATTGGAATGGAAAGCATTGGATGATTCAATACATATTCTCCCATGGATAGCTTGATATTATGGCACTTTCCCCGAGCAATTTATGGTTCCCCCTTTTGCAGCCATCACTTAACACTCCGGTGCTGGATATAGGAAGCAATTTAATTCCTTAGCTATCTTACAATGAATAAAATTATGGGTACTACCTGAATCAATCAACACTATTACCTTTTTCTTCTTGATATGTCCTTCTATCTTGAGAGTTTGAGGAGTGGTAATTCCTGTCAATGCATTACAAGATATGCTTGGATTCATTTCTCCTTTCTCTGGGGTTGGTTCCTGGTGTATATCTTCTTTTTTTGACATTTCTTGTTCCTTTTCTTCCTCCTCTTCACAATTGATGTAAAATAATTTCTTCTCAGCACACTTATGACCTTTAGTGTACTTGCTATCACGACTGTAACGAAGCCCTTTTGATTCTTTTTTTTTCAATTGTTGTGGTGTCAACCTTGTAGGTTGTGGAAGGCTAGGAGCAACCACACTTCCATTTTTATAGTTGTGAGTGGTAGGCTTCCTTGTTGCCATAATTTTACTTTTAATTTTTTTCGCCATCCTGAATGCCTTCTCCAATGAATCAGGTTCCCAAAGGCAAACTTTGTGTTGGATGTTATCCTTTAGAGTCCCTATGAATACATCAATCCTATGCTCCTCTGGAATATTGTTTACCCTTATATTCAACTTTTGGAAGTCCTCAATGTGCTCCACTATTGAACCCTTTTGTTTGAGCTTTATCAATTAGTTAAAGAAGGTGTTGCTCTTTGTGTCCTCATAATGTGCTATCATTTCCTTCATAAAAATTGACCAAGTGACAATTTGTTTACGAGAGAAAATCCATCGATACCATACAAACTGATTGGGTTCTAAATATAAAGTTGCAATGCGTACCTTTTGTGTGTTTTGCACATTATGGAGATCAAAATATTGCTCCATCTATAGTATCCATGTTACGAGATCCTTGCCATCAAACTTCCTCATATCGATCTTTAGAATATGGTGGGTCTTCAATCCAATATTAGAGTCTATGAAATCATGATTAACATTTTTTTTTCTCATCATGAGTTTCCTCTACTACCTTTTCGCCATTAGGAAGCATTTCGTGTAACAGCTTTGCCAAACCTCCCTTCAAACCTTCCATGTCCTTCTTCAAATCTTCAATGTTGCCTTTTGATTCATTGATGCCATTCTTCGAACCATCAATCTTATCTTTCCATTCCATTCTCTAAACCATCCATCTCAACTTCCATGCCATTCTTCAAACTATCCATCCTAGCTTCTGTTGCTTTTTGTGAGAGTGAAATTTGTTGCACTTGGTCTTGTAATTTTGATATATCATGTTGCATTTCTTCCTCTTATTCATGAGTCATAGAAGAGCTTTTGGGTTGCTTACTAGGTGTTTCCATTTTCTTTCTTTGGGACTTCAATTAAAGATAATTATGCTTCACTATTCCATTTGAATCACTTCAAACTATTTTTTCAAACAAAACTTATGCAAATTTTAAAAAAGACTACACACCTTTTATTTTTTTGTTTTGCTTTGTAGGAGCTCGATTTTGAATCTGATGTATCTCTGAAATTTCGGATCTCCAAGGTTTGAAATTTTGTTTTGTTGTAGAATTCTGAGTCTTCTTTCCAACCCCACAAGTCTAATCAAGATTGGATTTTCCCAGAAAGAGTTATGCCCAATCTCCCACAATGGCTTGATTATACACTGATTCAGTAGAGCGAACTTGTATGAAGTTCCACGTGTCAATTTTTCAACCTTGGGCCTTGAAAGCGATACCCAAAAAACTACAGTCCGTCTTATTTTTTATATTTTTACGAAATTTGAATCCGATGCTCAGAGAGAAAGTTATGACGATTTTCCCAAGGTCACCTGTTTGGGATGGAATTCGAGAGCCTGCAAAAACCCTAACTTCCTTGGTTCATATCTCCGAACATTTTGTGAGAAACGGTCTGAAATTCAGACACGAAGTTCTTCAAGATGTTGTATCAAATAGGTTTTTTTTCAACTTCTAAATCTTCGTTAAAAATAATAATAATAATAATAATTAGTGAAAATTCCATCATGACCTGTTTGAAGCAGCGAAACCCTAGAATTCAAAGCTCTGATACCAAATGTTATGCAACCAACTCACAAAATAGAAGAAAATATAGATCAACGACTTCAAAATCAACCTCTTCGAGGGGGAAACCTCCTTTACATTACACAAATGAACAATTCTTGGATGATTCAAATGACAAAACCTCCTTTCTATATATAGGAGTCTAAGGGGTCACAATATAATCAGAGCCGACATAACAATAATAATGTAAGGGAACAACAATAACAATAGTGGGCTTCTATGGGGCACAACAATAACAATAAGGGGGCTACACTAATAACAATGAGGGAATACACTAGTATTATAGGGACCTAACAAAAATTCTCAAATTACAGGAAGAGGAATGACTGATTAAGAGTCGGATGGCTTGGATTAAAGGTGGGGATAAAAATACTAAGATTTCTCACAAGGACACATTTAAAAGAAAGAGTTCCAATTCAATATGGGCCATAAGAGATGAATATGGCATAATTATTTCCTCTGTGTACTATATCAAGAAATAGACTTTCCTTTTCTTTAGTAAGCAATTCAAGGAGTCAAAAGAGGACAAAATATAAGATAAATCGAAGTTGGTGAATTTATATCTAAGAATGGTCAATGAAGAAGATATAGCCCAGATGGATACCCCTATCTTGGAGGATGAGCTCCTTCAAGCCTTGAAGGAAATGGCGAAGGATAATAGCCTGAGCCCTAATGGTTGCCCTGTCAAACTCTTCCTCTTCTTTTTTGATCTTATGGGTACAGAATTGATGCACATGGTGGAAGAATCTAGAAGCTCCGGTCAAGTATCATGTGCTGCCAACACAAATTTTCTTACTCTCATTCCTAAAAAGACAACCTCTCTTTATTTCTTTGATTTCAGACCTATCTTCTTATGCAATTCTATTTATAAAATGATTTCTAAACTCCTAGCTAACAAAGTAAGGAAGATTCTATCCCCTCATATCACTCTGGAGAAATTTGGTTTTCTACCAGGTAGAAGAATATAGGACGCGGTGGCTATTGCTCAAGAGTGCATACACTCTATAAAAAACACGAAGTTGAAAGCACGTCTTATGAAAGTCTACCTTATCAGGGCTTATGACATGGTAGACTGGGAGTTCCTCCATATGGTCCTCTACAAAATTGGTTTTCCTCACAGACATGTCAAATGGATTATGGCCTGCGTATCTTTGATATCCATGGCTGGTCTAATCAATGGTGAGCCTACCAATTTCTTCAGAATTTTTAGAGGACTAAGACAAGGATGTGCCCTCTCTCCTCTACTTTTTATCTTGGTCATCGATGCTCTTAGTAGAGGTATCAAAGCTAAGAAGGAGGTTGGATCAATAAATGGGTGTAGGGTTTCAAGAAATAATACAACAACACACCTTATGTTTGTGGATGATGTTCTTGTAGGTTTTAACCCCATACAGAAATTACCTGCATACGAATTCTAAAACACAGAAAATAAGCAATGCGAGATCATAACACATAAAACACATATACACAGAGATTTTCCCCTGGATCCCAAAACCGGGACTACTAGCTTGATTTTTCATTATGTTCCTTTCAATGTTACAATACATATTTATACATGCCGAAGCATCCAATACCATGGACCGAAAACCATCGCGTCCAATACCATGGACCGAAAAACCATCGCGTCCAAAAAGCATGTGCAAAAATCATGCACAAAACCATAGTTGGGTCCGCCCAACCTAACATAGGGTCCAAAACCAAAGGACCCCATAAAGTGGGGTTACGGGTGCCCTTCAAACCCCCTGTTAACTACGTGGAAAGAATATAACACAACCCAACATTCTCCCACTTGTTGTTTTCTTTCCACAGGGGGCCACAAGAGAGCTTAGTCATTTTCCCAGCCCTAAAATGCCCATTTTCTCTCTACACCAAGAGAACTTCTCAGAGCTCACAGATTTTGTCAATGCATCCGTAGTGTTCTTCAAAGTGTCCACCTTTACCAGCAACACCTTTTTGTCTTATATCATATCCCTCATAAAGTGATATTGAACATCAATGTGCTTTGTCTTTGAATGATATGCAGGGTTCTTTGCCAAGAAAATTGCACTTTGGCTGTCACAGTCTATCCTTATAGCTTCCTGTACTAACCCCATACTTGAACACAATCTCTGCAACTAAACTGCTTCCTTGCTTGCATGAGTGGCTGCCATGTATTCTGCCTCTATAGTAGATAGTGCCACTACATATTGTTTCTTACTCATCCAACTGACTGCACCTCCAATAGGTTAAACACATACCCACTTGTAGATATTCTCTGATCTAGATCTCCAGTCCTGTACGCATCAACAAAGCCATGAATATCCAGCACTCTTTCCAATCCTGGTCTTCCTTGGTAGCACAGACCATAATCACTAGTGCCATGCAAATACTTGAAAACCCGCTTCACTGCTGTCCAATGCTCCTTTCCTGGTTTTGACATAAACCTGCTCAATACTCCCACAGCATGTGCAATGTTTGGTTTAGTACAGACCATTGCATACATTAGGCTACCGAATGCACTTGCATATGGAACACTGGACATGTCCTCTTCCTCTTCTTGTGTCTTGGGACATTGTTCAACAGATAACATCACACCTATAGGAATAGGAACCTTCACTGGTTTACTATCTTGCATATTAAATCTTTACAGTATTGTCTCAACATACTTCCTCTGGTTTAACCAGAGCTTCCTCTTTGCCCGATCTCTTTTAATTTCCATGCCCAAAATATAGTTTGCAGCACCACGATCTTTCATGTCGAATTTGGAGGACAATTGGGTCTTCAAATCCCGGATAATTTCTTTGTCATTTCCAACCAGCAACATATCATCCACATACAAAACCAGATAAATAACATGGTCACCAATTAATTTAAAATACACACAATGATCTGCTTTGCTTCTGGTGAAGCCAAGTCCCTGTATAAATGTATCAAATTTCTGATACCACGTCCTTGGTGACTGTTTTAACCCATACAGAGACTTCTTTAACTTGCATACCAGTTCTTTCTTACCCTTCGCTGCAAAGCCTTCAGGTTGCTTCATGTAGATTTCCTCTTCCAGATCCCCGTGAAGAAATGTTGTCTTCACATCCATTTGTTCTACCTCAAAATCAAAAGCAGCAACAACAGATAAAAGTAATCTAATAGAAGTTACCTTGGCAACAGGAGAAAAAATATCACCAAAATCAATTCCCGACACCTAGGAATAACCTTTTGCTACCAACCAAGCTTTGTATTTCTTCACTTTTCCTTCTGCATTTGTCTTCTTTTTGAACACCAATTTGCTGCCAATGGGTTTCCTTCCAGCCGGCAACTCCACCAGATCCCAAGCCTCATTTTTGTTCAAAGATGCCATTTCATCAACCATGGCCTCTTTCCAGAGTTTTCCATCCTCTGAATCTATTGCTTCCTTCATAGTTCTGGGATCATCATCTGTAATAGATAAAGCAAAATTTGAACAGAAAGTAGATGAACTACACCTTTCAGGTTGCCTTCTTTCTCAAACTGATCTTCTCACAGCCGGAGTTTGTGGCTCTTCATCTTCTGATTCCTCCTCTGTTGTAGAGTTTGATTCTTCCTCCTTTAGCTCAAACTCTATCTTCTCAGGTTCCTTTCATTGGACTTCATGTTTAATAACATCTTTCACCTCTCTGAACACCACATCTCGGCTGTACACAACCTTCTGTGTGACTGGGTTCCAAAGCTTATAACCCTTTAAACCATCCTTATACCCAATAAAGATGCACTTTTCAGATTTACTATCCAATTTGGTTCGTTTCTCCTTACATGTACATATGCATCACATCCAAATACCCTCAGATGTGAAAAAGAGGGTTTCTTACCAGTCCATACCTCTTGTGGAGTCTTATCCTCCAACGCTGATGAAGGTGACCTGTTGACCAGGTAACATGCAGTATCCACCGCCTCTGCCCAAAATTCCTGTCCTAACCCGGCACCACTAAGCATGCTTCTTGCCCTTTCCATCAACGTCTTATTCATTCTTTCTGCAACTCCATTTTGCTGAGGTGTATATGGAGTAGTCTTCTGCCGTGCTATACCACACTTCTTACAGAATTCTTCAAATTCCTTACTGCAAAACTCTCCACCGTTATCTGTCCTCAACACCTTTATCTTCTTCTCTGTTTGGTTTTCCACTAGAGCCTTAAATTCTTTAAACCTGTCAAAGACTTTAGATTTCTTCTTAAGGAAATATATCCATGTATTCCTTGAGAAGTCATCTATAAATGATACATAGTACACATACTTACCTAGTGATGGAACCTTCGCAGGTTCAAACACATCACTGTGCATAAGTTCTAATATCTGTTTCGCCATCTTACTACCAGAGGGGAAACTCACCCGATTCTGCTTCCCATATACACAATTTTCACAGAAATCAAAATCCAGAGAGTTATTACTCATACCTTCTACCATACCTTTACCATGAAGTATTCAAAGGCCCTTTTCTCCAATATGTCCAAGCCTTTGATGCCACAACATAGTCTTCTCTCTAGAGACCACTAGATTTTCTACTCCACTTTCAGGAACCACAGAACTATTGCACCCATCAATAACAGTGCTACCTTGCAGCTTGTACAAAGTTCCAATCCGAACTCCCCGCATCAATACCAGTGCTCCCCGAACCATCTTGCAGGTATCCTTCTCTAACACTGTTTTTACGCCTGCATCATCCAACTTGCTTACAGAAATCAGATTTCTGGCCAATGCAGGAATATGTAGAACACCCGAAAGTGTTCTAAGCCTTCCACCTTGCAACTTCAACTTTAGTTTTCCGCGACCAATGATTCTAGCCTTCCTGTCATCCCCCAAGAAGACATCACCACCATCATATTTCTCATACTCGTAGAACCACTCTCTATGGGGAGTGAAGTGAAAAGATGCACCCGAGTCAATCAACCATGCCTCATGTCTACATGTGTACTTGAAGAAGCCAAGTACACATCCCCACCTTCATCTGAGGTGGTTTTCGCCTATGCAGAAGGAGCCTCATCAGATACCTTTCCTTTGTCAGGAGCTTTAGATTTACAGTCCCTTTTGTAGTGCCCTTCCTTTCCACATTTCCAGCACACCACCTTTACAGGTTTTCCTGGAGATTTAGATCTCCCTTTAGATTTAGATCTCCCACTCAATGACTTATTTTTGTTTCTGTTCTGGGTCTGCCCTCTGTTCTAGGTCTGCCCTTATACATGGAAAATTTTGAACAAATGGCCCTCAAATCTTTTCCCTTTACCCCTGATGAATGGAAAAGATATGTAGATGACATTTTCGCTAAATGGAGCCATGGTTTAGATAAACTCAATGAATTTTTATCTCACATAAATAGCCTCTTTGAACACATAAAATTCACTATTGAAATTGAAAAAGACAACCAACTCCCCTTCCTAGATGTCCTCCTTACCAAGAAAAATGGCAAACTTAGCCACCAGGTCTTCAGGAAACAAACTCACACTGACAAATATCTTCATTCAAATTCCCACCACCATCCGAAGCAGAAAGTGGGTGTCATCAAAACCCTAGCTACCAGAGCTTCTAGAATCTCTGACCCTGAACATTTAGAAGAAGAACTCAACCACCTCTACAAGGTCTTTATAAACAATGGCTATCAGAAAAACATTATCCAAAAAATAATTAAAGAATCCTCAACCAATATCCAAAAAAGAAAAACTGTTGAAAACCCTAGAATCTTCTTACCTTATATAAAAGGAACCACAGACAGAATTGCCAAAATTCTCTCCAAGCATAACATCATGGTTGCCTTCACGCCCCCTAACACCATAAGAAACATGCTTGACTCTGCCAAGGACATAATAGACCCAAAAAATCACAAAGGAGTATACTCGGTTCCCTGCTCATGTGGAAAAGTATATATAGGTGAAACATGGAGATCCTTTGGCATAAGGTTAAAAGAACACATTAATGATATTACAAGAAACATGTCGGAAAAATCAGGTCTAGCAGAGCATGCATGTTCCTCCTCACACTACATTTGTATGGAACAAGCAAAATTAATTCACAAGGAAGACCATTATTTAAAAAGAAGGGTGAAAGAAGCAATTGAAATCGAAAAATCTTCCAACAACATGAATAGAGATGACGGGCTAAAATTAAGTAACACCTGGAAACCCTTATTAAATAAAATTAAAAAACAGTAAACACAAATATACAATCATTCATTCATTAAAAAATTATAAATAAATAAATAAAATAAAATTTTAACCCTCTTTTAAACAAAATTTAATTAGTCAACATAAATAAACCTTGATTAAGCACATTACTAGTATAATATTTAATACATTGCAAAGAACTTTCACCTAGGTGGAAAAACCTATCAACTCAGGTGTCAAAACCAACAGTGAGGACAGCCATCTCTGGCTGCTATCCGCGAATGTCAGTTTGACTCATCACAGTTAGATAGGAAAACCACGCCACCTGAAATAACCCGCTGGTGGTCCGTAAGGGAGCAGGCTCATCACTCCTGCCAGATGCCTCTGGGTCTTGGGCCGTTAACCTGTTTCCTTACGTCCGAGGAAGACGAGCTCTTAGCCAAGCAGAAGCAGTTTTACGGCATACTCCAGGCCGAACATTGCAAAGAACTTAAATACATAACATTAAAATCTAATAATAATAATAATAATAATAATAAATAAATTAATTAATTAATAACTTAAATACATAACATTAAAATCTAAAATAATAATTAATAATAATAAATAAATAATTGAATAAAATTGTTATTGTATTTCATTAATATTAATTTACTAATTTATTATTATATCATATTAATTTTAATACAATAATTTATTAATACATTTCCATAATAAATTAATAGATTATTATCTTGATATTAAGGTATTAATCCATTAATTCATTTAAGACACTTCATTAATATAATATATATTATATTACATTATATAAATATAAATATATTAATATTATAGTGCTATGTTAGTAACATAGTAATATTATCTATAATATTAATTAACCATTAACAATATACTAATATATTAATAGATTATTTAATTGTTTATACATTAAGTTATATAATGTATTACTAATATTAGATTAATTCCTTAAACATTAATTTTTTAGATCTTTCCCAGATTAATATTTATTAATATTTCTTAAGACAAATACATTAATTATATAAACTAATTTGATTAAAAATAATAATAATAATATTAATTAATTAATTAATTATTAAATTTAAATATATACATAATCAATCCCTTTTAATATATATATATATATATATATAATAAATTAAATAAAAATAAATTATTAATAATAATAAATAAAATTAATTAATATACATATAAATTAATAAAGAAATAATTATTAATTAGTTTTTTTTTTCAGAGGAAAAAAAGCTATATTTGTTATATTGAGATCATATAAGCTGTCTGATAATTACATGATTACATGTATGCGTGGCCGATAAGAGGCCATCGAGCATATTGGACGCATCGAAAGATATTCAGACGATAGAGCACAATGGAAAGATATAGATCTCTATAGATCATTTACATGGAGCGAAAAATCATTATATCAGAGCTAGAAAGAAAGTATATAAACAAAAAGCTGGTATGAAGAGATCAGAAAACTTTTGGAGCTGCCCGATGGAGAGACCAGCAGCCAAAAAAGAGCCGTCGACAGATGTTAATTAGTTAGTCATTCGTAAGCTGGAAAAAAAAAAAACATTGAATATTTTTTCAATCAACTATTAATAGCTCCATAATTTCACGCTCTCTCTTCTCAAAATAAAAATCTCATTGCCCTGATGATGGACTCACTAAGCTAGTCCGAAACGTTGGTTCAATAACTGTTCACATGTTTTTCCACAAACAAAAATAAAAGGCATCACCATTTTGGCTCTCCGTATTTTTCCGTCTCATCTCCTCCGTCAGCAAGGATGAGACTATTTCATCAAAATGCAAGGCAGTTGCATTGCTACCTATTGCAATAACCAGACTATCCCACGAATCTAGTAGAGAACACAACAAACTGATGCACTTATCTTCATCTGAAATTTTAATATCAACAGATGCTAACTGACTTACCATAGTATTAAATGCATTCAAATGCTCTGTCACCGAGTCTCCATCTTTCATCGTCAGGTTATACAGTTTTTTCCGCAAGAACAGTGTATTCACCAGAGACTTAGATTGGTATAAAGTCCCTAACTTGTCCCACAAAGCCTTCGTTGTAGCTTCCCCTAATACATTCAGCAATACTGAATTTGAGACACAATCATATTGTGCTCTTTGCCTTCTGATCCAACTTCTTCCATTCTTCATCGGACACTCCCGTTGGTTTAGTACGCGGATCTACCGCGATCCACTAGTCTTTATCCACCAACAGATCCTCCATCTTGAGTTTCCACAACTCAAAACTTTGACCATTAAATTTCTCGATCTCTATCTTTCCACTACTCGCCATCTTCTTTCACCACCAGAATCGATCTCGCATATCTCCCACTGAATAGGGTCTACCACAGGCCCGAGCGAAACCCCTCAGCAACAAAGGCATCCCCTTGAAGCCAAAACTGCTCTGATACCAAATGTAGGTTTTAACCCCGTACAGAAGTTACTTGCATACGAATTCTAAAACACAGAAAATAAACAATGCGAGATCATAACACATAAAACACATATACACAGAGATTTTCCCCTAGATCCCAAAACCGGGACTACCAGCTTGATTTTTCATTATGTTCCTTTCAATGTTACAATACATATTTATACATGCTAAAGCATCCAATACCATGGACCAAAAACCATCGCATCTAATACCATGGACCGAAAAACCATCGCGTCCAAAAAACATGTGCGACAATCATGCACAAAACCATAGGTGGGTCCGCCCAACCTAACATAGGGTCCAAAACCAAATTTTTCTAGGGCGCTGCCCCGAACCCCATAAAGTGGGGTTACGGGTGCCCTTCAAACCCCCTGTTAACTACGTGGAAAGAATATAACACAACCCAACAGTTCTCTGCTCTGGGGAAGTCAAATTTTCAGAATGGGAAATTTTTTACCAGGATTTCACCAAATTCGAAAAAGCATCTAACCTCATCATTAACAAAGAAAAATCTTAGATCATTTCCGATGTTGGGGCTTCAAAGGAGATCCAATAGATCGCTTCTTTGTTTGGGGTCAAAATTAAGCCTATGTCTTTTGGTTTTAAATATTCGGGCTTCTATTTAAAACCTACCAAATATGAGACCTTGGACTGGTACTAGATAGTTAAAAAATTGAAAATAAATTGACCTACTGGGACCATAAATGGCGTACTCTTAGAGGCAGGGTAACGCTGGTGAAGGCCGTTCTACAAGGTATATCAGTGTTTTGGATGCATTTATTCCACATCCCTTAGGTTGTCATAAACAAAATCGATGCAATCATTGCGAAATTTCTTTGGTCTGGCACTGGCAACAATAAAATGTTTCATCTTATCACACTCAAATCCATCTTTAGGCCAATACATATGGGTGGGTGGGGCATTCAGGATTCTAAGCGTTTCAACTTAGCCTTACTATCTACAATTTATGGCAAGTATTCAATGAAAAGGGTATTTTTTGGAAAATACATCCAACAAATAAATCTGGAGGATTGGATTATAGCTGGGGCGCCATCAAAATCCAAAGCATCTCTCATATGGCATATCTTGATGGTTGCTAACCCTTGGTTATGTGGTAATCTGTGTTGGCAGCTAGGAGACGGGGAAAAGATCCTCATATGCCTGGATACAATCAAGGGATTGTCTGGAAATCACATACTTTCTGCCCATATCATACATATGGTCAATCTATAGGGTTATCATACTCTTGCCAGCCTTTTTGATGGACGTCATTCCTTTTTCTCTTCATCTATCTAGCCTCATGCCTAGGAGATTGGCCTTCTAGAGAATCTTGAAGTTGAATGGGAACTCTATCGCAACCAATTGAGTGAGGTTGGAATCTCGTTGTCCCAAAAACATGATAGGATCGTATGGGGGGGTCATGTCACTATTGGGAGTGTTTATGCTAATGAAGTCTACTGATACATATCTATGAATAATTAATTGTGCCTCGCTGCTGAGTGGACTGCTCAAATGTGGAAATGGGAGGCACCGCGCAGGCTCAAATGCTTCACGTGGTTGATCATTCACAACCAAATCCTTACTTGGGAAAAGATGATGAAGAGGCGCCTTTAGGGGCGGGGAAGATGCCCACTCTATGGGCTGGATTTTGAAGATAATATACATTTTTTTTTTTTAACTGCCCCTTTACGGTTGCTATATGGGAGGAAGTAACAAGGAACCTGAAGACTAATGTTTTGGTGGACTGCTCTTCAATCCTTTCATGTCTCTCCTCCTAGACATCTAGTCAGAAAGCTTTCAGAGCTCTACCACTGTATATTATTTGGGGATTTAGCACTCCATGAATGGTTGTATTTTTTAGGGCAAACATCCAAATGTTAAGATATCCAACCTCTTGATCGTTGCATACTTCTAGGAGATTGGTCCCTAGTTTCCCAAGACACATTCCTGCTCTATATCCTATGTTGATTTGGGGGATAAGTTCCCTATTGGGTATTTCGACAGGGCCTCTTCTAGAGGTCTGTGTGGATGCAAAGTCATCATTAGGATTAGCCCATTTGAAGCCTATCGCTTCTGTTGGTATTGTGGCGTTGGCTCTAATTGCAGGGCTAAAATGGTGGCCCTTTGGGGGGCGGTGCAGTGTGCCCGCTGGCTTGCTATTGACAAGATCTTGATCGTGGGTGATGCAAAATCTATCATCCAATGAGTTCATGGGAGTAATGAGCTCGAGGTCCCTTCCTTAATTAACTGGATGGAGAATATCATGTCTCTTATGCGCTCTTTCTCAATCATCTCTTTCTAGCATGTTTATAGAGATAATTTTTTTGAAGTTAATGCATTATCCAAGTATGGCATCTCTCTCTTTCCGGGCTTGATGTATTTTGAGCACCTGGTAAATGATTCTGTCTGTGGAGAAAGTTCTAACCCTTCTCGGTTCCCTTTTGCTTTGTTTTTGTCTGGTTACTATGGACGATCTCCTTTTAGGTTTTTTGTTGGTGTCATCCTCTATATGTAGGTTACTTGGAAAGTTTTTTTCCTTTGGATATTACGTGTTCCTCTTTTTTGTCCGTATTTCCTAAAAGTGCTACCTCTAGAGCGCTTTAGTTTACTTCTTTGGTCTTTGGCCCTATGCTATGGCGAAGTGTATTATTAGATTTTCAGATTATTATTTACAAAGCCATCGAATAACTCTCGAGGAAAGAACTATGCCAATATAAACACCTCTTTAATTTTTAATGAAAATCATTCTTTATTTTATTTTTTTTCTAAAAAAACGAGTATAATATCTTTTAACATTTTTCTTAAATTTAATTTGTGTGTGTGTGTGTCTGTGGGGGGAGGACCTAATGGTTAAGAGCATGTGTTTCCTCCTAAGAGGTCATAGATTCAAAACTAGAGGGGGGTAGAGTATGTATGCCTTCATAGACTTAGTAGTCAAATCATTGTGTGGAGGTGGGCCCTTGATTTACATTATATTTTATTTTATTTTTAAAATAAGTTGTAGTTTTTCAGAGTCTCATTTAAAATCCTTATAAACACAATTTTTTTTTAAATATACATATATATACAAAATCAATTACAATTTTTTTTTTGAAATGTATGTCTATACAAAATCAAAATCAATTATTAATGATGACATTCATTTTCATATAAATCAATATATATACAAAATCATTTATCAATGATGCAGTTCATTTTCATATAAATGAATATATATATACAAAATCATTTATCAATGATGCAGTGCATTTTCATATAAATCAATATATATACAAAATCATTTACATAAAAAAAATAATAAGTATAAAATCATTTATATAATCTATTTTCATAAAATTTAGTATTTAAATTACGCATCAAATTTATTAACATAAATGATAATAAATTTAATTAATTTATCATTAAATCACACTCTAATTAATAATTATTAAACATAAATCTAATAGTTTATCTTAATTGGAAACTCAACACACATGTAGGTGACAAAATAAAAAATCAAGTTTACGCCATGGCAATGAGATCTGCAAATATAAAAAAATAAAAAATTAACCTTGCCACATTACCATGGGAGAAATCTGCAATTGATGTAAGTATGCCCAAAGTCGTCCAACAAGCCCAAAGGACCAACCATGCGGGCACGTTTATAGAGGTTTCCCTCGACTCGACCGATTGTCCCCACAAATCTCCGATTGGCAAATTTGAAAAGTTTTGTAAAGATAAATGTGTTGCGAATCATTCGGTGGGAGAACAAGGTTAAAGCAAAGCTCACGAACAGGGTAATTACCAAATTCCTCGGAGCATCGAGAGATGCCGAAGAGGACTACCCACACGTATTCCAGCGAGGATGCTGCTCCAGATGGCCCCGAATCCGATCTCTACGTCTATTACTGCAAGCATTGCGGCTCTCATGTCCTCATTACAGGTTCCATTCATCATTTTCTTCTGAATCTACATTCCTTTATTGCATCTCAACGCATGTTTGAATATTTATGTCAACTCAATTTTATTGTAATGTTTGTCCGAAAACTGGTAATTCAATATAAATGTTCAGCCCGAACGCTCATTTAATGTTATATTCGAGGAAGTTATCTTTCTGTGTGCTATTTTACATTTTCTTTGATTGCATTTATAGGGTTTCATTCACCCAAATATTTATATATTTAACTGTATCTAGGCTGGTAAAGTTATTTTCAATCCGTTTGGACGATCTCCTACGATGATCAATTCTGGCTAAGAAGCTAAGAAGCTGTGATATCTATTCCATGAAAGCCACTCGGATTTTATGCTTATGTCATCCGTATGCATAAACCTCAGTAGCATGGAAACTGCCATTAACACTGCCTTTGCATTAACATGGAATCATGCTTATCTCATTGAAACGACTTGACACCATGGGAAGACTTAATCAACTGCATTATCACGTGGAGCATACCGTCTAGATTTTGGACCTGGATCATCATTGTAAAGTGCTCCGACTTGCTAGCGGACCACTTCTTGAGTGACAATTTTTATTTAGCTGTTATTTGTCAGAACAAGGTGTCGAAGTTAGGTAAGATTGTCATGAGTTGGATAAGTAACGAGGCTGAAACTTATTTTCATAACCAGGTATGGGAAAATCAAGAAACGGACTACCTGTACAGGTGGTTTCAAGAACTGTAAAATTCACAGTAAAGTTGAGTGTCTCTGGATGCTAAAGACCTGTTCGTTACTGGCGATATTCCAGACAGCGGACAAATTTGGGTTTGTCAAGTTTTCAGAACGAGTTTAGAACGAGTGGTCTTTACTGTGATTTTTTGGAAGCTTTTTCGATGAGTTTTTCTGGTCTAATTTCTCTAAAATCCAGCATGAATTTATTGAAATCACAAGTTTGATGGGTAACCCTGCACAATCGAACTGCCCTAAAGTTTTTCAGGGTGCTGAATTTATATATACAATAAAAAAACCAATTTAAATAACATAAATTAAGATTTCACCTTAAATTTTTCGGCCGGATTTCAGCACCTGAAAGTCCAAAAAAATCGCACTAAAGACAACTCCTTTTCGAAATACACAGTGTCGAGGATCAGTTCAAATTAAATAGCTCTTGTCAGAATTGTGAATTGGGGTTATATATATATATATTTATATATTTTGTTTTTTTATTTTAAAATCAGACAACTTTCAAGCGTTTTGATGACATCTCCTTTTCGCTCTTCCTCACTCCCTAGCTTTAGTTTGTTTGGTTTCAGTTCTTGTTTTATAATAAATAATTAGGCATATTGGAACGAGAACTTGGCCTGCATACCTAAACCCTAACTCGGGATACGTTATCAGAACCGGCTGATTTGGACTGTTTGGAGGTTTCCATTCCGTAATAGTTGCTCTAAAAGGTTTTGGCTGGTTCTATCCCCAACTGGCCAGTTCCATACAGAACTGGTAAAAAATTGTCCAGTTTTATATAAATCTCTTCAAAACCAGCTGGTTTGACTGGTTCGAACTTGTTTCATGCAGCATGGCCCCACCCACTAAAAAAAACCATCTAATTTTCATCTATTTAATTATGCTTCCCACTATTTGCTTCACACCCTTCTCATTTTTCGTTTGTGAGCTTGTGAAGACTTTGACTTTTGTAGCAAAGAGTGTTGTTTTGACACTGTTCGTTTGCTGGTTAGAGTGCTTCCTGAGCAAACCCATGCAAAGACTGTAGACGATCTAGATTCAGATTATTTGTTTGTTGTGTAATATAATTACTTTTGGATTTTAGAGGCCATTTACAGCCTTAATTTTTATGCATCTTGGTTCATATATTTATTGCACTTGGTTCCATTTTGCTGTATTCACTAGTATCATATGGCAGTGGCATTCAAGAAGTACACTAAAGCCACTTGAAGCAAACAGCTTTTCATACTTGCCTTTTAATACATAACAGAAAACTGTAGCAGTAAAGTTTGCCCTGTTCCCATCTTAAATAGACACGAAATTATGAATTACTTCATTCCAACGAAAAACCTCAAACTGTTCACTGTCTTAATCAAAAGTATAACTTTAAAAGCTAAGGTTCATGAGTATATCCAGTTGAGTGCCCATTCCGAAGGATGGATATAATCCAGGTTCCTCACTCTAGTGGCAGCTCATTTTTTGAAAGTCCATCCACTATCTTGTTCTTGTTCCTGTATATGTGAGACAAAGAGATATGTGAGAAACTTGTCATTTGGAGTTGTACATCATCATATAGTGGCTGGCTGTAACATGAAATTTCCTTTTGCAACAATTGAATAACTGGCAGTGAGTCACCAAATATTTGAATTTGTGATACACCAAATTCTTCGGTCAGCTGAAGAACGGATCTGAGAGCCATCAATTCAAGATAATTATTAGTTTCCTGCTCTATCTTAGCTTTGAAATAAATGCTGTGATTTTTAGAAAGATATAAAATTCTCCTTGAGCCTCCCTTTGAATGCCTTCCTTGTGAGACACCATCAAAGTATGCCCATGGGATATCCTTGTTGATTATCTCTTCTTTCAGCTCATGCCTGTTTTGTTTATCCTGGGGCAGCGGACAAGGTTTTAAGATGTTTAGTGACTAGATCACACATTTAAGAGATTGGGTCTCTTTACAAAACATTTTTAGGTTCTTGGGTAGCCATACTTCCCAAGCTATGTTAAGAGGAAACAATCTTATCATCTTTGTATCATTTTTTGCATACGATGATCTGAATGCTTCTTCTATATCTTCACCCTCTCATGCATTTCTTAGACCTGTCATATTTTGCACCTCTTTCCAAACCTCTTTTGTATATGAGCAGGTCATAATTAAATGTACAATTGTTTCATTTGCTTGTTGACATAAGCTACATCAACCTGGTCCCATTGAAGTTTTACTTTTGTAGCACCTCCCGTGTGGGAACCCCATTATTTAAAATCAATCACATGAATATTTTGTTTTTGGGAGGGCACCTTAATTTCCAGATGGTTCTCCACTTCCATACCTGCTGTGACTTGACCCTCCCTTCCTTCCTCCGCAAGGGCTTTGTAACATAGTCTCTGGAGTCCGCACATAAATTTCAATAGGATTGAGTGACTATGACATCTGGTCATCATCTTCTTTTATTTTGAAATTATTGTCTTTTAATGCATCTGTGTAGATCTTCCATGCTTCAGCAAGTTCTTCCCCTAGACCAATCTCCTCCTAGGTAAGCCAATGTTGTTGCTAATTTGTAGACCTCTCCTAGTTCACAACCTGTCTAAGTGTATAATATCCTTTATTTATTATCTCCTGAATCATCCGAAGAGGTAATCCGTGCAATCCATTGCTGCCTCCCCATGGGTCTAGACCAATTTGCGCTTTGTTACCTTCGCCCACTTGCCAAATCAGCTAGTTATCTACCAAATGAGAAGCTGAGTTGACAACTTTCCAAAATATGTACATGTTTTATTGGATTCCTTACCCAATCTCTTACAACAGCAGGAACAATGTAATTGGCTCTAATTACTTGAACCCACAACCCTTTTTCTTGTATTAACCTCGACATGTTTTTGTACATTTAGTGCCTTGGAGAAGAGAGGGCTTTTTTAGACCCTAGCCTCCATTTGCTTTTGGGACAGCCAATGTTTTCCTTGATGCCAAAACAAGGCCTTTCTTCTTTGATCATTCAACCAAAGTTTTTGGATTACCTCCGAAAATCCAAAAATCTATACTTTGAGGGTTAATTTTCCTAACATTTTCTAGATTTATTAAATTACTGTTTTTGCTTATGCACGCAATATATAAAATGCTGAAAATAGAGAACAAATAGAACAATCACTCACAAAACCACAATCACACAAAATATGACTTGGGAAAACATTTCAGGAGAAAATCTAGTGGAAGGTGAGGCTGCTTTGCTCTCACTTTCTCTGAATGGAAATGGTGCAAATACAAAGGAGTGACACTTGTGGCTCATGAGTTGCTACATAACATAAACCCTCCATATTTTGCACTCTACCCACTCTTAGCTACTCTGCTCTACTATGGAACAAAAATGCACTAGAATAGAATCAAATCCTTTTTCCCCCGAGTGGCCCTTCTTGTACCTTCACAAAAAATAATATATCATCCACAAACAAGAGACATGTAATGTTGTAGGCAGTTCCAATGTTTATCCCTTTAGAACTACCATATCTTAAAGCCTCCATTATTAACCTACTTAACCCTTGAACTATTAAAAAGAAAAGGAGAGGGGATAGGGGGCATCATTTTCTAAGACCCCTTCCTAGTTTGAAGAAAGGGGATGTTGATCCATTGATTAAGACAACAAAAGATACTGAGGTAATGTAGCTCATCTCCCAAACTACAAACTAATGATAGAAACCCTAGGTGACTGCAATCCTTATGTTCTCAATCAAATAAATCAATTGCATAATTTGATTAACACAACAATCACACAATAGCTGGAAAACGATAAATTGTGGAAGTATAAATTAATACACACATGCATATATGATTTCTCCTTCTAAATCAACCTTTCATTCCTTAAAGCTTACAAGGAAACCTCCGCAGGTTGATTGATCTAGCAACTGTACAACTTGTTCATGTTACCCAAGAACTAAGTTGTATGGCTTTAACTAAGAGTGCAACTTGCACAAAAAGTGAGGAGCAACAATTTCATGACCTGTATGATTTGTTGTAGGATGCTGTATGAATTCGTATGGATATGTACATATTTGTTGTTTGACTATTGCAGTATGACCTTTCTTCAACATGTTTGATTGTTGATCGATCCTCTTCTTCCCATCACTGCTTTCTTTCCTTTGGTTGCTTATTTGCTCATTTATTCAATTGTGAACAAACCTCTCTTTTGTGCTTTATTTATGTTTTTTTGAAACCTCAATATAACAAAACCTTAATCTCCAAAATGCTAATATGATTTTTAGATGTATGGTTGAGATTAAATCTAGTTTATTTAAGTCATTATGCATTGAATGCACTTTATTAGACTCCATTGAAAAACACAAGATATTTCACTTTATCCTAAATGAATTACAATGCCTTAAACCACTTCTTGCATGCTCACTTGAAACCGATGCAAGAAGTTCTTGCTTGAACTACAGTTCTTAATGCTCCCATTTAGTAAGAAAGAAATTTTGCAGAATCTGCGCCAATCCAAGTATCTCTTTGAATACTTCAAGCTTCCCTTTTGCTAAGGGCTTTGTTAGAATATCATCTACCTATAGATCTATGGGAATATATGGGAGCTTCACTGCTCAGTTTTGAATCCTGTTTCGTTTGAAGTGATATATGATCTCTATGTGTTTGGCACTGTCATGAAATATTCAGTGTTCCACGGGGACTCGCCCCCCCCTTAGGGGTCTAGTTTCCTCGCTCCCCCGCGCTCCGGGGACTTGGGGACGAGTAGGGGACGTTTCCCCACGCTCCCAAAATGGAGGAAACTCAGGGGGACGTGCCAGGGAAACGTTTCCCTTCCCTGAGGGGACGTTTCCCCATGCTCCCAAAAAAATGGCCTTGCTTATAGTTTATGATTTAATAGACCTAAAGTGGTACAAAGCTACTCATGTTCTGTATGGGGATAACGTCTTGTGCTGTATTTTGGTTTCAAAGAGCGTTATTTTAGAGGGTCAGTATCATGGAAATTTGTTGGACCATATAGCACGTACATGAATTTTCCCTTTTAAAACTTCTTTTTTTCTCAATTGATGGCTGGATTACAGTGGGGAGATAACTGGAGGGACAGGCAAAGAATATGAGACATTCAGTTTGTGTTTTTAATTTGCATGACATTTGACATACAAACTATAAAAACAGCACCTATGTCATGTGGGAAATAATTGGGTGGACTATAGACTAACATGCATTTACTGCAAGCATGACAAAATACTATGGGCAGCAAGAAATCTCAGGAACTGTCGTTATATATGAATTTATACAGTTACAAAATTTACACAGACCACAGTTGCTCAGCTTGAATTCTCAGGTCTGAAAATTATTTTCACCCCTGAAATACACTGCTAGTTTGAAGTTTGAACTGCATGGCATTGCTCTAATAAGGTAGACAAATTATCCATGCCATCGTTGGTCACCCAAGTTGGTTCGCAGATGGTCATCCTGCAGTCAATGTCATTTGATAGTAAACTGTCAGAAACTCTTTCATGTGATCTTCTCATCTCTCCTGGAACTAAAACTCTTCTTTCAGCATATGGTGTACTGTCTATATTATATATAATATAACAAACTTTCTAGCTATTGGATTCAATACAACTGGACAACCCATTGTAGTTACCCCTTCTACTGCCAATGCAGTGTTCCTGATCTGTTCATTTACCTTTTCACAAAATTCAATGGCTACCTTATCAAGCTGAAGCTCTCCCTCTGCCTGACCAAAATCTAAATTAGAATTTGACCAAGCTGAATTAGAATTTTAAATTTATTATTTTATATGATATTATAAATTTGGATAATGTCAAACGATATTCATATCAATGATCATGCTTTGCAGCTTTTCAATTCAAACCAAATTGTCATAGTGGACTCAATTAATAAATTATATTTTATATTTATAGATTTTTAAGACCCTGACGCTCCCCCACGTTTCCTAAAAAATGGTAGGGAGCTTTTGCATAGGCCGCTCCCGCGCCCCCTCGCTCCCTCGCCCCCTCGTCCCGGAACCTTGGTGGAACATTGGAAATATTAGATTCTCAAAAAGTTTGATACAACTGTGATTATCGCAGTAAATCTTTGTGGGAACAAAGTCTTGATGAAATAATCCTGCAAGCAACTTACGAATCTGGATGGCCTCACAATAAGCATTACTGACTGCCATGTGTTTTGTCTTTGTTGAGCGAAGTGCCATGGAAGTTTGCTTCCTTCTAGACTATTATCATTGTTGATCCCAAGCTAAAGTAG
The DNA here is from genome assembly GCA_031772625.1 of Pinus tabuliformis. Lineage (NCBI taxonomy): Eukaryota > Viridiplantae > Streptophyta > Pinopsida > Pinales > Pinaceae > Pinus > Pinus tabuliformis. The sequence continues at coordinate 1,851,642,669 of CM062816.1, forward strand.
ACGTCGAGGTGATCTTCTCATTTTCTAAATTGCCTACCCAATCCGAGTTTGTATGCACCTGCAAACATCACTAAGTTATCAAGGACCATACTACACTATGCCCCTTAGTCATTTGAGCACATGTTTTGTTGCTATCTAGTGCCCTTGCCTTGGCTCCACCACGAACTGGCCCAAAGTGTTTACTGCAAAATGTATGTCTATGCTAGTGTTGACCAAAATTTAAATACACCAAAGAACCTATTAGTTGGCTGTTGTAGGGTCCACCAACCCTGAATCTGAAGCTGTCATGGTTATGGTAGCAGGTTTGCACTCCTCCATTTGAAACCTCTTAGGATCTTCACTTCATACTTACTTTGCTTAAGGAAAATTTCCCTTGGTCTTTGCTGAACCTCTAAACCCAAGGAGTAATGCATCATGCCAATGCCCATCTCAAACTCAATAACCATGCCCGCTTTACATCATGTAGTGTGTGTCTTTGCACCTATAAGAAACAAGTCATCTACACACAACGCTAAAATAAGCATATCTGTCCCAACAAATGTATGACATAAGTAAGGATCTACTTCACTTTTACTCAAGCCCATACTCTGCAAATAACCATCTATCTTGGAATACCATGAGAGGAGATTTAGCTTGTGAAATTTGAAGAAGTCCAGGCGAGGGGAAAGTAGATGCTTGTAGCATGTTTCTTCGACTTTAGAGTGTAGAGGCCTTTTAGAGCCTCATTGATTATGTATTTTGTTGCCAATATGTTTTGCAATTGGCGCAATTCTGAAATTTTTTCATACATTCACCCTTACATGGTATAGGCATGAACAAACTTTGCATATTTTATATCTAATGGTTTTGAATCTTTAAAATATATTTTCCATTAAAATTTAAATATTTTAAGTATTTCTTTTTAGCAAAATGAGTCATTGAAATCAGATTGGTCTGAGTCTAAGTTGGAGTTCAAGTTGACCCTTGATCTATTTCAAGTTTTACAACCTTACACTTCCTGGGTAATCAAGAAGTACAACTAAGGGCATTGTTGAGTTTCCTGAGTTAGTGCCTTGAGATACTCAGTTTGCAAGTATATTATAGAGTTATAGTACTCGATACTCCTCTATCTCTATGATCCTGTTATCCACCAAAAGTGGGTGACCCCTAGGAGAAACTTTTCTCCTATTCATCTCTTCCAGCCGACAACCGTCAGCCCCTGAGAGCCACTAGTAGTTGATGACGACGTGTCATTCATATCTCTGCCACCTGCATCAGTCATATGCCTTCTCGCCTATTTTCCAAGAACACATGTTGGAAGGTGGGTTTTGTTGAAGAATCTAGGGCAAACATAATTAAGGTGATTCTTCTTAGCATGATAACAATTTGTGAAGTGTTTTTACAATTTATCTTAGCTTAATCCTTTTTTGCATTATTAGTGTGTGTTATTACTTCATCAAACTGCTATAAAAACAAAGAGACAAGAACACAAGATGTTGGCATTATGCCAGGGCCAAAACCTCTCCCTCTTGGAGAGGAAAACCCGCACAAAATTCTTCTTATAGAGATTCCAATTGACGAATACCAAGACCATGACCCTTGACCTACTCTGCCACTCCAAGACCAAGATATCAATCCTCTTCTTTGTCACTACTGAGATCATCATCATTGTTGCACCATTGAAGCCATCACTACTGCATCACTGAGGTCTTCACTACTGCTTCTTCACCATGTCAACAAGGTCTATTGAGATCTTCACTGTGATCTTTATCGATGCACCGAGAGCTTTATTATGGCAATTACCATGATGACTGTTTCATCATATCTCCATCACTGTACTCTAGCTGAGATCATCATCACATTAACTGTGAGCAAGCCGAGAGTGTATTTCTAGACTGTGATTACAACAGTGGGATCTTATTCCGAGACAGTGAGACTACACAAAGACAGTGAGGGATCCGAGCCCTTTTTCATCATATATATACATAGACTATTAGGAGATAGATCCACCGAGACTGTGATAACGTTCCTCCTTGTACTGAGATCTTTTCTGGAATCATGATACCCATCCGAGAGATGTCAAGCCACTGTTCTCACCGAGATTTCACATCACTGTATTTATACTTATCACTGAGACTGCGGATCAGATCCCTGTACCCATCCGAAGTGTTTGCTTGTCTTATTGTGCCATCCGAAGTGCAGAGGTATGTCCTCCTGTAGTGCGGATCTCTGCTCCCATACCCATCCGAATAGTATGGTGATACTTCTTCATCCGAGACCCAGACAATTGCCTTCTTGTAGTGCGGATCTGCTCCTATACCCATACAAAATTTCAGAGAGGAAAATGCGAGTTATGATCTGCCTTTTGTGGATACCTTGACAGGGTATTTATAGTGGTTGCTCCTTGCAAATAAGCCGACTTGACTTCATGAATCATTGTGTCTATTTTTCTAGGCCGACATGACTGCCATTTATATATTTAATTCAATATTGAAGCTGACATGATGAATTCCTTATCGATTTGCTTGCAGACTTCTTGTGCTTGCTAATGGAGGATTGATCTTGGTCTTTGGAGGGCTGCTACACACTTTTGTAGACTTGTATACATTTACATAGGCTCATAAAGAGCTTCTTTATACATGACATGACTCTTTGACATATTAATAAATCCTAAAGACATCAAGAAGAAGTCTTTTGACCTATGACACTTCTTGCTCATGAAACCCATGTAGCAAGGCATACAAAAATAATTTATTCTCTTTTATTACATCATTTACAAAGATCATGTCATTATGAAGACCGAACCTAGTTACACTTTCTTCAACACTCCCTCTTAACTAGGGAGGTATTCATAATGGTACTTGGTCATTCTCAATTTGAAGAATTTCTCATAAGAAGAATCGAATTTGTAATCCATCTGTTATAACATCATTTCAACCAACATTGTTTTCATATAGCAAGGCCTTGACTAACAACTCTATCTCTCACTTAGATTAGAGCACACAATGTTGGCGAGACCAATCACTGATAGGCACGCATCATCATTATCTCTCTTAGGGTCATACCAACCCGGGTGTTCTCCGAGTATGCCCGTGTTCTCCGAGTATGCCCTACTAAGACTATTCTCATCTTGGGTTCCCAACCCTCAAGAATATCGGTCCTCTTGTCCTCTCTTGTCTTGGATGCCCTACCACATCCTCAAAGAGTGTCGGATGCCAAATGATTACACAATCCTCCATTCTTTCTTCCAAACTGAAGACAAGAATGTTGTGTCTAGCTCTCCCTCTTAACCAGGGATGAGTTCCAAGTTTCTCTTTACTTAGAAACTTACTCGAGTTCCTTTACTCATAGGAACCTCCCAGAGCTACCTCTTAAATAGGAGCTCTATCATTAGTACTTTATAGGGTCTTCTAGTTGACTGATGATCCAAGACCTTGATGTCATCAATTTCTTCATATGTAGGGTTCAACCATCCATCACTTTCCTTCATCATGTCATTCCTTCTTTCCCAAAAAGTATCCTCCTTGGCTTTACTTCTGGGGCTTTCTTCATAGGGCCATCTATCTTCACCTTTCCTTCAACGGTGATTGCTCTAGATCATAAGGTACATAGTTGTGACATCCTTCACAACTCTTCTTACCATGGCCCTGCACACATATCCAAACTATCTCCAAGAGGTCAGAAACCAAGAACAAATCACATATTACCTTTTGGTGATGGCCTTTTTCCAGTGACATCGTCTTGTAGTTATCAACACCCTGCATACATGTTGACACATCTCCCAAAGATATCTGTTGTCAAGGGTCTTCACCTTTTCAGACTTCCATCAGAGTCTTCACATCTTTCCGGGAGATTTCCTAGTCAAATCTTCCTGATCCTTTGGATGTTGATTGTCTTTATCATGGTTGCATATGATCTCTTCCATCCTCACACCTTCCATTCCCAGGAGTTTTCTATCAGAGTTCTTCAATTGTAGTCAACCACCTCATACTTCATATGAGGACATATTATGTTGATTTCATCTAGTGTGACTTATGTCTTTCTGCATCCTTTCCGAGGAGGAGATCTTTTTCCTCTTGATCATGCTTGATCCATGTTACCTGCAACCATATGACATGACATTATAATATTAAATACAAATACAAGCATACATACCTCATTTTGCCTTTAGGTTTCTTCCAGCAGCTTCCTAGATTGAAAAGATCTTCAATCCCTTGATCTGCTTCATTTCTCATGTCATCATACCATCATCTCATGAATTCCATAAATTGGATTTTCTGATGAAACACTTGCTACCTTCCCAGATTAGTGGATCCTTCGCTGAGGTTTCTATCAGAGAATCTTCAGGATCTTGCATATCCCTATCTGGCAAATGTTTCCTTTGTCCTGGATGACTTCTCCCTTTCCTTTAATGTCCAATGAGATTCCCAAGAGCTATGTCCTCCATGTTCGACTGCCATGGATTTTGTGATATCATGAACTCTTGTTTTTAATGCTTCCATGATGCCACGATGCATCTTATTACCATGGTCATATCTGCAAGGACTTCTGATAGGACCCTTTTGAGAGGGACACCATCTCACTCATAGTAGAGGTCTGTTACTCCCTCTTTCCTTGACCCTTTTCTTCAGCTTCCTCCATCCTTCCGGCGATATGAGCTTCTTTCCATAGCATTGAATCTTAGCTATACTATTCTGTCTTGAAAACTTCCATTGCCTTTCTGCACATGTTTAAGTCTTTTTAACCTTTCAAAGTTTCAACACTTTTGTCCATAACTTGTCCTTCTTCTATCTAGCATAAATACCACAAGTTGTTAAATGAGAAAACTTCCTTGTCCCAAGGACACTTGTCATCATAGATGATTATCTTCTTATCATCTTTCTCAGATCTCCCAATTGAGATCTTATGAAGATATTTCTTCATTCTTTGATACCTTCAATCAGGTCTAAGTGATATGACCTTCTTTACTGTATTTCTTACTTCATATATTTCTTTTCTGTCTCCTTTCTTGCTGCATAGGGATGATAGACTTTAAGAGTTCCCTCCCATGAATTCAAAGGAGACCTTGATATGTTCACTGACTTCTCTTCTTCATAAGGATTCTGTCAATCCTTCTTATTCCATGCAAGGTCCTTTGATGACCCATCTAACCTATAGATCTCCTTGCAGACATGAAGTCATTGAACCAAACTTGATTATAGAATGAAAAGATGCTTACTTGATATGTGAAGATGAAATCTTCACTTTGATCATGTTGGTTGCTTGTTTGGGTAGATGCATTGAGCTTCCCTCGGATAAGATCCTTGTTGAAGCTTGTCTTCAAGCCTTCAAGTTAATTGACTTGTATATCTGATCCTTATGATTAGAGATGACACTGAATTGCTCCAAACCTCGTAGTATGCAGCAGTAATATGTCATTGACCTAATTGTGGGAGGCATCAAAACTGTTGCCATGAACTAGAGTTTTGAATGCTTCATCTTTAGACTGTTGATCTCCAAAACCCTTACTGTTGTACATTGTTGCTGTAGATTGCTTCTTGGACTTTGGCCTTCTTCAAGATGATGTAGTCTTTGATTGCTTTGTGGGCATCTTGATGAGAGTCTTGGTGGTCTTTTGATGATGACTGTGGAGACAAAAGTTCTTGCTGTTGTAGACTGTCTCCTTTGATCTAGGGTTTGATCAAGATGTAGATCTTGATATTCTTCAGCTTTCTTAGATGCTTTGCTTGAGACTTGATCTTTGCATGTCTCTTATCTGACCTCTCTTTGACTTCTAAACCTCCCTCTGATACCATGTTGAAGAATATAGGGCAAACATAATTAAGGTGATTCTTCTTAGCATGATAACAATTTGTGAAGTGTTTTTACAATTTATCTTAGCTTAATCCTTTTTGCATTATTAGTGTGTGTTATTACTTCATCAAACTGCTATCAAAAACAAAGAGACAAGAACACAAGATGTTGGCATTATACCAGGGCCAAAACCTCTCCCTCTTGGAGAGGAAAATTTGCACAAAATTCTTCTTATAGAGATTCCAATTGACGAATACCAAGACCATGACCCTTGACCTACTCTGCCACTCCAAGACCAAGACATCAATTCTCTTCTCTGTCACTGCTGAGATCATCATCATTGTTGCACCATTGAAGCCATCACCACTGCATCACTGAGATCTTCACTGCTGCTTCTTCACCATGTCAATGAGGTCTATTGAGATCTTCACTGTGATCTTTATCGATGCACAGTGAGCTTTATTATGACAATTACCATGATGACTGTTTCATCATATCTCCGTCACTGTGCTCTAGTTGAGATCATCATTACATTCACTATGAGCAAGCCGAGAGTGTATTTCTAGACTGTGATTACAACAGTGGGATTTGATTATGAGACAGTGAGACTACAGAAAGACAGTGAGGGATCTGAGCTATTGGGCAGCGGATCCCCCTATAAGCGGATTTTTGGGGCTTAGAGCTCGAGTTTGGTCAATGTAATGTAAAGATCCCGCAAAATGTGGGCGCGGAGCGCGAGAGTCTAGGGTTGTCCGCCCTAAAATATTGTAATTTAATATAGAGTGGGTCGGCCTACCCATGGTTTGCGGACCATGGGAATGTATAAATAGAGCGAGGCTTTAAGGGTAAAAGTCAGCTTTGGTTAGTCTTGATCTTAAGTGATATGGGTTTTTGAATGCGATATTTGCTTTGAGTCTGTAAGTCCGAGTCTTGGGTTGTAGGAGTAGGAAGAGGCTCTGCAGCTGTGTGCATAGAGGCCTAGTAGAGTCCGCAGTTGTGTGCACGGACCCTTGCAGCTGAGTGCGCAGGGTGAAATTGGATTGTACTAAAACAAAAGGTTAATAAAAGATAAGTTGATTTTGGGAATATTGTGCATCTGATCTGTGTGTTTATGTTTCAGTTATATCCTTGCATTTCTTACAGTTTATGATTGCGCACACTAGTTATAAATGTTAAATGAGTAAATAAGAATACTGGGCCCACAAAATTAAGTTAGATCTATAATAATAACACCGTAAGGGTAAAGGATCTAGGTAGCACCTCTTCGCGCTCTGTACAGAGCTACGCGAAGGTCAGACAGCTGCGCGGAGCAGCGCAAGCGCGCAGGATTGGTTCGCGACCTTTCCAGACCTCATTAAGACATCCCTAGGGTGCGGAAACCTGGTTCCAACACCCTCCCATACTACCTTGGGTGAGACTTCAGTCCGCGCTCCGCGGACTGTTGCCGAAAGGGCTGGTAGTTTCGGGATTTGTTTGGCTAAAACACTTCTAAACCTGGGTCAGGCCCCAACAAGCCAACAAATGGTTCCGTTGCCGAGACTGGGATCTGCCTAAGGGATGTCTGATGTCAGAACACTAGAACCCTACGAAGAAGGAAATTGAAGATTGGTTGGATCAGAAGCTTCACGAGTTTGTGACACAGGAAAACAAAACTCCGCAGATATCCGAGAAGAGGTGGCTGGATCGCTACGTATATATGGAAATCCACGAGATCTTCTTCGCGTCCTTCTCTTCAGAGCTGTATGATTGGATTGCAAGGTTAGCTGACAGCCAGGGAAGGTATAAGCTCGATAAACTGATAGTGTGGACTCCGGAGTTGGTGCGCAAGCTAGAGGCATCAGAAGATAAGATCGCGCGGGCCGTAGACCATTGGCTCGACCAGATAATAGGAGGGTTTATCACTGAATTTGTGATAGACACGACTGTAAGCTACAGTGAAGCAGAAAGATGTTTTCTCAAGGGACCGCGAGGTAAGTACATCAAATCTTTGAATACCTGGATTAAGATGCTGTTATGTGAAAAACGGGTGATGCGAATACATTAATGATTGGAACGACGCGAAGCGGAAAGGTCTACAAAGGTATTGAAGGGTTAGGAAACAGTCCTTTAATTTCACCTTCGCGAGCGAGCGAGGAAGAGCGCGCTCGGGTTTCTCCAAGGAGTGCGGTCAGTTTGATAAGGCAACGCATTCTGCAGTTACCATCCCCACTTACGCCACCACTCGCGTCACCTCCTTCACCTCCATCTTCGCCCACACCACCTCCACCAAACCAGCAGTTCAATATGGTGAGCACGATTAAGCTACCTGTATTCAGAGGAGTAGGAAATGAGGACCCGGATCAGTTCTAGTTTATGGTAAGAGTAATGTGGGAAGCACAAGGGGTTACGAACGATAACATTAAGAAGGCTACGTTGGTAAGTGCGTAGCAGGATCGTGCGTTGACGTGGTATATCAAGCACTCGAATGATCACCCAAATGTAGGAATAGTGGAAATCTAGATAGCGTTGAACAGAGAATTTAGCCTGTCGAAATCAGAGACGCAATCAATCATTGGATTTAAGGAGATTACGATGCTTCCAAGCGAGACCCCATGGGATCTGGATCAGAGACTGAAGAGTACGATTTGCGAGGCTAATATGACGCTAACAGATGTGGTTTGTGGCATCTTTGACACCGCACATGAGGACGACGCTGTCACAGCAGAAGCTTTCGACCCAGGAAAAAGCATTGGAAATGGCAATGAGGTTGCATGAAACACTAATACAGGATCTAGGATTGGGAGTCCAACAGATCCACGCGCAATTACAGAACCTATGCTTGGAGATGCAGAGTTTGAAGCAGGATAGGGTGCCACGGCCGAAGGCGCGTGAAGAAGTGTGGTGTATAAAATGCAAAGGCTAGGGCCACGATAAGGATCATTGTCCGGTATTCGCGAACTACTTGGCAGGAGGAGGACCAATGCCATTGAGACCAGAGGCACAGGCAGGGCCAAGTACGGCACTCGTGCTCTGGTGCACGATCTGTCAGGTGGGAGGAAAGCACACGACAGACAACTGTCATCTGTTGTAGAAGTATACACAGACTCCGTAGTAGCTGTTTTGTAATTTCTGTAGATCAGTGGGCCACAATGAGCGTACTTGTCGAAGCTACGAGTTAATGATGGATTGGACCCCAGCATATAGAATGCAGACGGAAACGCGAGGTCTTGACCCAGCTGCGGGGATGGTGCGCGCTGGATTTTAGGGAAGAGGTCAGGGACAAGGAGGAATGGGGCCAGGGACAATTAATCTGTTACAATTGCGGAGGATCGGGGCACTACGCTCGCAATTGTACCAACCCAACGAGAATATCTTGTTCGTACTGTGAGTAGTTTGATCATGAAATGGTAGATTGCCCTACATTGATTGCATAGACACTCGAGAAGGGGGTGCTTTAGCCTAATCCGACACAAAATATTCAAATGATGAGGTCTGAACCGCGTGAAGAAGACCCCAACGTGAACATGGTGCTCAGAAGCGGTGCGACCACAGGGGAAGATAAGGGGAAGCAGCTCGAAGAAGATACATGGGTTCGCAAGGCTCCTACAAAGGAACCTGAGTTTGACTTGGAACGCGCAAAGGAGACGTTTATGGAAGCTAAGAAGAGCTTCGCGGAGGCCTCTACTTCAGGTAGTAAGGATCAACTAGAGCCAGGAATGGATCCTTCTATGCTAACTACCTTTTTAGAGACATGCATGAAGTTGCTGCGCGATAATAGGGTAGTGAAAGGACTATAAGAATTGATAACTAGATGCGCAGGGTCAGGTGAACCGCGCGTAGTTCGGAAACTAGGAAAGCATACATTGCGCACCGAGAGGGAGATGAGATTAACAACACAGATTGGCGAATATGAAATGGATCAGGTAATTCTGGACTTAGGTTCCGATGCGAATGTGTTACCAAAGCAGACATGGGAATGCATGGGCAAGCCCGCATTGCAGTGGTCCCCTATTCAATTATGGATGGCGAACCAACAAAAGATCTTGCCCATGGGAAGGTTGCAAGGGGTAATAGTGGACATCGAAGGCGCAAGCACGCAGACAAACTTTGAAGTAATAGAGATTGTTGATGACAACAACCCTTACCCCGCGTTGCTAGGAATAGACTAGGCCATTGATATGAATGGAGTCATCAACCTGAAGAAGCGGAAGATGATATTCGAGAAAAAGTCCCTTCGCGTAGTAGTTCCGCTAGATCCGGCCGAAGGTGCGTGCTACATCGAACTTGTGCGTGATGATGACAGTGACGATGAGCTGGATTGCATTTACCAGATAACGGCGCAAGACTAGGATCGAGTGAACCCGACTGAAGATGGGAGAATCTCATGGGAGCGTGACAGTTCTTGTACTTCGGATTTAGATGAAGAGATAGAACGCTGGCAGAATCGGTTGCACGAAGTGACGACGTTGAATTGTAACATGATGATTAGATCACTGCGGTGCGTGACGACCGAAGCAAGGGAACTGCCAACATATGATGGGATAACAGGAGTGGATGAATTCTTGGACAAATTTGAAAGTGCAGTACCGAAACAGCAGCGGTATGATGCGCTAGAATGGGCGTTGCGCGCGACACTCGCACGATGGTGGAGTACACATCAGAAGACTATGGGGAACTGGCGTGACTGTAGAAGACGGATACGCTTATGGTTTGGAAGTTCCCAGCGTTGAGCGCGAGCCGGGCAGTGAGGACGAAGAAGTTTGCATGCCCACCTGTGTCGATGGGTGCAGACGCGTGTTGTGTGTTGACCACTACGTGTCAACGACCCATAGCAGTACACCCCCTTTTTTCGCAAAAGGGTAGCGCTTGATCGTCGTGTCCATGCCATTCGACTATCATCATCAGCCTAATCATGTTATATTGTAAACCCAGTCTGCATGTGTAAATTGTAAATAATCTCAGCAGATCCGTGTCATGTATGTAATTGCCTAGGTAAACCTAATTTTCTAGTGATGATCTACGTTCCGGAAGGTTTTTTATCTCACCGATCCATGATCGGCAGAGTTTTTCTTCAGCCTAACCCCAAAGTCGGAATGGATTTTGTCATTAGAATTTTAGGGGAATCCTAGTGTACTAAATCGAGTCTATGTAAAAGTGATTTGGGAATAATCCTAACTATTTGGTTAGGTTATTTTATTACAAATTGCTTGATCTGCTGGATTATATTTGTGTCGCAAGACTGGGTAGTCTGTGAGGGTCTATATCAAATGGGTTTTCCCCCTTGAGATGTAAAAATGTAAAAATCATGATGTAAAGTGTCTTGAGGGTTAGAAAAATATTTTATCCTCATAAGTCCTAAGTCCTAGGTCCTAGGTAATTTTAAATTTTCCAAAGGCTAAGTTCGAGGGTCCTTTAAAAAATTAAATTTTAAGAGGTCTAGGGACTAAGGTTAAATGATTATTTTGCTAAATTTTATGCCCTTGGTCCCTAGGGTTAAGTCAAAGTCAAAATTTTGAGGAAATTAATTCAAAAATTAAAATTTTGAATTAATTAAAATGCATTTAAATGATAATTTCGAATTTCCTCATTATTTTAATTTCGACGGATGAGATTAAAAGATTTTTTGATCCTCATCAATGGTCGAGATTGCTTTGACAAGGATCACTCGAACTAGCCGTTGGGAAATTTTTCTTTAAATAGGAGGTCAGTGGTCAGTTGAGATCATTCGATCTTTGAGTCGTGTGCTGAGTGAAAGCTCTCTTGTAATCGTTTTTCATGTGCAAATAAAGAAAGACTTTGGGGTTAATTTCTGCTGGTGTTATTCTTTGGAAAAACGCTGTAAGATGTTCTATTTTCTTGCATAGATTTATTTTCAGCCATTGATGTTAGCTTATTGAAGATTGATTTAAACACAAGTATCTTGTTTGATCACTAGGGTTTGAATGATAGTTTAATTTTTGAATATAATGGCAGGTATCTCCATTAGATCTGAATTTCATCATTGTTTTCTCTCTCTATGTTAATGGTTGAATTAAGCTGTGTAGGAAATCCTTGATTTTGAGATCACCGGGCGTTCGGGGAAGTCTTCAGTTGGACCAGCCAACTCCCGGATTGCATTTTCTGAAGAGCCCAGCTGGTTTTGATCCCGGGCTTATCATTAGAACCTCCATTGTGAATGCATGAAGGGTTTTCTGAAGCACCTCACCTTAAATTTAAAATTAAAAAAAATATTTTTGTGGCATAATGACAGATCTGGCTGCTGAGAGCCTTTAACTTGTGAATATTGTAATTATTTAGATGGTTTTGGTTTTTTTTTTTTGGGTTTAATCCTTGCATATATTATTTCTGGGTGTTCGGTTTTTTGTTATTGCAGGTCGGAAGAAAACATTTTGTCCGAAGCAAGATCTAGGCGTTGGAGGGTAAGATCTGGCCTTAGGATCAACTCTGGCAGGAATATTTACTTCAGATTTGGAAATTTTTGTGGGATTTTCTGAGTTCATGGGTTTTCATTTCGGTGGCTAAGAAGTTTCAAATTTTTAAGGTATGCTCTGTTCATTCACGTAGTTTCTCCTTCACACTAGACTTGAAAGCAAATTGTTGTCTTCGAGCTCCATCCCCATCCGTTGTCCCTCGTTGCGTCTCTTTCATCTCCCCACGCTGCCAGAGCCTCTGTCCACCTCTCTTTATCAACACGCAGCTCCTTTCTTCCTTACGCGAATTTCATTGCTCCTTTGTGCAGTCATCACCAACATCCAAACCAGCCATCCTCATCACCTGCACGCGGGCTGATCTGTCTAACCCATAGTCCTCGTTCGCTCCTCACGCAGTCAACTCTGCAATCTGCGTTTCCTCATACCCCTTGCTCTTCATTTGCGTATTTCCCTTTTCCTTCACGTTGATCCCCTATCGTCGACTTCCTCTTTTCTCTATGCCATTGCCCATTCCGCTGGCCATACTCCTCATTCCTCCATACTCCTCATTCCTCACCCCGTAGCATCCAAACACTGTCCTCGTTCCGCTCAACCATCTCCACTCTGTCCATTGACTGACCATCGAACTCTTTTACCTCCGTCCAGCAAACCCTCAAATTCGTAGCGTGCTGCTCATCTGTTGCCCATCTTCAAATGCTCGAGCTCCTCTGCCTGCTGCGAGCATCCCTCTGCAGACCTCCATTTTCTCTTCCGCCATCATCGTATACCTGCAGTCACATAAACAAAGCATTCGATTTTTATTCGATATTGTGTGTGATAGGGATAGCACACTCTTTTGATTTCATTTAAATTTGACTTAGGTTAGAATAGATTTCGATTTTTTTTTTTTTTTTTTTTTTTCTTTTCATTTAGTTTTGTTTTATGAATTCATAATTAAAAAATAAAAAATAAATCTAAAAGTTAGTTAGTTTTTTTTTTTTTTTTTTTAATTCGATTTTCATTTTTGTTATATATACAATTAGGTTTTAGTTTTAGAATTAGATATATTTAAGTTTCATTTAGAATTATTAAAATAAGAAATAAAAAAAATAAAAAAATAAAAAATTTAAAAATAAAAAAGATTTTAAAATTAATTTTTTATTTTTTAAATTGAAAATTCATTTTGATGTCTTTTTTGTGGTATTAGTATTTATCATTTTACTATAGTTAAATGTGCTTAAATTTTTATATCTGGAGAATAACTATTGGAAAGTGGTAAATCCTCTTAGATTTGGGCTATTAAGCATCTTTTAATTCTAGGATCTAAACTCATTTGCATCTCTTGAAATTTAATTGCTATGACATTTTGCTTCCATAGAAAATCTTTCGTTATTGCTTGAATTATTTAATACTCGTTACATATCATAAGATATTTTGCAAATTTTTCAAGCAGTCATTAATTATTTCATACGCAGCAGCAGCGAATTGATTACCTTGGATCATTAACTCCATAAGGCACTGATCTTAAGCATTTAAAGATCTAATCAAATTCTAAAATCGATCAAGTGCTTGTTTCCCCCTGCTGTGTCTCCCAAGCCAGTTGATTCCCAGTTGGTCTTCCTTTATCCCATAGGGTCTACCCCCTTTAGCCTGCTATAGGAAGACGACTTAAATGGAGAGATCGGGGATTAGGGTGACAGCCCCCGGTCTGAGCGTTCTCGCGGTGCCTAGACACTCTGTGCGACAACACTGTGCAAACACTTCCCAGACTAAGGATCGGAAATCAGAACCTGACGCGGTAGCAAAGGTGACGCACTCCACAAACAGTCCGCGATGGAGCATTAAAACGGCTATGCGGAGTCAGGAACAAAGTTCACCTGACGAAACGAACCAACTGGGACCTGCGTGTACCAGCGGTTCGATGGGCTTATAGGACCATAAGCAAAAACCGGAGTGTTGTTGGGAAAAGTATCCAATACGGAATGCCCCTATCCCACTCTAAGAGGTGATAGTGCCTTAGCAACAAACAAGGAAAGCTATCTGAGTATTCTTCTTTATGAGATGCAAATAGAGGAAGAAAGATGTAACTAATCGGTGTCTTCCGCTAGTTTGTCGATCCACTCTCTCTCTCTTTCGTTCGCTTCCCGCTGCCTGCTCTTTCACTGGTCCAGCTTCACACGGTTCCTGCAAGATCACAAGAGCAGAAGACTACACGAAAGATATAGATTCACATTCATAACTAGTTTAGGATCAGATATAAACTAAATATGCAAATACAACAACACATCATTGAAATACAAGCATATAGGAGAAACTCAAGTAGTTTTATTGATATGATAAACAAGGTTCAAGAGGAGATACAACCAAATGAGGCCCGATCCAGCATCTACCTCCCAGCAAAAGAATCCCTTCCTCTCCTCCAACAAAGCATAAATCACCCAATGTACTAATCTCAATCTCAAACCAACAACAATTCTCTGCAAATACAAAATTCCAGCCTCCTGAACCTCTGGGTGAGAAATCCATATATAGATGTGAGCAGAGAGGATGAGTCAGCTCATGTTTTGACTTGTGGCTTCTCACTGTCAGTTCTTGCTTCCACTTGGAGGTTGTGAACCTCTTACTCATCACTTGGTCGAATTCACTGAGGCAAGTGTCATTGAGGAAGATTCTGGAAGCTTCCAGGGCCTTTACACCTCGTTGAATGAACTTGCCATTTGTCAATTCCCGCTCAGCGCACCCTGGTAGTGTTTCTATCTGCGTTGCAGTGCAGGTAGCCAGTGCAGACTTTGCATTTCAGCGCAGACAGCTAGTGGAGCTCCTGAATTGATCCTGATTTGACCATTTCTGAGTGGTTTTTGGTGGAGAACTTCTGGGAGAAGCTGTCATTGGTTGACCTTGTTCCTTTAGGGGTAGGAACAACTTATTTAGGGACTTTGGATCCCTTGGATTATTGACATTTCATGCTCAATGCTGTAAGGCACAAAAATGTCTATAACAGTTGCCCCCTAAAGTATGAGGCCGTTTATCGGGTGAAATGCTTTATTAGGAGGATCCGAAGTTCTTCTAATGCTGGGAGG
Source organism: Pinus tabuliformis (assembly GCA_031772625.1). NCBI lineage: Eukaryota > Viridiplantae > Streptophyta > Pinopsida > Pinales > Pinaceae > Pinus > Pinus tabuliformis. Next base: position 1,851,657,910 of record CM062816.1, read on the forward strand.
AGACCTGTAATAAGATACAATACAATACATTATTTTTCATACTGCTTTCATAATCTAGCTGAGGCGGGCATTCCCATGCTCAGCTTTATAAATTCATTTTTCTGTACATAGAACAGACAATCGTCTGATGGTAGACTGATGATTTTGATGAAATCATCATCCTTTTTGGTAGGATGATTATCTGCTGCAATGATGTACATGTCAATGTCTTTATCTTTCCTGAATATATATCGCAGCGCGGATGGATGAAACTAGATCCGGGGTCTTCAATCTCGTTTGATCTTCACTCTAAGTACAAGTCGATCCATGTGAGAAATGTTTTGAAGTCGAACATGGAAAGACATCGCTTGATTACCAGTCATTGATGTAAACTGTTAACAAGCGCGAGAGGAATCACCGATAATGATAATGACCCTCAAGGTACTGCAGTACAATTCACGTGGTGTGAATAAAGGACTTGGTGTCGAACACCACGCAAAATCTTTCGGTCGAAGGTCATTGATGTATACCTGTCGCCGGAATTGAGAAACTTGCCATTGAGGCATGCAAGCTTCAAAGTACTGAAGGGGGTGTTCCTAGATCAACTTCTTGGATAATGAGCTGATGTCGACAAGAAGCGATCCGTCAAATGAGGGCCTTAATGTATCCCACATCAGTGACACGGAACGGAGCAAATGATTTTGATGGAGGTGAAAACGATCTGATGATATATGGTTCAGGGTGGCGGTCATGAAAGGATGAAGGACAATGTATGGTAGTGGATGGGACACGGTTGACTCCTCTGAATGACTTCTCTTGAACATATCGGCGACACTTGTGTGATGGATCGGTAGCATTTACCCCAAAGATGGATGGTATTGGCGAGACCATGGCGATGTGACCGGTGAATGAAACAACCCAACCCGACTCAGGCACGGAGCGGAAGTGTCATGTTCAAGAGCGACTTGCTACCAATAAAAGTTCTTTGAGTTTCTCCCAATTTTTCCCCAGTCATTTTTGACCAGTACCTCTTTATTTTTGTCAAGCTTGAGGAGGGTAACATATGCTTGTTCTATAATTTGCCCTTCGGGCAAACCTATCGCTATGTTTTAACGAGCCTAGCGATAGTGAAACTCGTTCTTGTCTAAAGACAAGTTTGTCGCTATTAATGCTTTTTAACGAGTCTAACGACAAAGATAACTCGGTCCTTTTCAATTTTAGAAAGTCTGAAAAGGTACGTAAAGGTAACTCCAAAGATCCTTTTTTGTCATCTAATCCCTTAAGTCCGAAAAAGTATAAAACAATACAGAAGGGATGAGTTTTCGATAGTTTTAACGAGCCAAACAAAACAAGCGCTCGATCTTTTTGTGCAATAATCCCTCGGGTCCAAAAAGATTAAAATCTAGAGGAGGGATAGCATTTCCGGTTGCTTTAACGAGCTGGAAGGCCAAAACTCGGCAATCTTTTCATATTTTACGAGTCAGATGAAAAGAGCTTAAAGAAGACTCGTCTTTCGAGGAACGAGTGATGAAATGGGTTAGCAGCTGATTCCAGGTAAGCTTTGGAATTTTCCAATCACGGCAGTGTCACAAGGATGGCTAGGTGAAATCACTCTTCGCAGCTGTTCCTCAAAATGGGTAAACAATCAAATGGAGGTGAATGATCGGCCAATGAAAAGTGGAGGTGATGGTGCAAACATGACCAAGGCTTTAATGGCTGATAATTTACATTCGCAGTGGTTATTTACCGGGTAGTTCATTTTTTAACGAGCTTAAACGCGGATTGAAACACTTGCTCGATCTTATGTTTATTTTTTAACGAGCATGAACTATGTGCTAAAACTGCTCGATCTTATGTTTATTTTTTAACGAGCATGAACTATGTGCTAAAACTGCTCGATTATCCAGTCATATGATAAGAAAGTCTCATTTAAGATGCCATTTTTATGGGGCTTGCACCTCATAAAGCTTTGCCCCGGAATCCTTTCGTTATGCAAGTTTGGAAACGACTAATCCTACGAGTTTAAAGGGTTAGAGGTCCTAAAAATTTAAAAAATAAATAGCCGCCCCTTGCTTGCACTCCAAAAGGTTTGCATGGCCCCAGGTATAAAGTACGATTTCAAGGTTACCTCTCAATTTGCAGATAAAACATTTGTTCTACCAAGAAAGGCCTACCTCTTTCAGGCCACCCAAAGATTGTTTCATTAATCTTTCAAACAAAACACTTCTTCGGCGATGTCTACCGACATAGACAAAGGTGAGAGACTCCGTCTGTCAACTCACATAACTTTGACAAAAGAATCTTATTCTAGAATAACCCTCTTCCAGCATGGGTGGGGTACAGACTAGTCATATTCTCCCGCGGAAACCTACCCTATACCCAAAGATTTCCTGCCGAAGCAGACCAGGACGCATGCCCCCTGGGTTCCAGTCATATCCTTCCGAATCACTCGCGCTCATCGGGAGGACGGACCGTGGGTTGAGACATTTCTTGCGTGAATAGACCATTTAGGGATGGTACATGACTATTTGCGATGCGTGATCCGGGAAATGAAAGCTGGTCCACGAGCTTGACCACTCTTCCTTCGTGCGGAAAACACATTACTCTAAAGAGTGAGGAGACGATGGCTCCCATGCAATATATATAGTCTCGTCCAAGGAGTAGGTTATAATCCAAGGGTCCTTGAACGACCATCACTTTCATTTGAACGGTCTTCCCTTTCAATGTGATAGGCACATTGGGGAGGATCCCTAAAAGTCGACTGGTTCTTTTATCGAAGCCTGTTAGATTTCTCATTTCAGGCAAAAGCGCTGGCAAACCAAGCGCTTCCCAAGCAATAGAGGAAAGGATACTCACAGATGCCCCCTCATCAATGATGGTGCCAGCCATTACCATCCTGTATATTTGAACGATAATTCTGAATGATATGTTCGCTGGCAAGCGGGGTCTGCCTAGTTGGTTCCAGTCGAAGGACACAACCAGGTTGCTCGGTGGTGGGACCGAATAGACGGCCGGATATCGCTCTGACGAACTTCCTTCCTGCGATAAAGGAATGGGTGCATTGCCCCCGTGTTCGTCGGAGTCTGTGTTGATGAAAAGAATCTGGATGGTGTCATCCTTATCCTCTTCAGTGACTGTATCATTCGAAGATAAATCCTCTGAAGGCAAGACCGGGTCAACTGCCGCTTCGACCTTTTGACTTTCGTCAGGTATGGATTCAGTCGGTTTATCCTCAATGATAGACGCTTCAGCTGACCACTTGAGCGGGCCAGCTGGATTCTCAACTAACGAAGGACTTGGTAAGAGTCTTTGATATCCAGGAGGAAGTCGCAACGGTGAAACCGGACGATCTTCCAAGACTCTTTTGGCCTCATCTAAGAAGGGACAACGGTGGAGGGCATGGTTGCCTTCGCACAGTCTACAGGGAGGTCTAGCCCTCCCTTTCTGTCCTGGAACTTCACTTTCGCTAGTTGACGGTGTACTTTCAACATGGCTATCAGAGGTTGATGACACCGGATTGTGCAAACGGGGAGACCAGTCCCTTAGTATTCGAGGGATGCAGGGACAATCTCTATGAAAGTGGTCTCCCTTGCAGATGACACATGGCGATTTAGGCCTGGTCAGTGCTGTGTGTGGATTTTCATCAGACGACACTTGTTTTCCCTTATTTGCCTTTGGCTCCTTCTTCTTTTTCTCTTTCTTCTTCTTTTCCTTCTTCTCCTTAGGAACTTGGTTTTTAGGCTTACCAGTTCCGTTACGCGAAGAGGAAGGAAGAGAGGAAGAATTATAAGAAGTAGAAGGTTGGTGGGAAATTCTGGACTCGTCTAGCTGTTGATTCGACTGTTCAGGAATAGTGGTGTTCTGAACGACATTGGTTGAGAAGAGCCAGACCGGCAGGCCAATTGTCAGTCCTGGAAGCGACAATGTGGCCATATGGGGCGCACCAACATCTCCCCAAGAGGAGAAGGGACTAGGATTTCCACCAAGGGGAATTCCTTGGTTGGTGGGCTCCATTTTTCTCAACCTAAAGACCAACGCAGGAATAAAGGGTGATTGTTCCGTTTAAAATAAATTTTTAACGACGCTTTGACACAACTTGCTTTTTCACTTTTAAAGAGTCGAGAAAAAGCTAAAGATGACTCTAGTCTCCTTCGATGTTTTAACGAGCCCGAAGTGACAAATGCTCGGATGGACTTTTTCCGTTATAGAGTCTGAAAAAGGCCAAAAGGAACTGCTCTGGAGTTCTAGGTAGAGGGTGTGCCAAACTTTTCGCAAAACCGCAGAATACTTTTTAGGGTACGGGCGGTCGATCTTCCTGAATGCTGTGTTCAGTGCATTGCGATCAGTGGGCGGCCGACACGGCTTCCTAAGGATAAAGGTTATATTCCTATAGGGGTCTCCCAATATATACGCGACGGTACGTGGAAGCACAATCCGTATTGATACTAATCGTCTCTTAGGAGGAATCACCCAACCATCAGTGAGGCAACCAGTGACCAGGTTTTACGACGTCGGAACACGTCTCTAGCCTAGACCTCTATGTTGTGCGTTATGTTGCAAAGCGTTGTTAAGTTCATTCAATTTATTTTAGGTTGATCTTTTTTAGAAGTTTGCCTTTTTGGATCACCACGAGATGTATGATACAATTCCTAAATGCAGCCTAAAGATGATAACCAAGCTTTTATATCTTTTCAACAATGAAAATCCTAGCTACAAGGGGAAAAGAAAGACACCATCTTTTCTCAAAGAGCATAGAGCACACAGTAATGCACTTTTCCCTAAATCAACATACAAACTGTCAAAATGCAAATGCACATATGCATGTATTTGTTTTCGCTTTCTTAATATTGATGCCTAAAAAGAAAGCTGTTATATAAATTTGAATTCGATTTCAAGTGAAAACACAAACAAGTTCCTTTTTCAAAATCAAAAAGACGATTACGACACTTTATGATTTACTTGTTTCGACACTTGAAATGCATAAATTCAAACCAAAAGACGAAAGTAAAAGCTAAATCAACTGTGAACAACAAACAAACTCACTCCTAAGATCAAAACGACACTTACGACAGGTCTAGATCTAGGGGCGACAGTATGACTAGTTTACTTTCGTAATGGGAAACTGCAAATGATGTAACAAATACACAAAGAACAAATACAGTTTCTTTATATAACTGAGGCGGAATTGAGGCAAAGAAAAGGGGTTTCAGATAGGTACACTGACTGATAACAGGCTGCAAAAACAGAGATGAAACTGAGCAAAAGGAAGCAGGGAACCACAGTTGCACAAGGCAAAGACTGATCAGCGCACTCCTAACACAGAGGTTTTGACATTCAGCGCAGGTAGCCTTCACGGGACCTGCGTTGAAATGCAGAACCTCTTCACAGAGTCTGCGCTGAAGCAGAAACGAGAGTTGTTTCTGGGTTCTGGGTTTCGGTTTGCAGTTTTTTCTACAGTTTTTGGCCGGATAAAAGCTATCAATTAGGTACAATTAGGAGGATGATTTATAGGAGGACTAAGATCTATCACAAAGGGCTGTTAGAGCACTTGTGAATCAGCTTCTCAGATCATAAACAGGCCCAGTGAGAGGGCTAGAGTAGCTGATCTCTACTTTGCATTTGTAAATAGCAAATGCAGTTCGATTCGGCACTCTTGAGTCTATGAAATGAATAGCAATAGAAACACAAGTAAACCAACAAGATACTCTCCCTAGCGGAGTCGCCAATTTGTTGTTGGGAAAAGTATCCAATACGGAATGCCCCTATCCCACTCTAAGAGGTGATAGTGCCTTAGCAACAAACAAGGAAAGCTATCTGAGTATTCTTCTTTATGAGATGCAAATAGAGGAAGAAAGATGTAACTAACCGGTGTCTTCCGCTAGTTTGTCGATCCACTCTCTCTCTCTCTTTCGTTCGCTTCCCGCTGCCTGCTCTTTCACTGGTCCAGCTTCACACGGTTCCTGCAAGATCACAAGAGCAGAAGACTACACGAAAGATATAGATTCACATTCATAACTAGTTTAGGATCAGATATAAACTAAATATGCAAATACAACAACACATCATTGAAATACAAGCATATAGGAGAAACTCAAGTAGCTTTATTGATATGATAAACAAGGTTCAAGAGGAGATACAACCAAATGAGGCCCGATCCAGCATCTACCTCCCAGCAAAAGAATCCCTTCCTCTCCTCCAGCAAAGCATAAATCACCCAATGTACTAATCTCAATCTCAAACCAACAACAATTCTCTGCAAATACAAAATTCCAGCCTCCTGAACCTTTGGGTGAGAGATCCATATATAGATGTGAGCAGAGAGGATGAGTCAGCTCATGTTTTGACTTGTGGCTTCTCACTGTCAGTTCTTGCTTCCACTTGGAGGTTGTGAACCTCTTACTCATCACTTGGTCGAATTCACTGAGGCAAGTGTCATTGAGGAAGATTCTGGAAGCTTCCAGGGTCTTTACACCTCGTTGAATGAACTTGCCATTTGTCAATTCCCGCTCAGCGCACCCTGGTAGTGCTTCTACCTGCGTTGCAGTGCAGGTAGCCAGTGCAGACTTTGCATTTCAGCGCAGACAGCTAGTGGAGCTCCTGAATTGATCCTGATTTGACCATTTCTGAGTGGTTTTTGGTGGAGAACTTCTGGGAGAAGCTGTCATTGGTTGACCTTGTTCCTTTAGGGGTAGGAACAACTTATTTAGGGACTTTGGATCCCTTGGATTATTGACATTTCATGCTCAATGCTGTAAGGCACAAAAATGTCTATAACACGGAGCACGGAAATGACCCCAACATTGACAAGAAGAGATGCAACCAGGAGGACAGAGAAGAATCCCCAGACCATAGCTCCTGCAGTTGGGACAGGACGCGAGGACCTGGGTAAAGGGATTAGGCAGTTGCAGGAAGCCATTCGGCGAGGGAGCTTGAAACTTCGTGAACTCGATGAAGAGTGGGCACGGCTGAGAAAGAAAAGCGTGACATTGGATAAAGAAATCAATGAACTGGAAACTGAAGTCATGCAAGCGGGCTGCGAAAAACTAAGCATGATGAGACCAAGTCTAGCCGGCCCTACTACTGCATTAGAAAGAGTTGTGACCCTGCTATCATGGCTGCGACCACACCTTACTAAACAGGGGAGTGTACCATACAAAGAAGAACGCAACGCACTACCAGACGCAAGGGTATTTGAAGGGTGCCTGCAGCTCGGGCTAGCAGGGAAATTGAAGCCTCGCACCGGGGGTGCGACCACCTGACTATCTATAGGAAGCACAGTCTCAACGCTCCAAGTAGTTGAAAGAAGGCGCGGGACTATAAATGAGTCTGCAGGAGAGCTGTGCGGGAAGGAGGTTCCGCGCAGGGCTAGTATGTCACAGGGGCCGCGGTTGCGTAGAAGGGGTTGCGTTGCTGCGTAGGTAGGCTGGGAGGTGACCGTTGATGTCACTGTTCATGACAAGAGGTCTAATTTAAGGTAGAAAGGAGCGGGCGACGGGCCATTAAGACAGGAATTAAGAGCTAGATTCAGGATGATCTGTCGCCAAGACGGTATTAATGACTTAGAAGTGGAGGGAATGGACGAATTCAAATTCAAACGTTACTATAAAATCCCTTGGGGTAGCCTCGAGGCAACACTTGGTTGTTTGAGAGTTGAGCCAGTATAGAGCATTGAGCACCAAGCTACCTTGCCACCCGTGAGTATGCGACCGAACGCACCCAGTGTAGAAACAATGTCGGTTGCGAGGACCAGAGTGCGATTCGCGGAAGTAACCCCAGAACCACGTGTGACCCAAGAGGAGCCTGGAGAGGTAGCAGTTGCACCAGAGGTTCCCAAGTCCCCACACACACCGTGACCACAGAAAACAAGTAGCCCATAGGGCCAGTCCGGGTGTCACCATGGAACCCATGATTTAGTCAATTGTCAATGACCGAGAAGGGTAAAGCTGTTGCCGTTGAAACAGAGGAGGAGGAAGAAGATTTGCAAGCCCTGATCGCCCAAATTGAAGCACAGGACGATGAGGCGGAGAATGTTTCCCACATACCTTCGGCGATAAAGTTACCCCCCTACATCCCCCCATGGAAAGGGAAAGCCAAGATACCGAAGGACTTGGAGGCCACGAAGAGTGCGCTCCAGACCCTGCTTCTTCCGGACGAAATAAGGTTTGACGGTCTGCCGCTGGGACGGGTACCTAATATAAAGTTCGAAGACTGGGACCTCGCAGACAGTGAGAAGTTCCCACAGCTGGCCACGGAGCAATTATTGCAGCAGAAATGGTTACGCGGTGTGGAGAAGGCCGGGTTACTACATCTGCGGTGGATACCCCACTACCACCGCGCGTCCATCACGATTTTTGTCATTTGGCAGCTACTGTGTCTAGTACATGATGGGTATCTCTGGCTGGAGGAGTCGATTCCCATCACGACCGACTTAATTCACCGGATTTCTTGGCTGCCCATCAAAGGAAACAATCCCGCAGCCATAACAGGAAAGGGCGGGGACTCGGCCCTCGCAGAAGCGATGAAGGCCAAATATCAGCTGGAGAAGAGGAAGCGAGGGTATGTAATAGCAAGCATCAAGGACAAAGGGGTGCGCGTCGCCACCCAGCTGTTGGCCGGAAAGCTCATGAGGAAATGCATAATCTGTATATCCGGGCGCGAAAGGATCCAGCCCGAATGTGGGTGAAGCTTCCATTCATTGCAACGAATGATGCAATCTTCGAGGTAACGGCGGCATGGTCTCCGGAATGGCGTGCTCCGGACTTGGCAGAATTGGAAAAGATTGCAGCACAACAACGGAAGAGGGAGACCAAGTTTTGCATCGCGAAGCTGGCGGACAGAAAACGCCAGGAATAGGAAGCGGCCACGCAGCGGAAGGCGGATGAGGCAGCAACGACAATGTAGACGGCAGAAACCACAACTGCGCCCACCAAAGAGACCGATGAATGTCAGGATATGTCTGCGGAGCAGGACATATAGGAGGAGGATGAGGCAGAGGAACGTACAACAATATCGACCCAACTTAAGAGGCCGCGCATCTAGGAGAAGCCAACCGCCCAAAAGAAGATAAAGACAACGAAGACCTCTGAGGGAGCCCTTCTTGACAGTGGCGAACTAGTTTGCGATGTCACTAAGGATGCTCTGGAAGAGTTGATGATGGAGCAGACCACTGTGTTGGGGGCGCTCAGAGCGCAGTTGCAGGCATTACAGGTGTGACCCCCAGGAGTGATGACATCGCACCTTGCAGAAGGTGCAGCCGAAGCTGAGCAAATGTTGCGCGCTCGCACAACGAACACTCTGGTGTTACCAGAAGGCGCTGTCTTAGCAGAAGCCGAAGGTGACATGAGGGGCTGGGGGTTGAATTTAGCCGCCCTTCCCAGAGAAACCCTATACCAGCTGCAGGATGGGGTAACTGCTGAGCTTCGCGCCAGGGAGGGCCGCGCTCTCCAAGTCTTGAGCGAGCAAAAGGAACATTTAGACCAGCTTAGCCTGCAGCGCGACAACCTGGTTGCCCAAAACCAAGGATTAGAACAGGCAGTGGGAGAGGCCTGTAGCAACATTCTGGAGTTGGCCGTGCTGGCGACACTTCTCACCGCGGAAAAAATTCATCAACTGGCAGCAGGAGTTCACAGGACTTAGGAGGAGGCCGCGAAGGTTTAGTTGGAGCTGAACTTGCAGATCGCGGAGCTGCGACTGAAGGCGCAACCCTCTACACCCCTGGAAGTCAGAGAGCAGCGCCACCGCGCCATTCAATTGGGGTTGAAAGAGATAGAGCACGCTATACAGGACTGCACGGGATTGTTGGATCAGTCCCTCATCACGCTCACTTCACTGCAGGAGGACCCAACGCTATAGCAGTTAGAGACAAAAGCGCGGGAATTGCAGCAGGCCTATGACAATGTCCGGGGGACCGCGCAGACGGTCGCCCTTACTCAGCGACTGGCCAAGATGAGGGAGGCCCAGGCTCTAAAGGAACAGGTGGACGCCGCACGCCAGAAAGAAGCAGGGCTTAAAGCACGCATCTAGCCTTGGCTCAAGGAAGCGTTCACGGTCACCGCCACGATTGAGGGGAAGCTGGCCCAGATGCAGGACACATATGTGCAAAGGCAAGAGGGTGCCTCTGACAATGATGCATCAGAGAGTCGTGCACAATTGATACAACAGACAGCGGCGGAATGTGTGGCAGACGTCTGCGAAGCGCAGAAGTTGCTGGATGGACTCCGAGCAAAGATCACCGCACCAGCCGAGTGACTCGGGACGAGTCACGTTGATTGTGTTGGGGGCCTGTTGGGCAGCGGATCCCCCCATAAGCGGATTTTTGGGGCTTAGAGCCCGAGTTTGGTCAATGTAATGTAAAGATCTCGCAAAATGCGGGCGCGGAGCGCGAGAGTCTAGGGTTGTCCGCCCTAAAATATTGTAATTTAATATAGAGTGGGTCGGCCTACCCATGGTCCGTGGAGGACCATGGGAATGTATAAATAGAGCGAGGCTCTAAGGGTAGAAGTCAGCTTTGGTTAGTCTTGATCTTAAGTGATATGGGTTTTTGAATGCGATATTCACTCTGAGTCTGTAAGTTTGAGTCTTGGGTTGTAGGAGTAGGAAGAGGCTTTGCATCTGTGTGCGCAGAGGCTTGGTAGAGTCTGCAGCTGTGTGCGCGGACCCCTGCAGCTGAGTGCGCAGGGTGGAATTGGATTGTACTGGAACAGAAGGTTAATAAAAGATAAGTTGATTTTGGAATATTGTGCCTCTGATCTGTGTGTTTATGTTTCGGTTATATCCTTGCATTTCTTACAATTTATGATTGCGCGCATTGGTTATAAATGTTAAATGAGTAAATAAGAATATTGGGCCCACAAAATTAAGTCAGATCTATAATAATAACACCGTAAGGGTAAAGGATCTAGGCAGCGCCTCTTCGCGCTCTGTACAGAGCTACGCGAAGGTCAGACAACTGCGCGGAGCAGCGCAAGCGCGCAGGATTGGTTCGCGACCTTTCCAGACCTCATCAAGACATCCCTAGGGTGCGGAAACTTGGTTCCAGCACCCTCCCATACTACCTCGGGTGAGACCTTAGTCCGCGCTCCACAGACTGTTGCCGAAAGGGCCGGTAGTTTCAGGATTTGTTTGGCTAAAACACTTCTGAACCTGGGTCAGGCCCCAACAAGCCAACATGAGCCCTTTTTCATCATATATATACATAGACTATTAGGAGATAGATCCACCGAGATTGTGATAACGTTCTCCTTATACTGAGATCTTTTCTGGAATCATGATACCCATCCAAGAGATGTCAAGCCACTGTTCTCACCGAGATTTCACATCACTGTATCTATACTTATCACTGAGACTGCAGATCAGATCCTTGTACCCATCCGAAGTGTTTGCTTGTCTTATTAAACATGACATGACTCTTTGACATATTAATGAATCCTAAAGACATCAAGAAGAAGTCTTTTGACCTATGACACTTCTTGCTCATGAAACCCATGTAGCAAGGCATACAAAAATAATTTATTCTCTTTTATTACATCATTTACAAAGATCACGCCATAATGAAGACCGAAACTAGTTACACTTTCCTCAACAAGTTTATGATCAAAAGGTACTTTATTAATTTTGCAATCAAGTGCTTATGCTTGTTTGTATTTGGGCATTTTGACATGGATTATGGCGTAACTTGGAAGAAAGAAGGGTCTTGAACGTGATCTAGTTCCCTCCCCTAAAATTGGGGGGTTAATTTTCAATCCTAGTCCAGTGGGACCTCCCTTAATGACCCAACGGGTATAGGAGGGGCACTACTTGGGAAGCCATGATTGAGATAGGGTAGCCTCATCTCTTCCTATTCCATACTTACCACTTTCCATCTTACATTATAAGCCCCTATTCCACCTCTCTTCTTCGGGTTCAATTGATCATTGGTTCATTGGGATTTGGCACCCACACATCCTCATATCTGGGTAGGGCTCGAAAATGTACCCTAGGAGGTTGATGCAACTAAAAGAAATGGAAAGAACATATGATGGCCACAAGAAAAACAAAAGAAAAATCAAAATGCAAAAGATGGTCGGGACTTACAAATTAACACGTGGGCAAAATCCAAGCATGAGCTCTACCTCACTTATATGGCCATCACCCGGTTCTTGGGCCAATGTTGCCCTATCTTAGAGAAGATAAGGAGCCCTTGCGTGTCCCAACCCCTGATGGGCAATGAACTGCCCCATCCTTAAGGGGGTACTAATTGTTATACATCATAAAAAGCAAGCTCTCATCCCTTGAGTTACGAGTATAATACAAAGAAAAATCATGAAAAAGTAAAAGACATTTAGAGTGGTGGAAAAACAAAGTCCGAGGTAACTCATACATCCACGATTGCTCCCTCCTCACATCTATATACTCAGGATGAGGTTCTTCATCATAGTTGGTCCCTTTGACCATGGCACTTGGCCATGACGTCTTTTCCCCTTTGTTCCGTCACTATTCACATGGCACCTATCGATTGAAGGGTAGAACAAGGACATGTCGCTTCCCCTTGGGGGTTGAGAACACCTAATAGAGTTGTTTATTAACCACTTTTATCTAGGAAGGTAACACCATTACGTGACTAAGGCCCTAATTTTGGAAGAGAAGACGCATATGAAGTGTCATTATGCCCATTTTTTTCAAGCTTGGTTCACGTAGATGCAATAATGATTAATGTACCTGATGATGAAAGTTGCAGCATTGGATATTGTTTGTAATTGGCTGGTTGTTCCATCTATAGGTTTGGGCAACTTAATTGGGGTCCAGGTCCTCCAGAGGAACATATTGATACCCACAGGTGATGCGTTGAGAGCAGTGAGACCCCGAACAATTGTAGAGCATTATTCATAGCCATGGGCACCTTCAGCACCACAAAGATCATGCATTTGCCCTATTATTCACAAGATGATACACCGGGACCAGTTTGCCCCCAGCTAGCCTAGCCGTATATACATGGTGTGGTAGTTGATACAGGACCCAGGTTAAGGTTGTCTCAGAAGAGGGTCTCTCCACAACTCCAAGTCGTTCTCGGAAAGTCGAGAATTTGACCTTTCTCAGGGGCTTCGTCAGAATATGGGCGACCTGCTCATCAGTCCCAATGTGTTGGAGCCTTATTGCTCCTCGTTGTACCATATCCCGGTTAAAGTGGTACCTGATGTCTATGTGCTTGGAGTGATCATGAAATACGGGATTCTCTGATAATCGGATCCTACTCTGGTTGTCGCAGAGGATCACGGTGGTATGTAGCACGTGTCCAAGCAACTCACTGAAGATCTTCCCAATGTTCCACCAAGGTTCCGGGACGAGGGGGCGAGGGAGCGAGGGGGCGCGGGAGCGGCCTATGCAAAAGCTCCCTACCATTTTTTAGGAAACGTGGGGGAGCGTCAGGGTCTTAAAAATTTATAAAATAAAATATAATTTATTAATTGAGTCCACTATGACAATTTGGTTTGAATTGAAAAGCTGCAAAGCATGATCATTGATATGAATATCGTTTGACATTATCCAAATTTATAATATCATATAAAATAATAAATTTAAAATTCTAATTCAGCTTGGTCAAATTCTAATTTAGATTTTGGTCAGGCAGAGGGAGAGCTTCAGCTTGATAAGGTAGCCACTGAATTTTGTGAAAAGGTAAATGAACAGATCAGGAACACTGCATTGGCAGTAGAAGGGGTAACTACAATGGGTTGTCCAGCTGTATTGAATCCAATAGCTAGAAAGTTTGTTATATTATATATAATATAGACAGTGCACCATATGCTGAAAGAAGAGTTTTAGTTGCAGGAGAGATGAGAAGATCACATGAAAGAGTTTCTGACAGTTTACTATCAAATGACATTGACTGCAGGATGACCATCTGCGAACCAACTTGGGTGACCAACGATGGCATGGATAATTTGTCTACCTTATTAGAGCAATGCCATGTAGTTCAAACTTCAAACTAGCAGTGTATTTCAGGGGTGAAAATAATTTTCAGACCTGAGAATTCAAGCTGAGCAACTGTGGTCTGTGTAAATTTTGTAACTGTATAAATTCATATATAACGACAGTTCCTGAGATTTCTTGCTGCCCATAGTATTTTGTCATGCTTGCAGTAAACGCATGTTAGTCTATAGTCCACCCAATTATTTCCCACATGACATAGGTGCTGCTTTTATAGTTTGTATGTCAAATGTCATGCAAATTAAAAACACAAATTGAATGTCTCATATTCTTTGCCTGTCACTCCAGTTATCTCCCCACTGTAATCCAGCCATCAATTGAGAAAAAAAGAAGTTTTAAAAGGGAAAATTCATGTACGTGCTATATGGTCCAACAAATTTCCATGATACTGACCCTCTAAAATAACGCTCTTTGAAACCAAAATACAGCACAAGACGTTATCCCCATATAGAACATGAGTAGCTTTGTACCACTTTAGGTCTATTAAATCATAAACTATAAGCAAGGCCATTTTTTTGGGAGCATGGGGAAACGTCCCCTCAGGGAAGGGAAACGTTTCACTGGCACGTCCCCCTGAGTTTCCTCCATTTTGGGAGCGTGGGGAAACGTCCCCTACTCGTCCCCAAGTCCCCGGAGCGCGGGGGAGCGAGGAAACTAGACCCCTAAGGGGGGGGGGGGGCAAGTCCCCGTGGAACACTGGATCTTCCTCAACCAGACAGCTTCACAGGAGGCCATACTCGCAGCTATATATTAGGCCTCAACAGTGCTCAAAGCAACTGACTTCTACTTCCTACTCATCCAGGATATCGAAGAAAAACCTAAAGAGAAACAACACCCAAAAGTGCTCTTGCAATCCACCACACTGCCTGCCCAATCAGCATCAGAATAACCATGCAACCTTACATTTCCGACAATGTATCTCAATCCATGAGTGATTGTGCCCCGAAGATATCTCAGAAGATTCTTGGCACCAATCCAATGTGAGTGATGAGGCTCAACCATATATTGGCTCAACGTGTTAACTGCAAAACATATATCTGGACGGGAGTTCACCAAGAACATCAATGCTCCTATGAGTTGACGATACTCAGAAGCATTTCCCAATTCAGGTCCGGTAGCACTACTGCATAACTTCTTAAAGTTAAGCTCCATCGGGGTAGTCACAGGCTTGCAGTCCACCATCCCAAATCTTTCCAATATCTTCACAACATATTTTCCTTGAGATAGGAAAATTTCTCTTGGCTTTTGCCAGATCTCCAACCCTAGGAAGTAGTGCATCAGTCCTAGGTCCTTCATCTCAAATTCAGAATCCAACTCCCTCTTACGTTTGTGAATGAGAGGGTCTGCACTTGTCAGAAAGAGGTCGTCCACATAAAGTACCAGTATGAGAGGTTTATCACCATCAACCTTAAAGTAAACGTTTGGATCGATTTCACTTCTAGTGAATCTCATCTTCATCAGATAGCTATCAATCCTCTCATACCAAGCCCGAGGTGCTTGCTTCAATCCATAGAGAGCTTTCTTCAACCTGCATATATGAGATTCCTGGTCATGAACCTCAAACCCCTTGGGTTGTTCCATATAGTCTTTGAAGTGACGGAACCAGGTGTATACTTCATCCTTCCAAGAGCTTACGGGCATCATACCAGATAAATCTGAGGTCTTGCTATTACTTGAGGGGAATGGTCCCCTTGTAAGTTTTCCCTCGGTACATCTCGAACATATACCTTCATGCTCTACTTTGAACTCAGGCATCCCTGTCACCATCTGTCTCACATCGGATAAGGCCTTATAATGAAGATGGGCAAACCTTCGGTGCCACAGTTCAGATTGTAGAGATGTGTTGCAAGACATGGCCCCCAATGGACTTCTTTCAATTTGATACAAAGTGTCAATCCTGAACCCAAGAGTAAAAGCATCTTTAAAATTCATTTTCCAAACACGTACCTTTCCATCGATGAATGCGACCTTGTAACCTTTGTCTTCCATTACCGGAATGGACACCAAGTTCTTCTTGAGATCAAGTACATAAAGAACTTCTTGTAAATGAATCGTGTTACCCTGATTCAATTTAAGGGTAACATTCCCTACACCCTTTATGAGATAGGTGACATTGTCTCCAAGAATAATCTCCAAGTTTGTTTCCTTCTCTATTAGATTAGAGAGAGCTTCCTTGTATCTGGTGAAGTGTCTTGAAGCACCATTGTCAATTAGGCAATTCCCCAAAGTGTCCGGAGGAGAGGTAGTGGAGAGGGCTGATATAAGATAGTATTCCTTTTGCTTATTGTTAACAACATTTGATTCTTCATACCTGGAGTTCCTTGCTTTCTTGGAGGGTCGACCATTTCCTTGATGTCCCGCATTTCTTTTTCCTTTGCCATTGTACTCGTCATTCCTTTGATCATTGTTGTTGAAGTTGCCCCTAGAATGATTGTGATCATCATCATGTGATGTGTCCCTTCTATTTGGACACTCCCTTGTATAGTGGCTAAACTTATTGCAAGCAAAGCACCTGCTACAAGTATGCTTTTTTCACTTCTCGAATATGCCCTTGTTTTTTTTTGGTTAAGATCTGGAAATTGAAAGAGTAGTTTTTCTAGAAGAAATGAAGAGTTGTTTTTTTTCTTCTTTTCATTTCCAATTCCAATTATCAAAAAATGGCTTCTCGAGTGAAAGACGCAGCTTGGTTGGTACTAGAGGCCAAATTGTCCCATGTGCATAACCAATAGAGAATATTGGGGAAATTAGGAAGGAGTTGCTAGAAACATTTGAGAAGTTTGAGGAAGACAAAGCTAGAAAAAAAGCAATAGAGGTTGAAATAGGGAGGAAGAGGATTCTAAAACACATGATGGCTGCCAACCCCAATTTTGATGATGAGGGCTCTTCATCTATCCCTTGTACTGATGCATCCAACCCATTTCGCTATGCTCCTCCCTCTTTGGAGTCTATTCAAGAAAAAGGTTAAGGGTAAAATTAAAAAGAAGGGTGGTATCAAAAGTTATTTCTCACTCTCCTCTCCCTCTGATAGTGCACATGGTCCTCAAGCTAATAGAAGTCAAATCCAGCCTACTTTAGATGACCATTGGAAGAAAGAATTGAGAGAAACTGCTTGTGATTACATAGTGTGATGGTGGCATGATGCTAATATCCCCTTCAATGATGCCCGTTCACTCTATTATGAACCTATGTTTGATGGCATCATTGCTGCATGAATTAAGGGCATCTCTTTTGCATAAAGAGGTTATGTCCATTGAGGAATATTTGAAAGATTTCAAAAGCTCATGGGTGAAAATGTTACGAATAAAATAGGCAATGTTATGAATAAAATTATAAATAATATAAATATAAATAATTGTAATAATGATTAGTTAATTAATAATGAGTTAAACAAAGGCATGTCTAAGGAGACATTACTGCTCGTGAAAGGGTGCTTACCTGGCTATATATACAGGACCCTCACTCTCATATGTATCATTCATGTTCATACATTCAATATATAATATTTGTATCCTCAATGGATATCTTCATATTCCAAGTCCTTTGGAGTATTTAATTCGAAGAACGAACTTTGTTCTCTTCATTTGGTATCAGAGCAGTTCAATCCTCTCGCCGCTCCACTGCTGCACAGAGCCACGCTTGCCGATCCAGGTCTTTGGCCATCAACTTTGCGTCAATGTTCTTGTTGTCACAATTGAAGCAGTTTGCTACACAAGCTTGGAGTTTCTCCGTCGCTGATTTGACATGGGCCCTTGGCCATTTAAAAAAAAAATTATTAGGGAAAAAAACTTTTATATATATATATAAATAAAAATAAAAAATAAAAAAATAATATTTAAAAAAAGGGAGTGAAATAGTTATATTAGAAAAAGAAAAAAAGAAGTATAAACAAAGAATTATAAAAAAGAAAAAAAAGAAAAAAAAATATATTTATTAAAAAGAGAAAATTTAATTAAATAAATAAATAATAATAAAAACAAAAACAAAAACTTACCTGTCCTTGCTCGAAGCTTCAGTCACCATGTTTTGCACAAACACCAACAACCCAAACCAGCTGCACACTCATTTTTCTGCCGCTAGTCATTGAAGCCCAAATCAGCTGTAGCTGTCCCACCGTAACGCGCAGCCTGTAACACCGTCTCACCAAACGTTCATTCCGCGCCATTGCCTTCGTAATAAATGTTATATCCCTGCAACGTTGAGCCTTGAAATCGATTTGAACAGGTTTCCCTTGCCGTGGTTACACTAGTTGCAGGTGACCAGCACGACTGTTCGGTCCATCCGTCTGTGCACGCTACCACCAATTTCCGCTTATTGCAGCCGCCCGCCCCTGCAACACAGTCGCAAATTGCCAAATCCGCATCATCCGTTCATGCAACTGTGATCCCGTTCTTAATTTCCCCATTGCCGACTGTGCAAATGTTGCGGAGCTCAAAGGGTTGAGGGGTTCTTTCATGTTTTTTTCAACACACTAACTTCTACTCCACGTGACTAACTATTGGGTCGCGTCTTATCACAAATTCTTTTAATTTGTCAGCGAACCTAAATTAAAAGAGTTTAATCAATATTCAATTGAAAAAAATCAAAAGATAAGTGGAACGAGAATATTTAAAAAAGTTGTTGCGGAGACCTTTATATTTATATATATTTATCCACTAAAAAATTAGGAAAATTAAAGGTGATCTTAAGGATAAAGTGAATAAGTGGAAAAAAAGAGATTAATAAAATACCAAGTGATTATATATATATATTTTAAATCATTAACATTAGTGAGCTTAAGAAGGGTAATTGTATTATTTAGGGGAATATCTTTTGAAGGTATAAGGACGTATTTATAAAGAAAAGAGATAAAAAATAAAAAAGGTGTTTATTTGAAAAAAATATTATTATAGAGGAAAAAAGAAGGTGATTTTTAAGTGTGAAGTTATAAGGTAGAAAGATTTTATTTCTCAAAAGGGAACATTAGTAAACAATTTTATTCTAAGGTTTGACGTTTTAAGGAATAATATAAGGAGGTATTTATAAGAGAAAAAATAAAAAAGGGTGTTTATTTGAAAACAATATTATTATAGAGGAAAAAAGAAGGTGATTTTTAAGTGTGAAGTTACAAGGTAGAAAGATTCTATTTCTTAAAAGGGAACATTAGTAAACAATTTTATACTAAGGGTTGAAGTTTGAAGGAATAATATAGTTCGAAAGGCTATTGGAGGGATTTGAAGTAAGTTTATCTTGAGAAAGAAAAATGATATCTAATTCGGAATTGAAGGAAGGAAGATTTTTAGAAACCTTACCAGGTTATGCTAAAGTGCTATTTAACATGAAGGGAATTCTCGCAGGAAAAGATGTTACTATTTCTATCTCTCCCGTTGAAGATAAAAATTTGTAACACCTAAAATTGCAAACCAATTAGTGATTCCGGAGTCCAATATAATCGAAAAATTAGACTGTTTTGGCAACAAAAAATATGACACAACTAATTTATAGTTAAACATTAAGGATTATACGTTTATATCGCAATTCTCTGTTTAATCCCTATGTAATGACCCAAGTGACATTATTATGTGATTACCATGGATGGAAACCTTAGGTTCCTTCATCCTGAATACGAAAAATAAGTTTTTGACATTTTCATATAAAAAGAAAAAAATAACACTTCAAGATGTTACATTGAAGCCAAATTTAGTAACACCAGATGACATACAAGATATTTCAATAGTAATTTTTCAAGAAGGTAAAAAAGTTCTACAAAATATGCAAGAGAAATTGAGAAGATCACTGTTGACAAAAATGAAGAAGTTTCTCGGCTTAAAAACCATAGTGAAAAATTACTGACACAAATTAAGAAACTTAAGAAGGATAAGAAGTCGTTAGAAAACAAGGTACAACAACTTATCGAGAAGGAAGCATCAAATGTAGGAATTCAAATTGACGAAAAAACAACAGATATTGATCCAGTGAATGTCACAACTCAGGAAGAAGACAAACAAGTTGAAGAAAATACAAACTTAGATGTTGCAGTTCAGAGAATGAACATCCCAAGTGAATGTTCCGTAACCAACTCAACAACATCTTCGCTAGAAGAAAATCAAAAAATTGCCACACACCCAATAAGGGAAAGTCCAACCAAAAAAGCTCCATATTGACATCCAAATCATGAGAGTAGACAACTCAATCAAGGTACGTATATGTACCATTCAGAATAGAAACAACAAGCTGCCGTTCAGAAGAATATTGAAATAACCTCAATCCAGTCCTATGATGACAATTCATTACAAAATTCTAATGATCAAAATATTCCACAGAAGATTAATCTAGGATGGTCTGATCCCTTCTCAGTGCGACAATTTTGTTTGTCACTTAGAAGATCATATCAACTTGTATCAATGAAGATGACAGTGCTAAGACAAGAAGACATTTGAAACCGAAAAAGAGATCAAGCCTTTTGTATTAACAAGCTTTGAGGACAAAGCTTTTTTGAGGATGAAGACAATATTACGAATAAAATATATAAATAATTGTAATAATGATTAGTTAATTAATAATTGGTTAAACAAAGAGGCATGTCTAAGGAGACATGATCGCTTGTGAAAGGGTGCTTGCCTGGCTATATATACATGACTCTCACTCTCATTTGTAAGATTCATATTCATACATTTAATATATAATATTTGTATCCCCAATGGATAACTTCATATTCCAAGTCTTTTGGAGTATTTAATTCGAAGAACAAACTTTGTTCGCTTCAGAAAACAGGATGTACCATCATGTCAGATGGATGGATTGGTCAAAAGATTTGTACCATTATAAATTTTCGTATCTTTTGCCCATAGGAAACCATGTTTCTAAAATCAGTTGATGCATCTAATAAGGTGAAAGATGCACACTTGTTGTTTAAGCTTTTGGATGAGGTTGTTGAAGAGGTGGGCGTGGCTAATTTTGTTCAGATCATCACAAATAATGCCTCTATGTTCTTGTTAGTAAAATGCTAGAGGAAAAACACAAAACCATCTTTTGGACCCCATGTGCTGCAAATTGCATAGACTTCATGTTTGAGGATATTGGTAAAATAGATTGGATCAAGAACACTATAGAGCATGCCAAAAGCATAACAAAATATATCTACAATCACTCATGGATTTTGAACTTGATGAGGAAAAACACAGGGGGAAAGGATCTGGTTAGCCTGCCATCACTAGATTTGCAACTCATTTTTTGACATTGCAATCTATGCTTTCCCAACATAAAAACTTGCAGAAAATGTTTTCCAGTGATGAATGGAATGGATGTCAATGGGCCCACAAACAAGATGGCAAAGATGTAAGAAAGAAAGTTAATGATGACACATTTTGGAAAAAGGTAGCAAAAATTGTGAAAATTGCTAAGCCACTAGTTAAGGTGTTGCAGTTGGTGGATGGGGAAAGATTGGTTATGGGTTTAATTTATGAGGCTATGGATCAGGCAAAGGAGCAAATAAAGGCAGCATAAAAGGATAAAGTGGCTAATTATGGGCCTATTTGAGAAATCATTGATCAAAGATGGAACAATCAACTCCATCGCCCTATACATGCAGCTAGGTATTTTATGAACCCAAGGTATCACTATAAAGCTCAACTGGGAGAAGATTTGATTGGGGAAGTGAAAGATGGATTGTATGAATGCCTTGAGCGCATGGTCCTTGATGAGAGTGAGCAATTGGAGATACACTGACATATCACTTGTTTCAATAGAGCCACAGGTACCTTTGGAAAAAATCTAGCGATGATTACAAGAGAGGCAGATGAGCCAGGTAAACAATTTCAATTTTCAAAGTCTTATTTTGTTAAATTGTTTATAATTTGAAAGTTGGATATAATTTGTTGAACTCGTTACACAACTATGTTTTTTGCAGCACACTGGTGGGAGGCATTTGGTAGCAAGTGTCCTCAATTGCAAAAGTTTGCAATTCATATTTTGAGTCAAAATTGCAGTGCTTCTGGGTGTGAGCGCAATATGTTTGTCTTTAAGAGGATTCACACGAAGAAGAGAAACCGTTTAGAACAAAAACAGTTAAATGATCTAGTCTTCGTCCAATACAACCTTCGACTAAGACGCAACTAATTGCCAAACAAAAGACCTGATACAAATCCCATTGTGTTAGAAGCTAGGAAACCGGATTCATCCTAAACCCCCTGCGAATCCCGAATCCGGCGAATCCGACACGATTCGGTCTGGATTCGTGTCCAAATCACAGGACACGTCGTGTCCGTTTCGGACACGTCGTGTCCGAGGGCGTGTCGCGATTTTAGGACACGTGTCCGGTTTCCAGGACTCGCTAAGCTCAGCGCAGGTATGAAAAGGGCATGTTTGCTCATTAATATTTTCATTTGGTAAGTGATTTGTGCTGTTGCAGCAAGGAGTAGAGCATTTTGGCAGCTTCATAATCAAGTCTAGGCCCTAGTATTGATATGCTATTCATGGTAATGTTAAATTCTTAAAGTAAAAGTGACATTCTCCTTAATCTTCATTTTCATCCTTTTACTTAAATTTTTAACATTACCATGAAATGACTCAGGATGTTTGAGAGTGGTTCCGGCCTCATTGGATTTCATATGGAGAAAGTAGAATTTTAGATTTGATTAAAAATCCAGCAGACTTATCAGTTTTTCAGGATTTTAGGATTGGGGGATTGCAATGTTTCCATTGAATTTTGTCATGTATTAGGGTATGGAACTCGTATTTAATCAAGAGCACCAAACCAAGAGCTTCTGAATATGTCGCTCCCGCTCCCATTTTCGCTCCCGCTCCCAAGTAACACTGTTCCTGATGATATGGGTCTGGACACCATTGTTGAGTTGGCATTGGCCAACATGGATCTCAATGATCCAGTGCTAGAGCCTGTTAGATTTGATGACTTAGAGGGGTCAGCCTCCATACCAGCAGATGCAAAGGCGACTATGGATACAGGGGAGGAGGAGGATGTAGAGGAGAGCAGTGGGGACCATGATGATGGGGACAGTGATGCTGATTGATGCCTTGAGGCTTGTATACCTGTAGTTGTTTTATATTTTCTATTTCTATTTGCCATTGGCATTGCACCAACACTACCTATGTAACACATTTTGATTTGATGACTTAATGAGAAAACTACAGTTGTCAGTGTGTTTATCTTACTATCTTGTAGTTGTAAGTTGTCTTTCAGTTATGAATTATGAATCATGATTTAAATTTTTAATAGATTTATCATTTATGTGACCAGTACCACTGACATTTATTTGAATTTTGTATGTACTATGCATGCTAATAGCTATAGATGAAGATCTATGTTTGAAATCAATAAATTTGTATCATTAATTAAAATTTGTGTAAGAAATATGATAATATCTACTTTTTAATATATATATATATATATTTTAAATATATTATATATATATATATATATATATATATTTTAATAAAATAATATATAACGTGTCCTGTTCCGGGGGGTCAGCGTGTCCCGAATCCGACACCACGTATCCCGAATCCTACGTGTCCCGAATCCCCGTGTCAGGTGACTTAGGTTAGAAGATATTGATCCAACCCCAGATTGGGTAGTGGAGACTCAACTAGCAGAGTTTGACCCTGACGAGGATATTGATGTTGATGTTGATTTGGAGTTGGATGCATTAGAGATTGTTCAGTTAGATGCAGATCCACTAGTACCAGACCCAAGTCCTCTAGCTGCATGCACTTCCTTTACTCAACCATGACGCAGATGCATAGCTCGTCTATCTTAGCGTGTAACTAGTACTAGTGCTACTACTTCTACAATTGTAGTTGGAGATCTTGATGAAGAGGAGGAGCCATGGGTCTGGCTCCGATTCAGTTGATGTTGCCTTGTCTAGTAGTAGTGACTAGTGATACTAATCACTAGATAGTATTCTGTATTAGTGACTTGTAGTCTTGCAGTTGTATTGTTTTGTTGTAGAGGTCATTTAGAGCCTCCTTGGTTATGTGTTTTTGTTATGATATCTACATATTACATGTATTGGATAGTGTACTAGGTTCCATTTTGATATAATAGATATATTCATGACTCATGAGCATACTTTAATCATATGTTGTCTTCTCTCTATTATTCTAATGCTTTGAGTTTGGAAACATGAATGAAAATCTTTAAAAATATGTTTTTTTCATAAAAAATTAAATATTTAATGTATTTTTTACAAAGACAGAGTCAGTGGAATCAACTAGGCTGAGTCGATACTAAGTCGGAGTTCGAGTCGTAGTTCACCCTTGTCCGGTTCCAAGTCCGAGTCTGAGTTTTAAAACTATGGTAATGCACCCTGTGGATTGAATGCCTACGGGAGGACAAAGTAGCCTAATCATCCATGTAGGCCGTAGTCTTGATAAAGGGAGAAAAACCCAATTATCCAATGTTTGGGGCAACATTGGGTAAATTTTGGGTTGGCTGGGGCAAAAAGGCCCAAATTGGGGGTTGCACTTGCAAACCCTTACATTAGAGTGCACCCCATCAGAAAATCTATAGATAAACGGGAGTTGGAATCATTTTGCATCATGGATTTGGATTGGAATATTTCTGATTTTCTTGAGCCTGAAACTTTGAGGGTTTTAAGACCTCTTCCTTTTGATTAGCTTCGGTGGAATCCCACCCTATCTAATCATTTTTGTCTAGTTTCGATGGAGCTGATCCCACCCTACCTCCCTAGCTAGACACTCTTTTTCCTTGTGAAGGCACAAGTCATTGGAGCAGTCTGGTTCAATGTTGCACGAAGCGGGAGCGAAGCGGAAGCGCAGAGCGCGGAAGCGTCATTTTCCAAAAATCTAGGAAGCGAAGCGTCCGCGGAAGCGTCTGCTATATATATATATATTTTTATATTTTTTTGCATTTATACTCAAAACAAACATCCCAAATACCAAATTAATTGTAGAAGACATGAAAACATGCATATTTTTGCATAAATCAAGATAGATATGGCATCCATGATTCCATTGTAGTTACTAGTATGTACAACAATCATCTATATTCTAGCTATTACAAACATACATCAAATTTTTAAGCATATTATAAAACATAAAACATTTAAGCATATTATAAAACATAAAACATAGAGCATATTATGATTTATCTAGCAAGTGAGCAACTGTCAACATTTGTCATGTCCAAAATTCAAATAATAATGTTTACAAAATATGTCACTTGGTCACCGCCAAGCCAAAAAGGTTCAAAATTCAAATTCACAAGTCTACAAGTCTAATGAGTAATCTATGACAAAAAGAAGTAGATTGTGAATATATCTACTAATCTCTCCTCCTTCCACCACGAATAGAACGTGATGGCGGGCCTCCACGTGGTGGCAATGAAGAAGATGGTCCCTGTGTAAGTCGTGGCACTGGAACTGATGAAGAAGAACCCCCTGCCGTTGGTGTTGAACCATGGAACCTAGAAACCAAGGGACCAGATGGGGGTGGGGGTGGTGGCATATCAACACCCGTGTCATCATCCTAGAATCGCTCAAAAAATTCATGCAAAAAAAAAAAACACTGGTTAACAAAAAAATTAAAAACATGAATTAGAGAAATGCTTTATAAGGGAAAATTGGAAAATTCATACCACAATGGACATACCTGGATAAGAGAATCCTCTAATTGCTCTAGTCGCAACACTCCATCCTCCAAATTGGGCTCCTCTGGATTCTTGTCCCAAGTCAACAAGTCTTTATTAGACTTTGCATCTTCACAGTAATGGGACAACAATCGCAAGTTGTAATGAACATAAACCAAGCTCTCTGCCCGGTCTAAATTCAACCTGTTCCTTTTAACACTGTGGATGAAAGAATAAGAGCTCCAACACCTCTCTGCAGAAGAAGTGTTTACCACCTGTGATAGCACCCGCAATGCCAAACTCTGTAGAAGTGGAGTAGGCCCTCCATGCATGTTCCACCACTCAAGAGCAGAAAAATGCTCTCGATCTTGAATTGCATGCATGCTCCCAAATGGACCAGTGTTGCTCGTATAGTTGCTCACCTGTCTCCGTACCAATGCAGCCTCCTCATTATCAGGGATTAATCTACTCAATGCAGCCATATATTTTTCGTGAACCTCTCTATCTTGGTGTGGTTTTTTCCTGCTTCCCCCCCCAGGTGCTGGTTTTGAAAGCCATGATGGATGATAGTATTTAGGTGTCAAAACATATGCTAATGCATGCAATGGAACATTTAGCATTTCCCATCGGTTTTCCACCTCTGCACGAATATAATTGTACAAGGTGGTATCTCTAGGCTCAACAATGTCTTTAATCTGCCCCAACATGCTATCCATTTGCTCATACACCTCCCCAATTACTGGTCGATTTGAATCTGCAAACTTGATCATGTAATAAATTGGTTTGGTGAATTGCAAAACATATTTAACCTGTGACCAAAAGTAACTGTCAAGAACAGTGTCCTTGACTGCATTAGCACCATCTGTGTCAGTGTTAATTTCATCCCATGTTTCAGCACACACCAGATTAGTTAAAGCTTGTCTCACCCTCACTAGCCGCCTAAAGGTGAGGTAATAACTAGCAAATCTTGTCTTTGCAATTTTAAGCAATTGCAACTTGGAGTAAGTGCCATAGAAGTAGTTTACCCTTGTATGCCCTGTGATGAATTTAATGAGCTGCTTCCCTTTCCTGTAAACCTCAGCAATCCACCCACAATCTTTGTGTTTCACAATATCATGCATCAAAAGGTTCAATGTGTGAACCAGGCACCCAGACCAAAAGATGTGTGGATGAGTACGCTCAATAATTTTTCCTGCTGCCTTACAATTTGCTGCATTATCTGTGATCACTTGAACCACATTATTCGGACCAACATCTTTGATTGATTTCAATAGGAGATCTGCAATGTTTTGTGCAGTTGCACTGATGGAGGAGGAGTCATGAGATGCAATAAATACTGCACCACTAGAAGAAACACCAAGAACATTTATCAAATGTTGGTTTCTAATATTTGTCCACCCATCTGATACAATGGATACCCCAGAATCCACCCACTCATGTGTAAAACGTGTCAAAGCTCTTTGAACCTTAGCTTTTTCTCTTTCTAATAACACTGTTCTAGCTTTCTCATAGTTGGGGGCCTTGTATCCTTTTGGGGCTTCATTGATGGCCTTTACCATGTCATGCCAATAGGGAGAGCGAAGCACATTGAATGGTACACCGCAAGCACAAAGAAAACGGACTATCTTTCCATCCACATCATCCCTCCCAGCAACATTAAGGAAATCCCCTATTGTTTTTCTACCTCCAGAGGTTGCAGAAGTACCATGAGGAGATGGGCAACTACCAAATTTAGAGGTTGCACTTGATTCAGAATGAGTTTTTTGTTTCTTGTTTTTTTGTTGTGCAGCCATCTCTATTTGGATGTATTTTGTTCTTTGTTCAGCTGAAATTTTTGGGCAAATTTGTACCCCCACAGAACCCTTTTTTTCATCACTGTCCAGCACCCCACAAAGATGCCTCCTCAGACGGGTATATGAACCACAATATGGTTTTCCTCCATGACAATCATGAGGGCACATCCATTTGTAAGATCCACCACCCTTTCCCCCATCAAGTTTGGTCACATAGTTTCACAAGGGTGTTGTTGTACCTTTCCCATCTTGTGCTTCAGTGTCCCCTTCAAGTTCATCCCCTTCCTCTTCAAACCCTTCCTCCTCATCATACATTGGGTCGCCAAGTTCATCCCCTTCCTCTTCCCCTCTATTCCTCACCTTTGCCATCATTAAAACCAAGAGTGGAATGATACATAGAAGCCAAAAGAACACCATCTTGGAATATGGATATAGGTGGTGGACAACCTGTAAATAAAGGAGCAAGTAGAAACAATGGGAAAGAGTAGGAGAGGGAGGAGAAAAATACAATTTTTTTTTCAAAAAAACAAGGGAGTTTGGGGTTTGAACTTACCTCTTTAGCTCTTGTAGATGAAGTCCTCCAAGCTCTTGCTCCAAGCTCCTCCTCCTTCTCCTAGCTCCTCCTTCTTCACTCCTCCAAGCTCTCCTCTCTTCTTCTCTCCTTTCCTCTCTTCTCTTCTCCTCTCCTCTCTTCTCTTCTCCAACTCTCATAAACTCAAAGTGAGAAAATGAGAAGAGAATGGGGGCTTTATTCTTTTCTAAACTCACCCTAAACTAACCCTAACCTCACCCTAACCCACCCCCTCATGCTAAGTTAAGTGAACTTTTTAAAAAAATTAAAAAAAAAACCGAGTTTGATAGCTGACCGCGCGGATTCATATGGAAGCGCGCTTCCGGGCCTCGTGAAGCGTGCGCTTCCGGGCCTGAAGCGTTGCGCTTCCGGAGGCCCGAAGCGCCCTCCGAAGCGCGGATCCGGGCCAACGCTTCCATAATTCCAGGAATCGTGAAAAAAAAAGGAATCGCGCTTCAGTAAATTTGGAATCGCGCTTCGCCTAGAGGTTCCGGAACGCTTCCGTACGGGACGCGATTCCGGCCTCGGATCCAGGGGGGGGGGGGCGATTCCTGCAACACTGGTCTGGTTTGGTTTAAGAATTAAAGAGTTTACTCTTTCTTGGCACAACATATATTGTTGGAGTAGTTCTGGTCTGATTTTGGCATACAAGGAAAAATCTGTCTGAGGCTGTTCATTAAGCAAAGGTCATCCCTATTTTTGAGCGGCTACCATAAAGGCTCTCTCTACACAGACAGCGAAGTCTCCTTTGTACATTCTCCGAAGTTGGTTTGATCACCGAGTCTGGTTGAGGGGGGATCACACTGCAGAAATCAACCCAGGCCTCAGGCCACAGACTGAGATGTCTGTGGTTGTACAATGAAGCTACAACATTGTCCAGGGGGGCAAGTGAGGCTGCGGCTAGCCATAAATGAAGGAGCCAAAACCCACTGTAGCGTCTGCTCCATTCTGGCAACCATTCCGTGCTCTTTTAGGGCATGCAGATGCCCTCAGGGGAAGCAACCGAATTCCAGTGAATCTACTGCCCAGGTCTGCACTTGTTCTCAGGTCTATTTGGGCTCCTGTTGCAGTAAGTTTAGAAGCAGGCTTCCAAAAAAAAGTCATGACCATACGGCACGACGGTATGTATGGACTTGAAAATTCTTCACAACCAATGGCTGACAACAATCTGTAATTTGTCATACTATACAGGGCCACGTTTAATCAGTTAAATAGCAGCTGTACGGTACTGTTGGTGGATGCACAGTGATGAACTATGAATGTTGAACTGTGTACAGCAGTAATGTATGATATGATAGCACTGTAGACTTTTGTTAATTTTTTTTTCTTTGGTGGTTTTATTTTTCTCACCCAATTCGATTTTTATGTTAGCTGATGTAACTGGTGTGACCTGCCAATTTATTAATTTTGTACAGACTTTCAATTTAAGTAGCAGAAATTAAATTGGTGACTGTACACTAGGTTTTTGCAGTGAGGAAGTGGACGACTATTTTAGATGTTGGGAAATGTACAGTGACAACTAGCGGCGGACTGCAGATGGCAGCTGTGGTGGTCGTTGAGCAGTTGGGGGCTGCAACAATTTATTTATTTTTTAATTTTCCTTTTCTTCCTTATATGTATATGCTCTTTTTTTTCAATACTTCCTTTCCTTTCTTTTCTTTTGTTTTTTTAATATAAATTTATGATTTTTTTTTTTTTCAACCATTTTTTCAATACTTTCTTTCTTTTATTTTTTTATATAAATTTATGATTTTTTTTAATTATATTTCTTTTTATATAAATTTTTTCCAATGGTCAAGTGCTTGATAGCAAATCCAACAGAATGGAGAACCTCCAACTATGTAGCGAAACGCTTGAATTGCAACGGCAACAAGGTTGATGAAAATTGATGGCCAAGGGCTGGATCAGACTGGTTCTCTACGACGGTTGAGCGGCTAGAGGATCGAACAACTTTGATACCGATGTTATGAACAAGGTTCGTATACTCAGAGGAATGCTCTGATAACAATGTTACAAACAAAGTTCGTATACTCAGAAAGTTAATTACTCCAAAATACTTGGAATATGAAGATCTCCATTGGAGATACAAAAATATGTATTAAAATGTATGAATGAGAATGATTACAAATGAGGGTGAGGACCTGCTTATATACCTAGGCAGATACCTCTTCACCAACGGTCATGTCCTTAGGGACATATCTCGTCATTAAATAATTACTAGTTAATTAATTATTATTTACATTATTTGTATTATTTTATATATTTTATTCATAACAGACTGAAGAATCATATTTATTACTGCTGGATTATTGAAGAATCATATTGCTATATTGCCTAATGTTAAGTGAAAGTGAATGAATGTACGCTGTTGTCATATAAAGGTTTGTTTTTATTGGAAACCCTAGATAAATGTAAACCCTAAGGGCAAAATTACCCGAGGACACTACGGGAAAATTGCTCCTACACTATCGGTTTCCATGTGCACAGCTTGATGAATGATAAGTATTTTCTGCTGTTAAATTCAATGGGTAAATCTTGCGTAATTTGTTGTTAGAAATTATGAATGTTGTGTGTGAATGGTGTTATTCTACGCTTAGTTGCTGTAGAATGGTTTGCTGTTATGCTACTTTTAGACTGAATGCGAATTGTATAGGCAAATTAGATAAATGGTTTTAAAAAATCAGATTTTGGTTTTGCTAACTTAAATTCCACATCTAGTTGCATTAGAAATATAGTGTGAGCTACTTGCAGTCAGTATTTGAGACTAATACAGGGCAAATTTTAAATTGGTCAAGTGGGTACCTGATTGCCATTGAGGGAGTATAGGTGGGTACCTCATATTTCGATGCAGAAGGAATAATATATTAAAGGGAGTACTATTTGCTAACTAAATCCTATTGTAGGTTTTTGTTGAAATTTAATTTATACAAAGCAAGGCACTATTGCATGTAAACAAAAGTAAATTATTAAGGGAGATAGGCACCCTTCTCCCTGCTTTCTAGAAAAAATTGATGCTGTCGTTCTATTTTGTCCCTAATAACATCTGTTTCTGTCTTGAGCTCAGGACAC
This sequence comes from Pinus tabuliformis, assembly GCA_031772625.1. Classification (NCBI taxonomy): domain Eukaryota; kingdom Viridiplantae; phylum Streptophyta; class Pinopsida; order Pinales; family Pinaceae; genus Pinus; species Pinus tabuliformis. The sequence continues at coordinate 1,851,688,868 of CM062816.1, forward strand.
TTGATGTAATTATGGCTATTAATATGTTCACTTTGGCACAGTTAGCAAGAACTTCGTTTTTGTTTGATTCTATTGAAGTAAATAACATCATTCCAACTGGGAATAACTTATGAAATATTATCGTTCATTTAGGTAGTCACTTTGAAGGCTTAGAAGTTATTTTGCTAGTTGGTAGATCTAAGATTTTATCATCCAAAAATGTCTCATTCATTTTATATTTATCAACCGTTGTGATTCTCCTTTTGTTTTGCTATTTCTTATCCTCTGTCTATTTAAAATGCTTCTGACTAACTTGGCAGTAAGTGTGCCCTTCTCCAATTATTGGAATATTATAGAAGGAATGTAGCTGGGTTACAGCCCTCAAAAGACACCCTTTGGCTGAGAAACTGCAAGCAGGGGGAATCTACTCTGCAAAATATGCCTAGGGCTAGCACCTGGGCTCATTTGCATGGAGGCTTGCCTGGACACGTAAGTTTGCCCTCTTACATGGCTGAGATGATCCATGAGGGGTGAAACATGTCTCTGGGGGAATACGAACCATGGTGGAGGGATACAAAGAACCCCTGCTTTACCTGCAAATCCAGACTGTGTTGATGATTTACCATGAGGTTTTCATTTATTGTTCCTTTGAAATTAGTGCCAATGACCAATGTTAGCTAAGTACTTGATATCATAGTGTAATGACTACTTGGAATTTAAATTCTTAGGGTCTTCTTAGGAATGACCAGCCTTTGTGCCCAAAGGAACGAAGGCTTTTACATAGCAGTACACCACATGTATTGCTAAGAAAGTTGATGCTTGAACAACTGCCATAAACATTAACTAGAACTGTTTGATATTTTGCCACACATGGGTCTAGTTTTGTATTGATGACCTCGCAGGCTGACTATTTTACAGTCTTAAATTATACATTTCAGTGAAAGCTAATGCTATCTTGGTTTTTTTGTGTTTGTTTGTTTGTCTATTTTATTGGTGTAGATTCTAGTGTTCTTTTTTATGTCTTATTAGCTTTCAAGGCTCAATAGCAATGGGTATCTAATAAGTTAAGGTTTTCTTCTTTTATGTTGTTTTATTGTGGTGTCATTTAATGTTTCTCCATCATGGTATGGAAGATTTCTAAATTCTTCCTTTTGGTATTTGTTCTATTCTTCAGATACACAGTTGCAGAAAATGCCTAGACGAAAGACTGACAAAGCATATGTTTTGGACAAAAAACAGCATTTAGCGAGATTAAATATTGTTGAAACAGGAAAATTTCTTCTGAAAAGGTATATGGTTTCTGTTTCATGTCCTCTCCATGTAACTATTTTAGAAAATTGCATTAGGAGTATATTCTTTTTTTTTTGAATAGGATCCTTGAATATATATTGATTTAAAAACACTGTATGAAAGGCACAGGGCAGCTTACTTCACACATCTTGCTTCTCCTTTTATTCCAGGAGTATGTCTACATTCTGGTTTCTAGTAGGTCTGTTTCCACTTACATCATCCTTCCCTTGACAGTGGGAAATTTGTTCGAAACTAGACCATGGATAGGCCCTCCAAAAGAATCCTAAGACAAACCAAAATTTGCAAAACATCATGATTGAAGCTAAGGGAGGGGGGAATACTCCCTTACTCCTTGCCACTGCAGCTCCCCTTTATTCAAGGTGGTGCCCAGATTTTCCATTTGATCCGCTACCACGTTTTGATCCCTTAAAACATGAAAATATTTTCTAACCAGCATCGGGTCATAGAGTCTTTGTATTCTTTGAAAGAATTTCTCAACCTCAAGTTTGGAGGAAGAGAGTCAGCAAATAAATGATAGCTTAGAGTTGCAGAATCTCCAATGATCAGCACTTCTTGAGCTCCCAATTTGCTCATTTGAACTAGACATTGATACATTGCATATGCCTCTGCCATATTATTCGTAGTTGTACCGAAGCCCTAGGCGAATCTGTACCTCATCTCTGCTCACAGAGTGATAAATCACTGTCCCTGGGTTTCCTTTGGATGCTCCGTCAAAAACCATAATGAATTCTGTTTGAGCTGAGATCCACTTGGGAAATTCCTCCTTGGCCAATCTGAGTTTCCATTTTTCCTTTGGCTGGGAGTTCTTTGGCTTATCTGGGAAATTCCTCCTTGGCCAATCTGAGTTTCCATTTTTCCTTTGGCTGGGAGTTCTTTGGCTTATCTTTAACTCTGTTAAGAGCATTAGGAATATATTCTATCAGTTGCAACCTTAGGCAAAAAACGGAAGCAATCGAAGAAACTTGTTTATTCCAGTGTGATAGAAATATTCAGGTGCTAATTTGTAGTAATTCCTGTTTTGTAAGTTGCATACATTCGTTTATCATTGCTTGATTTAGATCTTTTCAAACTGGAGTAATCACACAAGCATTGAGTGGGTAATCTGAAATTTTTTAGCATTTCTATCCAGAGATAGTATCAGTTCCACATAAATGACCATTGACTCATATAAAATGTTGGAGGCTATTAGTGTTGTCAACCTGAAAATTTATTAAGGCTTTTTAAGATAGTTCTAGTTGGAAGCACATGCTAGGGACTTTTTAAATGTGTAATTGACAAAATGTCCGCGATCCTTTCTCATTTTTGAGTACAAATCCATTGGTCTTTTTTTGGTTGACGTGGAAAAGAAAAATAAGTTTGTATTAATGAGGCCCAAAACAGGCCTACTGTTTTACATTTTTTACAAAACCATAAGGCCATTAAGATTCTGTCCACTCTCTAATTACTGACTCTGCATACTCAAAATGCCCTGCATGCATTGTAACTTTTCAGAATTATTAAAAGATACATACCTATTGACACATCAACTGTTGTCGCAGACTTAAAATGCCCTACATGCAGAGCTATATCCTTTGACAGCGTGACACATTATTTACATAGAAACATACTGATTTATCGAATGCTGGTTGCCATGTATTATAGGCCCGATTTCAAATCAGTTTTATGACTGAAATCTGATATGAATTCTGTTATTAACTTATTTTCCAACTATTAAGAATCTAAGAATGTGGGTTTCCACATTTATTCATATTTCTTGTGATATTTGTGGATACAAGCTGTGAAATAGCTTGAAACATCCAACGTTTTGGGTGGACACTCCACCCATTGTCAGGGACAATAAAAACTTACACACCACCCATCAGCAGGGACAATAGAAGCTTTTGAAAGCTTTTATTGTCCCTGATGATGTGTGGAGTGTCCACCCAAACATTGGACGTTTCAAACTATTTCAGACACAGTTTATATCCAGAAATATCACAAGCAAAAACTATTAAGAACCTACTAACTACCTAATGTCAGATTGATATTTTGAAATTGCAGTTATAATATAGCCAGGTCTGCTCATGGTAACAACAATATTCGGCAATTTGTAGTACAACAGATTCCATAATAACTGCAGTGAAATTCGGCAATGGTAGAATAGTAGCAGCAGATGTATATTCTGAGATACAGTACTGTGAAACTTTACAACAACAGTTTGAAGATGAGCAGCAGATGTAAATCTTAGCCAAAACAGAGCTTGACGTTATCTCAAATAATACAAAAATACTCTCCTGAGAAGGTATGGAAACCAACTCAAACCCAAAGTATCCAAGGGAAGTACGAGTCCTGCTCTTGGACCAGTTTAGTCTTTTACCAACTACCTGCAAGAAAGCAAAATGTTGAAAAAATATAGCAAGAAAGGCTCAATTTAACTTTAGCCTCAGTCAAATTGAGTAAATCGAATTTCCACATCAGCAGGACAACTTGGAGGCAGTTAACTTGTGTGACATGGCTCTTGTCACTTAGTTAGCTCAGTAAATTTGAGTTAGAGGGATTGTTGTTCAATTATGTGTGTGTGATTGCTAAATTTTAGTAATCCAGTTCAGTGATTTTCAGTTGCATTCAGTTAACTGACCTCTAACTATTGTGGAGTCAGTTGAAGGTCAGTTGTGTAGTGGGACAACAGTGTAACTCAAAGATTTCTCAGTTAACTGATCAATCAGCCCAAAATAGCTAGTGCATGCAAGGAACTCAAATTCCTTAGTTGAAGTGGATATGACAAGGCAGTGTAACATAAGTTGTAGACTAGTTTTGAGTGTACAGGTGTTGCATGGAATCAATAATTAATCCTTGGGAATTGCGCAATCATTTTGGAGGAAATTCCTAAGAATAGGGGCTAATTTCCTTAGGAATTGAGCAAGGAAATAGGGGCCTTGGTGAGCAAAGAATTGGTTAAGTGTTGGTTAGAGTTGTTCATTGAGCAGAGAAAACAATTATTCTTTTGCATGTTGAGCTCAGAGCTAGAGCTAGCAATTGTAATAGATTCTCTATTCATCTGATTAATGCAAAGAGGCTTGAGGGGTTTTTCCCAGTTGGGTTCCCCTAGAAATCATGGTGTATTCGCAGTTTTGCTTATTGCATGTTGTTCTAAATTGTGATTTCCATTCTGCAGATTAGTAGAGGAGAATTTGTGTCTCTTGATTTTAGTTCGAATTCTTGAGCAATTGCAATTCCTATCAAATTTCTACATGGTATCAGAGCCTCAAAATTCACATTAGAACCAACGTTTCGAACTTGTCTCTTAAGAATTTCGAATTTGTAGATTTCTTGCAGCGATTTTTCATTAGGATCGGGATAATGTCTTTCAATGGTCTGAGATTGGAGTATGCCCTGGACGGTAGCTTGAATTTCATAGCCTGGAAGGATCGAATGGAAGCAGTGCTTGATGACAATGTTGTGTTAGAATATCTTAAAATTGACATTGCAAAACCTCCATAGTCGGATGCACAACAATTAGCCCACTGAAAGAAGGATGTTGCAAAGACGAGGAGAATTATTTTGGGATGAGCTTGAAGGGGTCGGGGTGAATGTTGTAGAAGATGACCTGGTAAACCTGGCTCTTCTAGGCCTTCCAAAATCCTGGCACAACTACCAGGACTCTGTGAATGGAAGGGAAATTACCGAATTGGGAAAGGTTGTGGTTCGATTTGGTACAAGAAGAGTTCAAGAGAAATAACCAGGATGGAACATCATCCAAAGTTGAGGATGAAGAGAATTTTGAATTGGTTGGAAAGGGGAAGAAGGGCAAAGGGAAGAAGACCCAGAGCAAACCCAAGTCTAGCCAAAATAATGGCAAGAAGAAAGACATGAGCAAGATAAAATGCTTCCACTGCCACGAATTCGGGCACTATGCAACAAAATGTCCGCACAAGAAGTCTACCAAGAAGCCTTCAGGAGGAGCAACAGGTGAAGCACTGGCTTCACAATTCAAATTAGACTTCACCCTAATAGCATGCATGGCCAACACTATTATGAGGAGTGTGTGGTATCTTGATTCTGTTGCCTTGTTCCATATGATAGGGTGCAAATAGTTTTTCAGCAGCTTGGAGGAGAATGATCTCCAAATGCATATCGAAATGGGGGATGATGGGCGGTACAGTGCTACAGGAATTGGTATTGTTACCTTTGAGAGGGAGAAAGCCTCTCCTCTTCACCTCAAAGATGTTATGTTCATACCTAGGCTAAAGGAGAACTTGATCTCTGTAGCAGTTTTGGAGAATCTGGCTATGATGTTATTTTCAGTAAAGGGAAAGCCTTTCTGAGACACATAACTACTGTGCAAGTGAAGTAGATTGGGGTTCGAGTGAAGGACCTATACACACTTGAGGTGGGAGATTGCACTGCATTGATTAGTAAGGCTGAGAAAGTGCCAAGTCGCGATGTTGGAAAACTCTGGCACAGGAGATTGGGTCATCTACACCATGGTGCCTTAAAGATCATGCAACAAATTACCATCGGTCTCCCTAAAGGCTCCCTTGACCAGCAGGATGTCTGCAAGGGTTGCACATTGGGGAAATATGTCAAATCCACATTCAATGACCGAGATAGCAGAGCATATGCAGTCTTGGAGTGAGTCCACTTTGATGTTTGTGGACCCTTTTTTACAACCTCCACAACAAAACATAAGTACTATGTTATTTTTATTGATGATTTTTCTAGAAAATGCTGGATCTTCTTCATGCGGAAGAAGGATGAAGTTTTCTCAAAATTTGTTGAGTTCAAGGCATTAGTTGAGAAGGAGACTGGGAAGAAGGTGAAGGCTCTCAGGAGCGACAATGGAGGTGAATTTGTTTCGCATGCCTTCAAGGATTTCTATGCCAAAGAAGGTATTTAGATAGAATTGATAGCACCCCATAACCCATAGTAGGATGGGGTAGTTGAGAGGAAGAATAAGAGCATAGTGGGAGCAGCAAGGGCCATGTTGCATGATTAGGGGCTGCCATTACATCTATGGGCAAAAGCATGCAACGCCGTAGTCTACTTGCAGAATCAGAGTCTGCATAGAATACTTGGTATGAGCACACTGGAGGAAGCTTTCTCTGGGAGAATTTTTAGAGCTTCAGTTTATTGTTATGTCTCCAAGGATTCGAGGAAGAAACTTGAGCCTACAACAGAGTTGGGAGTTTTTGTAGGATACACCGAAACTCCATAGAATTATCGGGTGTATTTGCCTTCACTGAGGATGACAGTTGTAATGAGAGATGTTAAGTTTGATGAGGACAAGGCTATGAGATGCTGTCTGGAGCGAGAGTTGAGTATCTCGCCGGAGCAGGAGCCCCAGGATGAGCTTCACGAGGTTGTGGAGCAGCGACATGCAGTGGAGCAGACAGGAGGCCTAGTGGAGACATCCACTGAACCAAAATCTTCTAGAGGGGAGAAATAGAACTAGAGAAGCTGATAGATTGTTGCAGGATGCACGAGAGAATGTGGGAGTCCCCACATCACAACCCAGGTAGAGGAGATCACCTAATAGGTACACTGGGTACATGGCTCTCATGATGGAGCACATTGAGACAGAGCCTTTTTCATTTAAGGAAACAATTGCTCAACCAGTTTGGGTTGATGCCATGGTGGAAAAATACAAATCCATCATGAAGAATAATGTATGGGAAGTGGTGTAGAGACCAAAAGGGAAATCAGTGGTTGGTTTGAGATGGATCTACAAAGTGAAGCATGCAACGGACAAGAGCATCGAAAAGTAAAAGGCCAAATTTGTGGCCAAAGGATTCTCTTAGATAGAGGGAGTGGACTATGTGGAAACTTTTGCACCAGTTGCAAGATATTCCTTAGTTAGATCCATTCTAGCTTTGGTTGTGCAGATGGGTTGGAAAATCCATCAGATGGATGTGAAGACCACCTTTCTCAACGATGTTGTTGAGGAGGAAATTTACATAGAGCAGCCAGAAGGATTTGAGACATATGATTAAGAGTCGCATGTGTGCAAACTCAAGAGAGCATTGTATGGTCTCAAATAGGTGCCCCGAGCATGGTACACTCGGATTGACAATTATCTCATTGGATTGGGCTTCACCAAAAGTGAAGTAGATGCGAACCTCTATCACATTGTGGTAGATGGTAAGTTGCTTATTCTTGTTTTGTATGTCGATGATTTAATATTGACAGGTGATGAGTAGTTGATCCGCTCTTGCAAAGAGGATCTTGCAAGGGAATTTGAGATGAAAGACATGGGCCTCATGCATTACTTCCTCGGGCTGGAAGTATGGCAGGGTGATGGTGAATTGTTTGTGTCTCAAGGCAAGTATGCTACCGAGATACTTCAAAGATTTCACATGGAGAATTGTAAGCCCATGGACACACCTCTAGCTACAAACTAGAGGAAGGAGTATGCTTCTTTAGGTGAGGAAGTTGATGCTACCATTTATAGGAAGCTTGTGGGTTCACTGATGTATCTTGTGAACACACGACCCAACATGTGCTATGCAGTCAACCAACTCAACCAAGCTATGGTGAGGCCTACCAAATTATATTGGAAGGCAACAAAGCATGTGTTACGGTACCTCAAAGGCACTACCCAGTATGGATTATGGTACAGAGAGACAATGGGAGTGAAGCTGCAAGGGTTCATCGATGCAAATTGGGTAGAAAGTCCATCCGACAGGAAAAGTACATCGGGTGCTATCTTTTGTGTTGGGTCCGCATCTATTTCCTGGTACGACAGGAAGTAGAGGTCTGTGGTGCTCAACTCAGCAAACACTGAATACATGGCTACAAGTCAAGCAACATGTGAAGCAACCTGGATAAGGAAAATACTTGTGGGACTATTCAGTTAGGAGATGGATCCGATAATGATATATTGTGATAATCAGAGTTGCATTAAGCTCCAAGCACATTGATATTTCAATATTTCAATATTTCAATATTTCATGACAGGTCCAAGCACATTGATATCCGATAGCATCATTTGCGGGACTGTGCGTAGAGGAGAATTATGTTGCTACAATACATTTCGACCGAGGAACAAGATGCTGACATCTTGGCAAAGACATTGTCAAGAGGTAAATTCGAATTCCACAAGTGTAGGATAAGGGTGGTTGAAAATCCCTTTCTAGCTAAGAGGCAGTGTTGAAAAAATGTAGCAAGAAAGGCTCAATTTGACTTTAGCCTTAGTCAAATTGAGTAAATTGAATTTCCACATTAGCAGGACAACCTGGAGGTAGTTAACTTGTGTGACATGGTTCTTGTCACTCAATTAGCTCAGTAAATTTGAGTTAGAGGGCTTGGAGTTCAGTTATGCATGTGTGATTGTTAAATCTTAGTAATCTAGTTCAATTATTTTCAGTTGCATTCAGTTAATTGACGTCTAACTATTGTGGAGTCAATTGTGAAGTGGGACAACAATCTAATTCAGAGATCTGTCAGTTAACTGATCAATTAACCCAAAATTGCTAGTGCATGCAAGGAATTCGAATTCCTTAGTTGAAGTGGAGATGACAAGGTAGTGTAACGTCAGTTGTAGAATATTCTTGAGTGTACAGGGGTTGCATGCAATTAGTGATCAATCCTTGGGAATTGTGCAATCATTTTGGAGGAAATTCCTAAAGAATAGGGGCTAATTTCCACAAGAATTTCGCAAGGAAATAGGGACCTTGGTGAGCAAAGAATTGGCTAAGTGTTGGCCATAGTTGTTCATTGAGCAGAGAGAATAGTTATTCTTTTGCAGGTTGAGCTCAGAGCTGGAGCTAGCAATTGTAATAGATTCTCTATTTATCTGATTAATGCAAAGAAGCTTGAGGGGTTTTTCCTAGTTGGGTTCCCCTAGAAATCATTGTGTATTTGTGGTTTTGCTTATTGCATGTCTATGCATGTTGTTCTAAATTGTGATTTCCATTCCGCGGATTATCAGAGTAGAATTTGTGTCTCCTGATTTCAGTTTGAATTCTTGAGTAGTTGCAATTTCTATCAAATTTCTACACAAAATTCTACACACACCAAAATTTATCTCTTGCATGAAGGATAAATAGTTTTAACCATAACTTCTCCTAGTCCCCTTTATAAGTTTTTAGTTTATGATTGACCTATTACATTTTACATGTGGGATAAATATTAAATATTATACTTCTTCCATAAATGTGACTTAATATGCCTAAGTTGTTGTAGAAATTTCTCATTTCCCACCCCGGTTTTCAGTTTCTCTTTATTTCTTCCATATAGTTAAATGCCCTTTCCCATAACCATACATTTAACAAGCTGCAAAAAAATAAATTTGCTGAAAACACAAATTCTGGAAATTTTACAGAATGCTGGAAATTGCAGAAATAAAAATCAGCAGTAATAAACAGCCATTAAAACACATTTAAACACTGAGATTTTTGGTCAATGTGACCCTGGAAAAACCCCCTACAACTCTTGGGGAAAACCAGTTTGAGAGCTCTTCTTTATTTCTGGAAAATGCCTTTTTACAGTAAGAGAAATATTCAGCAAAAATCAGCAAGCAAACTTTTACAACTTATCTCAGCCTTGCTGAAACTCCGCCCTGCTGAAACTCCGCTGTACAGACTTGCTGAAACTCCGCCCTGCTGAAACTCTGCTGCTGAAACTCCGCTTTGCTGAAACTCCGCTCTGCTGAAACTCCGCTGCTGAAACTCCGCAGCTCACTGTCCAGAAATCTCCCTTGCTCTCTTGCTCTCCTTCTCTCAATCTGCTCATGAAAGAATGAATGACCTTTTCCTCCTTTTCCTCCTTTAATCTAACCCCAAGTGACTTTTGGGTGATCCAAGTGACTTTTGGGTGATCCCTAAATCCAATGGTTGAAATAGATTGAGATCTAAGGCTGAGATTAAATGCTCATTTAAATCTCACTTTTTATTTTTTAATTCATCCCACTTTAATAAAGACCCACTTAGTCATTTATTTCTAAAGTCACTTTTCCTTTCTAATTTTTCATTGACTTTATAAAAGTCACTTTAAAATTAGACTTAGTAACTTTATCACTTAAAGTCACTTTTAAATTAGATTTAACTTTATAAAATTATAAAGTCACTTTAGGAGAAAAATTAAATTCTTTTGGACACTTTTCCCTAGGCCAAAGATCAAAACCTAAGGGAACCACCTGTCCTCCGGTACCAAATTTCAACACTCCCTCTTTCCGAGGAAGGTGTTCTTCACCACACCCATCTTGTCTCTGAAGTAGACATGCTTGCCCCGTGGTAAGGCTTTGGTAAGAATATCTGCAACCTGCTCATCAGTGGAAATATACTCAAGCTTCACAGCTCCCTTCTGAACATAGTCTCTGATGAAATGATATCTGATCCCGATATGCTTTGACCTGTCATGAAATACTGGATTCTCCGTGAGTTTAATGCAACTCTGATTATCACAGTAAATCACTGAAGGTCTCAACGGCTGACCAAATAAGCCAAACAACATCTTGCGAAGCCAGATAGCCTCACAACTAGCTAGACTCGCTGCCATATACTCTGCTTCCGCTGAACTCAGTGCTACTGACTGCTGCTTCCGGCTGAACCATGACACTACTGCTGAACCCAACCCAAAACAACACCCTAAAGTGCTCTTCCTATCAGAAGCACAACCTGCCCAATCAGAATCAGTGTATCCTGCCAATCTCACTCCATCTCCTTGCCTGTAGTCCAGACCATAATCCACTGTCCTCTGCAAGTACCGCAAAATGTGTTTTGCAGCCACCCAGTGAACCTTCCTAGGCTCACACATAAATTGACTCATCGTGTTGACTGCAAAACAGATATCTGGTCTAGTGTTGACCAAATACATCAAGGAACCAATCAGCTGTCTGTACAATGTGGGATCCACCAACTCGGAATCCGAAGCATGAAGCTTCTTCCAGTTGGTGATCATCGGTGTCGACATGGGTCTACAATCCTCCATGTGGAATCTGCTAAGGATGTCCACAATATACTTCCCCTGCCCCAGGAAGAAATGCCCCTCCTCCTGCCACACCTCCAAGCCCAAAAAGTAATGCATCAAGCCGATGTCCTTCATCTCAAACTCCGTCGCAAGATCTCTCTTGCAGTGCTCTATGAGTCTCTCTGCACCTGTAATGACCAAGTCATCCACATACAACACCAGAATGAGAGGCTCCTCACCAATCACAATAAAGTAAAGGTTCGGATCTACCTCACTCTTTGTGAAACCCATCCCCTGCAAATATGTATCTATCCTGGAGTACCAAGCTCTGGGAGCTTTCTTCAGGCCATAAAGGGCCTTCTTCAGTTTGCACACATGGGACTTCTTCCCATGCACCACAAAGCCCTGTGGCTGCTCAATGTACACCTCCTCCTGTATGAAGCCATTGAGAAATGCAATCTTCACATCCATCTGGTGGATCTTCCAACCCATCTCTGCTGCTATCGATATAATGGAGCAGATCGAAGTATATCGAGCCACGGGAGCGAAGGTCTCCTCATAATCAACTCCCTCTACCTGGGAGAACCCTCTAGCCACAAACCTTGCTTTGAATTTCTCAATGCTGCCATCTGCAGCATGCTTTACCTTGTAAAGCCATCTGGAAGTAACCACGGATTTTCCCTCAGGCCTCGGCACCACCTCCCAAACATCATTCTTCATGATAGAAGAATACTCCTCCTGCATGGCCTCTCTCCAGACCTGCTGGCTAGCTGCCTCCTCATAGCTAGAAGGCTCAGAGTCAAGGATGCTGGTAACCATCGCCATATAGCTACAAAACCTCTCAGGTGGTCTACTCTCTCTGATCGGCCTTTTCGGCTCAGCAACAGATGAGGCATCTCTCAAGGTTTCCTGAAGCCACTTGGACTTCCTCTTCCTTGAGCGCACTTCTCCCACCGGAGAATGAGACTCCTCCTCATCATCATCAGGAGCCTGAACTCCTGACTGTCTGTCTGCTGTCTTCCTGCCTGCACCTGAACCTGTAGAAGCTGAGGTACCGTGTGAACTGTCCATCAGTGGACTCCCTAGTGAACTGCTCTGCATGCTGCCCGGAGCACCACCCCTCTGGCTCGGTGAGCCACTGCTCACTGACGGACCTGACATCCTCATAGATGTACCTCCTGATCCTCCTGATCCTCCTGATCCCTGCCCACTGGATCCCTGCGACTGACTCAACTGCTGCTGAGGGTCTGGCTGATCCAGATACTCTAACTCCCGTGACCTCCTAAAGGCCCTGTCCTCCTCGAACTTCACATCCCGTCTGACAACAACTCTCCTCTGTGCAGGAATGTAAATCCGAAAGGCCTTTGAGGTCTCACTGTAGCCCACAAAGATACCCTTCTCTGCGGTGGGCTCTAGTTTGGTCCTCTTCTCCTTGGGTATATAGGAGTATGTAATGCATCCAAAGATATGAAGATGACCAATATCAGGCTTCTTCCCAGAGAAAGCCTCCTCCGGAGTCATGTGCCCAAAGGCACGATGCAGACTCCTGTTCTGCAAGTAAACAGCTGTGTTGCAGGCCTCTGCCCACAAGAACAATGGCAACCCCTGATCATGTAACATGGCTTTGGCAGCCCCTATGATGGATCTGTTCTTCCTCTCTGCAACCCCATTCTGCTGGGGCTTGTAAGGAACAGTGAACTCCCTCCTAATGCCTGCCTCCGCACAATAGTCAACAAACTCTCCAAGGGTGTACTCTCCTCCATTGTCTGACCTCAGGGACTTGATCTTTCGACCTGTCTGTGTCTCCACAAGAGCTCTGAACTCCTGAAACCGCTTGAAGACCTCACTCTTGGTCTTCAAAAAATAAATCCCGGTCCTCCTGGAGTGATCATCAATGAATAAAACATAGTACTCATATCCACTCAAGGAAACATGAGACATCCGACCGCTCACATCGGAATGAATCAAATCAAGTATCCCAGTCGCTCTGCTGTCACTGCTGGGAAAAGGGGATTTGGCAAACTTGCCCATTGCACAACCTCTGCAAGTATCAAAGTGATCAGTACTGAAATCTGGCACACCTGTAGTGATCTCCCGCAATGTTCTCAAGGCTCCATGATACATATGTCCCATCCTGCGGTGCCAAATCTCACACAGCTCAGAACTGCTAGCTCTGCTATCGGTACTACTGCGCAATGCCAAAAGGGGCTGGAATGCAAACTTGTACACCTTTGCATGGCGTACACCTATCACTCTAGCTGAATCAGCTGGAGTGCCCTTGGGATACATCAACACCTGTCCTCCCCTGAACAGTACCTCGTATCCTCTGTCCTCCAAAGCTGAGACAGATATGAGGTTCTTCCTCATCCCTGGCACATAAAGAACATCTGACACTTTCAAGGGAGGTTTGGACTCCCTCTGAAATGTCAGTGTCCCCACCCCGACTGCTCTAACAACTCTGTCATCACCGAGTACTACCTCTATATTAGTGCCACTCTCTGAAAGCTCTGAGAAGTACTCACGGACTCCTGTCATGTGACGTGAAGCCCCACTGTCCACATACCAGATACCTGAAGATGCTCCGCTAATCGAGGGAAAAGCATGCTCCCTCTGAACTTGTGTGGCAGGTGATTCTGCACTAGAGGACTCATACGTAGTGAACGCAAACTCCCGGTCAAAACAGCCTGCAAAGTCCTCAATCTTTGCTGAAGCTGCCACGTCCTGGTTCTTCCCCTTCTTCTTCTTCTTCTCCGGACACACAACTGCATAGTGTCCCATCTTTTGACAATTCCAACACTTCACCTTGGAATAGTCTTTTGACAATTCCAACATTTCCCACCCCGGTTTTCAGTTTCTCCTTATTTCTCCCATATAGTTAAATACCCTTTCCCATAACCATACATTTAACAAGCTGGAAAAAAATAAATTTGCTGAAAACACAAATTCTGGAAATTTTACAGAATGCTGGAAATTGCAGAAATAAAAATCAGCAGTAATAAACAGCCATTAAAACACATTTAAACACTGAGATTTTTGGTCAATGTGACCCTGGAAAAACCCCCTATAACTCTTGGGGAAAACCAATTTGAGAGCTCTTCTTTATTTCTGGAAAATGCCTTTTTACAGTAAGAGAAATATTCAGCAAAAATCAGCAAGCAAACTTTTACAACTTATCTCAGTCTTGCTGAAACTCAGCCTTGCTGAAACTCAGCCTTGCTGAAACTCCGCTCTGCTGAAACTCCGCCCTGCTGAAACTCCGCTGTACAGACTTGCTGAAACTCCGCGTTGCTGAAACTCCGCTACTGAAACTCCGCTCTGCGGAAACCCCGCTCTGCTGAAACTCCGCTGCTGAAACTCCGCAGCTCACTGTCCAGAAATCTCCCTTTGCTCTCTTGCTCTCCTTCTCTCAATCTGCTCATGAAAGAATGAATGACCTTTTCCTCCTTTAATCTAACCCCAAGTGATTTTAGGGTGATCCAAGTGACTTGTGGGTGATCCCTAAATCCAATTGCTGAAATAGATTGAGATCTAAGGCTGAGATTAAATGCTCATTTAAATCTCACTTTTTATTTTTTAATTCACCCCACTTTAATAAAGACCCACTTAGTCATTTATTTCCAAAGTCACTTTTCCTTTCTAATTTTTCATTGACTTTATAAAAGTCACTTTAAAATTAGACTTAGTAACTTTATCACTTAAAGTCACTTTTAAATTAGATTTAACTTTATAAAATTATAAAGTCACTTTAGGAGAAAAATTAAATTCTTTTGGACACTTTTCCCTAGGCCAAAGATCAAAGCCTAAGGGAACCACCTGTCCTCCGGTACCAAATTTCAACAGTTGTCATATTCTAAAGCTGCCATACAACCTTTAAACCACCCTTAACCTGTGCCTAACCCATCTAACACAAAATTGGGGCATTCTAGCACAATTTATTTACTGTTGATTATGGACATTGACTTTCTTCTTTTAGTTAGAACTCTTAGCAGTAGCGTGCTTTGTGTGAATTGTTGGTATGATAATAGGTGCAACATATACAACAAACAATCCAAAGCCCTCTTTATTCTTAAGTGTTGGTGTCAGGGCACATTTCATGGTAGGAACAACAGTGATATCTATGGGTGTCGTGACAGTGGCCTTCTAGGAATGGCTCTGCCCCAAAGCAATCGCGATGCTGGGTGTTGAAGTATTTGAGCCAATGTTTCACAAAGATGCGTCCCCTAAGGCAGGGTGCACGCACTTGATACTCCCCATGCACCTGGGGCGGGGGGACGCCTGAGGAAATGTTTCCTCACGTCCCCCTTTTGGGGAGAGGCAGGGAGATGTAGGGGGAAACATTTCCTCAATATGGAGGATGCGTTTCCCCAAAATGGGTGCTTGTGGGAGCCTCCCCTCAGAAAGGGTTAGGCATCCCCCCTTAATTTTGGTTGAAAACAATGATTTATGAGTAGGGAAGAGTCTGACTTTACCCCTCTGAACACAATCTATGATATGGTGGTACTAGATCTCGATATGCTTGGAGTGATCATGAAACACGGGATTTTCAGAGAGCTTGATGCAGCTCTGATTATCACAATTTATGACTATGGGCTCCAACTTCTGACTAAACAACCCAACAAGTAGCTTCCTCAACCATATGGCTTCACAAGCTTCTAGGTTGGTAGCCATGTACTCGGCCTCAACTGAGCTTAGTGCCACTGATCTCTGCTTCCTACTGAACCAGGGGACTGTTGACCCAACAGTGAAAGTATAACCTAAAGTGCTCTTCTAGTCTGCTGAACTGTTAAAATTGGCAACTAGGGGAAATATTGCTTTGAATTCGAGAGGACCAAAATCGACCTAAAGATCATCAAATTTGGACAAGGGGAAATATGTTTTCGAGGTCAAGCCCACACGTGCAAATTGTCAAGGTTAGCCACATCATCATGTAGGCTCATGAAGCCGATTGGGCATGTCACTTGACCCCCATTGACTTGTATAAATAAGAGAGACCTCAAACCTCATTTGGCATCATCTCATCCCACATATTCTTCTCTCTCTTCATCTGATTGGTTCGTACAACTTATTGGGCATCTCTTTTCCTCACTTGTGGTAGCAAAGAAGGACGAATTACAAGACTGTTGCAGGGTTTGACTAGCATTGACCAAGGGGTATTTGACGAAGTTTGACTGCAATTTTTGTGGGAAATTTTCTGTTTGAGCAAGCCGCATTATTTGCCACACAAGCATAGATTTTTTCGGTATGTTGATTGCGCTGACCGCAGACTTGAAGTGCATATTTTGAACAAGTTTGACTGCTGTTTTGGTGACTGTTTTGGGCTGATTTTGACCACCTAAGAAGGCCGAGTTTGATTGGGTATGACCGAGCTGCATTGTGGATGGTTTGTTGCTGCTTTGACCAATGTTGTCTTTTTGGTTAGGGTTGTTGACTGCTGTAGAAAAATTTCTGATTTGACAGGGATGCCTTGATAATCATTTGGCAAGTCAATTTTGACTTTATTGGACTCTCTCTCTGTGCTAAACATTTAATATAATAATAAGAAGAATTGATCAAAGGGTTTTCTCCATCTTGGGATTTTTCCCTGACATTTGCCAAATCTTGTGTTCTCTTGTCTTAGCTTGTCTTCTGCTTTTATTCATGTTCTATCTATAGTTTCTATCAATGTCATGATTAATGTGATTGCTATTGGAAATTAAATTGGAAATCGTCATTGGGCTAACTAAAGGACATTAAAGAAATTGTTACAAGCATAGAACACACCATTGTTAACTAAAATAATCATGAACCCCCGGCCCAATCTGCATCTATGAAGCTCTGAAGCCTCACACCATCAACCTGCCTGTACAACAATCAATAATTTGTTGTGCCCCTTGTTAAAATTGGCAACTAGGACCAAAGTCCACTTTGGACAGCTCATTTGATGGAGATGATGATTGCATTGAATTCCTCTTTTCGAGAGGACCAAAATCGACCTATAGATCATCAAATTTGGACAAGGAAAAGTGCGTTTTTGAATTATAAGCCCACATGTGCATATTTGATCAGGTCGACCCTAAAGCAAATTGGACACCCTTGGAAGGCTATAAATACCAACAATTATTAAGGTGAAGGAGAATTTGAATTAATAGCCGCCCTACTTCATTCTCCAACAAAGCTAAGGATCATGAAACCTTCAAGAAAGCCCTTATGTTGAGGGAAGAAAAACTAGGGTTTCCCTCTTAGGGCAGACACCTAGGGCAAGAGAATTTATGGATGAAATTGAAGTGGATACCCACCAAATTGATAGGTTTTGTGGCAAACCCTACCTACTTGATGTTTAGGCTCTCTAACCACCAAAATCCTCTCTCCCTAGAAATTTGCACCAAGCCCTAACTCTCTTCTCTAGCCTTGAAAGGACCAAAATTTAGGAGAGAAAATATGGAGAAAATGTGAGAATGATCACCAACAATTTGGATTAGTGCCTTGTCCTTTGGGCATATGGAGTCAAGGGTGGTTTAGGTTAACTAGACTTCTTTTTGAGGAGGTCAAAATTTGATGCCCTAGCAAGCAAATTTCAAGCATTAACCCACTCAGTGAAAAATAGATTTTCATGGAAGAGCTACAATGAGTTCACCACCAGGAATGTTCAATACATGTTATCCATGAGTAATGTATGCAATATTCATCTAGATAGCAATTCAATTAATTTTCAAAAAATTAGGGCACAATTTTATGATGGCCTAGAATCAATAATTCCATACATTAGTCATAGAAAAATAGGTATTCAACAATAAAGGGCACTTACAAGACAACATGCATGAATTCCTTCCATTATGGAATGAATAGCTCCAAGAATTATCCGAGATTAAGCTCCAAATGTCAAAACGCATCCAAGATCCAATATAGTCCTTAAAAGAGTAAGTGCGAGTTCCTCTATGAGGCCGAAATTCCAAGTGTGATGATGATGAGAGATGAAATGAGATCTCTCTAATATATATGTGCTCTATCATATCCTATTTTAGCCTACAAGCCCCTCTAATCATAAAATAATGTGCAAGTAATGGCCTAGGTCACAGACTGACCTAGTAGCTTTTGCAAATTTAATTTTATCTCCACAAATGCTAGTCGAAATGTTGACATCATGCTTGCGTGGGCTTCTTGAGGGATGGTGTTGAGGCCTTTTAGTGCCATGACAAGTGTAGAAGGTCTCTAAAATTAAGTACTAGGGGTTGGCCCCTGTATCTCAATGCAAATCATCCCGTGGACCCCAAATGTGGGTTTGGGTCACAAAGCTGGGTCTCGTGGGTCTCCAAGTGATGAAATCTCTGTGTTTTCTCCAACGTTGAGGGCATTGAAGATGGTGCTAGCCCTCCCATGTTTCAAGGCTTGAGACAAACCTCATTTGGCCCCTAGATCAACTGCCACAACATGTATATATTGCTAAGCTGACTAGGGGAAAACTGGTCTAAGTGCATCATCCCATGAATAATAAGGAAAATGTAGTATCACTATGGGTGCTGAAGGTGCCCATGGCTACAAATGACGCTTGACAACTGTCTAGAGTCCCATGGCTCTCAACACATCACTTGTGGAACCACAATTAAGTTGCCCCTACCTATAAATGGAACCACTTGCCAATTACACAATATCTTGTGGTGCAAATTTCATCATTAGGCACAACAATCATTATTGCATCTAAGAGAACCAAGCTTGAGCAATTGTGGATGCATGAGTTACCTTAGCCTCTGTTTTTCCACCCCTCTATCTTTCCTTTTACTTTTTCTTGATTTTTCCTTGTATTACTGCTCATAGCTCGAGGAATGAGAAATTGCTTTGTATGATGTATAACATATATTACCCCCTTTAGGATGGGGCAGTTCATTACCTATCAAGGGTTGGGACATGCATGGGTTCCTTGTCTTCTATGTGATAGGGCAACATTGGCCCAGGAACCAGGTGGTTGCCATATGATAGAGGTAAAGCTCGTGCTTGGCTTTTGCCTAGGTGCTAATTTGTAAGTCTCGACCATCTTTTGCATTTTGAATTTTCTTTTGTTTTTCTTGTGGCCATCATATGCTCTTTCTTTTTCTTTTAGTTGCATCAACCTCCCAGGGTGCATTTCCAAGCCCTACCTAAGGTATGAGGATGTGTGTATGCCAAATCCCAATGAACCAATGGTTAGTTTACCCGAAGAAAGGAGGTGGAAGAGGGGCTGATAATGCAAGATGGAAAGTGGTAAGTATGGAATAAGGATAGATTGGGCTACACTATTTCAAACGTGGATTCCCAAGTAGTGCTCGTTATTAAAGTCATGGGCCATTAGGGGAGGTCCCACTGGACTAGGATTGAAAATTAACCCCCATTTAAGGTGAGGGAACAAGAGGACGACCATGACCCTTCTTTCTTCCAAGTTACCCCATACTTCATGTCAAAATGACCAAATACAAACAAGCATAAGCACTCGATTTCATAATGAATAAAGTACCTTTTGATTAGAAGTCCACCTTCCAACATGTGCTCTCGACAAATGGGCGAGGAAACATATGACTGATGCAAGTGGTGGCAATATGAATGACATGTCACATCGACTATAAGGTGGATCTCAAGGGTTGCTGGCTGCTGTCTGGAAGAGTCGAATAGGAGAAAAGCTTCTCCTAGGGGTAACCCACTTTTGGTTGAGAACAAAGCCAATTTTTGGATTTTCTAATTTCTCCCAAAAACTCCAAAGGAAACTACTTCGACACTAATATGCTTTGTAAACTTTTGTGGATATTCCACTGGAACATATCGTCAGAGCAAATTTTACAATATTCTACAGATATATCTATTATGTAGTGTCTTCTTCATATTATAACTTAATTTTGCAAGCGTAGTGCTCAAAACACTGACATAAACTGAGAATGGCATAGAAGAAGCTAGAAGAACAAATACCACACCATCCACATAATGAACATAAGATATACCCTAGTAAACCCAATATGTGAAAACCTAGTTGGAAACTGCGGACCATGCCCTGCTCTTTTCTTCTCAAGCATGAAATGCAAAAACAAAGAGACATGAACTTACTATGAAGTTTCCATAGACACTGTGGCCTATATGGCTACTTCAAGGTTCTATTTCCATTGTTCTAAGTGTAATATCCCATTCCTTTTCTATACTCAACTATGGAACAATAATCAACGAGAATGGAACCCCTTGCTTTTCTAGTGACCAATATTTTAACATGTCCTAATAATTGTGTGGGCTTTGTGATAGTGGCTTTGTGTTAGTGTTTTTGCATGCCTCATGTCCTAATTAGGTTAAGGGTTTTGGACTTTCTAGAGTCTTCTTGAGAGTCCACATGTGACCACTTCCACATGTGTGAGTAATAGGCGTTGACATGGCGCTCACTTGGTACCATGGTGGTCAAATCCAATGGTTAACTTGTGGTTGACATAACTTTCTCATACAAACTCTAATTAAGGTTATCTTTGCGCTGTTGAAAAATTCTTGACATATAGAACAATGTTGATGGGTTGGGAACTTTGTGTGCAAATTTTTGACCTCAAAGATGGGCATTTAATGCCCCAAACATGTTCTGGAGGTCTTAGTTCCCCAAATCACCAAAATAGAACCTGCACTTAAAGTGGGCCCTACAAGTCCATAGCTCCATTTTTTTCCACTTAGGATGTACTAAAATGGATGACAAATTATAAAGTGATCCATTTTGGAATAACTATTGAGAATGTTGTGATCAATGCTGATTTATAAAAGTAAGAACCTAAAAAAATGAGTGTAGTAGTGTTAAAATTGGCAACTAGGGCCAAACTCTACATGGGTCATCTTATTTATGACAACTGATATTTTCCTTGGATTCCTCTCTCCGAGAGGTGTAGGATTGATCTAAAGATCATCCGATTATGACATAACTATCATAACAACTCTAGGGGTAACTTCAACAACAATGATCAAAGGAATGGCAGGTCCAATGGCAAAGGAAAAAGGAATGCGGGACATCAAGGAAATGGTCGACCCTCCAAGAAATCAAGGAACTCCAAGTATGAAGAATCCAATGTTGTTAACAATAAGCAAAAAGAGTACTATCTTATATCAGCCCTCTCCACTGCCTCTCCTCCGGACACTTTGGGAAATTGGCTGATTGATAGTGGTGCCTCAAGGCACTTCACCAGATACAAGGAAGCCCTCTCTAATCTGATAGAAAAGGAGACAAACTTGGAGATCATCTTTGGAGACGATGCCACCTATCCCGTGAAGGGAGTAGGGAATGTTACCCTTCAATTGAATCAAGGTAACACTATTCATTTGCAAGAAGTACTATATGTACCCGATCTCAAGAAGAACTTGGTGTCCATTTCAGCGATGGAAGATAAAGGATTCAAGGTGGCTTTTATCGATGGAAAGGTACGTGTTTGGAAAAGAAATTTTAAAGATGCTTTTACTCTTGGGTTCAGGGTTGACACTTTGTATCAAGTTGGAGGAAGTCCATTGGGAACCATGTCTTGCGACACATCTCTACAATCTGAACTATGACACCGGAGGTTTGCCCATATTCATTATAAGGCCCTACCTGATGTGAGACAGATGGTGACAGGTATGCCCGAGTTCAAAGTAGAGCATGAAGGTGTATGTCTGGGATGTGCCGAAGGAAAACTTACAAGGGGACCATTCCCCTCAAGTAATAGCAAGACCACAGACATATTGCAATTGATCCACTCCGACATATCTGGTATGATGCCCGTAAACTCCTTGGGAGGATACTTATATTATCTCACCTTTGTGGATGATTATTCTCGCAAGACCTGGATCTACTTCTTGAAGAAGAAGGATGAAGTGTTCACCTGGTTTCGACACTTCAAAGCCTTGATCGAAAATCAATTCGAGAAGAAAATCAAGATATTGAGGACTGATAATGGGACCGAGTACGAATCCAATGAATTCCAAGATTATTGCAGAGAAGCTGGCATTAAGAGGGAGACTACAACGCCATACACTCCCGAGCAGAATGGTGTGGCTGAAAGGAAGAATCACTCTATTGTAGAAGCTGTTCGTGCCATGCTTCATGATCAAGGCCTTTCGAAGTATCTATGGGATGAAGCTGCAAATATTGCGTGTATGTTCAAAAGCGATGCCCTCATCAAGCATTGGACTCCAAGACTCCCGAAGAAATGTTCACTAGTAAGAAACCCAATGTCTCTCATTTTGGAATTTTTGGAAGCCCCATATATTTTCATATGCTGAAAGAGAAAAGAAGCAAATTGGGTGCATCTAGGAAGAAAGGAATCTTTGTGGGCTATAGTGAGAATTCTAAGCGATAGAATTTATGTGGCTGGTCAAAAGGAAGTTGAGATAAATCATGATGTCACCTTCGACAAAGATATGGCCCTCAGGAAGATCAACAGCCTTCCTATCCTAAGGAAGGACAAAGAAGTTGACACAGGAAATCAGGGTGAAAAAGAAGACGAAACGATGCTTGATGCTGATGAACCTATGGATCTTATTGATCCTTCTCCTGATGAGCCTTCCTCCTCCAAGAGGAGACCCTCATGGCTTAGGGAGACTCTCGAAGATGCCGAGAGACACATTGCACCAAGGGGGACTTTCTGTGAAAGCAAAAAGCCGAATAGGGATCAAGGATATTTGACCGCCATGAGCACTATCATTCAAAATAAACCTTCATCATTCGAAGAAGCCGTGAAGCAACAAGTATGGAAGGATGCTATGAATGAAGAATACAAGTCAATTATGAAGAATGATGTCTGGCATGTGGTCCCTGGACCCTAGGACAAATCGATTGTCACCTCTATGTGGCTCTACAAAATCAAACATGGAGTTGATGGAAGTGCAGAAAAGTTCAAGGCTCGCTTTGTTGCTCGAGGCTTCTCCAAAAGGAAGGTGTAGATTATGATGACATATTTGCACCTGTTGCCCGATACACCACCATCCGCTCGATCATAGCCCTTGCTGCCTTGCAAGGATGGAACCTACATCAGATGGATGTCAAGATTGCCTTCTTGCATTTTTCAATCAAAGAGGAAGTCTATGTGGAACAACCTGAGGGGTTTGAGGTTCATGATCGGGAAACTCATGTATGCAGGGTGAAGGAAGCTCTCTATGGATTGAAGCAAGCACCCTGAGCTTGGTATGAGAGGATCGATAGCTATCTGATGAAGCTGGGATTCATTAGAAGTGAAGCCGATCTGAACCTTTACTTTAAGGTTGAAAATGATAAACCTCTTATTCTGGTACTTTATGTGGACAACCTATTTCTGACAGGTGCATACCCTCTCATTCACAAATGTAAGAGGGAGTTCGCTTCTGAATTTGAGATGGACCTAGGATCGATGCACTATTTCCTAGGGTTGGAAGTCTGGCAAAAGCCAGGGGAAATTTTCCCCTCTCAAGGAAAATATGTTGTGAAGATATTGGAAAGATTTGGGATGGTGGACTGCAAGCCTATGACTACTCCGATGGAACTTAACTTTAAGAAGTTATGTGGTAGTGTTGCTGGACCTGAATTGGGAAATGCTTTGGAGTACCATCAACTCATAGGAGCACTAATGTTCTTGGTGAACTCCCGTCTGGACATATGTTTTGCTGTTAACACATTGAGCCAATACATGGTTGAGCCTCATCATATACATTGGATTGCGCCAAGAATCTTTTGAGATATCTTCAAGGCACAATCACTCATGGGCTGAGATACATTGCCGGAAATGTGAGGCTGCATAGTTATTCTGATGCTGATTGGGCTGGCAGTGTGGTGGATTGCAAGAGCACTTCCTGGATGTTGCTTTTCTTTGGGTTCTGCTTTGATATCCCGGATGAGCAGGAAGCAAAATTCGGTTGCCTTGAGCATCGCCAAGGCCGAACACATAGCTGCTAGTATGGCCTCCTGTGAAGCTGTCTGGTTGAGGAAGCTCTTCAGTGAGCTGTTTGGACATGTGATGGATACCACCGTGATCCTCTGCGACAACCAGAGTGGGATCCGATTATCAGAGAATCCCGTGTTTCATGATCGCTCCAAGCATATCGATATTAGGTACTACCTTATCCAGGATATGGTACAACGAGGAGCAATAAAGCTCCATCATATTGGGACTGATGAGTAGGTCACCGATATTTTGACAAAGCCCCCGGGAAAGGTCAAATTCTTGGCTTTTCGAGAACGACTTGGAGTCGTGGAGAGACCCTCTTATGAGGGTCCTATATGAGATGGACATTGAGCTTTGGGAGCTCCAGGGGGCTTGGGGTACTTCTTGGAGCGGTGAGCAACCATAGGGTGAGTGGTTCAACCTTCCCCTAGTGGTTTGCTGTGTATAGGGTGAGTGGTTCATCCTTCCCCTGTGATACCCCTTGAAGACATGTAGGTAGGACGAGTGGTTCATCCTTCTCCTGCTGAGACATCCTACCCATGCAGTCTAGGACTCATGGGAAGTACCTCTCATTTGGCCAATGAGTAGGGAAATGAGGATAGGGACCATAGTACTACTGATGGACGCATCGTGTACTACCGTACTCCCTATGCTAGGATGACCGATATTGATCTGGGATCAATGGGAATTGACTTCGGGTCAGTAAGAGTGGTATGAGACACTCTCTTTTGATTGGAACTGACTTTGGGTCAGTAAGAGTGGTATGAGACACTCTCTTTTGATTGGAACTGACTTCGGGTCAGTAGAGAATGGTATGATACATTCTCAATCACTTCTTCTTCTTCATAGTTCAGCATAGCATCGCAGAGCAAAGCAGTGCATTGATGGCAGAGATAATACAGATTGGCAGATGCAGTTCTTCCTAGTTGAGAGGGAGTGTTAAAATTGGCAAATAGGGCCAAACTCCACGTGGTCATCTTATTTATGACAACTGATATTTTTCTTGGATTCCTCTCTTCGAGAGGTGTAGGATTGATCTAAAGATCATCTGATTCTGACATGTACAAATGAAGATATGAATTTATTTATATTATGGACAAATTGTCAAGGTCGGCCAGCAAACTCATGTAGGCTCAGAAGCCCAACAATCATGTCTATTCATCCTCAACGTTTGCTATAAATACATGATGCCTCATCCTCATTTGGACACACTCATATTCACTCATCTCTCTCTCTCCTCATCTGATTGGGTACACATTTCTAGGCAGCATATCTCTCCACACTTGCGAAGGAAAGAAGGGCAATTTTCTGTTTGTGTTGACCAGGTTTGACCAAATTTTTCAGAGACTGTTTTGGGCTGCGTTGACCATCTTTGACTGCGGTTTTGTGTGAGGAATTTCTGTTTGGGCAGGCCACATTTCTGGGCACAGAAATCGAGGCAATACACTGACTGTTTGACCAGCGTTGAGTGTGGTTAGGGCTGACCGCAGGTTGACTGTTTGACTGGGCAGAATTCAGCTGTTTTGAGGGCTGTTTCATCTTGCTGTTTGGAGGCCGAAGTTGACTGAAGTTGACTGAATTGTTAAGGTCAAATCTGCCCTGTTGACCAGCATTGATTTTTCTGGTTAGGGCTCTTTTACTGCTGTTACAGAATATTAGATTTGTAAATTGTACTATCTCTCTCTGCTGAACTATTGAAGACTATAAGAAGAATTGATCAAGGGTTTCCCCACATTGGGGTTTGTCCCTGGCTGGTGCCACATCTTGTGTCCTCTTGTCTTGGCTTGTCTTCTACTGTTTATGTTTATGTTCTATCTGCATTTTACTATCATGTTGATGTGATTGCTAATCTGGATATTGATATTGGGCTAATAAAGAAATTGAAGTAAAATTGCTCTAAAGCATAGAACATACCATTGTTTGCCCAAAATTAATAGGTAGGTCTAGTTTTGTATATAATACATTAGAGGCAATATCTAATGTCACCAGAGTGCAGGAATTGTTGGTATATTACATTCTTTAATTAAGTATTTTTAAGAAATGAATATTGGGCAGGAGTGCATGAATCTTGGTTAATATGTTGTCTTTTTTGGTCGAGTATTTGCGACATGGCTAAAAAATTTATGGATGGAGGTGATTTATGGAATATTGATCAAGAGTTTGTAAGATCGATATCCTGCCTTTTATGATGATTTATCTTTTCTCTGTAGTTCTTGAACTATTTATGGCTAATAGCTCAATATGTGGAGCTTATTGCACACAACTTTACAATCAGTACTTTGCATTTAATTATAAAATGTGTCTTATTTAGAGGTGAAGGGAAGCTGGAGAAACAGTTCCGTATGGCATGTGTTGGATGTGGACTATTTGTATGCTATCGATCTGAGGAAGATTTAGAAGCTGCTCCTTATATCTATGTTGCAGATGGTGCTCTTAGCTCAGTTGCAGCAGAAACAAATCCTCAGGTACAGGTCAATGATCATCCTAATAATAAGTTAACTTATATAATCATAGTTACTTGTGCATGTAAATAGATAATTATATTAAGAATTTCCTTCTCTGCTTTTTTCTGGCACATTGTGTAGCAATAGGGCACAACAAAAATAACTGAATATTTGTGGGTGTCTAAACTTTTATTTGTGGGTATCATGATCACAACCATTCGTTGGGAGTGTCAATACAACCTTTAAATACTTTGGAGTTATGCTTTAAAGCTTTTGGTTCTTGAGCGAAGAGGTGAATCACTATAGGGTTTGTTTGAAAGCTGAGTATTGTGAGAGGATTATTATCACAATTATTCCTTAAATGATCTATGCAACTTTTAAATACCATAGAGTGCATGCTAAAGGCTTTTGGTTTTCGAGGAAAGAGGTTAATCACTAATTACATTTGTTTGAAAGCTTAGTATTTTCATGTAAATTTCATTGAAGGAGACAGATTCACACTTTCGTGTAAATTTCAGTTTTAAGGGCACACATGCATGAGACAGTGCACAAGAATATTTTTGCCCTAAAGTCACTAGATTTATAGTACAAAATTTGTTTCATTTTTGGATTTATAGTACAACATTTATTTCATATTTAGAGAACAAGGATAAGCTTTGAACCAAAACTAGATCTCACTAGAATAGACGAATATTATCCCAAAATTATGCCTTATGTTAAACGTACTTATTTTGACACCCTACAGCCTAAATGACCATCAACAATTTCTTTGAACCTTTGAAACTTGTCCTAGGTTTAAGCTTGAAGGATGAACTACATATTTGAGTTTGATAAGCCCATAAACTTTGGTAAGGAGTCTTTATCAACTCTCAAATTGTGAGTTTTTTTTCCCTTTCAATCATTGACCCAGTTTAGCAGTGAAAATGTGGGATTTACTTGAACTCAACAGAGGGACATACTCTCAGTTTAGCAGTGAAATTTTGGGATTCTATTTGAATAAAACAGAGGACCATATTGGGGGAAATCACCATTGAAACTGTGTGCGTGCCTCTATATTTGAATTGCAGGTGTTATTGGTCATGAATGCAATCTAATCTTTGGAATAGAGAAATGATGGGTGTCTAATTTTTGGTTGGTGCACTTAGCTCATACCAATGTTAGTATGCATCATGCTAAAATATGCTTAAACTTTGTTTTGATGTTATAAATGTCTTTTGGTTTTCTTGAAACTTGAAAGAGAATCACCGATATTTGAGACACACACACAGTGTACATAGATATATATACATTCATACGTAAACATACAGTTGTGTGCCATTTAGCTAATAAATTAATTGCTCTGCTAGTTTAGATTTTTCCCATTGTTATTTCTCTTATTTAACATTGCTAACAATTTCTTTGTAAGTCGGAAGAAGGTTTCATGCTCTTTTCAACCATCATGCTTAAGTAGTCAAATTGGATGCTGCAGGATGCCCCAGTACCACCTTGTATTTCACAGTTAGAAGGTGGTCTTGTCCAAGTTGCAATAGAAGTTGAAGACCGTGCACAACGTTCAGCGATTACAAGTAAACACCTTGAGTTATTTATTGTGCAATTTATATTTCTGTTATTCTTAACAATTGTTGCTAGTTTTATATATACAGTACGTGCTACATATATTCAATTGCTATATTATGCCAGTTAAGATTTTTATCACAAGTTAAACTAGAACACAATTAATAGAACAATAAACAATTTTATTGATGAAAATAATGAGAACTCCAATCCTCATTTACAAAAATTCAGGCTTCAACCTGTTAAAATTGGCAACTAGGACCAAATTCCACCTTAGGACAACTCATATGATGGAGATGATTATTGCATTGAATTCCTCTTTTCGAGAGGCCCAATTTTGATATAAAGATCATCTCATTCTGACAAGCAGAAATGGATTTTTGAATTTATTCTGTCTTATGCACAAATTGTCAAGGTTGGCCTCAGTCAAATCTAGGCTCATGAAGCCGAATGGATGTGTCTCCTCACCCTCAACGAAGTGTATAAATAGGAGTGATCTGTCTCTCATTTGGACATCATCTCAACACATCACATCATCTCTCTCCTCTCTTGATTTGTTCATACAGCTAAAGGACAACCTCTCTCTTCTTCGCATGTGTGGCAGGAGGCCGAATTTCTGGACTGTTTTGGAGGCCGAAGATTTATTATTTCAGAGATTAGGGCAGTGTTGACCAGCGTTGACTTGGACTGTTTGACCATGCATTGACTTCGATCTAGAGGGCAGAATTCCGATTGAAGGCTGTATTGATTGGCATGGTTTTTGAGGTGATTGGGAAAGTTTGACTGGTTTGACTTCAGCGTTGACTTCAGCCTTTGACTGCAGAAATTACAGCAATGTTTGACTGGGTTGGCCGAACTGTTTTTGGGCTGACTTTGACCCTCTTGGAAGCCAAATTCTTCCACTGTTGACCGAGCTGCTTGGAGGACATTTTGGCGTTGCTTTGACCACCGTTGACTATCATGCATGGAAGATGACATTGGGTTTGACATTAGAAGAGAATGATGCCGTGGACTATGTCAAAGGAAGAATAGTAGAGCCTCCTTCAAATGCATCCGCTGCTGCACAAACCAAGTACAAGAAAGGTGAGGTTAAAGTTAAGAAGATTATTGTTGATTCTATTCATAAGCCTTTGGTTGCCCATATTTTTGATTTGGAAACATCTAAGGAGATGTATGAAAAACTGGATGGGATGTTCAAAGTAAACAATGCAAATCAAATTCTCTTTCTCAAGAACAAGCTGAAAGATATCAAGATGGATAGAGGAGAATCCATCCAATCCTACTTCATGAGGATTACCGAGATCAAGAATGATCTCCTATCTATTGGTGAAGTCACTGGTGACCGGGAGCTATCTCTTATTGCACTTGGGGGCCTTACAAGAGATTGGGATGTGTTCAACACTACCATTCTCAATAATGACAGGATTCCGAGATTTGATGAACTATTGGCCAGATGCACTCAAGAAGAAATAAGGATGATGGAAAGAGACAAGCTCTCAAATGGAAACAATCCTACTGCCTTCTCCGCTCATTCTAAGAGGAGGAACAATGCTGGTCCAAGGAATCAAGGACAAGGGTTTAAGTCGGGATTCAAAGAAGGAAGAAAAGGAAGATGCTTCAAATGTAATAGGTTTGGCCAGTTTGCTAGAGAGTGTCCTCACAAGAAGGATACTCCAAGAGATGATGGGTCCAACAATAATAGCAACTTCAAGGGTAATGGCAATCAAAGGAACAACAGGTTCAACAACAAAGGAAAGAAGAATGCTCCCGCTACTCGAAATGGAAATGGTCATCCTCCCAAGAAGTCAAGAAACTCTAGGTATGAAGAAGTTAATGTTGTAAAGCAAAAATAATTTTATCTTATTTCTGCCCTCACCACCGCCTCTCCTCCGGATACATTGGATCATTGGTTGATTGATAGTGGTGCCTCAAGGCACTTCACTGGGTACAAGGAGGCCCTCTCAAACTTGGTTGAAAAGAAGACAAATATGGAGATTATACTTGGGGATAATGCCACTTATCTCGTGAAAGGAATTGGGACTGTTACTCTTCACTTAAATCAAGGTCAAACTCTTCATTTACAAGAAGTGCTATATGTACCTGATCTGAAAAAAAAACTTGGTTTCTATTTCTGCGATGGAAGATAAAAATTTTAAGGTGACATTTATTGATGGGAAGGTTTGTGTTTTGAAAAGGAACCCAAGAGATGCATTCACTCTTGGATTCATGGTTGAAGGTCTCTATCAGGTTGGAGGAAGTCCGTTGGGAGAAATGACTTTTGATACTTCTCTTCAATCCGAATTATGGCACATAAGATTTGCTCATCTTCATTTCAAAGTCTTATTTGATGTAAGGAAGTGTTGGAAAAAGTAACTATGTTCAGTCTTCAATAATGTACTTTAGTCATTATGTAATGTACTTATCAAAAGAATAAAGAAAAGAATTTTTATTATTATTGTTGTGACTTATTAAAGCATGGGTTTCATTCTTGGGTCACCATGGTTTAGGTCAAAGTCCATATTGAGGACTTCTAGGATTTATTCTGAGTCTATAGAATTATTGTACATTTAAAGAGACCCTTCTTGGGCTTTTGAATCATATAAAAAGGTTAAGTATTGAGTCAAATATGAATTATGTAACTCGGCCTAAGAGAAGATCAAGTCTGCCTAAGGACCCCTTTGACCCCACGAGAATCCTATAAAAAGGACTTCAAATTCATTTGGAGCATCACTTCTCATTCTTTCTCTAATGGGCCGAAGTGTGAAAATTTGTTTGCTGGGCAGAAGTGCGAAGTAGGAAGTTCGGAAAGTCTGTTGTCAGGAAGCCAAAGTGAATGCGAGTTTGGGGAGTCTAAGGAGTCAAGGAAAATCGAAATTTTGGTGGTGGTCTCTCTTTGTTTCGTGCTCTGGATTGGGAGAACAAAGTCTTCCAAGTTGGATTGCTGCCGAAAGCTGCTAGTTGCTGCATAGTCAAAGTTGCTGGAAAGAGGTCAATCTTCTGTTGGCTGACTTGGTGTTGAGGGAAGGTATGGTCTTGGTCTAGGGTGAAGAGTCTCAAAGAATACTATTGAAAGGAAGAATTACTTTGACTGGGTTTTCCCCTCAAGGGGGGTTTTTCCTTGGGATGTGCCTACATCTTGTGTCCATTGTCTTATGTGATGCTGCTTTTGGTAATTACTTGATGAACTAAAGAAAGAAGATATATAGAGTCGTAATAATAAGAAACATCACAAGTAATTACAAGGTCAAGAAAATCTTTACTGCCTTTATCAGAGCTTTGGTGAAGAAAGAAGAAAAAGGCAAATCCATTCATAGGCACTATCTCAGGAAAGGAGTCTTTCATATTCAAGGAAGATGTCTAACTCTATCAAGGGTGAGAGCAAGTTTGAAAGAGCATCTAACTTCATATCCTGGAAGAAGAGGATTGACCTAATCCTCGAGAAGAACAAGGTGTTGGATTTGGTAAAAGGAAATGTAAAGAAACCTACAGAAGAAGCCAGTGATGTCGTCAAAGTGAAATTTAGGAATTTAGAATTGGTGGCTATGACTCTGATGGTAGAAGGGATAAAAGACAATATTGACCCATTCATAGCTAACCTTGATCATGCTCAAGAGATCGACGGGACTGAGGAAGAAAGTTGACATGTCTAAGATAGAGTGTTATCAATAGAAGGGTCACTACAAAAGTGATTATCCCGAGAATCCAAAGAATAAGAAGAGAAGAAGAGATCAAGCGAACTTTGCTGAAGAAAGTCAAGCCCGAAGAGCTCGACATTAGGGACTTACACCACTAAGTCCTTTGCTTATAGCTTTACATATATTGTCTTATATGTTTTAGAATTTGTAGGTTTCCCTCAAGCTTTGCAGGGAGCTCCCAACTACTCTCAAAGATAAGTATTTCATGTCTTTTCAGTTTTGGGTTCATGTACTCATTCAATTTTGATTATATTGAATAATAATCACCTTTCTCTCTCTATTGTCTTGATTAGGGAAAACATCTGCAAGAAGAAGGATCTCTCAAGACAAGGTTAGTCAAGAAACAAATGTATGCTTTGAATTCATTGATTGAAAGGATTATTCATTTGATGATCTATTACTAACCTTGTTATGACTAGCAGTATTGAATCCTAGTGATTCTTGTTTGGGTGATTCATCTCTTGATAAATCTACCCACCCCACTCTTATATGATTTGGTAAAACCCTAGACAGGTTCTAGAAAACCCTAACCGAAGGGTATGCTGTTGTGAATGTCTGAAACCCTAAACTAATTAGGGATATTGTGAAATGCTAGTTGAAGTCTTTATTGATGATTTCATATTTGGGATTTTGGTATGATCGGGAAATCCTAACTTGTTAGGATGGAATGATAAGATCTAAAATCCCGGAACCTTTGAAGTTTTGGTAATATAGGGTTTGCTATGTTTCCACATTGGAACCCTAGCTCATTGGGGTTTGGTGGAATGTGTGTTCTACATTGGAACCCTAGCTCATTAGGGTTTGGTGGAATGTGTGAGCAAGACCCTTATATTGTCTTAGAATTGATTTACTTGGTATGTGTGTGTTGTCTGATCAAACCCTAGTATAATCAATATGTTTGTGTGTCTAACTCTTATTGATATTTGTGAAGTTGGGTTTGACTATCTCATGATATGAAATGTATTTGAATGGTGATGAAATCTAGGCATATAGAGATATGTCCTTTTGGTTGAATCCCTAGCTTGGTCTAGGTCAGATGTATTAATGTTATTGGACATATGATATGCTTATGTATGGTTATGAATTCCTAGATATGTGTGTTGACCTAGTCATTGATGGTCATGAGTCTTAGGATTTAATGAAGTCCTTGTCTGAGATTCTAGGATGTTGATGTTTGGAAATCTAGGGTGTTATAGCTAAACCCTAGTGAAGTTAAAAGTTGTTTAGTATGTGTGATATAACAATCTGAAATCTATTAGATGATTGTTGAAAAATGAAAATCTAGGGTTTGGCAGTTAAACCCTAGTAGTGACATTGTCTAGTGTGAAATATAACAATCTGAGATTTATGCATGTAATGATTGTTGAGATTGGAAATCTAAGGTTTTGGAATTAAATCTTAGTCAAAGTAAAATCTTTGGAATATGATGATTTGAGATTTGTATAAGATTGTTGAATTTGTGAAAATGGAATTCTAGGGTTTTGGAGTTGAACCTTAGTCGAAGTAGAAATCTCTGATGAATGTTGACTATATGATAATTTGAGATTTGTGAAGAAATTGTTGAAATTTGAATTTTTGGTTGAGTATGATGATTGCTCAGAAATCTAGGGTTTGCAACTAACCTTAGTAGTAGTTGGTCATGTTAGTGACTGATTGATGGTTGATTGAAAATCTAGGGGTTTGGAACTAACCCTAGTGGAAGCTAGTCAGGTTAATGACTAAGCTGTGATTGACTTTGATTGATTTTTTTGTATGAAATCTAGGATTTGTATGAATCCCTAGTGAGAAGTCTAACACATGTATTTTGGAAGGTTGTTAGATGATTTGTAGATCCATATTTGTGTGAATGGTTTCTAGGGTTTTCTATATGTTGTAGTAAGGTATGTCATACCTTTGGAAGACATATTGAAACCCTAGATGGAATGAGTGTTGTTATGAAGTAGTCTAGGGTGTATGACAAAGTCCCTAGCAAGATGTTGAAGAGTATATGTCTCTTGTTTATAATTAAGTCTAGGTATCTGATATGAATAAAGTTGAAATGCTTCCGTGTTTTTGATATGGCTAACATCATGCTTCTATAGTTTTGGTTGTACTTGCTATCTAAGTTGTGCAGGTACACAATCTTCAACTTGGTGAAGATGCTCGATGTGACAAGAAAGTTGTGCAGGTACACAATCTTCAACTTGGTGAAGATGCTCGATGTGACAACAAGCTGTGCTGGTACACAATCTTCAACTTGGTGAAGATGCTCGCATGATGAGGTTGATGATAACTTTGATGAAATGGTTGGAATCCACGAAAAGATTCTTCTATGTCGAAAAAGAAGAAGCTGATCTCCCGGAGGAAGCATGAATAGAAGAGATCTCCCTAAGATTAAGAGGGAGTCCAGATAAAGAGGTGCTTCCTGGTTGAGAGGGAGTGTCAGATATGGTTCTCTGCTTCATGTGTCATGCACTAGACCAGGACTAACAGCCGTAAGTCTGAGTGAAGGCCATGAACAGGAAAAGGAAATTGGAGAATGCATTTTGAAGTGCTGCTGAAAGAAGGAAAGCAGGATCTGACTGAAGAATATGTTGCTGCATATGAAGTAGGAAGAAAAATGTATGATTGAGGAATCTTCTGTCAAAGATTCGGTTGATAGTCCTACTATGGAAAGTTGAGAAGCAACATCTATTGCTTGGAAGACCCCGAAGGTTTGTATTTGGTTATGTACATGCAAAAGTATATTATTGATTGGGGTTGTGTTTGTACAGGTGAATCTCTCGAAGGAAAGCATGTTGATTACCAATCAGTTTGATTGGGAGAGATTGGTCATTCTTGATCTGCTGGATCAAGGGGTGTTGAGGCTTTGTGAGTGAAGCATTGCCTCAGAGGACATTTGGCCAACACATTGTGTTGATGTCTAGAAGTTGGAAAGGTGGTGTTGATCATTGAGCTCTGTTTTGGATACACACCTGGATTTTTGGGTTGATGGTTAGCAAGTAAGATTGATGGTACCTAGAGGGGTTGAAAGCTTGAGTCCATCTTAGTCCCACTTGGATAGATTTCCCTGGCAGGAATCTAGTCCATGGCATTGCGGTGCCTAAACTATTGAGTGATTGGTTGGATAGATTGCCTTGGTCAGGAATCTAGTCCATGGCATTGCGGTGCCTAAATCGATTGACTGGTTGGATAGATTGCCCTGGTCAAGAATCTAGTCCATAACATTGCGGTGCCTAAAGTTCTTCATGGTTCATATATTTTGAGATATTCCATTGTATATGTACATTATGAATACCTCCCTAGTTAAGAGGGAGTGTTGGACAAAGTAACTATGTTCGGTCTTCAATAATGTACTTGAGTCATTATGTAATGTACTTATCAAAAGAATAAAGAAAATAATTTTATTATTATTGTTGTGACTTATTAAAGCATGGGTTTCATGCTTGGGTCACCATGTTTTAGGTCAAAGTCCCCATTGAGGACTTCTAGGATTTATTCTGAGTCTATAGAATTATTGTACATTTAAAGAGACCCTTCTTGGGCTTTTGAATCATGTAAAAAGGTTAAGTATTGAGTCAAATATGAATTATGTAACCTCCACACCATGTCGGCCTAAGAGAAGATCAAGTCGGCCTAAGGACCCATTCGACCCCACAAGAAGCCTATAAAAGGAAGGACTTCGAATTCATTTGGAGCATCACTTCTCATTCTCTCTCTACTGGGCAGAAGTGCGAAGTAGGAAGCTGGGAAAGTCTGTTGCTGGGAAGCCGAAGTGAATGCGAGTTTGGGGGAGTCTAAGGAGTCAAGGAAAATCAAAATTTTGGTGGTGGTCTCTCTCTGTTTCGTGCTCTGGATTGGGAGAATGAAGTCTTCCAAGTTGGATTGCTGTCGGAAGCTGTTAGCTGCTGCATGTTGCTGCATAGTCGAAGTTGCTGGAAAGAGGTCAATCTTCTGGAGGTTGACTTGGTGTGGAGGGAAGGTCTGGTCTTGGTCTAGGGTGAAGAGTCTCAAAGAATACTATTGAAAGGAAGAATTACTTTGACTGGGTTTTCCCCTCGAGGGGGGTTTTGCCTTGGCATGTGCCTACATCTTGTGTCCATTGTTTTATGTGCTGCTGCTCATGGTAATTACTTGATGAACTAAAGAAAGAAGATATGAAGAATCTTAATGATAAGAAACATCACAAGTAATTATCAAGGTCAAGAAAATATTTACTGCCTTTCTGATTTTCCAACAAAAAGATGGGTACAGGTATGCCCGAATTTAACTTAAATCATGAAGGTGTTTGTCAGGGATGTGAAGCTGAAAAACATACAAGGGGATTATTCCCCTCTAGTGAAACTCAAACCTCTGATATTCTTCAATTGGTCCATTATGATCTATCAAGTATGTTGCTTGTGACATCTTTGGGTGAATATTTGTACTATTTTATTTTTGTGGATGACTTCTCTCGCAACACATGGATCTATTTCTTAAAGAAGGATGAAGTATTCAAATGGTTCCGTTCTTTCAAAGCCTTGGTCGAGAATCAAATAGGGAAGAAGATCAAAATATTGAGGACCGATAATGGGACCGAATATGAGTCAAATGAATTTAAAGACTATTGTAGAGAAGCTGGCATTAAGAGGGAGACCACTACTGCATATACTCCTGAAAAAAATGGTGTTGCCGAAAGGAAGAATCCATTATGGGAATTTTGAGGTCTAAAATGGGCCTCCTAAGAAAAATGTACAACCAAATAAACTTTATAAGAACCAATAGGATTCAAGATGATGACGTCAACCATTTTTGGAGTAAAAAAGTAAAAATATAAAAGATAATAAAATAATAAAACTAGTTTTTAACTCGTATTTTCAACTTATCTCCCTAAAGTTTTACTCAAATTTTGAGCAAGAATACTCGTTGGATGCAAAATTTAATTCCTCATCCAAAGAGTACCCATGTTGCATACTTTCGATGGACCCTGCTACACGAAAAATGAGAAATACATGAAAAAGCGTGATTGCAATCACGTTTTTCATGTATTTCTCATTTTTCTTATGCTAGGGTTCATCGAAAGTATGCAATATGGGTACTCCTTATATGAGGAATCAAATTATGCATCCAATGAGTGTTTACACTCAAAATTTGAGTAAACCCATAGGGAGATAAGTTGAAAATACGAGTTGAAAAAATAATTTTCTTTTTTCCCTTTAAAATTTGATGATGTCATCTAATCTTATTTTATTATTTCCACAATTATTTTATAATTTCTTTAGGAGGCCCATTCTAGACCTCAAAAATCCCCTAATGCATACTATTATAGAAGCCACCCGTGTTATGCTACATGATCAAGGTCTTTCGAAGTTCTTATGGGGAGAAGCTGCCAACACCACTGTGTATGTCCAAAACAGATTCCCACATCAAGCTTTGGACTTCAGGACACCCTATGAAGTATTCACTGGTAAGAAACCTGATGTTTCTCATTTTAGAATTTTTGGTACAATGGGGAGCAATAAGGCTCCAACACATTAGAATAGATGAGCAGGTTGCAGAGATTCTCACGAAGCCTTTGGGGAAGGTCAAATTCTTAACCTTTCAAGAGAGACTTGTAGTCGTGGAACGACCCTCTTATGAGTTGGACACAGAGCTCTGGGAGCTCCTGGGGGCTTGGGGTACTTCTTGGAGCTATGAGCGACCAAAGGGTGAGTGGTTCACCTTCCCCTGTGATACCCCATTATGATTGACATGTGTGTAGGGTGAGTGGTTCACCTTCCCCTACCCGGACACATGCATGTAGAGTGAGTGGTTCACCTTCCCCTACGGTTGACATATGCATAGGATGAGTGGTTCACCTTCTCCTATGCAATATGAGCAGGATGAGTGGTTCACCTTTTCCAGCTGATGCCCCGTTACACATCCTACCCATAGAATCTGAGACTCATGGGAAGTACTTCTCATCTGGCCAATGAGTTGGGAAAAGATGGTTAGGGACCATAGCACTACCGATGGACGCATCGTGTACTTCCACACTCCCTATGACTAGGATGCATGGTGTTCAACAACTTGATCTGGGATCAAGGACTGACTTTAGTTAGTGGAGAGTGGTATGATCTTATGACTAACTTTCGATCACTTCTTCTTCATTATTACTTCATGGTTTAGCAGAGCAGAGTAGGGTAGTGATGACATGGATGGTACAAGATGACAGGATGCTCCAGCTATTAGAGATATCAAACTTCTTGTGAGAGAGGATGCTCCAAATGACTTCGACTTGCCTGTATTTATAGGCTCCATGTGAGGTCAAATAGGGTCCTTAGGCTGACTTGATCTCTTCTAGGCCGAGTTGATGTAGAGGATACATAAATTATATTTGACTCAATACTTAACCTTTTTACATGATTCAAAAGCCCAAGAAGGGTTTCTTTAAAAGTACAATGACTCTATTGACTCTCAATAAATTCTAGAAGTCCTCAATGGGGACCTTGACCTAAAACATAGTGACCCAAGCATGAAACCCATGCTTTAAAAAGTCACAATAATAGTAATAAAAATTCTTTTCTTTATTTTTTTGACAAGTACATTACATGATGACTCAAATACATTAAATGAAGATCGAACCTAGTTACATTTTCCAACACGACCCAAGGTGTGGGCAAGGGAAAGGGGAAAGCTAATCCTATGTGGACGCAGTGGAGGAATGTGGACCTAGGTGGGAGAAATGATGAATGGGGTTATAATGAGTGGAAGGGGAGTAATATATATGGATGAGGGAGCAGGGCCATGCAACCAAAATTGGGGTTTCCCTTGTAATACCATCCCTAAAGCCCAAGGGTCAGTAAAAGAGATCCCACGGAACTAAGGTCCAAGGTTAGCATCCAAAAGAAGTCTAGGGGACAAGAGCACAGACCTAACCCACTCTTTCCGCCGAATCCCCCCATTAGTCTATGCCCAAAAGTTTCCATGATAAGCAAACTATAATACTCAACTACCAAATGACAAGGCATACCTTTAGGTTCGAGAGGCCCACCTTCAAACATAAGATCATGATAGATGGGTGAGGGACCACATGGCTGGCTTAGGTGGTGGAGAAATGGCACAACGAGCTAGTTGGTGGCTGCAAGGGGCTGTTGGCTGCCGGTTGAGGACCATCTTGGAGAAAGGAGGGGTAACGTGTCCTATATCATATATAAATTTAACTTGTATTTGCATGAAAATTGATATTTAATGTGATATATGATGCATTTCCAAAAACAAAAAATAGAGTGGAGGGGCAGAGAGAATATAGGAGTTCTTTGCCACATTTAGTAGTAAACCAATGAGGCACAAGCAAATTTGCCAAGGAAAAAAATGTCTAGATAGTAGAAAATCTTATGGTTTTGGTTTGTCATTGAATCTTGAAGAATTGATCAAATTTGTAAGTCAGATTTTTTAGAAATGTCTTGTAGAGTCTCTTTGGTTAAGTTGCTGAGTTATGAGGGGCATATCTATGCCATTAAAGTCACCCAAGACTTGCACCTGGCATCATCCACAACCACTCAGGGGGTTTGAACCCGTGTCTCTGTATTAAAACTAGCCTGATCACGTTGGTGCTTGCTGCCAGATCCTACTCCCATGGGTGTTAGAAATAATATTTATTTATTTTAGATAGTCTTGATTTTCTTGTTCTTGTTGATGATCTTGTAGTACATATGCATCTATTTTTCGTTGTTGCCAGAGATATTTTAATTTTCAGATGAGTAATTTGCCACACCTTTGAACTTCAATATCAAGTCGAAATTTATATCCCATTATTGCAATGAATTATGTACTACTAAAATTTGAGCACGTTATGTTTCTGGACTTGACCCTATCTGAGGGGCAACCACTAGAGGAGTTTTGAGGTAGAAAATGATCCTCAAGATGAAAAATGTACTGTCAAAATCAATTTTAAAAGAACCAGTAGGATGATGATGTCAACCATATGGGTAAATATTTTTGGAGGGAAAAAAACAACTTTTTTAATCGTATTTTTGACTTATCTACTCACAGATTTACTTAAATTTCAAGTTCCTACACTTGAAATTTGAGTAAACCTATAAGTAAATAAATCGAAGCTATGATTAAAAAATTTAGTTTTCTTTCTTTGAAAATTCGTCTCTTATTTTATTATTTTCCTCATAAGGCCCATTTTAGACCTCAAATATTCTCTAATGCTGTTTCAGTGATACATGTAGTATTATGCAATATTTATTATAGGATATAGAACATGATACTCTGTGAAAGGTTGTTTATATTGTTAACAATGGATTTCAACAGGAGTCAATGCAGATGATGTTCGAGTAACAGTGGCAGCTCCTGCAGCTCGTGGGGAAGCAAACAATGAGCTGCTAGAATATATGGGCAAAGTATGCATTTTTTTAAGTCTCTTTATTTGGTAGCTTTGCTAATGCTATGTTCTAAGAGGTAACTGATGTCAACAATTGTGGATTCCTAAATCCTTGACTCAATGTTTTTGTGACTTCCTCGTACAGGTTTTGGGTTTAAGATTAACACAGATGACCTTACAGAGGGGATGGAATAATAAGTCAAAGCTACTGGTGGTGAGTTTCATTCTGACAGTTTTTATGGATTTATCTCTTACATCCTGTGGTTTGATGTTGTTCGTGTCACATTTTGATAATTTTCTTTAGTTTCTTATGCTGTCTCTGTTTTACATGCCAAAAGCTCTGTATATATGCATTCTGGATTCAGCTCTAACAAAAGACCTTCTCTTTCCTATCATGTGATATGGTGGGATCATGTTATTTCTCAATCAGGTGGAAGACTTGTCTGCTCGGGATGTCTACGAAAAGCTTTTACTCGCAGTGCAGCCATAAGTTATTTGTTTTTCATTTTGATTTTACATACACATCTGGCTTTTTGTTGTGTTTTGCATATGGCATCTTATTTGTTTGAAAATAATTTTTTCCTTGATCAGTGTAGCATATATATGGACATGATATTAATCTTGATGTGCTCTATTTGTTTGTTTAGTTTAGTTTTTTATTGCTGTTCTATTTGCAAAAAATGCTTGCTCAGTTAACTCCAGTTCTACATGAATAATGTATGCCAGGAATTACTTGTTACTGGCTTTGCATGTGTAACTTCTATTGTGCCTATAAGTATTGTTTACCCTGATTCGATTACGAAATAATTGTTCACGGATTCACATGTAATTTAACTGCTAGGTACATGGTGGGGCTATGCTTTCAAAGTTTCATGAGTCATTATTGTAATAACAATTGCGACAATTTGTGGTGATTATAAGCTTTTCTAAATTCTATAGTTTGGATGGTTATATTCATGTACATATAACTGTCTATAGCTTTAGGAGTACTTGGCTGTGGTCAGTATTTTTGCCAAATTTTGCTGAGTTCATGTTTCCTGTTTTTATTTTTTATTTTTTTGAAACTGCAAGTTTCCTTATATTTTGATAAAGCCGACTCATTAGAGTTTTGTGCCTAGTTTTGCTGATCTGCAAGCTGATTATTAACTTTGGGTTTGCTGTGTCGTTGCACTCTGATATTTTAATAAGCCCAGTTATTGGACTTTTGTGCCGAGTTGTGCTGATCCGCTGAGCTGACTATCGACTGTAGGTTTACCGAGTCGTTTCTGAGTTTGAGTCATGTGACTTTGGATTTTTGCTAACTTCTGTTTGCTAATGCTGTCTCCTTGAGGCTTAATCCATAAATCACACAATTGCTGGACCATTGAAATTGAGGCTAACTTTAAAGTGGCATTATTTGATGGTGCCAGGTTGGAATGGTGAGATCCAGAGAAGTGTGTGTCTTTATGAGGTCTTAGGTGTGACACCACAGTCTACCACATTTATGAAAAATGGCATTTTATGATATCCTTGTTTGGACTTCCACTTTCAAGGAGTGCAAGTGTTTTTGGTGCAAGTCGAGGAGTCTGAACACTTTCTTTTATGGTGGATGTCGGGCAATAAAAAAATTCTTCTTTTGGTGGAATGCCCTATATACTCTGCAACGGATAACTGCAAAATATTTCACTAAGCATGTACAGATTGTAATCTCAAAGATATGTGCTAGGGATTAACCTTATTTATTGGTAAGGGCCAAAATGTTCAATGCTATTGTTTCTTTCTTGTGCTGAGGTGTAAGAGTCACTTGTTAGATTGGAGAAGTACGGGAGTGAAGGTCATGCAACTTGCTTGTATTTCAAAGAATGCATGTTTTATATGAAAATTCAAGATATTTAAAATGATCGCTTGATCATATTTTCAAATAAATGTGCTCCAAGTAAGGAAGACCTAGTTTGGTGGTGTAGAATTAGTATTTATTTATTGCTTAACACCACATTAGAGATGG